>CM021770.1:15471921-15597785 GCA_011076525.1 Nettapus auritus
CAGTCCCCACACTGAGCGCCCACTGGCATCTGAGCGCACCTTCCAGTTTACCTCAAAGCACTGCAGCACAAGTACAGACCAATCTGGGGCACAAACCGGAGCGTGGGAGAGGATCAGTGCATTCATTTAAAAAATGCAGACACGATCCCAAGCAAACTGCTCATGCAGATGCAGCCCCTGCTTTACAAGCAGATTTCAGAACGCAGCCGCGCCTCAGGCACCTGGTCGCGCACGCTGCTCAGATGCGGCTCACATTTCTGCCGACGCACTTTCCCTTCACCACAATTCACATTAAGACAGCTATTTTTAAACGCGCTTAGCAGCTATGCGGATCATTCAGTCCCCTAATTAATTATTTTCTCAGGCCCAACCCTCAGCAAGCCGAATTCTGCTGCAAACCGCTATTGACCGCCACACCGGCAGAGCGCGGCGGGCAGGGGCGGCCTCTCCCCTCGCTCGCCCAGCACCGCTCTGCCCCGTCCCCCCCCGCGAGCAGCGATGCCCTCCCCGTGCCGAGGCGGCCCGGAGCGGCACTTACCAGCCCAGGAGCTGGGCAGGAGGCCGGGCACCGCACGGCCGGAGCTGTGGCAGCGGCAGCCCGGGGCGGGCGCTATAAAGGCCCGGCCGGGGCGGTGCCGCCGCCGCTCCCCGCCCGCCCCGGGCCGGGCCGGGCCGCCCCCCGGGCCGCCCCCCGGGCTCACCTCGCCGCGGGGTGACTCAGGGCGGGGGTTTTCGGTTTCGGGGGGCATCGGCAGGCGGGGTGAGGTACACTTGTGGCAGGGAGGCTGCTTTTGGCCTCCCCGTGGCCTCCGGCAGTTTTTACGAGAAGTTTAAAAGCAAAAGAGAAAATCGAGTGGCAGCCGTGAGAGGAACGGCGGGTGTTGAAACGCGCCTGGAGACACGAGCGAGCGTGGTGTGTTGTATTCAGATTTCTGTGGGGTTATCCACAGTGAAAGAAGTCCTAGCCCCCTAGCCATGAAGGGCATGACATGGGTTCAGGCGTGCCGAGGGCGGGCCCGCACCTCATGGAGGCCCTACCTGCGGCCGGGGGCACTGGGGTGGCCGCAGCCTTGTGGGCTGGGAGCTTCGCTGTCCCTGCTCCTCAGAAACCCATCGTGGCTTTGCCAGAGCGGTTTCAGTCTTCCAAAGAAATACCTGAAGCGCAGCCATTTCATAAGATGGAATTGGCGATGTCAACTGTCAGATGTTCAAAAAATGCAGGCCCCGAAAAACAGCCTTCTCTGTACCCAGCCAGTGCGTGTTGTGGTTACGCTGTGACCTTGTAGCAATGTAGTGAAAAACAAAATGGGCACAGCCGTGGTGTTCAGCTTCAGGTACTGCAGGTGACTAAGCTGAGGCAGGTCTCTGTGAGCTGTGTGGCAGATAAAAAGCAGTTTCTTCAGGGACTGCTTTGGAGCAGGGATTGATGTGAATTCCCCTTGGAATGTTATTCATAGCTGCGCTATTCACAGCTTAAGGAGGCCACCTTTATGTGTTTGGCATGTAACTTCACTGGTAAGAGAATGGTACAGCTTTCTTCTCCCCTCCCTTTCTGTTGAGTCTGTGGTATAAGCATGCACTTATTCAGGTAGTAGGTGCTTACATTCTCTATACCTTTGTTGTTGCTGTTGTTGTGCTATCAGCTCTTCGAGCTCATGTGAGAACAGAGCTCACCTCTGCTGAAAGCAAGCTGAATTCACATTGACTGGATGGCAGGAACCGCGTCAAGAGAAACAGATCAAATTGGAAGTCAAAGTGAACACAGGTAAGGAACAAATCTTTCTGCATCTCAGGAGGGTAATTTTTCCTCACTCTTTCTGTGGTGAGCGAATATCACAAGCAAACCAATCCTTTAAGAAATAGGGCAGATAATATGAAGGTAGCATCTCCATTGCACTTTCTTCACTCTAGAGAAGCAGCTATAGACTAAACTTATTCTGGGGAATACATTCCAGGAAAAATAAAGTAGATTTAAAAATCACTCTGTAACTTTTATTCACTTAAAAAAATATAATACACAAGCCTTACATAATAAGTGAAGAAATGGGTCATGCTTTGGTTCATCATGGGGGAAGGGAAGGAACAAGCTGCCAGGAAGAGTAGGGCTCCTCCAGGTCTGGACAGCTCCTCTTCTTCCTCCTCCACCCCTCCCAAGGAAGAGGTGCCAGGCCTTGGCAGCTTCCTCAAACTTTCTGGAAAAGGAGTCAACACGAGCATCAGGATTTCCTCTTTCACACTTGCTCCCCAAGGAGTGCTGTAGAAGTGAGTAATGACCTTCCCCCTGAACTTCTGACCAAGCAATGTCACCTGTTCTTCTTCTTTTTCTTAAAACACAACAATTCATTCTTGTTTCCCAGGTCAAAGAGACAAAAACTTTTGTTGTTTTCACTGTGGCAAAAGACATGGCAAGAATCAAAATTCCCCTTTTCTACCCTTTGTCACAAACTTAGGTTTTTACTGAAATACTGTGTTACTTTATCCTTAATGGCAAGTGGCCTGGTCTGTGGTGTTTGTTTGTTTCGATCAGACTGGTAAGTTAGTGATCAGAAACAGTCTGTTGGGTTGGCATTATCTCTTTGGTGTCATCTAATTCCTTTGGCTTGAATATTTGCACCTAGGTAGGTGAACATATAACAGTGAAGTGATTGAACTCAAAATACAGTTTAGCAGAGATATCCAAACTTGCTGTAAATGAGTTTGCCTTGGTACTGCAGGCAATCTCAAAGCAAACAAGGTTGCATGATCTCCTTAAGTATTAAGCGACCCTTTGGGAAGCAGAAATGGGTCAGATAATTTCCAGTGCCTGAGTGCCCTGAGCTACCTGGCTGTTGGCTGGTACAACAAGATCTGAGGTGAGGTTGCAACTGAAATAAATCCTTGGATTTGTCATGTGCCCTGCCTACAGGCAGAAGACATGGAAAACCTGTAGCCTGGCAGTTCTGGCAAGACCTCATTGCTGGACTTGCCTGCACAAATACAAAATGCATAGACCAAGTGAGTGGGAGGGTTGGAACAGGACCGGTTCTGCCACCAAAGGACTTTTGGTAGCTTCAGGGTCAAAATTTGTGCATTACTCCATGTTTCATGAATTTAGAAGGGCCCTGTTACAAGCCATGATATCTCTCAAGATTAAGATTGTTACAGGCCAGAGGAAAAGGAAGGTCTTTAACTCAAAATTGAACTTGTTTGGGAAAAAACAGTTAGCAAAATGAAATGCCTTCTGAAAGTCTCTCAATGGAACTTATATGCGCAGTAAATATCAACAGATGACAAGCCATGTGACTTAAGAGAGAAACTATTGTACAGACCTGTAAGCATGATTATACTTTGCCAGCTGCATTTGGCTTTTCACTGTCTAGTTCTTTATTCCTTTTTCATATCTGTGGTTTCATCACTTTGATCTGTTATCTGAATTTAGGAGAGATGTGTGCAGGATCATTAGGTTTGGAAAAGACCTCCAAGATCATCTGGTCTAACCATCCCCCTACCACCAATGTCACCCTCTAAACCATGTCCCTAAGTAGCAAGACAAACCTTTCCTTAAACACCCCCAGGGACGGTGACCCCACCACCTCCCTGGGTAACCCATTCCACTGCCTGACTGCTCTTTCTGAGAAGAAATGTCTCCTCATTTCCAACCTAAACCTCCCCTGGTGCAACTTGAGGCCATTCCCTCTAGTCCTTTCACTACAGTTATCTGCGAGAAGAGGCCAATCCCCAGATCACAACAACTTCCTTTCAGGATGGTAGGGGAGCTACAAGATATGTCAGGGTTGATCTTGTAGAAGGCAATTTACTCTCCTGAATGAGGATAGCATCTGAACAAGAAAAAGCTATTTACACAGTTTTAACTAACATAGTTAAGGCTGTTGATAAGTATTTATAGATTTCTTTTGTCTGTAACTGGATTATAGCACAGAGTGAAGAAAATGTATATGCCATTTATGAGCTGCTAATCTGATCCTAATCTAAATACCTTGCATTTGTACAGTATTTCTCTCCAATAGTTCAGATGCAGTGGATCCAACTGTGAAGGGCCAGTAGGATCAGACACATAGTCAGACAATTCCTGCTTTACTGTGATTCTGTGATTTAGATTTCAGTTGCTGATAAAAATCTTGCTGATTCTTTTAATTTATTGTTGAAGTAGCTTGAATGTTTCAAACTAGTCTGCCAGCCGGACTTAGCAAATTTAGAAAAGATAACATTTCATTCCAACTAGATGAGGACACTGACCCTTCTAAAGAAATAGATTTTTCTTATCTTAAAGTGGTTAGCTGAAAGATTATGAGGTTTGCATTGTTTTGTGGGAGTTGCTGGACTGGAGGTATTATTAGTTCCAGTGTTCTTTTTCACAGCTGTTGATAACAAAATATTAAATCTAGGGCAAAATACCATCCGCCACACATGGTTACTGGTAGTCCATCAGTAAACACCAGAAGGATAGAACTCAGAGTTTAAATAACCATGTCAATATTGGTAAAAAGGCCATAGAAGTGCCATTCTGTAAGGAATAAATTCCCTTATTGTGCTACCCTGATTCTCCACAGTGATTTTCTCTTCAGGGACACCCACTATCCTAATCAGAATCTTCACATGCTTAGAATTATGGCAGTGCTTAGTTATCTGCCCTAATCCTGAAGTCCTAGCACTGTGAGCAGATACTTCACCAAGCTCCTGCTAAAGGTATTGTGGCTCAGTGCAGGGGGAGCAGTCTCCTGTTCAAGGCACTTTCAGAATCAGCGCTTGGATATGCCTGAGGCTTTTTATCAGCTTAAGTCTGGTGTTCGTGAGGAGCACGTTCTGGTTTGTATCACGTATAAGTAATATCAGAGTTACTCCTCTGCCTAGTAATTATCTGGCTTGCCAGCACAGCTTCCCATGAAAAAGCATGTGCAAGTCCTCTCTACTCATGGTGCATCAGAAATGGAGAGGTCTAAATTTGCATATGAGAAGTCGTGTACCTGCACCTCTGTCATGTCATATAAAAGAGCAGGGTTAAACCTTACGTTCATATTTAGTTTGTGGTTAAGAACGCGAAAGCCAAGAAAGCACCTATAGATCATTTTGATGGGACTTATCATGTCTGTAATGGTAATAGTTTTCTTTGAAAGAAAACAGCTTGTCACTGAATTACGTACCTCTAGATGTGCATATAGGGATATGAAGAACGTAGCTATTTTTACATCTGCTTTGTGTATCAGAATGGTGCTTCAAAACTAAACAGCATTGGGTTACAGTAATTGTTTTGGTTTTGGATTATGGCAGAAAGGATTTCAAGGCAGCGATAAAATATTTTACAAGGTTAAAGAATGTTTTAGGTTGTTTTCAGATATTCTTTCCAGTAAAACATTTTATCAGTCAAGTTCATTTTTTAAAATCAGTTTACTTCTAGCTCTTCAGATAATCACAGGTAGGACTGAGTAAACCAATTGGTTTTAAATGTACACCAATAGATGTCAAATGTTACGTTATTACCATAAAGTTTTTAAAAATAAAAAGAAATACAGTTCTTTCTTTAATTGTATTCTCTTAAAATTCAGCTTGTCTGAGTCCCAGGAATTTCCAGAGTAGTTGATTTTAAAGTCAAATGTGATTCATAAAAAATTCTTGTACTTTAATGACTCTTGATTACTTGTCAGTTGTTTGTGGTTAGAATCTGAAGCAGATGGTGATCTCATTTCCTTTAGGTATAATGCAGCTACTCAGGTTTCTTTGTTTATTTAAAATTTTGTTCCTTTTCCTTGCTGCCTACTGTATCTCTCTTATCTTTGTTATCCGTGTGGGTAGATGTAACTGAGAGTATCAGCCTAGGGGCGCTGGACTCTCTCCGGATGCTTGTTGTAGTACTTGTTGTGCTGTGAGCAGCAGGAGTAGCCAGCCTTTTATCTCTGAACTAAGCCAGTGTAATCAAGAATTTACAAACTTGCTTCAGTCACAACAATAAATTGCGTGCTGTTAACTCAGCTATTTTATTACACTAGGAGAGAATGCAGTTGAAGCTTTAAAGCAATATAACCTCTCTCAAGCACAGTTTTCCTGGATGTTGCAGCTGTGCTTTTCAAAGGGACTGGCTGCTAGAAGTTGACTTCTTAGTAACAAACACAGACTGAGCACCTGTGAAATCCCCTGTCATGTGAAGAGTAGACAGCAGCTATTTGATGAAGTCTTTGTATACAACGTTTATTGTTCCGGTGAGCTGTCAGGATACCGTTTTGATTTTTTGTTTTTAACAGGAATGATCACATCTGAGGATTTCCTCATCAGCTTTAAGTGCACCTGTCTTTAAACCAGGTTTTGAGTAGATGGAATCTCTTCAGCATTTGTAAAAATCCATAGATTAGGAAAGTAGCCAATGTCTGAGATTTGTTGAAATTGCTTAGCTGAGACAGCTAATATCTAAAGCAAAGATTAGTCTGAACTAGAGATGTTACAATTCTGTTTGCATTTAGCTCTAGGCATATCTTTAGTTTCTAGTTAGCTGGTAGCACGGCAGAAAAGAAGATACTTAAATCTGAAACTGTAAGTCAGAAAGCAGATATAGTATTTTAGGTATTAAGCTGTGCTTGCCTTGGTGGTCTCAGGTTCTGAAGTAGAATACTTCTTAGGGGGATGATTGAAATCTAATACCAGAAATTTACAGAAACAGCTGGCTTGGACTATTGTTTATGCAGTGTGTCAGTCAATCAGATTCACATTCCAGAGGAAAACCAACAAACCAAGAGCAAGCCAGTTGGCAGACTTCTGGAGGAAAAAAAAACAACTTCCTAAAAATGGGGAAGGGAGCAAATTCAGGGGGATGAGTTCTGTAAGCTGAATTCCAGCGATGGTGTATCCAGGGAAGCAACAAACCCATAACCTGTCATGTAACACAGACCAGATGAGAAACTTGGCACTGCTCTTCTCAGCAGAGAGAAGAGGCTTGCATGGGGAGCTCATCTGGGATTCCATCCCTTCCTCCTCTGCCTTTGGCATTCCTACTAATGGAGGAAGATAAGTGCCTACGCTAGTATGGACAGTTCCTATCCACTGTTAAGGAAACTGTGATGTTACAGACTGTTCTGTCAAGGGACACTAAGACTATAACAGGTGTCTTAGATAAGAGACAATTAATAGTTCCTGCTCTCAGTAGGGTGTGGCACTCCCTACCCTTAACAGTTTGGCCTCTAACGGGGTTCAAAAGCATGCTGGGTAAGTCTCATACCTTCTAGGCAGCCTCCAGAGATTTAGTTACAGCAAGCTCTAGATACCTAGCAGTTTGCTATGGAGCCGGGCGTATCTGTTGTTGTTTGCTTAATATGGAGCTTGCCTGCAGCCTGGGCAGATGATTGTACTACAATACTTAAATGCAGGGTTGTTTTGCTTGTAAATGGCCAGGTACCGTAATGGTAGGTAGCAGTATAGATTCCTGAAGTATTAAGTATCTAAGCTACAATATATGGAAAAGTAACTCCGTAATCACAGCAGTAGGGACATTAGTTGCGGACTATTCTATGAAGCACTGAAAAAGCTTTGAAAAAAAAAAAAAAGGCTTAATGAGTTTGCAGCTGAAGAAAAATGGAATGCAGAGCCCCTAGGGCAGTACTGCCCAGTGGCCAGAACGGTCTCAGTACAGTTGCAAGTTAAGTTGCTGTTGAACAATTTGGAGGAAAGAGTCTTAATGAGAAAAACTGTTTCCTGGGTGTTGTTGAGCAACAGCATTTTTCCTACATAAGCTCCTAAAAGCTCTGTGCTGAGAAGAAAAGGGAAACAGAATTTAATGGGCGCTCTAATAATAGCGTATATCTCGGGCACGCTAATAATAGTGCATATCTCTTCTCTCCCTCCCACTCCTTTGGATGTTTTGGCTATAGTCTTCCATTTTCTTTCAAGTAAGCTTCCCATAACTTATTTCTAATATAGCTACGTGCTGCTTTACCTAATCTCTGTTTGCTAATTGTTGTTTAAAATTTGTAGGGTTTAAGTAAATATATCTTTAAAAAAAAAAAGCTCTGCTTGCTTTCACTGAGGAATTTTATCACCTGTCCTGCATATGGTAGTAGCAGTTTTTATTGATGGACAAGGAGGGAAAAAAAAAAAAAGACAGCCTTCTGTGATAAACATAACAGAGAAAAGCTTTCAAAACCACTTTGTGTTTGCCAAATAGGGTTTTTCCTCGTTGTTGTTCTAAGTCTTCCAGGTGGAGCACTGGCATATAGTGACTTAGTACTATCAAGGTATTTCTGCCAGAAAGCACAAATCCTCGCTTTTTCTCCTTCCTCTTTCCCCATGGCCTTTTTGTGGCAATGCTGACTGCTCGTGCCAGTCTGTGATTTTGGTTAGAATTGCTGAAGATGGCACCACTTTATTTCTTCTGAAATATATGTGTTTTTTGAGGAAAATACTTTAAATTGGCATTGAATTATGGTTTTTTATCAATTGAATTGGAGTGCATGTTCCTTTTATTCACCAAGAGGTGTCAGAAGTATGCTCCCTTGTCTCTCCAGAGCAAGCGGTGAGTTTTTAAAGGGAAGAAGGCACAGTGGGGAACAAATTCCATGCTAATAAATCTGTAAGGCTCAGCAGCATGGTAATGTTGTAGTCATGGTCAGACAGGCAGAGTGGAAGCTGCAGGGAGGGGAAGAAAGGCAAAAAGGCAGTGCTAAGCATTGTGTGTCCTTCAGAAATTGCTGGGATTAAGTCAGAAGAAGGATTAGAAAAATTTTAAGTAGTTGTCAGAAATGGAATGAGAACACAATAACAAATGCCCCTCTGCTAGAAGATGCTTGTGCAGGAAGAGATTGAAAACCACTTTTCTATGGACTTGCCTTTTTTTTTTTTTTCTTTCTTCCCAGATGTTAAAGGGACTGTGGAGGTTGGCCTCCCAGGATGAATGTGAGAGGACAGGCCTAGAGGGCGTAGGTTATGAGGTGCTCTGAGAGTGAAAACAAATTCTGAATGGTTGACTCAGTGAAGAACAGGATAAAGGATGACTTAATGAAGGACAATTCTATACAAGAAGCTTTTGCAGGAGCTTTTCTAAGCACTGATGGGAGAAGCTGAATTGCATTTGTCCAGGTTTCTGGGAGGCAGGAAAGTATTGTTGCTTTCAGTGAAAGAGAAAGGAGGTGGAGGACAGCGGTTTTGGACCCAAAATGATCAGCAAAGATGGAGTTTGGTTGTAAATGAGTTCGATCTTATGAAAGATCTTACAGAAAGTGATACCAAAGAAATGTGCAGATTTATTAACTCCAAGTGAGATACAAAATGAAGAGGGGGACAAAAAGGGAACCAAAATAGAGCCGTTTCAAGGCAAGTTACAATGAGTCAGAAGCATATAAAGAGGCAGTGGATGAGAGAGCTGTGGAAGATAGCTGGTGATCTGTAAAGGGAGAATGAGGAGAGAGCTCTAGCTCAGACGTGTTCTAGTGGGGTAAATTCCATTCCATGCATGGGACAGAGAAACATTGGAGAAATCCTTAAGTGGAATTGGAGTAGAAACTCTATTGTTAAGTTTGTATTTGGGGGGTTCAAAAATGATCCATGTATAATCAGCTGCAAGTACTGTGAAGACTAGATATTGTTAAGGTAGGACAGACTATAGGAAAGAATTGGATTTTCCCTCTCCACACCTGGTGAACATTCATCTGTTGTCCGGTAGGAAAGCTTGTGCCAGCCTATGTAAATTCCCCTGAGATAAATGGAAATTTCTAGCATGGTCTGTGTAACACAGTTCATTAAACGGAACTACTTCCATGAATAAGCATTACTCAGTGGGAGTAAGGAATGTCAGGATAGATCCTAGCTAGCGATATTACGCTGCACTGAATATTACTTAAAGGAAAACTAGCTTAGGGAGACCCTTGTCTTCTGTTCATTTCAATGGCATAGGTCTGTGTACCAAAACAGCAGATAAATCAGATCCAAACCTTCTTCTCCAAGACCATTAGCTCAGTTGTTCCATAATGCATTTATATTGGTCTAACAAGGATCAGCGTCTGGCTCGTAATAGCTCATCACTTATAATTCTGTTTTCTTGTATACACAAAATTATCTAAAAAAGGCCCCAGTAGAACATGTTACTGTGGAATGGCTTTTCCTGGAAATCTACCTAGTTATTCATTGTCTCTTGAGCCTCATAGGTATCTCATTTCTCTCTCTGCAAGGCCTTATTCTCATCAGGAAAAGGTGGAGAACGACTCCTGTCTTAGGCCACCCACTGATCTCTTAGGTTGAAAGAGCCCGGGATGCCCATCTCTCCTTCGGGGTTACCCCAGAAAGTGGGTCTTGCTACTTGCTGCCTCTTCTGTCAAGCTCTTGCTTCCTAGAAGAGAACTTGATATCCTAAGTCTGAACTGGATGCATGTGGAAAATTAAGCTCATAAGCTCAGTTCCAATAAAGGCATTGTATGCTACTAGGTGACTTGCTTGCTTCAGATAGTTTTAGGTGATCAGCGCTATTCCTCAGCCTTTCATTCTTCTCACTGTGTGATTCATATTAAAAGTGGAATTTATCTTGGTTTTGGCAGTCTGGTGACATATTATTAATAGGTGATTCCCAAATGCTATTCAGTGCCAGGCGGAGGTGTTTGGTTTGATTCTCAAAGTCTATCACTGCATTAATGTCAGAATTCCTGGCAGTAAGTTTCCCTACACTGACACAGTGCTGCACAGTTATAGTTCCACAGCTGTCAGTTCTAGACAAAGATAACCTTGACAATGGGGTCTTTCTTTTTCTGTATGCTCTCTATGGGCATGTTTAACTTTTTTTTCCCTAACTGTGATAAGTTCTGACAAGACTGATTCCTCAAACAAGAGTGAGAAAATGTAGAAAGAGGAAAGACGGCATCATTTAAGGAACATGAGGAAACCACAGTTTCAGCATGTGACATTCAAGTCCTTGTGAGCATACATAAAGTATTACAACTTGAAACAGTGTGTGGTAACTTCAAACTAGATACCCAAGCAAATGTAGTCTTACATATCTTCAAAAACAAAACAAAACAAAAAAAAACTGTCAAAAATATAAGGGTTCCATAAAGCTTTGCCTACTGTATACCTTTGTAGTACACGCACTTTAAAGGAAAAAACAACTGCTTTGATTATTAATGACATGGACATTTTCCAGAAACTTAATACAAGTGAAAATAAGAATAGATACCTGAATACCTGGTGGAAATTGCATGTTATGAGAGGTTTTCTTTTGATTTTAGATGGGACACTGTTAGAGCTGGTAGAGTCTCATGAGCCATGACTCATCAGGAGTTCCGAGGCACCTTTGATGTGACAGGTGGTTCTCTGAAGCCTGACGTGAGACTTACCTTGTGAAGCAATAGCAACATTTAGTTTGAAGTCTTCGTAGTAAAAAAAGGAGTAGGAAAGGTCAGTGGCTTGAAGTCAATATCATATTTTTATTTCTTGACAAAGTAAGAGTTTATTGTTTATAGACCCTGCTTATAAGCAAATGTTTAACAATAGGAGTGTGTTCTAATTTGATACTCTGTCCCCGAGCCTCTGAACAGTAGATCAGAGAAGAATATGAAGGCATAGCAAATATTGTATGTTCACTAGTGAGGCTGGCTTGTCGCTGTAACAGTGCCTTTTCTTATGTAATGAGCAAAAGCAACAGTGAACTCATAAGTGATTGTTCTTTTATAGTAATATTGCTTTCTCACTTTTGCTAAAACCTGTATTCCACAGCAAGGCAATCTTCTGTGGCATTGTGGTAGGTGGTTGAGATTCTTGCACATCAGCACTGTAGCTATGGGAAATGCCATGATAACATCAGTAGAAGCAAAAGTTTAGGGTTTATAGGAATGCTATGAATGCTGTGGATCCACTTGGGCTCTCTGTGTAACCTAAAAATGATACCCACTGCCAAAAAATGTGATCCAGATCATATTGCCTGGTACACAGAAAGTCCATGTTGTCTGAATTTGATTTGAATTTTCAAGTTTGCTGTTGGTTCTTGTCTGCATTGTTCAGTTACAGGATGAGAGGTCAGTGCTCTTAATCTGCCAAAAAAAACATGACCCACCAAACCTGGTTAATTGAGCCTACAGGCTAATTAAGCTTTTGGTCACTTTTAGAATTAAGAGTGACTTACTGCTGTCAATTAAAATAGAAAACTGGTATGAAATATTGGCATCTTTGTCAGATATGCAAATAGTCAAATGTATTGTAAATAAGCTCTCAAATGAGATTAGTTACAGCTGGGCTAGCAATGCGAAATCTAAACAGAAGCATCCATCACTTCTGTTTATGGCTTTTGCATGCATGTTCCTAGTACTTGACAAACCTTTTTATAAGCACAACGTGCCAAAACCTTTGCTGATGGAAATCTTAGCAGGAAGAGTCACGAAACTGTAGGAGAGTGCATAAGCTGCGGTGGGTTGCAGAAGCAGCTCTGATGTCCTGTGTACAGCTGAAATGGTACAGCATGCAGGCATGACCTCATGATAAACTCACTGATTCTCACTAGGAATTAACCATTTAAAAGCTTGTCTATTACTGAGAGGAAGAGACTTCTATCTTTATTTTGCATATCATAAGACGAGTATTTATCAGCATTAGTTTCCAGACACTCATCAATAAATTGATGAGCTGGGATGTTTGCGTGTGTGTGCGCACGCAACTGAAGTTAATCATGTTATTTCTTGAAATAGTACCGGGTAAAATTCCCCCATTAGTATTTTAAGTGTTTTAAGTGTGTAATGTTAGTGATGTAAGAGTTGTTTGTTTTGTTTCTGTCTGTTTCTAAAAGTGTTGTACAGCCTACAACACAGAAAAAAATCCAACTCACAGGAACTTTTAGCTATCTTGACCTCCTGATATGGAAAAAATCCTCCTATTCAATAAGATGTTTGTTCTGTTCTAAAGGGGTTCTTTGCAATGCTGTAGAAGAACACGGTGGTAGAAATTCATAAAGATGGGCACACACTGTTTTTTTCTTTTGAGAAAATGTAGTTTATCTTCATAAGAAAAGTAAGTATTATATATCACACATGAAACACTGCATTTGCATAATTACTGCATTTGCATAATTCCATTCAAAATCTTTGTATGGAATAGTGTTTTCTCGTCAAACAGTTTTCCTATGCCTACACAAATTGTGTATGTTCTGCAGCTTTGTTGACTGAAGTTGTGAGGTTAATTCTCAGCTAACCAGCCTCTCACTCCTTTGGAATACTACAAGCAGAAACAGCACTGCAGGAAGTGGTAATTGTGATTCAGTGAACGGCACCTTGCCCACTGAGTCAGTGTTGAGGCAGTGTCCGAATGCATTTCTGGAGCGTGGAACATAAAACTGAAGTCCTGACCATGTGCGGCCATTGAGAAACTCATTTAACTATTGACGAGAACAGGGTTATTAACCACAACATCCCAGATTCCAGACAGGGATCATTGCAGCTTTTCCCCCACTTACTTCACTGGGAGAATTACTCCTCTCCTTCTTCCTTCTGAACTTGTACCTTTTTTCCATAGTTAGTCTGTCTCCATCCTCTATACACGTTAGAAAGTGTCACAACCTAAAGTAGATCTAAGTCATGACAGAAGGATGAGTGCCTCCTCTCCGACCTGCAGTGTGTCTCTCCGTGGGCACTGCTGGCAGTGCCAGGTTTTGCACCTGCAGTTTGCAGTCCATTGAATTATCCCACTTGGAGACAGTTTTTAGAGTGAAACCATCCCTGTAACCTGTCAGAACCTTTCAGCTGGTTCACATTACCAGCTGAAGGGATGCACCGAGGCATTTGCATTGCGCTTCCTGTCAGGACTCGTGACCCAGTAGATGTGCGCAGTGACTCAGAACAGCCTTCTCTAAACGACATCTTTATTTATGGAGAGGTCTTGAACAAACCTCAGCAAAGTTTACACTGAAGATGCTCTGTATGTGTGATCTTTCCTACTGGCTCGGTCATGTTGCCATTTGCACAGTACAGTATGTTCTCTATGCAATAAGTTTTGTTGTTTGTATGTCAATGTTATATATACACATATATATAAATATCGACTTTACAATGCAAGAAAAATACATCCTCAAAAAGGTATCTGACATCTTTTATCTAAATAGTAATTTATGTAAATGTTTGTGGCAGCAAATTTTGGTATCTGGACTTACAAAATAATGCCAGAAGCTGCTGTGAAAGATCACAGCTTCAAATCTGAAATTGTCCCACAAGCAGTGCAGGTGCTGTGCAGGTGCATGTAGTTGATGGTATAGTGCTTAGTATTTTGAGTCTTCCATGTTTAAGTGTTTAAAGCAGTTTTTATATCCTTTTCTGATTTTCATTTTTTTGTAATCATGAAACATAAACTTTCATTTAATTAACCTTTGAGAATTGTTAGAAAAAGCTTGACAATGTTTCTTACTAAGCTTTCTGGCATTGTTATGGTCATGACTAGCGACAAATACATGGCTTGAATTTTGTAGAAGGAAGATGTGTTTTGGAGCATTTAATTAACCACTGTAATCTGTACGTACTACCTCACTGACTTCTGGAGTTATGGGACTTAGGTAGCTCTCTTAGCCAATGGTTGTAGTTGGAGTTCGTGAACATGTTAGTACCTCCATTCATATTAAGAGTATCTTTCACATTAGATGTATCAACTTAGCAATATGTGGTTCATCAAGAGAGATGCCATAGCTGCTGTAGTAGAAAACAGGACATAAGCATGCAAACTTCAGTCCCTTGGACGCAATAGCACAGACAGTGAACACCTCCTGGAGCTGGGCTTGCAGCCTTTTGTTAGGCTGGCCTTTTGTTTTTGAAGGAGTAAATCATTCCATCAGAGTGAGGTGTAAAGAAGGTGTAAAGAAGCTATTACTCAATATGAGGAACAGTGGTAAGGTTTCACTCTGAAACGTTATCCTCGTGATCAAGAAATTCTCTTGGTGTGTTGAAGAATGTACTGATCACGCACAGCAGTTAATCCTGGTCTCTCACCTTCCCCTTCCTTGATCTTTCCTCCACCCTTCAAAACCAAGTTTTCCACTTGATCATGAAGGAAGTGAGGGAGCCTGGATGTTACCCCAGGAGAGAAAGCTAGAGGAAGGGCTGGGTCTCTTAGTCAAGTATAAGGGAGGAGAAGGAAATGGTCAGTGAAAAATAAGGTTCTAAATACAGTGCTTTGGGCTAGAAATATGTTGAAAGACTTCTAAAGAAATGAGGAAAGGGAATGATACAGGCAAAGCGATTTAATCAGATGCAATTATTAACAGTTCTTCAAGTCTGTGAGTCTGTGGCTCTGTGTGAGACTAACTGCCAGCAACGTAACATAGAGCACCATTTATCTCTGTGTATTGAACCAGAAATGCCAACCATTATGAAATTCCTTGTATCCCTTCTCCCTGCAGTCCACCCACATAGCAGCTGGCCCATCCGGAAGCTTACTGGTTGACCATAACTCCATTTTGATCAAAATGATGCCTTCATCTGTCATATCCTGATTGTTGCAGCCCCTTTCTTTGTGGCTTTTCTCCCTTCCTCAGATACGATGATTTATGCTGTCCACATTTTAACAGTTCAAAAAAACATATAACAACACAAGAAGTGGATTGGGTTATATCCAGTTGCCATATTGGTATACATTGCATTTGTAGCTGGCAAGAGTTGGGAACAAACAAACAAAAAAAGTAAATAATTCCTGGTCTTAGTATTATGCAAACAAGCTAATATATTTCCTTTTACCCCATCTTAAGTGAAGCAGTTTTTCATTCAACTTTTCAAATTTTGCTTGTTCTAAGTGTTGCTTTTAGGATATTTCTTCAACTAGCACATTTTCTGGCTGTAGTTCTGTGAGCAGCTATAGAAGCCATACGATCCACTTGTGAGCATTTTAGGGTACTGCTCTCAATTTGTAATGATGAAGGGACACGGTACTGAAAATTAACAACTTTTAAAAGCTGTTCAGTCTGAGATGGTATTTTATACCCATATTGCAGTAATGTGGAAGGACAGAGTCTGCATGTTGGGCTAGTTGGCAAGAGTTGGGAAGAGCACCACAGATAGTGTAGTCCCTTAGGAAGCCCTCTGGCTTCCTGTTAAATTCTGCTCTTAAGGGCAAGTTCTCAGAAGTTTTCAAAAGAGAAGTGGAGGGGGAAAAAGAACAAAACACAGTCTTGTTATTTTAAGATTTTGACTTGACTATAACTTTCCTAGCCTTTGAAGAACTTGAGATACAGATACCATGCTGAAGCAGTTACTCATTTAAGGTTGTGCAGAAGAGTTAGTAGTTGAAGACCTAGTGGGAAGGTTTTAGATTTCCAAGTGACTAGGCAGTTTAAATCCCTTCTAACTTTAGCTTCAGGAAGTCTTTTTACAGGGTATCAGATCATTTTTTTAACATGGTATCAGTGAAAAATCAAGCAAACAAAGGGCATTGTCCCTTCCTGTGCTAAATCTGGTTCATGAGTAGTATTTGTTCATACTTCCTGCACACCGCCATTGCTGAGCTTCATAGGACGGTGAAAAGGCAGAACTGTTTCATTTCTGATTAAGAATTGTAAGGGTGGGCTTACTTTTATCCCCTCTTGGGAACTGCAGTTTGAAGATAAAGTGGCTAATACTTTTTTTTACTGCTTGAGAGTTCAAACACGTCAGTGGTTATTGCTTGTGAGCATTCAATGAGTTTTGCAAGGGGGTGAGTAGCAGGGACCGCTCCTTGATATCTACGTGCATTACTCTTATTACAACTCACTTGCTTACAATGAACCTTTTTCCTTTATGCAGCCTGATCAGGCATGCAAAAAAGTAGATGCTCTTCCACCTAACTGGAAGAGCTTTAGCTGCTGTACACACAGCTCTGTGGGATGAAGATTATGAGAGACTGAAAGTCCAATACAGAGGAGCAGTTTATATCCATCCTACCCCAAAATTTTTTTAGGTATTTTGGGGAGATTTCCCCATTTCCTTCGGATACATAAACAAGAACACCACACTTAGTGGCAGCAGGACACTTCTTGGGACACTAATTTTGTTCATTATATCTTTCCTTTAGCGAACAAAGCTCCGACAGCAGATTCTTGCCCAGTGAGAAAATCCTGGTGAGATATGATTGTGATCTCATTCTCTGAAATCAGCTAGTTGTTGTTTGTGGGTGCAGGATAACTTATTTTTACAGTTCCTTTTCTAGCCATGAGATGTTTTCTGAGGTAATAGCCATAGCCACCAGATGTATATCTGTTATCCATAGTACTTGTCATCTAGCTAAATGTGCTCATATAGGAGCATTTTACCTGACTCTGCTTCACACATTTGCCTTAACTTATCTGGAAATGCAGGGCAAATTCAGTTTCCCCCCAAGGTCCCAAGTAGTCAGGGTGGAGAGTAGGAGAGAGACCTGCTTCATATTCAAGTACTTGACTTCTAAGACAGAGGTTTCCTAAACTGCTGCCTGGGTTTATTACTCACTGCAGGGTTTATAACTTAGTGCAGGGTCCTTATTCTGTTACTTCCACAGAGCAGCTAAAAAACTAGAAGATCTCAGCCATCTCCCTTGCTCCTCTTCCTCAGACTTCAGGGGAGATGAAAAGTCATTTTCAGGCCCACTGGGTCTGTCAGCTATCAATGGGAGTACTGCAAATAGCCAAGACAGGAAAGATTAATTTTCTGTAGGCTTCTGGAAAGAACTGTATCTGTAGCATTACAGTCACTTATTTGTGTATCACTGCACTTGTCTACTGCTTTTTTGAATTGCCATAGGTTGCTAGGAAGGTGTGAATGTGAACAAGAAGTAGACCTGTGATCGCAGCTAGGAAAGAAATAAAGTGGAAGGGCAAGCTTCGTATTCAGGTGTGATTCACTCAAGGTATTCCTGAGGAGTTCATTATCTTGTTACAGTCTGTTTCATGGAAAAAAAGTAAAATAATTTAGAAGGGAGGATATTAAAAGTTAAACAGGTTGATTGCTTGTAATATATATTGCCTCATAGATATTTATTTCCTTTTTGTTGTCCTTTTTTCAAAACCAAATTTTAACAATGCAAGTCCAATTTTGACTTTCTTCAACTTAGCAGAATTGAGTTCAACTTCTAGGTTCCATTTCTGGATTCTCATGAACATCTGGATTCCAAACATGAGAACAAATAATTATTGTTTTGTTTTGTTTTGATTTTACAAGAACTAGAAGGTGCCAGACATCCAGAAATCTGTTCAGTTTTGGAGGTAGGCAGGCAAGACTGAGCTTCCACATTGTGAGTTTTTAGTTCAGTCCAAATGACTACTACTGAAGTGAAACATTGTGCTTGCACAGTAAGTACATTTGATTGCTTTCAAGAAAAAATACTCCTTTCACAGAAGTAATTTCAGGAAGGCTTTCTAAGAAACAATGATTTTTTTTGCTGCTGCTTGCCTGGAAAAGTAGCAGCGTGTTCCCAAAAGTATTATTCTGCCACACCCAAGAATAATGAGAAACAGGTCCACAGAGGTAGGCTACGGCTCTTTGGTCCACTGGACCAGTAAGATAGGAACTAAACTTATTGCCAGAATGATCTGTTAAAAGAAAGGTGTGCTTTTTTAAAAAATTTATTACTGGTTTTGAGTTTCAGAGAGATTAATAAAATAACTCTCACCTGAAAGTACAGTATGGCTGGGTATTGCCACACAAGCAAAAATAAATGAAGCTTATCTCTCCCTTATTCATTAGATAAATTATCTGGCATTCAAGGGTCATGGGTTGAAATGACATCACATTCACACAGGGAAGAAAGAAGTTTACTCCAGGAACGTGTGGAGAGAAGTAATGGATTCACAAGTCCTCTGATAATAGGATAACTTTTTTTCAAACTAAATTAGCTGGTGTTGCATTAAAAAGCAAGGTGCACAAGATACTTTATTATTCTGTCATGGGAACCGTTTATTTTAACCCTTCCAAATGAGGCTAAATTTGCAAAGGGATACAGTTCAGGGAATTGTAGAAGGATGAATCTATCAATAAAATACGCTGTGTGTTCTTACTGCTAATCTGCAACATCTCAGAGATGACCGGCACATCTTGCTGTGTGACATTTCACAGGCATTTAGTCACATCAGATATGAACCCCCTCTGTGTAAACATGGGGTGGCTGTTTGGGTTTGTTTAGTTTTTAAAGATTTTTCAAGTACGATAAGAATACTCCAGTGAGTTGGGAATTCCCTGTGGAGTTCAAAATCATTGCTGGCTTATCTTGTAGTGCAGAACTTCAACAGACAAAACGTTTGAATGTAAACACAGCTGAAATTAAGCTATCTTAGTTTTAAAAAATATAATAATAATAATAAAAAAGTTTGGGCTGATTTTTTTTATATCCTTTAGAAATAAAATAGTAAACAAAGCTAATATAATTATTTGAGTGGCTGAATAACTAAAATGGCAGTTCAAATATGGGAAGGATGAGGTAGGAGATGTCTTAATTTGCATGAAAATTTGAAGACAAGCAGACTTTGGAGGAAAGATATGTACATCTCATGCACCATATTCAGTTCTTGCTAGGTTTGGCTTGTGTTAGGAAACATGGCTATTTAGGGCCAAGCCTGAAAAGAGCTGACTAGCAGTAAACGTTAATTTTTCAGGATATTACTGATTTGTGTGTCTCAATGTCTCCACGTCAACTAGATCTGAAGCTTTATGTTTGTGGTTATCCATATGGGTAGCACAGCTGGCATAGGTACTTCTAAGGTAGTCTGACATTTGGTAACAAAGCTTCAGTGGAGTTGCAGCAGCATGTAGTTTTCACTGGTAGGCCTGGAGTCCCTTTTGGACATGTAGAGGTAAAGCTGCCACAGCTGTGTTCCTGGCAGTGCCAAAGATTTATGGTTAAAGCTCCTTGGGAAACATCTACACATCTGCAGTTCTGCTACTAGGTGGCCCTGTAAATGGATTCAAAAGCATAGAATAGAGGTTTGGGTAGGGTTCACAGACATCCAGGTTAGCTACAACCACTTACAAGTGGTTTGGGGGACCTGCACCACTATTTGAAGTGTGCGGAGCTGGTGGTCTTGATCTCTGGTTCTCCAGCACATCTCTTACACCAAGTCTAACTCCTGCACCCCCTGAGCAGCACTGCCCTGCTGCCTAGTGAACTGCCCGCCCAGGGGTGCCCTAATCCAACATCCAGGCATAAAGGTAGTGAAATGAGCTAAGTGCTGACCCGAATCATTTGTGTTGCCTTGTCCAATGTAACTTCTGTGTCTCAGCCTTGCAATTAGTCAAGCTGTACCTTCACCGTTCCATGTGCTGAGGTGCGTGTAACACTGTTGGGGAGGTATGTCATAGCATTGCTTGTTGACTTTGTATTGCAGGAAATGTTCATTAAATCAGTCACCTGGAAGCAGAAAAACAGGGTAGTATAAAAAAAGTACCTGACTGAAGGACTATGAATTAGTCATATTTACTATAAGATGTCATATTTACAATAGGACGTATTCCTAAGATAGGTGTCTGTGGGTGCTGTTCCCTGTGAACTGTGTGAAAGGTGCTGATGACTTGTTCACTTCCTTCCACATAGACAGTTCCTTTCTATGGACAGTTGTCTTGATAATCAACTATCTGTGTTGTCAATCCTCTGAAGAGCTTATGATAATTTCCCTCAAAGATACCTTTGCATTGTCAGAGGCACATTCAGCAAAGACCATTAGCCTGTTAACTCTCCTTTCACCAGCCCCCATCTTGCATGTTTTTTCTTGCTGCTTCCCTCGTCTCCTCAGGTCTTGGTAATTGTGGCAGTCAAGTGGTTGTTTATGTACTTTTCTGGTCAGACAGCTGTGGGGAGCTGCAAGTGTCGTGTTATGACACTCCCCAAGAATGGGACAAAAAGGAAGAGTATCTCTGCTTCTGTCCCAACTGTATGTTAAGTGTTGCTGACTAGGGGGTGAGCTACAAATTTATTCACAGTAGAAACTTAGTACAAGAGTAAGGGGATCAAAATTTGCAAGCCTAGTAGGCACCTTTCACCTTGCTTTGTAAGGCCAAATCTTTCTCCCATAACAAATTGTAGAACTGCAGTTAAAAAAAAAAAGTGTGAAAATTTGGAGCAGTTTAGGTTTCATGTGCATCTTTGTTTCTCCCTGTCTGAGCATTTTTATTTGAGGTAAATTCTGCAGACAAACAGGGCAGTTCCATAAAATAGGTATTATGAGGCATCTTACTGCTATCGAGTAACAGCTGAAGTAGAAGTAGAGCTCAGAAATGGCTCATGTTGCCAGCTGGGCTGAGAACTCAGGCACACCAAAGTTTTTGCCCCAGTGCCCCCAGAAGCATACTTCTCTTTAGTTAGAAGCTGCTGTGCACAGAAGGATTGAATAAGCTGTTCTATTGCCCAGTCTTTAACTGTATAATAAAATCAACCAAAATATGTGATTAAGAGTATATAAACGGCTTACCTTTGCAATTTTTAGGTATTGCAAAAACAGCTCAACCAGTTATGGCTGCAAGTTCCTGTTTATTGTTTCCCATGGACAAAAGACGTAGCTCAGGGCTGTGTAATCTCGACAGCTAACAGTAAGCTTGAAAATGTACTGTGGTATTACCATATATTGTGTTTGTTGCACTACGTTTTATAAGTAAACTAGTGCGTTGTAGGAAGAGAAACATTTCATTTTTGTTACTAATGTATGAACATTACTTAAATACTTTGGAGAATTTCTAGAAAAATGGTGAACTCTGCTGTGATGAAGTAGCTCAGTATCTGACTGGTCATTAGATTGATCTAGTCATTACAAATTGTGAGTCAAAACTTGACCCTAGCTACACCCTCACAGCTCCACTGACGTCACAATTTGTGACCTTCGAACAGTTGCATTTATAGCTACACATGAGACAAATAGGAAATGTAAAGATGGTGGCACTGTATCCCTTGCAGAATCATTAGCTGTTCTACTAAGAGCTCTGATTATAAGAATACAATTAGTGGGAGGAAGCATGGGTAATAGTCACGGTTGCCAAATAGGTTTCTGTGGTGCATTTGGTCAACAGGGGCTTCATTTATTTGTTTTTTTCAGTAGTGAAGATGGCCAAGAATGATCAGTCCCTTGAGATGTACTGGAAAGAAGGACATCCCAGTTTCCAGTAAACCTACTAAAAATTGCTTTTGAAATATCATTTTTGTCGTTCCCTTTAAGGAAAAATTGAAGTGTTTAAATGCTTCCTAGCTAGCACGTCAGCTGTTGTTTTGCCCCTCTAAGACAAAATGGAAGATGAAATTCTTCACTCAGAGGGCAGTGAGGCAATGGAACAGGTTGCCCAGAGAGGTTGTGGATGCCCCATCCCTGGAGGTGTTCAAGACCAGGTTGGATGAGGCCCTGGGCAACCTGATCTAGTGGGTGGCATCCCTGCCCATGACAGGAGGGTCAGAACTATACGGTCTTTAAGGTCCCTTCCAACCCAATCCATTTGATGATTCTATGAAACCCATGGCCATAAAACTGTCATGCACAGTTTAAACTGGGGGAGAAGCCAACTTGCTGCTGTTTTTGCTCCCAGGTGTATATGAGGGATGGAAGGAAAGCCAATGGCAGGGATTGGTATAGCTAAGTGGGTATCTTTCCCTTGCTGCCAACTGCAGATGTCATCTTACCCTGATGCTTGCTTTAGAGGCAACCACCAGAGCAATCACATCTGCTTATCTGCAGCTCTGGCCATGACTCATGTCCAGTTGTACCCAAGCAATCAGCTGCTCTAGGTACCTGCTAACAGATCATCTATATCAAAACTAGCCCTACTGAGAAATATAAGAAAAGGTCTCCAGGCCAAGTCTTAAAAGTTCTCCTGAACAGTAAATCATTTAGGTCTAGGCTAAAAATCACAATAAGCATATTACTGTTTGTGTGGGATACCTGATGTATATTGCATATGGCTTTAACGTTCCTGTATGCTATACCTATCCTGTATGTGTACTGACTTAAACACCTGTCTGACACCACCGCGATGAAGAGTGAAGGTAGGTGTGTGAGGCAGTGACCAGCTCAGGATACTCCAGGCTGTTACTGCCTTTGTAAGCAGGGCTGCCTGTATTCCGTATTGTATGAACACTATGAATAAATGGTTCATACAGGAGCACACAGTACACAGCATACATACAGTGCAGCAGGAGGCACCAGAAGTTTCAATGATACTACTTATAGGTCAGTGGGAAAACAGGATGTAGATTGCAAGTCTTTTGAGTTCCAGTTGAGTGCTCTCCTTACAGGCATCTTCAATTAAATCGTGAGAATATGGAAATGCACAGAGGGTGGTGCTATTTGTGACTATGCATGATGTGTTTGGTTTTAATGGCTGCATAGGGATAAATCCCCACAGCTCTTAGTTTCTGTCTGAGAATATGAAGAGAAATGGCCTTCTTTGCTACAGGTTATAGAGTAGTTTAGAAATAAAATACGAAGAACAATAACTCCCCTTGAAATTAAGACCTTTGCAGATGGTTGTGTTTCTCTGCATTCCATATCAGCCTTTTCTCAGATACTCTGGGCTTGTGATTTCATGTAAATGATAACGACTTGTGTTCTTGTTGTTGCATACTCCACATTTTTTCACTGCATTTGTGTTCATTTTGTAAATACAAGCTGCTACAGGAATGCTTAATACTTATTAATTGGCAAAATATTTTTCTTCATTAAGTTAAAAATAAATTGGCTTGTCAGTCCAAAGTATACAGTTCTCCCACAGCACCGAGTACATTGCATTCCCTCACGTGCTACTGTCTTTAATGGAGTCAAAAGGAGTTCTGCGTCATTCGTGGTAGACTAGTTTGTGTGTGGAGTGTACTTTTAAGATTAAATAAGGGACCTCAGTATGTGTGGTCTGTACTGAGAAATTAAAAACAACAACAACAACAAAAAACAGTGAAACAAAATGAGTGAAACTTATGGTTGTGCTGAAAGATGATAGAGCCTGTGATATTTATGGAATTACCTTGAGTATGTTACAGGTGATAATTTTTTTTTTTTTTCAGTGGGGGTACTTCAGTTCACCCCTTTTCAAGATTGTTGATTCACATTCAAGTTTGAAGAAAAGTTGGACTTCAAGTATCTTAAGCTGACCACCAGAAAACAAAGCAATTTTTTAGGTCATTTATTGCAATCTATTACATATTTACTAGTTTACATCCTTCAAAAGGCACCAGTAGAATAGGATTTAGTTGTTTTAAGCATTTTAAAGATGCACAGAAAGTCATGCTTTCAAAAAAAAAAAAATCACAATTGAACTAATACACCATTATTTGGTAGGAGGGCAAATAAGAAACTGAGGCATGGAAAGTTCAGCTAGCTAGAGCAGTCATAAAACTGAAATCTGGAAAGAGAAATCTGTGGCAGTATCAGGAAGATTCCTAAATATTCTCCCAAATCCTTTCTGTACGGATTGCTCAGCTGCGACATCACCTCCTATATACTTCTGCTCTGTTGAAATGAAAGTTGCACATAGTTACTTCTGTTCAGCTAGTGGATTTCAGGAGATGTATTTTGGAAATTGATAAGATTGACTTCTTCAATCATAAATGACGTGTCTACCAGAAATAGTCTTTGCTATGGCATGACATAGTGTTAATTTCTGTGGAGTTCAGCAGCTTGCATTTGATTGTCTGATAAATTAACTCAGTTTGTCCATTTGAGATGTTAGAGTAAATCAGGAGATGTTTTCTTTCCAGTGATACATGGCATTGGTTTTCTAGCTGGAATGTTTACTGGCTGCCAAAGATACAAATATATGCTAGTTGTTTGGAGAGCACAATACTCGAGAAATGAAGCTTTATGTGTTGTAAAAAAAAAAAAAAAAAAAAAGCTTAAGTAGCCATCCCACCTGCGGCTGCTTCCCAGATTCAGCAGTATTATCTGCCTTTATCTGTCAGTTCCTATCATTAATATTTCCACCAGATGAAAAGCTTGTGTAATGTTGTTTGAAATTAGATCAGTCAGTACTGCTAATTTTACGTTTATGCCTGAGATGGTTCACAGATCCCAAGATCCCATATCTTTCAAGCAAGATGTTGAAGTATTCAAAAAAAAAAAAAAAGCCCTGTTAGGAAAAACAGCTCCATGCGTGGTAGGGAAAGTTCAGCAGCTGGTAATGTGACAGTGCATCTCTGATTGCTCTGAAATGACGAACACAATCTGTAATTTTAACTGTTCATAATAAGGACTGCCAAAGAATACAGATGTTAGGGTAACTAAGGCACATTCTCGTTTATAATGGTAGATGTGAGTCAGCAGCAAAACAATAATAAAAAATGAACTCTTCTAGAATTCCTGTTCTTGAGCTGGAAAGATGTGCAGTTTTGCCACCTAACCTTACCCATAAAAGTGGCCTAGAAGAAAGCTGGAGAGGGCGTCTATCAGGGACTGTAGCCATAGAACCAGGAATAATGGCTTTGAACAAACTTTGAACAAATGGAGGGGAGATTGAGATGAGATGTGACGTGAGGAAGAAATTCTTCACTCGGAGCACAAAGCACACATGGGAATTAGGGCTGAATATGCACCTTGCTTCTGTTCTTTTCCATAAAGAATAGAATGAAATTACCTACAAACCGGTGTTAAAAATAAACCAGTCCAGTGAAGCACCAAGAAGGCATGCACCTGACTGGAAGGAGAGGTGCCAAGGGCGGAGGGATAGCGCCAGGGGCACAAGAGACACCAGTGCCCAAGGGACCTCTGGTGCCCGGCCCACAGACAGGCACAGGCAGTACCATTGGCACCGCAATGATGCGGGGAGCAGGCCGGCCCCTCACACACCCAGCAACAGGGGGCCTGGACCTTACCATAGGAGCAACGGTGATGTGGGGCGAAGGCGGGAGCATCAGGCAGCCACAGGCAGCAGAGGCACGCCTATAATCCGGAGCACAGTGCGGGACCCAGTAATGGCTGTAAACCAGATGGCACCATCAGACCCATGCATGAAAATCAAGCTGACAGTGGCATGGGACCGAGGTGTAGGACTGGATGACCCCCTGGTTCAGCACCCTGGCCTGAGAACATTCCAGATAGTCTGGATAAACATTCGGACACTTTGGCCCATGGAAATTGAGTGCTAATTTTTATAATCTTTGATTTTGTCAGAATTAGGACAAACAGTTTGAAAGTCATTGTTTTCTTCACTGATTGAAATAGTGCTTCTTCCCCCCCACAAAGAATTGCTTGGTTCTGGTACCCCTCATTAAAACCCGTTTCCCATTTCTTTCACTGTTTTGAAGTCCATCACTCTAAGAAATATTGTTTTCAATGTTGAAGACGAATGTAGCTAAACTAGAATAGGAGTGGATTTAAGTTCCCATGTGGTTCTGTATTTTCTGGAGTAACCCCATTTAGTGAGGGGAGAGCAACAGCAGTAGAAACAAAGCTCTGACACACGTTGTGTGCGTTGTCCTGCAGTGAAATACTGAGGTCACTCACATGCAGAGTAGCATTCATCCCTAGGAAGATTAAAAGTTAATACTTTTTGTATCACTGCTCCCATTTCCTGACTTTTTTTTTTTTTTTAATTAAAAATCTGTAGAAATTCTGAATCAGACTTCCACTTCTATGGAGACACTGATTTTAATGAGGAAGAGAAAAGAATAGGATATTGTTTGCTGCTTTGCTGATAAAGATACCTTTCTTCCAACAGTGATAAGGATTTCCTTCCTGTGATTACTATCTCTGCCAAATGAAAAGCTAGACTAAATGTTTTTTTGAAGTAGAATTATTTAATGCTCATAATTTTATTTTTTTCCCTGTCATTTATTTCAGATTCCACATATTTCAAACAAAAGACTGTTTAACATTTATGCAAATTATACAGCTAGAGGTTCAGAAGACAAAATCGTCACGTTTCTTGCATTAATCTTTATGCTTTTTTCATGTGAGCTCCTGAATGATCTGGAAGTCAGTGGGACGTTTCATACAATTTTCTCATCACAAAATATCCCTTCTGGCCTGGTTTATGTAGGAATTAGTTCCTGTAGGAATCCTAGTTCCTGTAGGAATTTGTAGTTGGCTTGCTTTGCAGATTTAGTACATGATAGTTCTGTCAGCAAAATAAGTTATAGTATTCTTGACCTTTTACTCTAGCGTAGTAGTACCTGCACCAAGACTTTTGTTAATAGAGAAATGCCATTAAAAAATCCTGCTTGATGAGTATATTCCTAAGACTTTCTAACACAGCCTGAAAATTTATTTCCATCTGAAATTTTGTGAAGTTAAAATCTGTAGATCTTACGGATGTATTTCTGAGTTGCACACAATACTGATTCTCTTGCAGCTCACAGTGAAGAGCAGTGAACAGGTGCTCCTACACTGGAGTGCTTCATTAGCTTTTCTTCACTGAGAAGAGCACAGGATTTTATGTATATTAGAAGTCCTTGCTTTCTGAAAATCATAGATGCTAATCGAACTTGCAACATATTTGACAACCTAGGAAGGGTCTTACTGACAGGTAAGCATCATGTATTCCTCTTGCTTGGAGCTCTGTGTTCAGCACATGCAACAGATCTGTCTCTTCTCTTTAACAATACTGAAAGCCTGATTGCTTTGCTGTCCTTATCAGGAGCTAATCTCTAAGATTATTTTGTTGCTGAAATGCAAAAATAGGTTTTGACACTTACATACAGCTATATGAGGTTTACCTACTCCAAAACTTTCAAGTGGCACATTTTTTTTCTGAACTATGTATTAAAATCCTGATATGAATTTTTTATATTCACAATTTTATGCAGAATTAATTTCTGAAGTTCAGTAATAAAAATGGGGGAAAGAAGGGAAAAAAAGTACTCAGAATATGTCATTGCATGAATGTCATCTGATATTTCATAGATGTTTCAATGTATGATGAAGGTCTGCTGCGCAGTATCTTTTAGTAGCAGTGTTTCTATTCATTGGATCTTAAAGTGCAACTAATTTACAAGTAGACTTCATGACATGCCGTATCTCTCTAAGAGAATTGGTTATAATACCATGTAAGTGCAGCTCTGTAAGCAATCTTGCCCCGTGTTTTTGGGCCCAGTGATGATAAAATCATCAAGGTGCATGGAGGTGTGCCTCTCATGGTGGTAGTGGTGCCAGAGAAAGAACTGACTGGCAGTTTTCAGTCCAATTCTAAAAGAATTCAAAACACACAAAAAGTTTTCATGCATGAAATATTACATGAGTGAAATGTTAATTGTTTTATTGGTACCAGACTTAGGATCTGAAGAGTAAGGTTCCCCTTCACTGTGCTGATAAACACTTCAAATATATAGGACACAGCACAGCTTTTGTGAAGCGTGCTGGTGTACCTCCCTAGGAGGATGCACTCTAGTGCCTCTTCTCAGGGGACACATTATCTCAACTTGAATCTACAAAAAAGGATAGCTCAGATGCTTGCAGCTGTATTAGCAGTCTCTTATGAGCTATGTGATTCATTCCTCAGATCTAACATAAACAATACTGTTTGCATATTCAGTATTTTTGATGACAAGGAACATTTTTGATGACGAGGAACATTTTTAGGCATCTCTGTCCCCATGCAAGTTCACTGATTGCCACAGCGGATAAATGATTGCAATGGTGTGACTGAGAGGACTGCCTATCCTCAGTCAGATCTACGAAGTTTTATTCACGCTGCTTCCTTTATTTATGCTATTCTAAATAAGTTTATGCAATTGGGACTTGACGCTAAATCTAAGTTGCTTTACATAACTGCGGGCTGCATTTCCAAAGTCGGATGTGACTTCAGAAGCTTTTAAGACTGAGAATGATTAGCAACTTTGTTGGGTCATCTTTATTCATTTCCTCTGCATAGATACTACATACCTTACATTGCAGGTCTCCTTCCGTTATTTGCAGTCCAAAAATTAATGTTAACCACTGCCAGCCAATTGCATTTCGTCTTTTCTTTGAATTTACACCTCCGATTTTGTCTTATTTCCATACTCATTTATGAACTTTGGGATTTTGTTTCAAGTTTTTCCTATCTGGCCTGCCTCTTTAGTCACCCACATCTATGACATTGAAGTTTGGTTTATTTTACAGCTATGCTGTTTTGAGGAGACATTGTATTGGCATGACAGAGTGGTATTTGATCCAGTATCCATGCTTAGTTGATTTAAGTTCCTTTTAAAAAGAATTCGAGTGTTTACTGAAGAAAATTACTGAAGTTTCAAAAACATTTGTCCTGTACCATTCCCGATAATTACTTTGGTAAGGTCTGAAAAACCAGGAAAGCCACACAGAATTCTTTGACAAATGAAATCAGTTAACTGGAATAAAAATTCCCCAGGAGTTAAGTGGGAAGAGATCATTACAAATAATTCAGGAGAATGTCTGATGTAAAATCGAAGAGAATCATGTGTCACCTTAAACTTATCAGAAAAGGCAAGTCTGTGACGGATTTGGTTCACCTAGTGGATCACAAGGTCTTAGAAAATAGGAGACTTAGACAACTGCTGTGATTGCAAGCTAGCCCTTTGTGTCTATCTTCTGTATTAATTTTGGAGAAAGACCTGCTTTGGATCTTCTTTCTACCTGTAATATATATGAAAAATGAGGTGTCAGAAAGAGTGGTGCCTGAGCAAGCTAGTAGTTCAGAAAGAAGCATGGCTGTTAGAAGGTGATCAGCATCCAAAGCTTCAGAATGAACTTTAATGCCAAGTACAGGAATTATTGTTTCTCAAATGAAACTGCTGCTGCTGAAGAGGATCAATGTTAGTAATTGTTGCTCCTGTGTTGAAAAATATTCTGAGGTTATTACAGCGTATTGTATACCAAAAAAACCTTATCTCTATTCCCAAGAATTACTTGAAGCTGTAGCTAGAACTGAAAAGACCAAAGACCGGAAGATGGTGTTCCGAGAGGACCGAAGAATACAGTTTTTGCAAGGGAAAATTTTACTTTTCTGCGAATTCCTTGGACGTTTCAGTAGAATGTGAAATGAATATAAGGCAGATGATGTAGTTTAATTTGTTAAAATTTTGATTTTAATATCTGAAATAGGTTAAATAAATGTGGTAAGAGCCCAAACATATTTGGAATCAAAGAAACTAATGGCTCTTCAGACATCCTCTCTGTCTTCCTCCACGCTGGTACCGTTACAGGCACTGATGTAGACCTAATTCCCTAATTCATGATGGTGCTGGTTTATTCTGCCATTGAAATAGTTTTCAACTCAGACTCGGCCACAGCTGCTGTTTTTTCTTTAATTGTTTATGGAATTCAGGGCAAAGCAGAATATTCTAGTCACATGTTCAGAGACAACCTAAACTAGGGAAAGAAGTAATTCTCCCATAAATTATGAGTATATGGAGAAGGCTGTAAAGCTGTCGTCTTCATTGATTTTAAAAGGTCAGTACTGATTATACATCTTCTCTTTTGTACATTAAATATAGAGCAATAATTTGGAGCATCTTGACTGTGATTCCGGTATTGCTTAGTGTAAATTTATTATTATAACAACTTGAATGCTAGAGAAAAGGTTGAAAGGCTAGAGGAAATGCTGAGGAGGACAAATGGAGTTGAGGAGCGATTTGGCATTGCAAATACTTTAACACAAAAGCACAATTGCTTGCAAGATTACATTCAGATAGTTTTCAGGTGTTTGTGAAAATAACGTGGTATGTCCATACAACCAATGACATCATTTAAAGAAATCAGAATTGACTCAAGTATATGCCAACCAAAAAAGCCTGCGGTGTAATCACTAGGCCAATAAGACCTAGTTTCAGTGGAGTCCTCAACTAAGCTGTAATAGACTTCTTGCTATATGCAAGTCATGGAAGCTTCCTGGTAGCCATTCTTACAAAGAGTATTATAAACCACCTTGTAAAGCTGTTCTCAGATACTAGTCATGTACTGGTCTGAGATATTTCAGGCTAAGTCTGTTTAGAAAGGCTTTTGTTTTGACAGGGCTATTTGGGAGTATGCTCTGAAAAGCGTTAAGGTATGCTCTTAAGTCTGAGACAAATCTGACTTTTACTACTTAGACTTCTGTAGGGGTAAAGAAACTTTTTCCTACCTTGTCAAATGAACTTGGGTTCAAGTGAATCTCAGGAGGCACAAAATGCCAAAAGACCTACTGTGCTGAAGCTGGCAAGCTTACAAGCAGTTACCCGCCTTCAGCTTTTTTCATGCAGGTCAGCCAATGCAGTCCTCTGTTTCGTAAACTCTGTTCAGGTTTTGTTTGAGTTTGCTCAAGAGCCATTTAAAAGAGTTTCACAAAAGAAGAGAGAAATCTCAAAGCCTGGCGTTTCTCCAGGACGTAATGCAGATGTGCAGTAGTTTACTCTGAAATTTAAACAGCTCTCCATGAGTCAACGTCCCCAGCGTTGTTTTTGGCGCCGTTTTCAGAACTGAGGTTGCTGGGCCCGTCCTGGGTAACCATCTCTGGTTTTGTGTTTTATTACTTTGGAGGCCTTGTTTAGAAGGGAGGCCTTTGGAGGCCTTGCTTCTCTTCAGCAATTAGTTCTGTAATATCCTTACATTTAAGAGCATAGCCTGTGTTTGAAACTTCTTCTATATTCACAAGCCTGAATTGAACTGAAGAGGCAGATAGGAAAGTCCTTAGTCCTTTCAGAGCAGTTATTTCAGATGCAGAAAGGCACGCAAAGGTGTCATGTCACTGCACCAGTGTTTCATGTCTTGCAACAGTCTTCATCAAATTAGGTGAAGGATAACTGTCTTTTCAGACAGATGTTTCTAGGTGGTAGAAAACCCATCTGTGCTGGTGGTCTCTGTTGCCAGGCTGCGTGCCCGAGAGCTCTCCAGCTGCAGGATTCCAGCCCCATTTCCCTCTCTGCATCTCAGTTCTTCCACTCCTTGCAATGCCTGACCTGCGTGCAGCTGGCTGCTTGGTGGTTGGTGTGTCCGCTTCCTTCTTTTCTGCAGTCTGCTCATTGCAGAATCATAACTGGCATGAGGTTCAACCCCTTAATGCATTAGTGCACTTTTACTAAATGAGAGAAATTGAGGAGTGGTGCGCCGCCTGGTTTTCAGACCCTTTTGAGATGACATGACTACTGGAACTATCTTCCCAGTAAAACCAAGTTAAAACACTGCTGTACTATTTTTAGTTTAAAAAGCTGTGTGTAATAGGAGTAGCTGCCATGCATTGCAGCCAAAACACTGTGTAGCCCATTCCCTATTTTCTGATATATTGGCAAGGAAAAGACTGTTTTGAATATATTGTAATCTATCTGTTTAGAGACTTTTCTTTGCTGGCCATGATTTGAACTTTGCAGTAGTCCCACGTGTGAGGCATGGGGAAATTACATAAACCTGTGCAGTCATAGCAAATTAAAAAGATGAACTGTTTCCTGGGTATCTGCAAGCCGTGCATCTCACAGAGCCCACAGGCAACATTATGGTTTAGTGAGAGGCAAAGAATTAATTTCTGGAAGGAGTGATGTTTCTTAGAAAGATCTGCAGCTAATGTGCCAAACACTTCTGCATTTCCATAAGAGGCATAAAACAGAAATGATTTTTGTTGTTGGACAGAAGGAGCTCGTGCCAAAGATTAAAGAGGAAGAGAATGATTTGCTTGATTTTTTTTATTTTTTTTTTTTTCCGTGTTAGTGTTTTTGTTTCAGCATATCGTAACAGGAATTGACAACATTCACATCCGCATGGTCTTGTGAGAAGGAAGTTGTCTCAGAGGCAGGAGGCTGTATATGACTTTTCTAGATTTGTTTTCGTTTTTAGTCTTCTTAAGCTCAGGGCTGATCCATGTAAAATACAATGCTCTGAGTTACTCTGTCTTTCATTAAAATATAAACCAAATCATACTCAGAGGAACTTCTGATTCTTTCCTCTGTACAAAAGCAAAGTCACTCTAACTGATGTTGTTTCACCTGCTTTAAAAAATATAAAATCTAGTGTGTGTACTCCTCATCAATTTATTCTAATGATAACTCATATGGCAACTGCTGCAAATGAAGTCCATTACTGCTTTTCCTGTCTTCCATTCAAGCATTTTAGTTCTACACTCCTTGCGTACTTAGACTGCTGTTGTATCCCCTCTCCTGCCGTTTTCTGACTGATGCAGTTCATCTGATCTCCACATACTGAATTTTCTGAACCTCTCAGTGCTTTGGTTGATCTCCTTCTGTCCCTCAATGGCCCACGTCCTTGGCACCCAGAACTGCAGCCAGTATTTCAGCAGAAGCCTTAGTGGTGCTTAAGTAGATAGAGAAGAAGGATGATTCCATGTGTTGTGCAGGCCGTGCTCCAGTGCAGACACTTGAGTACAATGCCTGCATTTTTCACAGCAGCATGATGTTGTTGACTCATCTTCAGCCAGTGAGTGAGTATAACCCTGGGATCCACTCCTGGGGAACTGCTGCCTGCACAGCAGTACCTTAGCCGGTGCCATTGTCTCATTTAAGCTTTTTTTCTTGAATTTCCCAATAGATTTGCTTTTTTTTCTGATTTTTTTTTTTTTTAGTTTGCCAAAATTGCCTTGAGTTCTTAACTGGTCTTGACCAGTATTGCAGTCCTGCATGCTAAATAATGATAATTTCTATCCCACTGTTCTTGTTGTTTTGTAAGCATGGAACAGTCCTGGGTCAAAGACAAACTAGTTTTAAGCCAGCAGCCAATGTAACCATGATCTATATGAAATCTATGGCATTTAAAAAACAAGTTTCTCAGGTTTTGTGCTGGAGAACGTTTGGTGTGCCGAGAAATCTGCTCCTTCTCTATCATGCAGGCCAGCCTGCAGAGGCTGTGCTGCAGGTGACTGAGAGTCCAAAGATCTGCCTCCATGACCAAGGGTAATTCAGGTATGGCTCTGTGCTGTCACTGCTGACATGGCTGTCATAAATGTTGATTGAAGCAGGACAAAGAGCACTCGCACATATTCTTTCACAGGTTTACACCTACCACAAAGGAACAGGTATCCTTTGCAGACAAAGGCAGCCTCACGTTCCCATAAACCCCATAAAAATGTGAGACTTAGAGACTTAGATATGCTGTCATAACTATTGCATGGCTCAGTTGATGTTTGCTCACATTACGTTACCCGTCTTCGCACTTCATGTATGGTGTTTAAAAAGGATGAGGAAGCTTGGAATTTCCCCCAAGAGTTTCAGGAATGGGTATCAATTTACTTGGTGCTTAGTGCTGTGTACATAAAGGGAAGAAGGAGTGTTGTTTTAAGCGGAGAATTTAAAATCTCCTGACCTGTGTTCTCTCCTGCTAGCCTATCTGCCTCCGTTAAGCAAGTCACAGTTCTGTGCTTATATTTTCCTTTATGACTGAAGTGATCCCAGAAATATGAAAATGAAAGGTAACTTGAGAGGTCATGTGGTCTCCTCACTGAGGTAGGGTTAGTTCTAACCAGATATAAATTGTTAGAAATCCCTGAGACACATTTGTGCTCTAATTCTAGTGAATGGGACCTAAAACCTCCCCAGCTAACTTCTTTGGGAGGCTCTCTCATAATATAGCAGTGTTATTCTAATTTCTTCAACCTTTCCTTTTCTGGTTGATTTATCATTCATATTATCCTTCCCTAAACTCTCTCCAGTTTGTCTTATGTGTTTATTTAGTGTCTTTAAAGCAATACCATACTCATCATCAGCACCCAGAATGGGGTTTCACCTCCGTTCTCTAAGCAGCAACAAAACTGATAATTTGGCATAAGCTGAGATTTACCTTTTCTGAAGCCATCGCATTGTTGATCCTTTTCAGTGTGTGTGCATTATGCCCAAATGCTCCACTGCCCTTTTGCTAGTAAGCAATTATTCTTCATTTTGAATTTGTATGCTTTCATTCTCAAGGGTGGTAATTTGTTCTTCCCCTTGAATTTCATCGTACTGCTTTGAACTTTTTGTTCAACCGAATCAAAATCATTTTTACATCTTGTCCTCTGCAGAGTGCTTGTAGTTCCTCCCAGCTTTGCACTGACAGTAGTTACAATTGTAATGTCCACTAGAGCATCCAAACTGGTAATGAAAACATTGGCTAGTTCCAGGCCTGTAGGAGCTGGCTTAAATGTGTTCTGCATTTGCCAGCAGAACAGAAATGAACACTGAATGTATGCTTCTTCATATAGAAGGACTACCCCACTGCAGTTCTAACTAAACTGTATTCCACTAGTTTCCCTGTAAGAATACCATATAGGATTGTGCCAGAAACAAATCTATCACCTGTCCTTGGAGAGGTCAGTACCACTCCTGCACCGAGGACTGTACATGATTTCGTGTAATTTGGTCTTGACAAAGGTGTTAGCTCTTGTTAGCAGTCTTTAGACTTACCTAGGAGCAGAATGGATTTCTGTGATGAGCTCAAACCAGGTGTACTTAGGAACAGATGCTACCCTAAAAACACAGTATGTTAGCTGCAGCCCCTTGTGCAGTATGTAATCAGATGATGGAGGTACTGTTAAGTACAGAGCAGCTGCACAGGACAAAACTGAAAATACAGGGAGGTTGAAAGAGCATTAGGAGGAAACTGTCCTGCTTGCTTAGCCTGTTTCCATTGTTGGGAAATGTAGATTTGCTAATTCTTCTCGAAAAAGATGGTTGGGAATATAAGCAATCTGACCTCCAGTGAAATAATCAGGATGAATCTTTTGTATTCCGTCTAGAAGACTTAAAGTTGATTTTAAGTCTTACTTTAAGTCTCATATCCGTATTGAAGTTTATAATTCCTAACTCCTATTCAAAAACCTGCTTGCTGCTTTCCAGCCATTCTTCCTTTTGAGAACAGACATGGGATCATCACTGCCTTGTTTCTGTGTATCACCCCTACATCTTTTCACAATAGAGATTCTCTATTTCTTGCTATTACCATTGTGTGATTGATCTCCTTAGAGGCTAACAATTCTTTCCACAGAAATGGGGAGAAGACGCCAGTTCATATCCGAGCCCCTTCCCTATTCCCTGAGAGCATTTTTTAAGAACGCACTAGTAGCATTACAAAATTTTTTACATTTTTCTCTATGGCTTGAATCAGACCTTGGCCAAGAGAATCCAGCCAGTAAAAGCAAGCTATTGTAATAGAAATGCAGCTGTCAGATGCAATGTTAGGCTGTGAGTTGTGCTGTAGGTGGTGGTTGGTCTTCTAAGTAATTGCTTCATTATTTCACTGCTAGTAAATAGCTTTGGGCTAAAGTTTAGGGAACACGCCCTTTAAGGGACCATGCCTCCTCCCATATACACGTCTGTTAGATTTATCAAGAGAACGTACCAAATTTGTTTGACCTAAGTTTTGTCATCCCAGCCATCATCCAGGCACTACTGGTCATTAGCTGTGACATCAGTGCGTTCCTGAGAAGAATCCATGTTCTGCAGACATTGCCTCAGAGCTGTTGCACGGATGTGTTAATGACGTGTTAGCCCCTTAGTAACAGTGCCACAGGGGCACAGAGAACCTGTTACTAATTCGGGTAGGTTTGGTTTAGCTCCAAGGAGTGTAGATACATAGGTTGCATTTTAATTGTTTGGAGGGCTCTTTATTCTTGCTGCAAATGAATGTCACAGTGATGGGCCTGTCTTAGTGCTGGTTATTTGCAGTGGGATGGAGACACAGCGGTCAAGCAAATGAAGCAGCACAGCAGAGCACTAAGGGAAGAGCTCTGAGCTCTGAGAAGAAGGGAGCCTTCCTACAGTCCGCCAGAGCTGGCTCACCGGGCACCCTCACTTGTCTTTCAGAGACAATTTCCTGTTGTAAATAAGTGGAAGTGGTCTGCAGAGGAAGTGATGTGTCTGTCACAAGTTCGACTAGCAGAGTTTGAGGACAGCAGTCAGGGCTGCAGCTGGCAGGTCAGAACTGTTCTCTTCCTGGCCAAATTTGGTTTCTAATTCACCATGTTGCCCATAGATTGCCTTTTCTGTTACCTTCTCAACATCTCACAGTTCTTGCTTGCATGAGAACATAAACTGAAGGGGCTGTCCTGGGCACCATTTGAGCGCATGCTCACTTTCCTGAAGTAATGATGCTGACAAATTTCTTTCTGGCCCTAGCTGAAGCCTAAAAAAAATCCCCCTTCCACCTTGTTCTCCCAAACCCTGTTACATGACACTATACTCCTGGGAGAAGAGCCAATGCAATTAAATGTCATTATTGTTTCATGGAAGCTACTCATTTCTCCTGAGGCTGAGCACACAGCATTTGAAGAATTCCCCGAAGTAGCTGCTCAGCTACGCCCATGATGCCCCCTCCGCACACATCCCAGCAGCACAGACCCAGGGAACAATCAAAGGGAGTAAAAAACATTAATTTCAGAAATTATGAAAGTTAAAATGAAGAAAGGAATGGGGGGAAAAAAACAAAACCAAGAAGCTTGAGTTCATGCTGGCTCAGAGACTCGAAGTTTGGCCACGTTTAATAAAACCATGGAAACATCTGAGTTGATATGTAGACAGCCTGTCACAAAGTGGGCCCAAAGGAGTCTGTGTAGTAACTCAACCTTCTCTCCTGGCTGGATACTGCTATGAGCTAACTATGAGGGTGCAGCAAGCCACCCTCCACTTTGTCACTATTGCCAAATTTCACAATTTGATGGAAAGACTTAAGGTTGATATATTGCTTCAAGGTTTCTTGGTGTATTGGCCAGTGAGGAATCATATTTTTCTTACGTTACTGATTATTGGAAAAAGGCTTGAAGCATAGGTTCAGGTAATGTTTTGTGGGTCTTATGATTTCTTGTGTTTTTCAAATGTCATTGAGCAAAATCTTTTTTTCAAAGCATTTGAGGTAAGAATTTTACCCCCTATGGTCACTTTGGGGGGGACTACTGATTGATGCAGCATGTGACACATTACAACAGGGTCATGCCATGTCATGATAAAGTAATGATGCGAACTCTTGCCAACTGAAAATTACAGGCTTGAACTGGTGACCTGGCTTCCTCCCTTGGGCATTGGTCAGTAGCGACAGAGGATGAATTGACGGGGTTGAGTCTGCTTTTCCATGGACTTTGAATTTCGTGTAAATCAAAATTCAAATTCAACCCTCCCAACATTCCCATAAATATGTTTCCTAAAGTCCCGGGCTCTGGAGCAAAGTTTCTGAAGAGTAGGCATCCAACAAGGCTCTTAAAATCAACAGACACCACAGTGAGTCACCAACATGACTCACTGACCTAGTTGTAGTGCACGGGATTGTAAAAGCAGGGCCATATTTTCCTCTGCCAGTACGCAGGGAGAGGGTATGCTCTGACCGTCAGCTTCACTACACCAAAATGAGGGACGTGGCCCTGGGCGGTGGGCAGTGGTGGGAGCACACAGCCTGTCCTTGCGAGTTGCTCCACAGGCTGAAGTTAAATGAGATGCCATGCGAACCTAAAGGCAGAGACTGCTGCCAGCAGCCACGGAATCTTTACAGACCTGACAATACTCACCAGTGTCATATCGCTACTGGCAGTAGCCAGTGTTATCTGTCCATTTTCCAAGGTATGGACAGTTACAGGCACAGCCAGATGAGGCTGTCAGGGAGTTGGTAATGTTGCAAGTCAACCAGCTATACAGTGAGGGAGGGAGCATCCTAGGCCAGCTATTTAAATGGCAGACTTATCCAAGAAGACCTTCATCCCGCTCAGTTTCCCCTTTACCTATAGTTTTCGCTTGTATTTCTAAAATGATGCAAAAATATTTTTCAGTTGCAGAAGTATGTTTGGACTCAGCATAAGTTTTATGTAAACTAGGAGGTTGGTCTGAAGTGTTGGTTACATCAATTTACTCATATCCAAGCTCACCTCCCACTAGGAACTGGATAAACAGTGTTACACAGATACTATGGAAAGACTATCGTTCTCAACATTGCTTGTTTTTTTGGTGTTTTTTTTTTTTTTTTTTTTTTTTTTCACGTTTTCATGGAACTACATGATAATATATAGTGAAAATGTATGCACTGAACAGGCAGTGTACCAGAAGCTGCACAGCAATTTGTATGAGGGAGGGAAAAGAAATGAGACCGTCCACTTTGAAGAAGCAGCTTGCAGAGAAGAAGAAGCAATAGAAAAGGAGTATAGCTGCAAAAACAGCTGGAGGGTGAATGTGATGGTGTGGTGCCCATTTGCACACTAGCTGTTCAGTGCTTGACCACCAAATTGCTAGACAGTGAACTCAGTGAATCACACAGATTGGTGCAACCAGATGTCATAATAATTGATTCCAACTGTACAGTAATTGAAAACAGGGCAGAGGCAGCAATTTCTTGTTAACAACATTATGACATCTTTAGATGGAAAATCCTCAGGTTATATAGTGCAGGGAAGTACAGAACAATCAACTTCTGCTGAAGAAAATAGTAAAATTCTAGCTTCTGAGAAGGTTTACCGGTGAGACCTGACTATGGTTTTTGTGTATATCAGGGATAGCTCAGCATCCATAATTCTAAAATATCCCTTTGAGAGCATGTGGCCATGTGTAAGGCAGGACACAGGCAGGCATCTGTACGTTATGAAGCAATAAGTTAAAACCCTCTTTAATAAAATATTTGTAAAATTTTAAAGAAATTCTAAGACCTATGCCATGGGAATGCTCTGCTCCTTTTCAGTTTGAATTTTGTTGCTTAATGTAGTTACACTTGAGATAACTGATTCTTAGGTTGCTTTCTTCTTATTCAAAGGTGAGATTGACATGCATATTGGGGATTTAAATACCAAATTGAATTCAAATGCCTTAAGGCAGAGCACATATTTCCTGTAAAAATTGTTGCCTCTATTAATATCTCCTTTGTTCATAAGATCCAAAATGTAGCTTCTCATCTGTCTGTTCCTATTCTATTTCACGTTTTATCTGGAGGATGTTGAAAATGAGGAAGTCGGAGTTTGTGCTTGTTGATATACGTAGTTTACGAGCGGTGCTGAATCTTACTTTTTTCAGAATGCGAACCTTTTCATGAAGTAATAAGATAACTAAAGTAGTACAAAAGAAATAAAACTTATAAGAGACAATTAGATTAGATTCTTATTAAAAATTGTAGGTAGGTTAAGAAATTCTTCACTGAAGACTTAACATGTAATTACTGTTTATAATCTCAATCTCTTACCCTGCCTAGCAACTTAAATGGAATGTTCTGCAGTTCCTCCTATGTTAGTCAAAAGACAGCGGAGAATGAAATAAATAAGGTATTTGTTTGTTTTGGGGATATGGTTAATTGTTAATTATTTTGTTTTTTCCAGTATAATTGATTCTTGGTATCTTGAAGGAAAAAAAAAAAAAAAAAGAACAGAAACCCTCTAGTACTTAAGATCTTTCATGCAATAACAAGCACATCTTCTACAGTTCAGCACTTGTAAGCAACTCCAGAATAGCAAACCTGTGCAAACAACTGGGATCTTTCTGAGAAACTTTGAAGTAAAAATCTTTTCTGTGCAAAACTCAGCACTTTGTGACCATTCAGACAATAGCAAACCAATGTTCACAGCTCAGCACTTGCCTGCTGTTCTGCAATAATAAGCTACTGTAAAAGTATGGCAGAAGAAAAACACTTAGACAAAGACTTCATTTTCACGTTTACAAGGGGTGAGTAGAAACAGATTCTCATTTATAAATAAATGTTCTTATATACTGAACGATGTGCAAAAGGTCATACCTGGGCTTTTGGTATGCTACAGTACTTGGTAGGATGGGAAATGTGATTTTCATTTTTGGAATATCCTTGCGAGAATCTCGAGGCCACATGAAACGAGGAAGGGTGAGGCAGGCTAGGATAGCTCACAAGCAGTGATCAAGGATTTGCTCCTTTTTACAACAAGTTTGGGGCTGTAATTTTGCTGTTCACTCAAATGCTTGCAGGCTGCCCTTCTGGCTATCAGCTGGCTGGGGTAGCTGTATGCTGCAGGAAACCGTTTCAACGTGTGCTGCTTGTACAGCAGTGTGACAGGGACAGCTGGACTAACTGTTGAGGTCTTACGCTGTGCTCCTTCCCTATCCTTTTCCTGCTCTGAAACATGACTCTCCTTTTTCCCATATTCTCTCTCTCCATTTCTGACTCATTTGCTGTTTCTTTTTATATACAGAAAGAAATCATTCCAGTGCAAGAGAGGTCAGAGCCTCTTCTGCAACTTTGCGCTGCTCGTGTTCTCTTGCATAAAGGCAATATCTGGATCTTTCTCATTCACATAGTGCTGTGCAGACCTGTGGGTCCAAAGTACCCAGCTCACAGCAGATTGTTTCCCTACAATATTCTCTCATCTTCCCCTGATGGCACTGAGGGAGGGGAGGCTGTGTCTGAAGGGAGAGCAGGCCAGCTGGATTGGCATCTGTCATGTGGCAACAAAAATAGAAAATCACCCGTATGATTGCAAGCCACAAAACTGTTTTATAACCCAGAGTTATACAGGGTTCAAGATTTTTCCTCAGGCTTATGAAAGTGACCTTTAATGACTGTTTTCTGGTCCAAGATACACCAAACTTTTGGAAGAGGAAAGTCCAGTTACGCACTGGATGTTCTCAGCTCTGACATAGAGCTGGGAATCCAGCAAAGAACTGGATTTATGATGAACCATCGTAGTCAGAACATATTTTACAAATTGAAGTTACCCTGTAGAGCGTTTGTCAGGGGTTTAACCAGAAACATGCTGGGGATTTATCTGGAACACAGTCTTTGTTCAGCAAACTGCTGGAATGGTCCTCGAGGCAAGTTTTTCCCTTGGCTGGATTAGCTAACAAAGTGAACTATGCAGAGTGCTTTCTTTTGGGCTTGCTCATACGGATGAAATTCATTTCCTTTACAGGTAGATGCATTGTACATATGAGTTTGTCAAGGCAAGATCCAAGTGTCAGCCTTTGGATCTGTGTTTTGATTCATTAAAACTCAGGTCCTTTGAAATGGAGGGGAACTCTGTGAGTTACCACCAGGACTACTGGTGGTCATCACCAAGTGGTTTCAGAAGCACTTCAGATACCGCTGAAGTCCTGTTCATATTTTCCCTCCTGTGAACAAGCAAACAGAAGGCAGGAAATAGAAGCGATAAATGGATTTCCAAGTTCAGTCTGGTTTATTTCAGCTTAACATAGACCTGCTCAGTAGAAACATTCTATAAAGTACCTATGGATTATTTCAAAGTTTGGTGATCTGTGTGAAGAAAATAAAAAAATAATAGAAATGCTGCCTTGTGTGTTAATTCACTTGGTAAGGTTTTTTGTTTGTTTGTTTGTTTTAACCAGGACAAATAGCATCTCTTACTGTAGCTAACAGAAAAGCATCCCAGTACTGAAGCTTCTTTGACTCCCTCTCAAGGTACCAGAACCACTGATGGAGGTATTTCTTATGCTGCCATCAAGCTGGGGAGGTGACGGCTGAGGTTATTGCTGTTTCTTTTGCCAGTAAAAAAGTTCTTTGTAGCCATGGCTGTGGCTTCTGCTGGAGATGAAAGAATCACATGAGAAAAGCTGAACTCCTCATAACCACGTGCTCTGTATCTTCTTGTCCTGCTGCTTTGGTCCCCCCCTAAAGGTACTGAGATGTGTGTCATCTTAGGCAGTTGGACTAGGGATGTGTCTGACCTGAGAACTCTAGGCTTTGATGTGAACAGAGGTTTGCTTCATCCTCTTGATAACATGTGCCATCACATGTTGCATAGCTAATTCTCTTCCTGATGTGGTAAGTGCAGGAAGTGCTGAAGCATGCTAGTAGACAGAGAAGCAAAACTAAAATCAGGGACTGTTTTAATTCCAGACTCTTAATGGAGGATGCTAAGGAAGCTGGAGGACACTTGCAAGAAAAGCTGTATCAAGTAATTCAGGAATATACAGCACGATTCCCCAGTTGTCCCATGACTTTGATTATGGCCAAGATTATGGCCTATGGAAAATACAGCTTAGGAGAGTCCTGTAATAGTATAAGCTATAAATTATGGTTTAGACGTTCTTTAACAATGAATCAGTTCAGGCACTCAGAATGCTGTTAGTGTGTGTGTCCAGTAGTGAGCTACTAAGGATAGAGCTGTTTTCTTGCAGCTGGGTAAAAAACACCACGAAGTTACAGAAACACATCCATTCTCTGTCGGTAAGAGGAACAATAGATGGGCTGAATTTTGTAGCTAATTGGTGGCTTTCTAGACTCGTTCTAATTTTTGCTAGAGAGTGAGACATGGTATGTTAAAGACGAGACACTTTTTTCTAGTTGGAAAAAAAATGATTATAAAAGTGGGCTTGAAAGATTTCTTGTTGTTATACTTACTGACAAATGAGGTAATGAAAAGCAGCAACAGAAGAGAAGCAGAAGATGGTCCTAATCAGCCTGCACAGGCTGTCTGGGTAAGTTGTGTGATCTGAGACCTCACTCCACGTTGTGCAGGTGATTCTGTGGTCACCTGCCTGCTGCTGCTTTGGGGCTTTGGCAACACCCAGTTGCTGTTCACGGGCTTGAGTGATGCTCTGACTTGCCTGGGCCTATGTCTTGTTCTGCAACATGTGCTTGTAAGTAAACAGCTCATTGCTCCGGCTTACTTCCCCGCAGTTCCCTTTCCCGTTGCCATTGGTGGCTCAGAGTGGCAGAACTGAAGCTGATGAGACTGTCTGAGGAAGGAACTGGTCATGTCTGCCTTTCCTGTTCAGCTTTTTCCCTTTTAAAGTTATGGCAGACTTATTAACACGTTAGAGAAAGCAGGGGCTTAGATAGGTCTTACAGAGCAATTGCGCACGCTGTAGCTGAGATGTTTCCCAACAGCCCCGTCAGGCAGACAGTGATTGTGAAAACATGCCTTGGTCTTAGGAGGGGATTTTTGCCTGTTAGAGCATCGCACGTCAGTCTCCATTAAGGTAGACAGGGAAGGGAGATGCTAAAGCGTTCAGAAACGGTTTTGAAAGCTATGAGTAAAACAGGAAAGGACATAAAAATAAATGAACACACATTAATGCAGGTATGCTCCACATCCAGGTGAGAGGAGTTAATGATTGGGTAGTTAATGCGAGCTTTGAAGAAGGATTCCTCAAAGGCTCTGTGTGTGCTGAACAGGCTTGTGAATCTGAAGGCATCCCCAGAACTTGAGCAAAGGAGGGTGCACCTTCATCTTCTCTTGGGAGTGGAGGGACTGAGAGATCTTTGGAAAGGTTGAAAGTGGGCTTTGATGAAAGCAGAGCTTACTGACACATTCATGAAACATGACAGTGGGTTGCAAAAAGCTACTCAATCTGTCTTTTGCAGAGTTCAGTTTGGATATAGACACACCAGCCAGCTTCCTGTGGACCATCTGGAGCTAGGTTGCAGGACATACTGATCCGTCAAGGAGGGAAATGGTCTTATTCTTGATCTTGGCCCACAGATACCTCATCGGACTTCTCCAGTCTACTGCACCCCATGTGCCCTGCCTTTTGTGAACCCCCCTCCCTCTCAATCACATAAACAAGTAAAGTACAGTGGAGGGAAAAAGACAAATGGGATAGGATCCACATCCAGGAGAGAAGAGGAAGTCCACCTTCCTGTACTTCTGTGTAATGTCTTACTGTTTTACACCTGCTCGTCTGAGATTCCAGGGCTGCAGGGAGAGAAGACCATGCTAACATAATAGAAACCAGACAGGAATCTCACCTTCTCTCCTAATGTATCATGGCAACATGTTAGGATTGCAGCTCTTCTTCCAGCTCTGGCCGTCCGTGGAAGGGACCCTAGCAATATGAAGTTAATTCTGACTTCTAGGCTGTATGCCCTGTGTCCGGAGGTATAACTAAAGAAATGGCCTTATAAGCCACTTCCTCCTTGCAGTATGGAGTATTGCAACTCTGAGTGGAAACATCAATTCCTTTTTTTCTGATTATTGGTGTGTTATTGGCTGTTTGGTTGAAAAAGACAGAAACAATTATGCTAAGGTAGGTGTGGCTGTCTCACCTAATGCACAGGTATTAGATGTGTGTTATCACACTTGTTTTGCTGTGTGAGACAATTGAAGCTGTCTGGTTTTACTCATGGGTTTGACAGAAGAGTTAGTAAGTTTACCTGAGGACATTCTGAAGCATCGTGAGATGTGCTGTAGCTAAATATAAGGCAACTTAGTCAATGCCACCCTGGGAAACAGAGCTAATGGGTGGTGTGGTGCAGAGAGAGCTGAGCTTGCTAAGAAGAGGCAGGCGTACTCTCCCACTGACTTCTTGTAATGTGTCAAGGCAGTCAGGCTCAGCCACAGTTGTAGAGCTGTGGCTGGAACTAATGCCCAGTTTCTGCAGAAGTTTGGGGAGGTAAGCAGGTGTGATAAGAAGATGCAAGAAATAAAGTGACAAAGAAGACATACTTGAAAGCTGAAGAGTTTCAAGAGATTCCGGAGTACTTAGGGCTTTCCATCATGAATCTGGGACAACTGCAGCTTGAACTGAACATGCATCAAAATACCCAGAAAAGAGATTTCTGCTGGTCCCCTTTTGGACAGTATATTGATTTGAATAGCTGCTCTATAGCAACAATGCTGTAACACACATGGGGCCAAATGCTTTGTGATCGTACAAGCACAGGTCACCAGAGCTTGAGGAAGAGAGATGCTGGGTCACCTCCAGGAAGAGAGGGGTGCTCTCCTGCAAGGGATGTTGGTTTAGCACAGCTGAAGTATTTGCTGTATGGAATAAGCCAATCTTGGCACCACATGGTTGCCTCTGAAGCTGATTGCTGTATTTAGCTCCTGTTAGTCACAGGCACAAGAGGTCTCACCTGATTTTAACCTGCCCGAGGTCTGGCCTCCAGTTCTGGGTGTAGAGGAACTGTTTTGGAACGTGACCCTGCCTGCAGATAATCCTCCTTCTTTGAGAACTTCAGGAATTTAACTAGTCCAGCTACCTCTGAAAATCTTGCTGTGCATATGCACCAAAAAGGTGTTATTAAAAAAAACATTCTGACCTTTAGTCTCTCTTCTACTTGATTCTCATCTATCAAATAGAGCTGCCAGTCCTTCCTTTTGCCCACTACTTACTTTACTTTTTTTTTTTTTTTCTTATTCAGAATGTGAACTCTTTGGGATTTACATACACTTGGCTAGGGCACAGCACTTCATCTTCTCATTCATACTTTCAAAGCTTAAGAAGAAAAAACAGAAACAGCAACAGAATAGTGTATGAGGATATGATACCCAGTCAGAATGAAGTCTCCCAGAGCAAGGCTTTTTTCATCTTTCAGCCCAGACTTCAACAAGGGGAGACGTCTTAAACTAGAAATGAAAAATCAACCAAGCATCTGAGTATCAGGTGACATCTGTTTTCAGGGAGCTACCAGAGGGTGAGGAGGCTCCCATATTAGCAATTACATGAAAGTTACAATATTCAAAGGCAGCACCCACAGATGTCCATCTCCATGTAGAAACTGGTTTTGCTGCTACGAGCACATTCACGTTCAGATCATTATCTGCTTAACAGTTCTTGATTCCTTGTATTTAAGAGGATGTGCCGTATCTGTTTTGAAGGTGAGAACTTGAAGGCTTTATTTACATCCATGGAGTTAAAAATAATATAGCACATTTATTTTTAACTGGAACACCAGAATAGTTTGCATCCATTGTTTTACACCAGAATCACTCCACGTGCTTATTCAGGTGTTTAGAAGAGGCAATATTACAGTCATAGAAAACAAGAGGAAATCCTTCAGTATGACAAATGTGTGTTTTAGAATAGTTGTTACTCAGGACTGGCCCTTTCTTTTGGACCTATCCAGATCTAGTTTTTTGAATGACAGTCTGCCAGTCATTTCTCCTTTCTGGGTACAACTGTGTTTCAAAGGGGTCCTCGGCCTATAGTTTAAGCAATCATTGTTCTTTCAGCTTCTCTCTGCCTGACCACTTCTAAACTATTTGTTTGGAAGGGAGCTGTGATTTTTTTGATGATACTAGGACCCAGAAAACTAAATAATACTTAAGCATCTAGAGAACGAGAGTCATAGAAGAAACAAAACCAACCAACCAACCAACCAAAACCAGTAAAAGGCCAGTATGCAGGTTATTCCTAGTGCTTAGCATTTTCCTTTGTACTGAAGCAGGCCCAAGCATCCTACTCATTGGGAGGCAAATTTTCAGCTCTTGCATCTCCTTTTCTGTTCTGCTGGACAGATCTTTAAAAATTCTGTTAACAAATGCATATCCTGTGGCACTGTCCTGATAGAGGTGGGTTGGCTCAGAGGCCTTTGACACCTGTTATACTATCAGTTACCTGAAATATTTTCCTTTTATTTTTTTAATGTGGGAATATGACGATACCATCATTAGATTTAACTCAACACTTTTAGGCAATGCAGTAGCCATCAAGCAGCCAAGAAAGTCAGATAATGATCTGACATCACCCATATCCTTCTTTACAGCAAAGCTGCCATGAAGTTTTTCATCTCTTGCATTACCCTTCAAGATTTTGCCTGGAGGCCAGTACAATCAAGCTTCCAATCTGCCTGGGAATTTATGCATACTTGCTAAGTCACCAACCCTGCCTTGAAGGCTTTCTGTTGTAAAAAGTCTTCATTTAATTGACAGAAAGATGAGGCATAGACCCAGTCCAGAGTTAGATTTTGCAGTGGGTCGACACTGGCCATGCCTGATGTCTTGCAGGGTATCTGTCTTTTAGGAATGCTATGAGTCTCAGACATGTGCCTTTCTTAACCAAACTCCTATATGGGCCAGAAAGACAAGGAGTCATAAGTGACTTTTTAAGTCATCCTAGTCTGTTGCAGAATTTATGGTTATGAAAAAATAAATAAATTGCATACAACAGATATGCAAAGTCGCGTAGAGAGATTATATTATTCTCATATAATCTCATATTATTTGTATTATTTATAATATTATAATATATATAGTATTATATTATAATGTTATATATATTATAATATGAGATCATATTGAGTTCTGCTCTGTTTTATTTTTTATTTATTTATTTTTAATCTTCTGTTGAGAGGAAGATCGCACATGGAAAATCATACAGTTTATTTCATCTGTGTAAGAAAGGGCAGGATGTTTTGCTGGTTAATTCATCATGTGTGAAAAATAAAATATTGCCCAAACCACTGTTGAACATACTTCCTTAAGAAAAGCAGGTTAAATTACATTAGGCCTCAAGGGGTTTTAGTCACTGTAGAAAAGTCAGTCTGTAGTTTCTACTGTACCAGCAGGTTGTAATGCCCATACTTGCCCAGAATATCGCTTCGCTGTTACATACTGCACTGCGAGTTTTACTTAACATGCTGGTGTCTGATAACAAAATATTTCTCCTTTTTCCTAATTTTTGTCTATGTGGAGATTTTGAGAAAACTCCTAGAATCCTTTTAGACAATACTTCATCTTTCTGTCTGCACATATCAAAACTTGAGCAGAATTCCTGAAATCTTATAAAATACCTGTACGTGAAGGGACAGATAGTGATGAACCAGAAAACTGCAGACGGCTTCTCAAGTAGTTCTTGTATCTTTGCATTGCTGGGACATGAAACATGAAATGGTACTTGCAACAACAACAAAAAAGGGCATTTGAAAGAGACCTATGTTTGCCACTCAAGTTATTTAAAATGTTATCCGTTCTCTTGACAACTGTTTTATAGAAGAGCTCCTATCTTGCAGCTAATGCATAAGGTGTACTCAGTAAATGTGCTTACTACTTAAAAGAACCGGGCTTGTCTCTGCAGACATCTGAGTCATCCCACGATTTTAGTGCATACTTTCATGAAGAACCTGCATCACATAAAGTTGGTAGACCCTTTAATTCCTGTAGGTATTTTAAAAATTCAGAAAGATTTTCCAGGGTGAAAATGGCTTTGTAAAGACAGAAATACAAAAGTCATCAGTAGTGAAATGTGGCCATCGCAAGTTTTATTATTTGAGTGCTGACAGGTCATTTCCCCTTTCCCTCGCGCTTGGAGTGTAATATTATCACCAGTCAGCACCAACGATCTGGCCTGTCAGCAGAAGGGCAGGGAAAGCTTCTTTGTTTCTTTCCCAGGGAAATCCATGACAGGAAACAAAGGAAGAAATTATAAACGATGATCAAATAAGATCACATCATCCGCTCAGGAATTTCATTCTCTTTTCACTGGGTGATGAGAACAAAAGACTTAATGTTTAGCTGCTCTGCTTCTGAGAGCGCCAAGTCAGTTTACTGAGTGCTGGGGCTGTAACAGTAGCTAAAAGCAGATTTAGAGAACGGGGATGTTCCAGGGGCTGGCAAACGAACAAGCTGGGAGTGGACTACAGCCCCATGAAGTATGAGGCACTGTTAAAGAATCTGCCTTTGCAGATAAAACTTTGGCTACAAGTTGGTTTTTTCTCAGTGCGTGTCAGTTGGATCTAAGAAACAAGGTGCAGCGCTTCAAATACACAAATGTCACTGGACCTCAATAAAGCCCATAATTAAATAGTGGTTAAGGAATAACTGCATTGCTAGGAATATGAAGTGCTCAGTAATATCCCACAGCTGTCTGAAGAAACCTTTGTGCTGCTGCCAAATAGTTTGTGGGGACATTAAAACAAGCTGCATATTCTCAGAGAGAGGAGAAAAAAAAAAACCTTGTCTGAGTGCTTTTGCTTTTAAAGAGCAGTAACAGTGCTGGGCTCCAAATCTGGGCAGTCCTGCCCTGGTGCCCATGCCAGTAAGAGAGAAGGGCTCTAGATGTCTCCTCCGATCCAGTTTTTGCAGATACCTCTTTGTCCTCTGCTATCCACTAGCTTGCAGTCAGGGCTGCAGTCCTGTCTCCTAGGAACATGGCATGTCTTGGCCATTTCTCTCCTCTGCCTTTTAAATGCAGTCAGCATGCTTGAGCCCTTCTGTACACAGATGCCAACAGCTGGAGCGCAGACTCCAGGGGAAGTGATAAGTTATCAGATACAAGGGACCTATCCTCACTGGATGCGTTCTTTAAAATTTTATTTGAAGCATGAAGCTAATGAAGACAGAAACATACGACGTGCAGATAACTTTTTGAAACGTAGCAGTTTGATTTTTTCAGTGGCAAGAAACCCCTGACTTCCAGCCTGGCCAGTGTAGGATGGGAAGGTCACACACAAGTGGCATGAAGGGATTTGGAGACTGAGTTGAAGAGTTCATCTAGTTAACTTAAAAGAGTATCTCTAAGCAAAGTAGCAAAGTGTTGTCATCTAGATTCCAATTGTTTGCTACTTTCTTGTTTGTTGCTTTAGGTAAGCCAGAAATCTTTGATTTCTCACTGCTCATATCCATTTAGTGGGCATATAAGTAAAACTTACTTACCTTACTTACTTACATGTTGTGTAGTTTGACTAATGGCTTCATTAAAAGTATGTGGCTGTCCAAGACTGAAGATGTTTTAGATGTGCGAAGCTGAAGATGTTTTTAACAGGCTGAATGTCCACATTTCTAAGGCTTGTTTTTGTTCCTTCTGTAAATCCTTTTGACCTGTGGAGATCTTCAGTCAGCCATTTTCTGAAATAAACAAGAACTAAGTTAGCAATTGAGGGACCAGATCTTGTGATGAAGTAACCTGACAGTTTTATCAACAGCATTGTCAGTTACAGAGCATCAGCAGCAGGAAGGTCAAGTGGCGTTTCCTCAGGACTCCTGCTGCACAGGATGTAAAAAAGAGCTCTGCAGGGCAGAACTGATTTAGCAAGCTAGCCGTTGATTATATGCCTATATCCCATTTTGGCTATGTACTGTCTTTTTCAGGCCTGCCACTCCTTGCTGACACATTACCAGGTCACCTCCTCTTCTGTGCTTCTGCTGCTTTTTTTCCCAGCCAGGACACCCAACATTGCTTTTTGGTCAAGAGGCATTCAGAGGTGTCCTCTGCAAACAGGAACAATTCTTCAGGGCTGGATAGAAATCTAAACTGCAGGAAAATTGTAACTGATTCTAAGGGCCACCCGTTCATATCTTTTCCTAGAACAATACATGTGGCTGTGTCTGACTCAGAATGAATTTTCTTGGCAACCAACAACATTCAGGAGGTAAATTTCCCAAACCGCGAGTTACTTGATGTCCTTCCCTCTCTGAGGCAAGTTGACCTCTGCAGCCATGAGGCTCTTGAACAAAACGTTTGGGGTGGGCAGCATTTGCTTTAATCGTGAAGGTGGCCTTTCCTCCAGCCAGTTCTCAGTGCATTTCCGGCTCAATTCTCTGGCCCTGCTCACAGAAGTAATAGGCAAAACTGGCCATACCTTGCTTGTGTGTTTCTGCTGGTTGTGGCGTTAGTACCTATGGCATGAGCTGGGAAAAAAAGCACCAACACACAGGAACATCTTTGGAAACTCTGTCCAGACTTAGCAAATATCTTTCTTTGTGTTCAGTTTGGATCCTATCAAGTTTTTGCATGATTTCCATAGAAAAGTAGAAGCTGATCACCCCTTTTCATGTAACTGATGGTATCCTCCTAGCAGCTGCAGCCAAATACTTGCCCTGGGAACGAATAGCGTGGTGAGTGTGTGGCGGTAGGAGGAAATGGTTCTATGTTTCCTTTCACACTGCTTTTCAACAGGATGATCTTTCTTTCATTGCAATTATTGCTCATCCTATAAAGGAAACCTTTATAGGATGACTTATCTCCCTCCTCCCCTAGCTAGTATTTAACCTTCAAGGAGCTAGTTTGCTGCAGGTGGACAGACAGGCATATTGCAAGTGCATTTTGTTTGGGGCTTCATGAATGTAGAGATAGCACTGTATCATAATATGCTGAACACGTGGTAACATGCCAGCTATGTTAGGAGCTTCTGATCTGTTGTGTGGACAGAAGCCAAGCAGAAGACCAGGTCTGCTCCTACTCCTGCTCTGCTGGAAAGGAAGTTGGTGCTGCAGATAATCTGATCCACATCTGTCTGTGAAAACTGTTCATAGAATTGTAAGGGAATGGGGGTCAGCCACATCGATGCTCTTTGTGTTTTGTGTCTGTAATTGAGATTTGGGCCTGAATGTTATAGGGGAAGGATATCTCATAAGAAATGCAATGTATGATTCCTTTTCATTTGCAGAGAACTAGAAACTGTGGCTGCAGGCTTACACCTTTCCACACAACTGTCAGTGTGAAGGTGAAGGTGTTTGACTGTGCTGATTCACATGCCATGTGATTTTGCATTCCAGTTTTGTTACTGACAGTGGCTTGCGTAAGTGACTGGAGAAACCACAATCTCTATGCTCAACTGATCAGCTAACTTAAAATGCTATTTACTTAACTAATTTATCCTTACACCTGTCCTCAGACCTTGTATTTGTGGCGAGGATTAGGATCTTCCTTTAGAGCCAATGACATGTTACAGGCTGCTGAAACATGCATTGCATTCAGAAGCCACCAGAGTGTAAGTAATTTTTCATACCGTATCAGCCTTTGAGAAGGAATGCCAACAACCATGCCATTTGTCCAACCACCTGTGGCTCATGCTCTTACAACTAGTGAGTCACTAAAATTCTTCAATGTGTAATGAAATGTGAGGGTATTTTTCAGTTCTTTTTTTCTCTTCCTAAGGCAGAAAGGAGGCCTTAGGAAGTGGGTATGCAAAGAACATCCACTGTGTTCAGTCCTTTAACATTTATGGTGCTTTACTTTATTATGGGATATCTGTACCGGAGAAAATGAGCAAGCGTTGCCTTAGCTGCATGCTGAACCTGTTTAGTGAAGCTGCTGCAATTTCAAGTGCAAACACATTCAGTCTCTTTAAATCTGGTTTACATAACCTATAAGTGACGATGTAACTTACAGTTAGACAAACCAGGGGGACACAGATCCTATTCAGATACACACAGTGGGCATTAACGTTACTCTCATTAGTTTCCTGCTTGAATCTACCCCCTGGTTACTTTTTGCCTGATAACTGGAAAAGCAGGGCAAGTACACATCCCTAAGTAGTGTAGAAGGAAGGACGACCTTGTAAACAACAAGTTACAAGACGGTATTTTCATTGCTTTCCCAATTCATTAAGCAATGCTGTGATTTCTGTTGTGCCTGTTTTCCTGCTCTCTCATGTGTCACTGGGGTTTTCCTTTAATTCAGGTTAAGACAAGAATAAGGGAACACTGAGGAGCTAATAAAAAAAATAATAAAAAAAAAAAAAAAAAAAAAAAAAAAAAAAAAGATTGCTTTTGATCAACTGGGAAATTCACAGATACCTAGTTCTGAGCGTCACATACTTGAGTTGCCCAGGTAATGAGAGGTCTAGTCTGTTACAGAATCTGTTAAGGCAGCTATATATTGCATGTGCTTATAGGAACATTACCATAGGTGAAAGTATTTGATCTGTCCAGTCTGGCATCCTGCTTTTTGACCTGACAGGTCATCAGCACAGTTTCCCATCTGTTCTCCAACCCTGCTAACACACACAAACTGCTTTACTATAGAAGCCCGTTTCACGCCTTGCAGAGACCCTTGATTTATGAGTTGCAAAGCTCAGTTTTACTGCTTTCTCTGCCACTGACTCACATGTTGGCTGTTCACACCGTTATTACGGTCAGATTATTTAAAACTCCTGGCTCACTAATTTAAGTTTTGCCTGTCCCTAAGATACTTGCGATGTTTTGTAGAGACATACATTACTTTCAGTGACAACCAAATTTATTCAAATTAACTTCCTGAATCATCTTTTTAACGGGATTTTTTAATGCAGGTAAATGTAAATTCTGTTAATAGTCAGAAGCATTAGCGATGAATTCCCTTTTTTGTCAGGCTCAACAAGTGTCAGTCTGGAGATGAAGATCTCTCCCCCACGTGCTGTTCACGTGCTGTGCTGTCTGCAGACTCCTCTGTGAGAGAGGAGGATGGAGGCCCGGTGCACGTCTCAAGGCTGGCAGAGGCCTTCTTCCTTTGAAAATGGTTGCTCAGTCTGCTAACACTGCTTTCTCAGGCAAAAAGCTAAAAATACAAGCAGAGACAGAACTAGAGGATCCCAGGAAATAAAAGGTAGTAATCAAGGGCATGTACAGGTGAGTTTCGAGGGAGCTGCGCACTGAAGGAGTGGAGGGTAAATTGAGGTTTTAAGAGATTTGAAGAACCATTTAGTTCACAAAGGTGACCGGATGGAAAAGATGTACGTGATCCATTTGCATTGCATGGTAGGTGCTATTTATGCAAGAAATGTCACTTACAGTCTGTACAGCCTGTATCCTGGTTGTGTGTTTGGGCTGGAAATGAAGGGCATTCTTTGACGGTCATAGCTAATGGTCTGGAGCACCTTTCCAAATGATGAAATGAAACAAAAAGCATGTCACTGTTTCAGAGTGAAAATTAATCATTTTAGAAACAGGATTTTATGAAGTGGCTTCCTTCAGTAGCCAGCAACAAAAGCTGAGGTGCAGACTGTCCCTTTATTCTGATATTCTTAATATTTGTTCACCGTCAGATTAAGGCATTACTTTTCCAAGGATCCTTATGTTGAACTTCTCATATGTTTGCTTTTGAGCATCTGTGTTTGGATAATTTAATCTTTGTTTTCATCTCTGTCACTGGACTTCTTCAAGGAAACCAAAATATTTTGTAGTAAGAAAAACAGTACTATTAGGCACAGGCTGAAGATATAATGGAAATAACCCCACGCAGCGTAATCCATTTTTAATGGTCGCATCTTTCAACTATGACAAGTTAGTGAAGACACTGGAAATAAAATGTTTGGCCTCGTAAACACCAAAATGTGTTATAAAAGTATGCATAGAGAAAATGAGTAAATCAGAGTAAAACTAATGATATTGAAAATCTCAGCAATGAATCACTATGCACTAACTGAGATGATCTCAGTCTATTTCATGGACCTGAAATAACTTATATTTTGCTTCGGGTTATACCATTAATATAGTAAAGTTGTGATTCTGGATTAGTATATTTACCCAAAAGGAAGACTATTTTTATGTTGTTGTTGTGTGTGCATTGTTGTTTTTGTTGGTTTGTCTCTTGTGTTTTAAATTCAACTACCTGGTGAAGCAAAAGTTAACGTGGTAATTCATGTCTGTTTTTTAAAACAGAGCAACTATTCACAAGCTTTATTTTTTATTCAGCTTACATAGGGTGTAGGCAGAGCACAAAACTGTCCTACCGTTGTACCTCTGCCTTTCTTTCTTTCACAGTTTTCATCTTTTCCTATACAGTCCTTAGCATGCCCTGTGACAACCAGTGAGGTTGTCTGCCAGTTGCATTAGCAATTTTCTGGTACCTCTTAACTATCAAATAGCTGTAGGGAGTAGGAGCACTGCTAATAGATCAAAGCCCCGTTGTGCTATTTACTGTACAAATATAAGACAAAAGGGGGGCCTGCCCTCCCTCAGAAAGTACAAGGTAAGTGAAGTAACATTTCCAAGTGTCTACATCTGAATTATTAGATGTTTTTAGATTATTTTGGGTCTTACCTCCATGCAGTATAACAAGAAGTGTCTTCTTATTGAGATGGTACAGAGGATTTTTCCTCTGTGGGGCTGTGCCCACAGCAGCAGGCACAGTGACCGTCACCAGCATCATCCTCACGTCCTGCTGGCCAGGTGCCCTGTAGTGGCCAGGCACGGCTGAGGTCAGGCCAGGAGGATGGTGAGGCTGATGCGAGACCAGGCACACCTCAGCGTAGCTTGGGCAAGGACCGAGGCTTTGGGCTTCAGCTGCAGTGCTTCCTGAGCAAAAGCAGGGCAGGCCCTGGTTCCTCAGCTCTTTCTCACAGCAGTCTGAGCCAGGTTACTGCCGAGCCTGGACCTCGTGTGCAGGCAGCCAAACCCCGGGGCAGGGGAGGTGCGCTCAGGGCCTGGGCATTTGCCAACAGTCCCTTGTTCACGGGCACCTGGGACTGGGCGGTGAAGTCGGCTGGCATGGACTTGTCTCTGTTTGCTCAGACCTGTGTGTAATTGTTTATGCAAAGAAATCCTAAATGCCTGTTTATTAACAGATAATGCCTGTATTAGTAAGACTGTCTTTGGCTGTAATTTCTGCAAGGTAGGTATGTGCAAGTGGTTGTATTTTTTTCATATAGCCTGTCATTAAAACAGCTTGAAAGCCAAAATCTTTAGAAATGGTGAAATTAATGATTTGCCTAGTCCTGTTGTGTGACGATGATAGCAATTAATCATATCTAGTATTTGCATAGTATTGTTCAGCCAAATTACAGAGACAGATATAACTATTTTCATAATCTAGAGGAGGAAAATAGGTCTCAGAGAGGTCAAATGAGAGGTGAGCCAGAACGTGTGAGATCAGCAATCCAAGAAGAAATATTTGGCACATAAAAGCAGACTATTTTCATGTTAATATTTTTCCCCAGAGATGCTGAACATCCGGAGGTTGCTTTGAAATTACTTAAGCAGTTCTGAAAATCTTGTATTTCTAAGTAGGTGTGTAACTCCAGGTACTCCAGTTTGAGCTAAGCAACTTGCATACAGAGTCAAGCCTAGTTGTCATGGAGGGATAGGAACTGGGAGCCATGATCAAAAATCCTATTTGCATCCTGTTTTATTGTAAAGCGGCTGGTTATCTGGGAAGGACAGGATGATAGCAGGAGCTTTGCTCCAGCTATTCTTTTCGAATCTGCCCGTTTCCACTAGTTTCCTTTGATTATGTCTTGCCCGACTTTATTGCTAGGTTTGCTCACAGCTGAAAAAAAAAACAAAAACAAAAAAAAACCTGGCAGCGGGGTCTGCAGAGTACAGCTTTGCTGAAGCAAATCTTCCTGACCATCTGAAAAGTCACTCTTGTTTGGCTCATCTCATGCTAGTGAGAAAAGCACTCTATATTTGGGGATGAAACTCTACACAAGTCCCCGGAAGAAGCCTACGCACTTGGATTACCAGGGGCTGGATGAAGAGAGTTGCACCATTTCCCATCACTCAAGACCACCCAGCTGTCATCAGCACCCCCGCTGCACATCCGACCCACTTCTAGGTGAGTCAAAATCCCAGAATACCGATTGTCCAGCAGAAGACAATAATTAATTTGCTTCATTCATCACCAGCCGGAAACAGGGTCTTAAAACCTTTTGGGAACAGCCTCCAGATGGACATTAGTCTGGAACTGGAGTGTTCCCAAATCTGAGGAGCCCTTCAAAGCCCTCAACCAAGGTGCATTTCTGGCTCCCTATTTCTCCTATAAGTAGCAAGCTGCTAATTCCCAAGACAGCTCTCACTTGAACCTAATAACTTTTGCTAAATCTGATGTTCAGCATTGCTTTTACTCAAAATAAGGGGTTAATGCAGTAGCTCCATAGCTCTGGTTAACACTTGCTGCTTTTACTGTAGAATCTTCAAAGAAAGGACACAGGCCTTTGTTGATACAACTCCAAATAAACTGTTAATCAGGTTCACTTCTTAGGCCAGGTAGGCCATGCCTAAGGTCCTTCCTTTCCTTCCCAGCTCCCCAGGGTACTAGCAAGGTTTTGTAGAGAAGCCTGAATGGCGCAGTGTGAGTTAGATCTGCTTCAAAACAGAGCTTATTAGTGCAGCTCTCCTGTCTCTTCCAAATATCACAGTTGTCTTCACATTTTGAAAAGCAATTAAAATCAACAGCACGTAACATCTCACAGCTGTAGTAAACATTTCCCTTGGCCGTGGCAAACTGCCCTGGGGACTTTAAACCACGAACAGCAGCCCTTCTTCCTTCTGTTTTCAATTGGGATGCACATTAAAGTTCAACACAAAAAGTAATTCCTCTCCCCCTTTTTTTTCTTGTTTGTTCTTTGCAAGTCACCTGGGGAGCCACAACCTCCAGAGTGTTGAAGTTAGAAAAAGAAAGACACCTGAGCAAAGCAGGGCTTGGTATTGTGGAATTTATAAAAAAAAATAAAGTTTGGTAGAAACAAGTATTAATCATGGATTGCGGAGAGTGATGCGCACCCTACATAGTATTCATTTCTCACCAGCTACAGGTTTGTCTGGTTAATCCCACACACTGATATTCATTGCCTAAATGAATACACCCACAGCAAGAAGAGAACAATTTTGCGGGGGATGTTAGTTGGCATAACTTCACTGACTGTTAACAAGTCTTCAGTCTTTATGGACCAGTTGCCAGTCATAGCTCTGTCCATGATTTATAGGGCATAGAAGTGCTATCATCATCTTGCAAATGAAGAGATAGAAGCAAGAAGTGTAGGGCTTGTCTGAGGCCACTGTAAAGCCAGCAACTAAACATCTGACAGTTGCAGAACTCTATTTACAAATGTAAATTTCCTGATGGTGTCAGTCTTGTTTTGTTGATCACAACTCTTGCAAAGTGCCTTGGCTCACAAATAGATGCTTTATTTGAAAAGGACTTTTTAAGAATGATAAGCTCTCACAAACTGTTATGTTTGAACTGGACGTTGTCACAGAAATGTGCCATGCTGTGTTATATTTGTTAAACAATTCTTCCTTCTCACTCGAATCTGCAATTAAGTGCCTTGCAGAAGATTCCCAGCTGTGCCTGGATTTATTATTTGCAGAGGCACTGCAGGAACCGGGCAGTGCAGAGCACTGTGCCAGGGGAAGGCGCGCAGCTCGCCCGGTGTCACCTCACGCACTCGGGGCAGCCCCAGGCCCTACGGCAGGCGTCCCTCACCTCTGCACCGGGGCGGATTTCAGAAATATGGGAACCTTGAGCTGCGCTTAGGGCTGCTCCGAGTGGCAGAAAACGCAAAACCAGTGTGAGGCGCATAAAGTCAGCGGTCACATGTGAAATGGAAGTGGGTGTGAGCTTTCGAACGAGTTGAAACGACTCGTGTCTTGAAACTTTGAGTGCTTTGAGCAGCATTTTATGAACCGACAAGCACACGCCGTAGAACTCGAAAAAATGCTCTGCCCTTGGAAAGCTCGTAGCAGGAGCAGCTCAGGCAGGGGCTCCGCGCCCCGAGCGGCAGCCGGCCCCCCCCCCCCCCCACCCGCCGGGCCGCCTTTTCCCGCCGCGGGCCCAACGGCCAGCGGCTCGGCCCGGGGGCTCCTCCTGGCGGCCGCCGGCTGCCGCTTCTCGCGGTGTCCGACCGCTCTTTCTGAGGAGAAATGTCTCCTAAATTCCAACCTAAACCAGCCCTGGCGTAACGTGAGGCCGTGGCCTCTAGTCCTATCGCTAGTTATCTGTGAGAGGAGGCCAGCTCCCAACACCTTCCTCTCAGGTAATGGTGGAGAGCACCCCGACCCCGCTGCCCCGGGTTTGCCTCCCTCACAGGCCTGGGCCTGCGCTGTGGTACCAGGCGGGGTTCCTGCAGAGCAGAGGCACGGAGACATGGCATTCTGCTGCTGTCAGTTCTTGGGCTCTTCTCCTGTGTGGATTGCACCCCGTTCGTGCACCTGGCCTCCTGCTGGATCACTCCTCTTCGCTCCTCTGATTGCAACGTGTGTGCTGCTGCTGAGCTGCGCATTTCAGAAAGTAGTGAGGTACGCTTACAGCAAAGTGTCTTTTGGGACAAGGATTTAAAATGTTAAGCCTGTTAGGAAATGGCAAAGGGAGTTGCATTAACGTAGATATGTGTGTGTTCTACACAGGGGAAGGTTGGAAAAGACTTTAAAGCTCTTTCAGGCTCCTGAAGAAAAAAAAACATATCCATAAATATAAACCAATATAAACTGTTCTGGACAGTCCACACTGCCTTCATACCCCAAGCTAATGGGACCTAAGGAACTCTGGAGAACCATGACACCCTGTTCTGGGATGTTTTGGCCTGATACTCACCTAGTGAGTATAAAGCTACCTGCCTTGCTGAATTCCAGGGAAAAATATCAGAAGTAGCTCCTTAATGGGAAGTATATGTTTATGGCATTTATCACAATTTCTTTCTGTTCTTTATTCTTTTGAGGCTTCTTGTTATTTTCTGTGTAAGCATCGCGTCACTTTCAGTTGTCTCTTCTCTAGTCTGAAGAGTCCCAGTTCACTTCTCTTGTACAGCAGCATTACCTAACTTAGGTCATCCTGTTGCTCTTCTTACTTGTGAATAGTAACGGTCTGCTCAGATTCCGTCCTTTTGTGCATGATGATGGGTTCTTTTTCCTCATGAGCATCACTTGACATCCACAATAAAAGTTAGTGCAGGCAAAAGAGACCAGGAGAAAAAAGCAACGATGAGAGCGGAAAAGAGCGAGGTGCTGCCTTTTGGGGGCAGTATGCACTCATGTAATTAAAATTACTATTTCTCAAGCACTGTGTGTTTGTTGTTTCAAGAATTCTTACACAGGAACTACCTCCCAGTCAGATGTGATCTGATTCCTTACACCTCCCGTACTCTTTAACAGTGGGGCCATTACTTCAGGCAATTAAGTAAATGCTTCTCTCACCATCTCCAGTTCCTAGAGTTGTGTCTCTTTACTGTAGATTTCTTGTGAGTCTTCTTTTTTTTCTTTTGTCTCAGTATATAAGTGTGCTTACTTCTCCCTTATTACACCTGCTAGTAGAGAACTGTTTGAAGAGACCCTGTAGAGATGCTCTTAGTGGAGGTTAGGCTTTCAGCAAAAGTTGTCTAGGCAAACTATTAAAAACAGTGGTTAGAGGTTCTCTTGCCTGTAGTGTGACGTATAACAGAAGCAAGTGGCACCTTTAGCCTGGAAAACCTTAATTCACAGCAGAGTTTTCCTGGGAGCTAAAACATATGCTTTCTGGTCTTTGATTTCTGCCCTGTTACAGCGTACATACAGAGAACAGCATCATTATTTTCTGAAAAAGACAAACAATTAATAATTGAGGTAAGCTGCTTAGTTGTTGTGATGCTTGAATTTTTTGCAGCAGGAGGTTTCTGAGATGCACAGAAAAAGAATGATTACCTCATAGCTGGCCCATCCTGATTTCAGGCCTGCATTAATTTTTAAGAAAAATGCCTTAAATTAATCCCGATAGGATCATGAGATGTATTTCAACATTTTTCTTTTGTACTTCCCCCCATCCTTTTTATATGCACTATTAAAAGACTGTTTTAAATAGATGATCAGAAATTAAATTTCAAAATATGTTTTTAGCTATCTTGTATAAATCTGGTGTTTTCCTCAAACATTTCATTGCCAGCTGACAATTTCCCTTCAAATAATTAAAAAATACTGAGCTGCTGAGATCATTTCTTAACTGCCAAAAATCTCTTTAAGCTTAGAAAACTGAATGTAAATTATGATTTGTGATTTCTCCATTGAGGTAAATGACACAGAAGAGAGCAAGATCAATTTCTTCTCAGGCTTTTCTCTAAAAATTTTTTTTTTGTTTGTTTGCTTGTTTGTTTGTTTTAATTTGATTAGTTCTGCTTATGTAGTGATGTCTGGACATGTCTTATTATTGCAACTCTTTTTCCTCTCCTTTTATTGTTATACATCACTGTAAATTCTTGCTGGCTTGTGTAAATAAGTAGTCCATCTCTAAAGAGCTCTGTTGACCTGAGAGAAGACATGATAGCAGGTCAGTAGAGGGAACGATTTATGGTAAGAAGGCAGGTCACCTGCTTCAAGTTCCTATTATAAGGTTAGATTTAAACAAGAGCATGCAAGCAAATGAGCACAAAGAGGTTTTTTACAAGTGGAGAGGACAACAAACCCAGAAGTTGTAATGTCAAGCGAAGAACATACACATCGTTGAAGCTGACTGAAAGGAATATAGTTCTGCAATGTGGGTAATTCATAAACCCCTGAAGTGGAAGCATTTACTTAGCTAATTAAACCTCAGAATTAAATACTGTAAAATAATCATTGTGGATGTGGTTTGAATCCTCTGGCAGTCTAGAGATCTTGGCAGCCAGGGTCTTTACACCTGGGAATGATTTATGTGTGCAGTTATTCAGCTTTAGCTGGAGTTGCACATAAGCTAAATATTGCAGTGAGTATTTGCCGTAGGCGTTCACTTTCAAGCTCTGCAATGGTTCTGCAGCAAGGTTTGCTGCTGCCGCTAGATGACTCTTGGCGACGCTTTCTTGAGCACTGCTGAGCATCTGGTGATCCAAACTCTGCCAGGGTTGTACGCAATTTAGCCACAGCAATCCTCGTTTGTACTAATTTTTTGTCTGATTTTTCCTTCCTTGACATAAGAACAGATGGACCATCTTTCATAGTTTTGCATACTGTGATCTTCCAATGATGATCCCTTTTTACTGCTGTCTGTAGGACTTGAAATCATGCCACGCTGACGCTTGTTTTGTAAATGATAAATTTCATTGGCAGTGAATTGCAGCTTCTCTTACCGGCCTCTTTTTTTGAGTCAGTGGTAGCAGGACAGTTCTGTACTCACTGACTATTTCACGTCCCGCCTTTCACTCAGATGTTACCACTGTTTTAACTGTAGATAGCTTGTATATTTTTAGTGCTACTTCTTAAATCCTTCCCAAACAACCCCTGCTTCCAAGAGGTGCTGGAAGGTGCAGGCAAGTCCTGAAGGTTGCCTGTCCTCTGCTCCTCAGTTCCAGAATCAGCTTGTGTGGGCAGGGTGGTACACGAGTCCAGTGTGTGTTGGGGGGGGACGTTGCTGACAGCCTGTGCTGGCAACTTGGAGAAGTTACACTGGAAACGTGAATTCTGCATGTTGTTGCTGGGTCTTGCGCTTATACTGGTGTAGCCATTTGTCTAAGGCCTGAGCACTCTGTGCTGTGCACTGGGCATAAACATTGTGCTGAGATGGTGGGTTGGTAGACGCCTGGCAACCAGAAGCCACGGGGAGTAAGTATTCTTTTCACTTCATACCTTACTTGCTACTGTTCTGTCTATAAGCCTTGTAGCTAACAAAGTTTTGGCTGGGGGAAAGGTGCAGAAGCCCAGGCCCTCATCTCAGGCAGTCAGGTAACTTCCCGCAGGTTTCCTGATAGCTGAGGGACTGACACAAACAGGCACAGACAGATGAGCTTACTGCACAAAGTGTGCATGGTGTCTATAAGAAGTCTACATCTCTATATTAGCTGTGCGGCAGTCATAGCTCAAAGCTGTGTCTATCACAGTGTTGCCTGTACAGAAAGGAACGGATGTTACCAGCAGGTCTGTTGCCAGAGGTATTGGACAGTCACGTGTGCCCCACAGACCGGTGCTCTAGTTGGTCACCTTTTCACATGAACATGAAATAATGCTTTGTCACTCTTTCTTTGACCCACCCACCAGTCTACCTTTGCTGTAGGGAGCTCACTCTGCTCACTGCCGTTGTCTCTGGATCCCTGCCCTTCACACATTCTGACATATTTTCATGTTGGAATATGTATGTAAAAGTGCCTTTCACCTGTCCTCGCACAGTTTACAGTCACTCTTTGCTTGGGGTAACAGCGAAGGGGCTGTAGTGCATGTGTACACACGGGCTGTGCACCATCCAGCTGCATGTACACATGCACACCTCGAGCATGAGTCACCTTGTCCACATCGTCATGGCTGGAAACGCGGCTCTGCCTCCTGCATTCGCACGCACTGCTATGATTTGCAAGTATTCAGGAAACAAACAGCCACAAACCAGAATCTTATTCTGCTGCTGTGATGGACTTTTGCTCGTACGTTTGTGATGTAACATAAGGGCATCAAGCACGGGAACAAACCCCTCCTCTGCAGTATAGAAATTCCTTAAAGTTTTTGAGGACTTGTGAATGTGCAAATATTTGCGTTTCCACAAAGCCAGGTGTTATTTGCCTTCTGCCCTTCAGAGGCAGGAAGTCTGTGTCACTGCAGCCTCACGGTGGTGGATTCTTAATGGGGATCCCAACCCAAACTGACAGATCGTGGATGTATTTTTTTAACCTGTCAAGAACCATCTTTTTTTCTTTTTCATTTTACTTTTATTAACAAGATACAAAGAGCCAAGTACACTCAGAAGGAGAAGCAATAAAATTTGCAGCCACTCCACATAGAAGTGTCGCAGGAGCGTAACAAAGGCTGAGTGAGTTTTTAATTGTAAGTGGCACTCCGTGCTGAAGGCGTAGTTTGGGGGAGAAATCTGGTGAGAGCTGCACATTTAATTCAGAGTGGTGCCCAAAATCGAGATCAGTGGGGAAGTGCCCATGTCTGTCCGTGCTGGGGGAGCGCCCTGGGTTCTGCCCTGCCCTTGGCCGCTGCATGACTGCGGGGTCATGCGAGAGGCACCATCCCTCTCTGCCTCATCTCACCCTTTGTGAAACGTGATTTACTTTGCTTATTCCCACAGGTTTCATGGCTGTTAGTGGGGAGTGTAATTCACCGCTTTACTGTTGCTCTGGCTGGGACCTCAGGCCCACCTTTCTCACTACATGCTTTCTCACATACACGGAGATCTGAACCTCGGAGAAAACGGAGAGGCCAGCTACTGGGTGGAGGCTTTGCTGCGGTTCCCAGATACCCTTTTGCTGCATTTGTTGGCTTGGGATGTATTTGTAAACACTCACAGGCCCTCTCGTTTGGATTGTTCTTTGGAGCCAGATTTTCTTTTGATGTTAAACAGGATGTGTGTGTTAATTAATTTACTTTACTTAGGGTAGGAAATTGCTGCCAATGTTCTTTGAAGAGTCCTGTGAGCCATCTCTCCCCTCACATAAACATTCAGGCAATTTTGGTTAAAGTGTTTATTTTTTTTAACTATGCATAAATGCTAATCTGGCTGTTTTACAGCAGAGAGGCTTTACAGGCTCCTTTAAAAATGTCAAGGTCATGTTTAAACAGTTACTGTTTAAACTGAGGAGATGAAGCACTGGACCAAGAGGATCCAGAGATAAAAAAACTAAAACCAGTATTTTATGTTCACAGGTGTTACTTGAGAGTTTAGTGCTCGTGAAAGTGATGGTGAAATACTTTGGAGGCTGGCTGCTTCTGCATCTGTTCATTTGTGCTTACACCGTAGACATTGCTAATGAACATACACCCTTCCTGCCTTAGTCCTGAGTTGAAAGGACTTCTGCCTGGTGATGACAGGAAAGCGCAGACTCTCTAAATCTTGACTTCCTGAGATGGCCAGGAGGGGCCAGTTCATGCTGATTTCGGCAGTGACGATGTGGATGTATACTGCTTCGTGCTTCACAGTGGTTGAGGAGGCTTGGATGATTAAAAGTTGCTTGTGAGGTCTCTCCTAGTACTCTTATTCCAGGACAGTAATCTAGAGCCATTTAAATCCAGACCTAACAGAGAATTTAATGGAAAAAAAAATTAGAATCTCCCCAAGGACTGTGCCATAAATACAACTGAGATGACAAGAGGAAGGAATTACAAGATTGATAGTATGAGATATATGCAGTTTATCTTTGAGTTGAGTTCAAACAACTAGTAATGGCCAAGTGGGATGATGACTTTGCTGATGAGAGTTAAATGGAAAGTTTTTGCAGTGATCTGTTCTCCATTTTAAAAAGCAAAGAAACAATTTGTTGTAGCTGGCACTGAATGGAACCCTTTTTAGCAGCAGCAATAGAAGGCAGTGATGGACTGATCCACAGAAACCACACCGCTCATTTCTCATTCCTTTGGTCATGGGTGACCCACAGCAATGAGGGAGTTGCTTGTGCATATTCTTCTCAACACTCTGAAAGACAGCATTCAGCTCATCAGGACTGTCCATCCATCATCTTTTTTGCAGGGTTACCCTTCCCCTGGACAGATAACTATTTAAAAAAAGAGGGAGACCCCACCCCAGTACAGGGTGTTAGTATCCAGTATTCACTCAGTAATCAGCACCATTCAGTACGTCAGATGTACAATACCATACAGTACTTTAAGATGGGGGAGATATCTGGGATATGGGGAGAATCTGTGTTCATCCTTTACGTAAGAGTCACGCAATCCTGTTTAAACAAACAGTGTGAATCTTAAAATAGCCCCTGGACATTCCATGGCGATGGCCATATTCAAATGAATGTTCAAGATGTTTCCCCACTATCGTATACCAGCGCTGTAACCCTTCAGTGACAGCAGAGCCTTCTAGACAGTATTAAGCTACGCTGAGCACTGGAAACACAGATCTGTTCATTTGCTCTGATAAACCAGGAAAATCTGCTTCTCTGTCATCCACTCGCCAAGGGAGGTAGCAGACGTGGAACATTTTGAGGCTAAGGCCACCTGAGGGTGATTTTAAATGTTACAGTTACTGGATAATTATTAGAGGAATTTGTAGAATGTGACCACGTTGCCATATATATGGTATATATGCTGCTCTTCACATGATTAACAATTGACATTGGCCAGTTTAAAGAAGATAGGGATGAAAACTTGAAATTCTTTCAGTGTAGTATTATTAATGTTGCTGTAGATACAGGTGTAGAGGAAATCATTCTTGTTGCTCAGAACATTTGTCTAATACCTGTAATGCTCACTGGAGTTTTTTATAAGGTTCCATTTATTCATTCAAAGGACAGCTAAAAATGATAAAAGCATAAATATTTTGTAAAAGTGATCAGTTATGAGAGCAGTCAGTGGACACTGCAGCTCAGGATTCAGATATTGTTTTATGGCCTTTCTCTAGCAAAGAGAGTTTTAAAGAGGAGGCTGGAAAGGCTTGCCTTGTGTAGCTCACACTTTCTAACCTAGAGTAGTAGATGTCATAGTATTGGATGGACTTAGACTTTCATGAGAAACGTAAAATGAGGCTGCTGTTGCCCCTTCTGCATGGGTATGTGGATGAAGTACTTAGGTCTTCAAGACTATCCACATGTTCTCTTCTCCATGAGGCTTTGTCCAAGTGTCACGTATCCTTGTGCAGGAATCCAGAACAGACCACAAAACTGGTCCACAAACCTGATCTTGATCCCTCAGCAAAGGGAGGATAACACTCCAGAGTCAAGACTGCGTGGAGTGAGCTTACGGCAGATAAATGAGCTGGACATGTACTGAATGCTTCCCTTTAATAGCTGGAGACCTAAAGTGTGCTTTTGAAACCCAAAGTGTCAAGTACTTCAAGCTGGGAGGTGTAACAGCTAGTCTATGTGCCTTGCAAAAGTCCTAGTGAAAGGCGTGTCCCCGTGAATCATCAGGGGAGGTGGGGAACCAGAGGCAGGCCACCAGCCTGCTGGGGGCACCCCAACACCAGAGCCTGTCAGCCCACTGCTGCCTCCTCCTTTGCCTGAACCCCCTGGGGGCAGTGGCACTGCGGAGCAGAGATGTGCAGAACACAGTGGCCATTCGGACATACCTACTGACCCTGCCTCGTAACAGGAGAGAGCACTCTGTGGCATTAAAATAGAACAAATTTGCAGTGCTATCAGGTTATATGTTTTATGAGCCATATAATTAACATGCGACACTCAGTGCCATGGGATATTATTGACTTAAATAGCTTAGTAAGAATCAAAAAGGATTAGGCATTGACATGAAACAGAATAGCATATGTACTGACACAAGCTAGGATCAAAATTACAAGGGCTACCAATCCTTGAGCTTCAGGGCATATTTTGATCATCAGCTTGGGGTCAGGAGGAGAGCTGTGCTCTGAGTAGTGTGCAGCATGCAGGTGGGTTATACCGATCTCTTTATTGGCTTGTTTTGATTCCTTCTCTTCTCCTTCTCTGTCTTCCTCTCATCCCCTCCTGTTCTCCCGCCCTCACATTTATCATCTGGAATAGGTCACTGCTGAAGACAAGACACTAAACTAGATGAATGGCTGAATAGTCTGTACTAATAGGCTAATTTAATGTTTGTATCTTTCCAGAACTCTAGAATCTAATGTTTATTTCAAATATAAATTTTATATTCACTGGCTGAAAAGTTCATCTCTTTCCATTCTTCCTTCTATGCATGCTACTTTGTATCAACTACACCTACAAATCCACTTGGACTCATTTAAGTCAGGATTTTTCAGAGGCAGCGAATGAACCTGATTTTGAAGGAAAGAACAGAACAACCAGACACATTAAAGGAACCTGATTTTTTTGGTAGATATTCAGCAAATGCTTAAGATGGGGCTTTTTATGAGAAAGAGATCTTGTATTGTATAGCCAACATTGATAATCACCTACAAAAATAAGTTAATTATTTTCTGTATACATGACAGTGAGTCCCTTGTCAGTCATGGTAAAATTATGTTTCATTTAGGTAACATTCTGCATTCTGTAGAGTCAGATGCAAAATAGTTGTTAGGAATTTTAGCACTGTCTTCCCTTCCACCTGCCACAAAAAGGCTCATTTTACATGATGATACAATATTTTATAAAATTCTTGGGGTGTCAGTGTTTTGTTTTGTATTTTCAGTTGTTACTATATTGTAGTAGTGCCAGGAAGCCCATGTAAGAGCAGGGCAGGTTGAGTTGTATGTCCTGTAGTTGCCCTGTGAGCGATAAAACCTACCCTGGAATTACTTGCTCTCAGTGGACAGCAGAGGCAGAGGGAATAAAAATGACTTGATTCCTTGAGGGACCCTCAGTTCATGACAGACAACCAGAGCATGCATGTTTTAAAAATATGCCTACTCATTCCATTTGTTGTTGTTGTTTTTTTTTTTCTTGCTTTCAGCCTCACAAACTGCTAACTCCACCCATTCTTACCCTTCCCAGGTCCTTTATTTTTGCTAACGCCCTCTCTTCATATCTGGCACCAGTCAGCACTGCTCCGCTTGGCTCGCCGATACAAGCTGCCCTTTGGCTCATTTAGCGTTGCTGGAAAGGCGCTATTGTGCAGCTTCTCCAGCAGGTCGACGTTGTACTTGCCATTTTCCACAGCAGGTTGAATTCCAGTTAGCTTCTGTGAACTCATTTTGTAGCCCTTCACTCTGCTTCCCTGAAGACCAAGGCTTTTGTGTTGTTGCCTTCCCACGGACAGTCTTTAACATGCCAAATCTGACCCTAGGCTCCGTGGACAGATGGGGCCTGATCCAAAATCCATTAACATCAGAGGAAATGTCCATTTATGCCCATCAGCTTTGCATTAAATCCTTTGTATTTTACTTACTTTCTTTAGTGCCTCTTACTCAGCTCCGGTTATTAAAATCAGATTAATCTCTGACATATCCCTGACAGTTCAGTATACTGTGTAAGCAAGGCAGTGCTACTTCAAAAGATAGAGACCAAAACCGCTGTTCCGCTAATGTGAAATCTGAAGCTGGCCCACTAAAAGCAAGGCATTACTTCCAGATTTCATTCCTGCATAACTGAGGTCAGAATCTCTCTTACTATTCATTAGCTGAATCTCCTATTACTAGCGCAGAGGCTCTCAAGAATGTTTCTTGCTGTTCACATATATATTTTCTGGTCTCTACAACATTGCTCTGCCCTGGCACCATTGAAGATTCACCCGTTTGCAGTTTTATTCTCAGTATGAGTAGACTGCTATGTCAGCCAGAACATCAATATTTCTTCCTGTTGACACAATACTCTCTCATCCATATTGCCACCCCACCTCCTGCTTCATTTTGTCTACATTCCTTTTGAAAACTCTACTCCCGTAATTTAGTCTCCCACTCAATACTTGGTTTAATCAAGTCTGTCACTCAATTTATATCCCACTTCTCGCTTCACACAAGTTTCTCGGTTAGCAATCTGTTCTATAGCGCTTGCTATGCATAACACATGGTTAGCTTTTCTTTCCACTCTTGCTTCTCTGTTCCCTTTCTTATCTCCAGACTTCACCTTTCCTTTTAACACTTTAAGATTAGAAACTTCCTCTTCTGTCTCCCTCTTTTTATGTTTTACGTGTTTTTATGAGACCTCTGTGTTTTTGGGGCTCCTTAAATACTGTGGGGTGCCTTTTTCCCAGAACAGTCTTTGGGTCCAGTTAAACAGTTCTCAAGTTTAAAAACAAAATCATACCCAAGGAGTCCTCTAGGGCAGGAGCTGCCTTTAGTTGAGTGTCTGGTAAAGTGCGTAGATAATAATGACCTCAAACTTCCTTTGAGTCCTTCAGTGGATGGCACTGAAACACATTTTGAAGCAACTTAAGCATCTAACACTTTTTTATTTCTCTGTTTCTACATGTCCCACCCTGGGTTTTTATTTTTTCTGTTATGCATCCCTTCTTGTCTCCTATTGTAACTGTCTCATCTGCTGTTTGTTTTACCAGGTCCCAGTTAGATCCTAAGAATTACAAATCTTCCTGCTTCCATGCATTTCTTTCATCATGAGTCAATAAGAAACATGTGGCCTTTTCTGGTGGTCAGTTTCTTCCTCCCTGCCTACTGCCCGCACTGTTGGGAGTGTATGCTCAGACTGCCAGAGTCTCACCTGTATTCATGCGTATCTTTAGGTAAACCTCTCCTGTTGCTGTACTTCTTTGTGGTGCCTTGCACACCCATCTTCATCATCTTTCCTTAGTTTGTAGGAACAGAGGACAAATACACAAAAGCTTACATTCCCTCCCTCTGGCTGCTGGCTGCACTAAAATCTGGTCTTAAATGTCCGCCCCTCATTTTTTGTGGGTCGGAATAGCCGAACAGTGGAGTACAGTCCTGTTCCAGGTGCATCCATGTGTTTTTACACTGGGGACTTGGTTGCATATCTGACTACATTGCTTGGTGCAAACACATCACAAACTGAACAGCTCGCCTTTCCTGCCCAGCAAACAAAACGTAATTGTGGACAGTGGAGGCGCACTGCAGGCTGTGCATCAGCGGCGCTGGCCGCCACCACTGCCTCTAGGATCTCCCACCTGGGATTTGTGCTTCCAGCTGATTGCTCCCGTAAGGAAAGGAGCATGGCTTAGTCACACTGCCTTCCTCCTCGTCTGCAGCTCTTCTCTGAGGAACTGGTGGGCCACGGAATGAGGCTGTCGGAGCAGCTTTAGCTCAGTGCTCCTTATACCCAGCGGTTGGCACCTGTTGGTTAGGTCATTTGGTGGTTCCCTGACTTACCCTGCTGGGTCAGCAGCTTGCCGGGTTTAAGTGCTGGCATGGTGTAAGACAGAACGCTGTTGTTTCATAATCACCTTCTGGAAGTGCTTTGTTGTAGCATTAGTTGTATTGCCCTACTTTTGCTACCTACTTTCTGCATAGGCTGCCTGAATTTTCACCCGCTGCATCGCTCAGGTGCAGGCTTTGCAGCAGCGGGCCGGCCGCCTTTAACCTGGAGGTGGAGGGCGAGGGGGGGATGCTGACGGATGCCGTTGCTGCATGTTGTGATTGAATAACACGACGATTTCCTAGTCCGGTTACGGAGCGGTAATGCATGGTACTTACATGGTACTCTTTATCTGCAGCTCAGTGTAATGCTGCTCATCTGTCTCTGCTCGGAACAGAGCCTGCGCTCCGGGGCACAGCGGAGGCCGGAGCCGTCCTTCCCTCGCGCCTGCCCTATATAAACCTGCACATGAAGCAGATCTGGCGAGCATTTAGAGCGGGCCAGGCTCACTCAAACGAGAGGCGAAAACAAACTTGCTCGGGAAGGCGCTGCGGGCAGGCGGGGCGCTGTGCGGGGGCTGCTCGGTTCCCTCCCGCAGCCGCGGGCCGGTGGTTTGGGGTCGCCCCGCGCGTCCCGCTGCCATCCCCGCCCCGCTCCGGCCACCCCCCGGCGGCCCCTCGGGACCCGACCTTTGGCTTCTCCTTCCCCCGGGGGGCAAGGGCGGCCTGGGGCTCGGCGCTGCCTTCCTCCCCCTCCTCCTCCTCCTCCCTGCAGCGGAGAGCAGCACCCCTTCCCTCCCGCCGCATGCGGGAAGTTTCCCGGCCGCGGCCCCCCCCAGGGCCGGCCCCGCAGCCCCCGGCCGGGCGGTGCCGCCCCGGAGCGCCCCCGGCGGCCACACCCCGGGGCCGGGGCCGGCGGAGGGGCGGAGGGAAGGGAAGGGAAGGGAAGGGAAGGGAGGGAAGGAGGGGGCCGGCGCGGGGTGTCTCCGAGCCAGTTCTCGCGGTGCTGGCCAGGCTCAGCCTCCTTCCCCTCCCCGGCGAGCGGTGACTGTGCACGGCGGAGCGGGGAGCGCCCAGCCGGCAGCGGGGGGAGCCCGCGGCGCCCCGCACGGCCGGCAGGGAGAGGGGGCCGCCGAGCAGCGGGCACGGCACGGCTCGGCACGGCCCGTCCCGGCCGCCCTACCCCATGCCCCAGCGGCGCTGAGCCTCCCGCAGCCCGAACATGGCCACCACGGCAACGTGCACCCGCTTCACCGACGAGTACCAGCTCTACGAGGAGCTCGGCAAGTACGGAGCCCGCTGCGCGCCCCGCCGCCCGCCCGGCCCCGGAGCCGCGTCCCGGCTGCAGGAGGACGAGGGGGACGGGGCCGGGGAGGAGGACGAGCCGCGAGCTCCGATTCCGCTCCCCGAGCCCCCGGCTGCAGGGGAAGGTGTCCCCGCCGCCGGCCGGGCTGGCTCCGCAGCCTGCCCTGGGCTTTGCGCTCCTGTTGCAGCCCGGGACTTCCTCTCTGCCCGCTCGCCCTCCCCGGGACCGGCTGCCCCCTTCTCCTCCCCGCACCGCCTGTCCCCCGCCGCCGCACGGTGCCCTTCCCTTCGGCTGGGACGCGGCGCCTCGGCTGCCGCTCCGCGATGCTTCGGTCCCCACTTCCTCGTCCCTGTGAAAGGACCAGGTGCCGCTGCACAGCGCTTCTCCCTCCCTCCCCCCTCCCTTCCTCCCTCCGCACTTGTCTCTGCATTGGCAGAGCCGCTGCGCCCTAGGACGGGGCTCTGCAGGGGGACCCCGTGGGGCAGCAGAGCGGCGCAGCGGCCGCCAGGGTGGGATTACGGGGCCGGTGCCTCCCTGGGTGCTGCCGCTCCCCTTCTTCCCGCACCAGCCGCCGGGCTCTGCTGCATCTCCGCTCCCCGGTGTCCCCAGCTGTCCCCACGCTGCCGCAGCTGTGTGTCGCCAAGCCCGGGCCCCGTGCTCTCGGCGCTGCTTGTTGGTTTGTAGGTAGAGGTTGAGGAAGGGGAGAGAAAGGCAGGACTCTGCAGTGTCGGGAGGACTCGAGCTATTGCAGGCGGTCTGTAGGGCTAGCTGTCTTCTGGGGCCCTTGTGCAGCTTCAGTGCCCGTTCCTTATAGTGTCAACACGTACATTTGTCCATGGACGAGGGCTCACGTTCCTGTTCTAAAAGAACTTGGAGTTTTCTGCCGGCTTTCCATTAATTGTCCTTTTCCCCATCCCAAACCTTTCCTGTAAAGCCAGTTGTTACTCTTTTTCCCACCCTGTTTTCTTTCTTTTTTTTTTTTTTTTTTTTTTTTGTTCTTTTTAAAGAAGGGACTGCTTTCAAGCGTTCATCTGTTTAATCCTGTAGATTTTAAGTCCCTATCTTTTCACCTTGGTCTCTGTTGTATTATCTCTTTTTTTCCTCACAGAAATCCTTCTTCCCTCTCTCTCAGACCTCTTCTCCGAGTGGCTCTTTGGAGTAGTTGTAATAATATCAATAGTTCCAGCTTGAGAAAATGTACGAAGCCTCGTAGCTTCCTACTCACTTCATTACTAGGTACATGCTTATCCCCATTTTGCAAGTGGGTAGACAGCTGTAAGAGTAGTAACTTCTGCCAAGCGTTGCAGGGATTTTGTGGCAGAGCTAGCGCTTGAACATGGGCGAAATGAGTCCGAGTTGTCTGATGTACCCGCGGGGGATGCTGTCTTTGGGAGATGGACTCACGGCTGGTGTTTGCGGCGTCGTTTTGGGCTGCTTGTCTTCTGTTCATCAGTCCCCTCGTGTTCTGTCTCTGTGCCCCTATGGTCCCCTCCCTGTTCTCGCTGGTCTGTCTGTGAGGGGGTTTGAGGGGGCTTCAGGTGGGTGTTGGAGTACTGTATATACTAGGGTTTATTTGCTGAACAGGCAGCATGCACTGTCCATTGGATTCCCATGTGTTGTTTCCCTCCTCTGTATGTCTTCTGTGCTGTCCTTGATTTAGTCCACTCTGGGGATAGAAACTGCTGCTGCTGATGCATTCTTATTTTCAGTTTCATAGCGCCTATCCTTTTTATTTTTCTTTTAGGGGAGCCTTTTCTGTGGTCCGCAGATGTGTAAAGAAAAATTCATCACAGGAATATGCTGCAAAAATCATCAACACCAAAAAGCTGTCAGCCAGAGGTTAGTGTCTAAATCTACTCTTGTTCTTTTCATTAATAGAAAATGCTTCACTGCAGTTGAAGCTGTAATAAGTTTAAGGGATCTGGAGTTGTTTGTCTGGGTCACTATTTGTTTCTTACAAAGTAATTGAGTTATGTGGCAAATACCAGATTAAAAGGAGGTTAGCATAGGAGGATAGAAAAATTCTTATGTCTGGAAGTGGGTACTTTGTGAACTTACGTTGTCTTTTCTTTCGGAGATCTTTCTCCTGGAAGCTGAGCTTGAGGTAGGTTTATAGAAAACTTATCTCGGTGTGTGTGTGTTCTGATCACCCAAGATAGAGAAAAGTGTTCTGGAGTGATTTTGCTGAATGCTTTTTCTGCCTAGGAGATCTGTCATACCTGAACAGATGTGTGTTTTTTTTTGCTTATTTTCTTTAAGTATGAACGCTACATACCTTGTTCTTGTCATGTCGTAGTTAAATGTCGTGGGTTTGGGAACTAATGAGTTTGCCTTCAAAGGCAGAATTTGGCTGGCTGGATAACTCTTGCAAATTTGACTTCTCAGCGAAGTAAAACAAGTGCTGCTTGCTTTCCTCAATGCTGAGGTTTCCTAAAGCTGAAAAAGCTGACTGTAGTTTTAAGAAGAGAGAAAAAATCTTAACTCTTTCTGCAGGCTGTTGGACTTCTGATTTCCAGGGACGTGCATATGCGTAAAGGGTACTGCTCGATTTTCTAGTATGTAGGGAGTGTGTATCTTCAAGTGCAGAGGGAATCTTTTGCAGGGGTTAAAGCTGCTTTGGGGATAAGGAGCCTAATGGAGAGAATGAGAGAAATTGAATTGCAGTAGAAGATACTGAAAGCAGAGTGCAACAGGTTGAGATGCCAGAAGAGACTGTTTCTAGAAGGTTTCAGTCCTTAGAGGCCTTTCAGTTTTGACAAAATTGATGTGTTAGGCCTTGTCTGCCTCACTAGCCGAATAGATGGATTATCAGGGGGGTTGGCTGAGAAATGAAAATAAGGCAGGAGGAGGAGGTAAGTGATCTTTATAAATGATTTGGAAGTGGAGAATATTTTGCCCTATCTCTACAAAAGAGGAAAAATAGGATATGCCTTCTCCCTCTTGTGAGAATATGAAATGTGATGATAAGAGTGCAAGATGGCTTGAAGAATGGTGATGAATTTTTGTTGACTCTATATACATGGAGAAATAGTATCAGAAGTAGAGGGTGCTGCGAAGAGAAGCCTGATTTTTTCCCCACCCCTCATCCCCGTGACTTGTGGAGGTACAAACATGTGACAGTCTTCAGTGTGTTGCCGGAGTGAAGTCATGTTGGGAACCAACTGGTGTAGCCATGGATCGTTTGGGAAGTAGCAGCAGATCCCGTGTGCATTGGTGTCCGCTTCCTGGTCAGGTGAAGGGACTCCCGACGTAGGTGGGATATCCAGTCCTTTGAGCTCAGAATTAATTCAGCTTGGTCTGGGACAGGTTTGGAGGGTGGTTTTGCTTTGTTGGCAGCTGCTAAGAGAGGGTGGCTTTGTACTAAGGAGGTGCTGTTGAAATTAACTCTGGAGATAGAAAACTGTGGAAAACGGTGGGATTGAGTTGAAACAGTTCAGAAACATACTAGCTCAAACCCAGAAGTAGCAGAACTGATTGAGAAACTTTGAGCACCCAATGAGTTACAGAGGGAGCAATATAGAGATCTAATTGTTTTTTTTTTTTTGGTAAGGTGATGACAGTTTTATGATCCAGGAAGTTGGAAAAGTGTGGATGAATACAAACCATGTTTTGAACTACCACTTGCTTTCTATATCCCATACTTCCTGTAAATGAAATACATTGAGGATGCTAATCTGGTCCTCGGCTTCTGAACCTGGGGCCGTTGGCAGTTATTTCCTTACGAAGGTATTGGTTAGTTAGAGTGCAGGTGTGGGGCGAGCCAAGAAATGAAATGGATGTTTCTGGTAATCCAGAAGAATGTCAGAAAGAAGTAATTGATCAGGTTTCCTTCAAGTCTAAGTGAGGAGTAAAGAATTTGTTTACAATGAAAAGTGGCCGGTGACTTTGTGTGAATATGTGGTTTCCTCAGTTACTCCAGCTGTGTTCACTGATGCCACGAGAGGTTAGTACAAGAAGGAACCCAGTGCTTTGATAGCAACTTAGTGAGTTCACCTTGGAGTAGAGCTTTAAAGGACTGAAGGAAAAATGCGTGCTGTTTGGATGCTGCAGCTGTAAATCAGTGATTAGAGAGATTCGATTCAGCAGCCTGAAAATGAAAGTCTTGGGGAATGGCATTTTAGAAGGCTGTCTGCCGCGGGGAGAACTACGGCGTTAATTCTGCAGTACCCTGGCAATACGTTGCCTGATGCTTTCTTTCCCAGAGCTGGCACCTCTCCCCGGGGAGGCCATGTCTCTGCCTGGCAGGACACAGGCACAGGGCTCCCTGCGTGCCCAGCCTGTCTGCTGTGCGCCTCAACCCACCCTCCCGACCTGCCTCCCAGAGAAGGGTTTCCTTCTGGGCTTGGTTACGGTGCCAGAATATTCCCTTGTGTGGGGGGACGTTGCCCCTCTCCAAATGAAGCATTGCTAAATCTATGATTTTGTGCCTTCTCTAGCAGAATCTGAACCAACCTGACGTAGTAACTGCTACTCCAAGAGCCAGAGCCTTGCTGCTGATGAGGAAGGCGGCCCGTTGTGGCCTCCTGGAAGCTTTGCTACTGCGGTGCTTCACTTGATTGTCCAGGGAAACAGTAACAAAGCCTCGCTCTCCTTTCACAGTCCTTGTTACCTTTATTTTTCAAGGCTGTTGGTGAAGAAATAATAGTGGACTGGGAAATGCTGAATAGCTTGGTGCATGTAGCTGAAAAGGAGGAAGAGGAACACTTGAGGACGAATTGTGTGCGTTTAGAGGGTTCTGTATTACCTGGCATGTTTGTCAAACTGTTCTCTCAGAGCAATGAGGAGCTGAGGAGGCTTGGTGTTGTTACAGGGCTTGTGCCTGAAAGCAAGGAGGACGAATGCGGTGCCACTCTCTGTGAAGAGTGGTCCTAGCAACTTGAGTCTAGTGAAATCTTTTGTAAGATAGGAAAACACCAAGTCAGAGGTTGAGAGGAGAATCTCTTGTTTCCGTTTTGTCAATGATTTTCGGATGTCTGTTCTCTCTTTTATTAAATCATGTTAATCAGAGCTGGTCTAGATTAAAATTCATACTTGGGCTTTAATGAAGTATTTGGTATTATTCATACTGTGTTAATGCTTAAGACTGTCTGGTGAAGAGTATGCCAAGACCTCTAACAGTAAATAGGGGCCAAATGCTTGTGGAAAGGGAGAGGAAGCAGACTTTACCTTAGTCAGCATTCAATTGACGTATAAGAGCAGTGGTTATTACACATGGGGGAAATACAATGCCTCCGTCATCTGAAATTCCTGTGGGACTGAATGCCCGGGCTTTTATCAGAGCTATGGGCAGACAGAAGTAATATCAGTAACTTTTTGGAAGTTTTGAGAATTAAAATCTCTATCAAATGAAGCTTCAGTTTGTGGGCAGCAATGAATTTCAGGTCAACTAAAATTACTTGCAATGGTCAAAGGGATCAAGAGAGGAGCAGTAGCTTCAGTAGCAGCTGGGAAATGGTCAGGATCTGACTCTCCAGTATTAGCATCTTCGGTATAGAGTAAGTTTCCTGGGGTTGGTGATGGAATCCCCAGTTATTGCTCGTTTTGAGAGCAAGCATCCTGGATGTATTTTATGAGATCGTCCTGCACTGGAAAGAAGTAGGCGGAGTTCTCTCCTGTGGTAGTTCTTAGGACATTGTTCATACCAAACTGCAGGTAGTGAGCCTACCAGCAGGTGTAGGGCCACAGCATTTGTAGTTCCTTTTTGTGGGGAGTGGGGGGAGAATTCTTTGTGTGCTACCTCAATTGTTAAATTTTCTCTACTGCTAAAAACCTGTGTCTTTCAACTCTTGTAAGTGATACCATTTGAAGAAAAAATTAGAAGCAGCTGTTCTGGAAGTTAGACCTCTTCCCTGCTTTCTCCCTGCTGTGTCTTTGCTCTTGCCTGTGGAATAAAGGGGTGGAATCTCTCCCTGCTTTAAATCTTCACAAATTTGTGAGATCAAAATTTGCAGTGTACTCAGTTATTTTTTGTTGTTTCTCTAGGAGATTATGTGGATTGTGGGAAGAGCAGGGAATTACTTCTGTATATCGAACCTCACCAGGGAAAAGCGCTCTTTACAGTTTTAATTCAGCTTTTTTTTTTTTTTTTTTTTTCTCTCCATGCAGCTCTCTTGTCCTGGGCTTTCAGATCCAGAGTGGTGACCCGTGCTTTCTAGTGTGTTTTGTTGGAGATGTCAGTGGTAGCTTCCCTGGCCACTGAAACACTGAGGTTGCGTGCTGCAAAGAAAGTTGAGCAGCATCAGTCACCAGCCTGTGCTTTGATGTGCTCTGTAGATGCTGTAGCCTGCGTTCGGGTTAGGACTCTGGGGCTGCTCAGGTGACTGGCAGCTTTCAGGTCCCCTGTGGGCCACAGCCTGCCCGGCTGGAGGAGCGGCACGCAGCAGTGCTGCACTGCAGCCCGGCACGCCGGCTCCGTGCAGCAACATGGGGAGCCCGGCACGCTGCTCCGCTCGCAGGCGGCCCGAGCACAAATCCCAGCTCTGGTGGCGGTGTCCTTTGAGAGGTGTCCTCTGGCTGTGCGTGTTTGTAGGTTGGGGACAAACGTCCTTTCTTGCAGAGGGCAGCAAATCGAGCCGTGTCTGCCCAGCTGTACTTGCTGAGCAGCCAAATCAGGTCTGGTCATTTGGCATGGGAGGGGAGCTGCCCTTCCTACCAGGGGCCTTAGACTGAGCATGGAGTGCTTCGCTGTGCCCCCGTTCCTCCTCTACCTCCTGCCCTCTCCTGCCTACGAGCAGGCTGGGAGGTGCTGTGCTTGGGGAGCACGTAGCAGAGGAGCTGCCATGAAGGATGGGGATTTTTGTGGAGGTCCTCCTTGGCGGTGGGGGCAATGCGAGGCTAGGGGCAAAGGGCAAAGCGCTGCTGAGAGGGGTGCCAAGGAGTAATTGCTGCGTCGGGGGGACGCACAGAGAGCAGGCGGCCAAACTGCTCAGCTCTGAGCCTCAGTACACATGCGTGGGGCGGCAGGGTGGAAGCGGGGAGGAGGGGGCTGCCGTGCTGCTGTCGTAAGCTGCAGCCCTGGACCTCCCCCTGCAGCAAGCAGCACTGCCTGGGAGAGGGGCTCGGGCAGCAGGCGCTGGAGGACGTTTCCCTCGAGGCATGCTCGGAGAACAGGAGGGACCCTGACCTTGGGCTGGAAGCAGGGGGACGCTGAGGGTCCGCCTGGCTCCTCGCCTGCCCCAGTGTGGCCAACGATGTTGCACAGCACCTGGGCTTTTGCTGGGGCTCGCTGTGGCCAGAAGCTGGCTTCCTCCCTCTGTGGATTTCAGTGATGGCTGGGGTTACCCCAGGTTGCCTCTCAGTTTACGCTGTATATTTTATAAAGGAGCTGGAACAGAGCAGACAGGATTTCAGCTCGTGTCTGCCTTCTGTGTGGTCACATTGAGTATTAAATTTCCAGCATTAACAATGAGGAGGGAGGGCAGCGGGCACCCAGATTGGGCAGGAGCTCCTAGAGCTGCAGTGAGGTTGGGGAAAGGGGCTTGGCGAGGAGTCAGGTTTCTTGTTTTCCCAATATAACCTGGATTTGCTTGAGGCAGAGAAGTGATTAGACTAATTCCTGCACGTGTCCCGAAGCCCTCGGCTCTAGAGCATTTACCCTGATCAGCGAGCCATGATGGAAATATTTCCAGGTGTCCCGCAAGCGAAGAGCAGGGTGCTGAAACACTGGAGATATTTGGGGCAGGGAGAGCTGCCCGAATCCCTTGTAAGCAGGGTCCAGTGCAAGATATGGTGGTGGCTGTTGTTACTGCCTTTGCAGTGTAGCACGGAAATCTCATGGCCTCCCTGAAATCCTTCTCTGGGCAGTGCTAAAACCATCGCCACCAGAGAGGACCCGTCCATGGATCATGAAGAAATTGCTGCTTTTTTATCCCCTAATCCTCCACAAAATGGCAGGCTACTTACACAGCTGTTTTCAAGAGAGGACAATGGCAACTGTGTCCCATTCCAGTCCCTTGAACAATTTTTTTTTTTTGACTCTGTAAATTGGGTGAAGACCATTTTTAAAAGGGAGGCATGTTAATATAACACAAAATCTCTCTCCACTCTGACATCTTTGAGCACCATCTGTTTGCCTTGTTACCCTTAAAACCAAGGCATCGCCCCCCCATTTGTTAATACCTGCAGGTTGCCTGTTTTGGAGTTCCAGATGTGGTAGATTTTCTGCCTCCTTTCCTCTGTTCTTGAAATCTCCAGGTTTTCACCAAGACACCAGGCTTTACCGAAACCCGTGTTAATTTGCTGGTGTCAAAGAAATTTGAAGTATTTCACCTTCCGTATTTACCTGCAACACTCCTTAGAGCAGCAGTCTTGGGGGAAGCAGAGGTGGGTGCAGGCTTGCTGATTGCTTTCTGGTGAGCTAATATGTACTTCAAATTTTGAGGTGCTCACAGGATTTTATTTTATTTATTTTTTTAATATATGGAGGAAATGTCAAGCTGTAACTTGAGCAACTGTTGTTGCTGCTGACCCTTAAGACAACAAGCTTAATGCTTCAAAACATGGGGTCCTGCGAGCTAGGCTGACTGCAGGTTCTTTTTATTTACCGTCTTAAATTTACTGCCTATTTAAATGTCACTCCGTGCTGCTGCTACGGCTGCCCAAGCGTTGTGGCGTGGCTGCCTACAGGATTTCTGGAGATCAGTGGTAGAATGCTACAGAAGAAATGGGCTGGCAGCATCTTAGAAATCGGCATTCTCACCACTGAGGGTAGCTGAAGAGCAGTAGGACGTAGGTTTAGCCTTCTGGGGAAAATGAGCTGTAAGATTTTGATGCCCTGTGACTTTTTCCACCTGTTCTCTCCAGTTCTCTTTTCATTTGTTTCAATTATCCACGTATTCTGAATGATTAGTTTTCTGATGTGGATCAATTAATAGTAGTTCTAGTAATCTGCGAGGCTTTGATTGAAGACATGCCTTCAGTGATGCTGCTTTATCCTCATCCTTCCCTCCTGGCGAATATTGCAGAGTCCCGGTCGCTCTCACCTTTAGAACAGCAGACTGGGGAAGCTGGTGGTTAGCGCCAGTGGCGAGTTCCTGACACTTCTGAGGATAGCTTAGGGGTGTCAGGAGGGCTGGTTGCTGCACCTTGCCTTTTCACCGTGGGGTCAGGAAAGGAGGAGATAAGTGTGCCTTTGCTCCGTGCGTCGGAGTCTGTCTCGCTCTGTTCTGGCAGAGGCAGGAGGAGAATTCCCCGTCTGTGAGATGAGTTGAGTAAATACGATGACCTTTCAGAGAATGTGCGTGTGCGTGTCGATGTGATACTGTACTCTCAGCACTTTCGCGTTATGTTCTTGAGAGCAGGAGTTGCATAGCTCTCGGAAGCGGTGACCCACTGCTCTGCTGCTTCAGTCCCAAGTTCCCATCTCAAGTTCGCCGTCTTCCAGGCACCCGCTGCTCTGGGCTGTCTTATCTGTCATGTGGCTGGAGACGAGGCTGGGTTCATGTTGTGCTCCTGAGAAAGGGGCTAGCCAACCTCTTCTCTTTGCTAGAAGCCAGAGGTGCTTTGGCTGCTAAACACACACTCCTTTTTGCCGGGGTATCCAAGGCAGCTTCTCCTTGGGAAATGCTATTGTTAATGGGAATCTGTCAGAGTCCCAGAAATTGAGCTGAGAGGGAGCAGGCCTTGTGGGAATGAAGACAAAGTTGATTGGAGAGAAAAACAAAACCAATGCAAATGCATCTCTGGGGAAGGAAGGTGCCTGCAAAGATGAGCCTGGGAGCGGGCAGAGCCCTCGGCAGGCCTGTGGAGCCGGGCGCTCAATGGTAGCCAGGCCTGGGAGCGGCAGCGCCTGCTGTGGCAGAGCTGCTGCCTTATCTCTGGGGGCTGTTGCCATGATGACAGTGGCAAACAGGGACTGAAAAATTTACCAGATGCGTGTGAGCCAAAGGATTAAACTTTCTCATAGGAGGGGAGGGAGGGGAGGAGGACGGGTGATGAAGTATTAACACAGGACAGCATCCTAGTGAGAAATACCAGGCTCGCTACCCTTGAGCCGCTGGGACGGCAGGGAGGGGATGAGCACTGACATTCCTCCTGCAGTCCGTGCCTGTGAGTGTCCAGCTAAACTCTGGGTAATGCTACTTGGACAGGTGCCCTTGTTGAAGCGGGAGTGAACGCAACCTGCTTTACTGGGCGAACTGGCAGGATTTGCATTATTTTGGCTGATGAAAAGTTAGAAGTGGGAGAAGTCTTTTTTATTATTATTTTCTTTTGTCAGCCCCTTTTAGTGATCCCTTGTACTAACAAATAGCTTTGTTTGCCTACCTCGTGCCCGGAGCTTTTCCATGTCAGGGTTGGTGCAAGTCATCGAGTTTTGTTGTTGCCTGCAGGTTTCAGGCTATTGAACATGAAGCCTGCATGAGTGGTATTGGAAATGTAAGGCTGCTGTCACCAAAAGTGTGTGATGCAAAAGCGTGTCAGCGCTGTTAGTGCCGTGGTCTTGACCCTTCATGCTGGTTTGTCCGCCCTGTGTGACCGCTGTGTGGACTGGTCCTGGCCGTCTTGGTGACCTGGGCTTGGCTGCGGAGCAAGGAGCTGGTGATGGGGGTGTCTGCCCACGGCTCCCAAAATCTCACAAGGTAGAACCACGTGGTAGTTGGCAGTACTACAGACTAGTGAGGTGCCTTGCTGCAGTCTGCTTCAGGAGAGACCAACCTGGACTCCCCACATAAACCTCTGGTCGAAATACACTTATGAGCCTAAGATGTTTGCCTTCAGAACTGTAGTAATTAAAGCTCATTTCTCTCCAGAAGGGCTTTTTCGGCTTACCTTAAAATGTTTGCTTATGAAATGAGAAATGAATATATGTCACAACTAATTGTATAGGTCTTTCCCACTAGCCCAAGTGCAAGTGGGTTTTTTAAGCCTTTGTGAATCAGGGCTGTGAGAACAAGGATGTTAAGGCTCCGAAGGCAGTTCCCAAAAGCCTGTGGAAGGGATGTTTTTCCCTTCCCTCACTTGCATTTCTCTTGCAGGCGTGTGAGTTAGCTGGGGTAGGCTGCAGCTTGCCTGGTGCTGTAACTCAGCATTTGGAGGCACTTCATCTTCTGCCGTTCCCATGCCACCTCCAGCGGGCCGGTTGGTAAGTGACAGCCGTGAAGAGGGAGCTGTCATTTCTTGGTGATGAAGACAATGCGTCTTCGAAGGATGGGCACTTCTCAGTCCCAGGGGAGCAGTGAGAGAAGAAGTGGTCTGATGCTACAGCCTGAAGTCTGAGGTGAAAAAGGGAGGGAGAAGAGCTAGAAATCTTTACACTCAAGTGTACCCTGTTTTCCTTCCCCTGAGCCCTCTTTCTCCAGGTGGGACGGCGTGTAAGGTAGCTGAGAGGGTGAATTTTACTGCGACTTGTCTCTCGAAGGAGATAATTTCCTGAAACTGTTGCGTTGCTCCAAATGTGTTGGGTGTCCCAGAGGAGTGTGCCGTTGGTCTTGCTTCTGGATGGGGTTCTCCCAGCAGAATACAGCTGGCACGTGTAGCTCCTGCTGCTCTGGGAGGTGCGTTGGACTGGCTGGTGTGCTTGCTGCTAGAGGCCTGGTGTCATACAGCTGCCTTGAAGTGTGACTTCACAGGGGACAGTCGTTTTCCCTGGGCCGCCCTCATTAGATGCACGTTTGAAATAGCATGGGTGCTCTGGAAGCTCTTGCAGGGAAAACAGCCTGTTAAACCTCTTCTTGTATTGGTCTCCAGCACTTGCCAAATATACTTAGCATTTCTACTGTAGTGGTGCAGCTGCCATTCTGAAAAAGTGTATGTGTCTCTCTTTTTTTCCACTCCCCTTGTATCAAAGTGTATAACATTTCAGGGGTGATGGGCCAAGAAATCTCCCAGGATGGCTGGAGAAAAAATAGATGTGGAAGAAGGAAGCTGTCTTCAGTGCCCCGTAACTCAGAGAGACTTGCTGGAAGGCTCTTGGAGGCCGATGCCGAGTACAGCCCAGTGATGCCGAGCAGGGCTTCTTTCTGCTCTTTGCCCAAAGAGGTGGTATGCTGCTAAGTTTTATTTTGCCTGCCTCGGGGCCTCTCCATGTAAGCTTTGGGTATCAAATGTCCCCTGTTGCGATTGTGTTGGAGAGATTACAAGTGTTAAAGCTGCACGGCTTTGGTTTAGAACTAGTGCCAGTGCAGAGAGAGCTGGTGCATGATGGATGTGCTTCTTCAGTGCAAGTCCAAGTAATGATTCATAGATCTTGTGTTACTTAAAATGTTCCTGATTTTTGGACTGCAGGATTGAGAAGTGGCTTCCAGCTTAGCCCATTTTAGTCTGATTTGACTGTCATCTGGGATGGATTTTGCCAACTCTGCAGATTAGGATATTGTGTTGCGCCTACTGCTTGTTAGGAAGCTGCCCGGCTTACAGTGCTCAGTGTTGCCTGATCAGTGCTGAGCAATGATCCGCCCCCTCCCTGTGTCTGAATTAGTCTTGCACTTAGCGTGGATGAGGAAGAGCAGTTTGCGTTGGTCAGCTCCTCTGTGTGTGGAGGCACTCCCACGGCAGCAGCCTGGGAGCCAAGCTCTTGGCGCGCTTGTCTTCTCCAGGCAGTCGAAGTCAGCATCAGAGATGTGAAAAAAAGGAACAAGATAGTTTGCTTTTTTGATAACCATTATCAAATATTGCTGACAAGCGCAGGTGACTCCGGCTGCTGCTAGCAGTTTGTGTTCCTGCAGAGCTGGTTACCCAGCTTTAAGCTAGCGTGTTGTGCCTCCTGAACTCTTTGTGGCTGTATATGCCTAGCTTCCTTAGGAGTCCTGAAGCGGAGCTATAAAAGCTTTCCCTCCCAACACCCTACAAGTGATCAAGAAGTTTTTTGGCTTTCACAGGCTTTTCAGCCTGCTCGTCTCCCTGGTGAAATGTGAAGTGTTAACAGTGGAAGTTTTTCTCATGAAAAACACCTGAAACTCCTTCCCTGTATTGGAAACAAAACTTGTGAAGTTACCTTATCTGAAGGGGCAGTGGGGGATGAGATGGGAACAAGGAAGTACGCAGCTCCATTGAGCCCGAGGAATTTATATTCTTCCTCCTGCATCCTTGAATTCCTGGATCCTGCATTGCAGTGACTTGGTGCTGCTGAGACCTGCTTCCCTAGGCTGCTAACCAGCTGCAGTCTGACTGCTACTGACTGAGCTTGTCCACCCAAAGGCACCAGCACCCAATGTGCTTGGTTGGTGGGAGATGAAAAGAGCCCCTGGCCAGAACTGAGCTCCCTCGGTGGGGTTTCCCTTTTCTAAGCTGTGTGCTCTCGGACCCTGTGTGCGTGGCAGGATGGAGGCAGAGGGGCTGGAGCTCCTACGCGGGTTGCAGTCGCCCTCTGAGCATTGCAGAGGGCACCTGTGTGGCCGGAGCGGCTCTGTGCCCCTGTCTCTCTCACTGCATGTCCACTTTAAGAGGGTTCATCTGCAATGCAGCTGTTAGCGGGGAAGTTGTGTAAATCAAGAGGCAGTGAGCGCAAGCGAGCCCGCTGCCTGCAGTTGTGGCTGGGTCCTCGTCGCAGCCCAGGGAAACTTGCTGAGAAGGGCTTGCAGGAGGAGGAAGGGGCGGCAGCAGCATGGTGAAGGGGCCCCTCCTTCTCTTGTCTCTGCCTGTTCAGGGGCTGGAAAATGTGAACAAGCACAATGGGCAGCAGCCCAGGAACTGGAAAATCCTGTCGTGCTCTTTTTCTCCTTGCTCCTTTGCCACAGAGTCTAACCAGGTGTTTGCTTAGGGCCGATCCTGTTGGAGGGCTTTATTGCACCCTCCCTTCTCACACAGGATGTCCTGTTACAGTTCAGAGCTGGTGAGTTCTGCACGTGACTCCGCAAGGCACAGAGGCCTGGCAGCCATGGCTGCGCTGCTGTGCTCTCCTCCACTTGCAGCCCGACCTGCGGGGATGCTGCCATGCCTGGCGAAGCTGAGCTGCTGCCCCTGGCAGGCTGAGTGACCTGGCGTGAGGAAGAGGAGGAGCAGGGCTAAGTGCTGCGGTAGCCCTGCTGCAAGAGGGTCAGATGTGCATTGGGGGTTGCAGCCCCTCAGGCTAACTGCAGGGCTTTGAGCCCATGACAAGGACTGGGGTCTTGCTCTTCTGCTCCTCCCCTGACCCTGGGCTTCCCCAGTGTGCAAAGGCCCGTGAAAGAGCCTGAGGAATGCTTGTGGAGTTGCCTGTGGCTCCCTGACCATGAATTTCTGAGGATGTTCTTGTGAATCAATTCCTCTGTGGCTTTGGCAGCGAGGTGGCAAGGAAGCAGGGTATCTTCAGAGCAACCTCCCTGGAGCCCCATGGGCCAGAGCTGGGAAGTGCCCCTGGGCCCATCCTCGAAGGCGGCAGCAAGAGATCCCTGCTGCTTCTAATGACAGTGCTTCACAGCCTCCCTCCTTTGCTGCACTTAAAGTCTGGGTGGATTTTGCCATGGCTTTCTGCTTGGGTTTCTTAATTTCCACCTGGGAAAGCAGCTCCAGCCGTTGGTGATGCAGGAGAAATAGCTGTGTAACTCGCCACCTGCTTTTTCTCCTCTTTGTTTCCCCTCTCTCCTGTTTGGACATTCATTGTCCCTGTTGTAATAACTGACTTGTGCTAACCATGCATAAGCAATGTTCCCTCCCCTTTTGCTGGGGGACTGGCTGACTTGTTGTAAGAAGTTATTTTTAGGGTTTGCTTCCTGGGATATTCTACCCGTGGCCAGTTATGGTGATGAAAATGTCACTGAGACGCATAAAGGACTCCCAACTCATTGCTGGCGTGCCTGATCCTTCTGTTGTCACGGTACTCGTGGGGGAGAGGAGTCCCTCAGCACTGCATCACCTGTGATCAGGGGACAGCCCCAGTGACTGCAGCATGACTCCCTGTGAGAAGCACACAGCTCCCACAGTAAGAGGGTTGTGTTGCAACTGAATTGGCCCAGGAAAGAGAAGGGGAAAAAATAAAGTGAGAGTGCAAAAAGGCTTGCCATAGATGCACTGGAATTTTTCTGCTTTTTTTTTTTTTTTTCTCACATGGGGACATCAGTGCTGCAGAGCTGTGTGTGGCTGCACAAGGCTGACCCTAAGAGGCAATTTGCTCCTTGTACTAGCTGTATTAGGTTGCACTGGGTCACTGCCAAATGCCTGGCCCGGACCAGAGGAGAAGGTGTGTGCTTTTTCTCTTTAAGCACCTCCCCCAGCTCCTGCCCCAGGTCTGTTGCTCGAACACCTGAAGGCAGTTGGTTTTCATGGCAGCTATCATGAGCTGGTAAAGTGTGAATGTGGTACGAGCAAGTCACAGTGCCCAGCCCGAGCTGACAGCTGTGCCGTGGCTGCACAAGGGCTGGGGGATGCTGCTCCCTGACAAGGTAGCGCCTGTCAAGTTAATGGAGCTTAGGAACAGGTTTGGGTGTTTTTTTTAGGTGATCCTTATGTATAAACTTGCTTTACCCAGTGGCAACTTTTTCTGTTAAGAAGTCTTCCTGCTATCCCGTTTCTGGGCAGTAGCTAAAAGTACCTGTGCACGTTGTGTGTGCAGGGACAGGTTTTCAGAGTCCTCAGGAGCCACAGGCAGCGTTCTTTTTATTCCCCCCTCTGTGCTCTTGACTGCTAAGTTGGCTTCCTGACATGTGGTGCATTTTGCCTTTTTGTACAAGTGTTTTGGAGGTTCGGCTATGCGTGATAGTGATGTGGAACATAGGTGTGTTTGAAGTCCTCTCTCACTCAGGTTTCTTGGTAGCCTGTTTTGTAGTTACAGCTTTCTCTGCTTAATTTAAAATTATCCTAGTATCGGGAAGAGAACTTAGTCTTAAAATAGATGGTTTCGCCTTTTTCTTTAATTATTCTAATCCACTGAGATGTGTTTTTTCTTCTTGCTGTCGGAAGAGCCTGTTGGACAGGTATTATCTCTTCTGGAGAGGAGTCATTCAGCGCTTGTGTGCGGAGCCATTCATCTATGCCTTCAAGAAGGTTTGGCGTTTAGTTGGCTCCTCTAGTTCCTGTCCCTCAGGTACCAGAACCAGGCAGCATTTCCAGCATTCTCCCTCTCCCCACTGGTTGGAACAGCTGGAAGGGGAGCGATGGGTACCGGCTTGCAGTCCTGCAGACACCGGCCCCACCACGTCTCGTGCAGTGAGGGAAGGCTTTCTGCTTAATACTCGTGGTAGGAGCACGCAGCCATGTGCTCCTCTGCACCACTAGGAAAGTGTTCTTCAAGCTTTTTTGTTTCTTTAACTGTGTACCCTCAGTCTTGCTTTGCTGTTCCCCTCACCATCTGCCTCATGAATCAGTAGCTTTCATTGAGCTATTGGCATCTGACGTCCTGTGTCCTCCCCGTACCACTGTTGAGCGGGCGAGCATTAGTGCTGGGTTACACTTGGAAAAACTGAGAGAGATGCAGAATTTAAGGTGCTTTCCAGAACACTCGACAATGAGCCATGACGAGTTAGGAGAAGAGTGCAAGTCTTATCTGCTGTAGCAGAGATACAAAGAGCATAGGTAGAAAATAGACTGTGGGCATTTGGGAGGAAATAATGTGAACTAAAACATCCAGTGTGAAGAGGAATTGTCATCTGCTGGGCATTGGAATAAGGTTTGGGCACGTTCCCTGCACTACTTTTCCCTCTGATTTGCTTATTGTTTATGGAATACATGCTGATGTACGTTGTGTCAGGCAGGCCATGTCAATGAGGTTGGACTCACCACCACTGTTATTTTTCCAGGTGAGAAGAGTCAGTTTGAAAACTAGAGGTTAACTGCAATTTGTACAGGAGACTCTTACAGGTGAGAGTAGACTGGATGTGTTTGTGAAGACCAATCAGAAAAGTCAAGGAAATCACCTAGACAGAAAGCTGTTTCCTTGTGACTGCGTTGGAACCAGCTGTGGATGCTGGCACCAACTTCTGCGCTGGGTTGCTCTCTGAAATGGTAAAAGTCAGATGGCAAAAATGAGAACACGGAGCCCAGGCATGTAAAGGAGTTGCATTACCCATAAATGTACAACCTGTACCTGAAATCCTCAGCTGTACCTGAGGGAGAAAATACATGAGAATTCTGATAAATGCTCAAATTGGCTTCAATTCAGGATCTAAGTCATTGAGTCGGTTGCGAAAACATAGATCATGGGATGCTGTTCCCTTTCCCTACTCCCCGTGTCCCTAGCTAACGAATCAGTCTGTGCAGTGGTTTCCTACCTCCTGGAGAACTTGTAAACATTTGATCTAACGTATGGTTAAGGCATTTGAAGTCGTTCCAAAAGAAACAGCTGTAGATGTGCAAGGTATACTGCTGCAAGCCTTCTCGATCATATGATAATGTCAAGCTGGTATGAAGTCTTCAAGAGTGGAACATCTTTTGCCACCCAGGGAGGAATAAAATCTTGGATGGGTTTAAGAAGATTACTGTTAGCTCGTCAGAAGGAATAATTAGAAGTTATGGGACAGAGCTGATGAGCTGTCATTAATTGAAAACTGGTTCAGGGTAGGGAATAAAAAATGGGAGGGAGTGACCGGAAAGCCATTCTGTGCTTCCAAATGTGTGTGCCAGGGATAATGCTCTCTTTCCCAACAGCAGGACTTGAGTTTTCTTCAGAAGGCAGTTAGCAAGCGTGCTGCAGAGGGCTGGGGAGGAGTATCCATGTGGGGGGAGCCGAGGGAAAATCCTAGGGAGGGGTGGGATGTGATAAAGGTTAATTAAAGTGTGCTGCAAAAACTAGTTAGATATTCGTGTGTGCCCTTTCTGTAATAAGAGACAAATTTGGTTATGCAACAAAATGAAAATTTATCTTTTCAATAATTCATTTCAAACTTGCTGCCTTGAGACACATCACAGATTGGAAAAAAGGATGAGGATCTTGTGTGTAATTAAAGTCAGCATATGTGGAGAGGAATTCTTTTTAGGAAGGAAAGGGCTTAAGGACTTATTTCTTCAGGTTATTTGTGTTTGGCACTGGGAGATTAATCCCTTTTCCCCTTTATATGAGGTGACTGGGACAGCCCTGAAACACAGATCCCTGCCTCTGTCATTTGCAGTTGCTCTGTCCCCAGCTTCAGGGACGAATACAAGATTTCCCCTGTCTCCAGCTTCCCTCTGGAGCCGTCCCCTTGCCTGGCACTGCAGCAGGAGAGTGCAAGGTGAGGGAAGGGTGCTGGTTTGACTCCAGCACTGACAGGGATCTTTCCCACAGCTTGACAGGAAAAAAGAAAACAAAGAAGGGCATCCAGTCAGCAGCAGCCTTTTTCAGCTGATCTTTTCTGCCATCTGGCTGTCCTAGCGCTCCAGCCTCTTGTAAGTTGAATTGTTTCTGTTCCACCTGAGACAGCAGGTTCCAGCCACTGTCGCTCAGGGAATGTGAGACAAAATGAGCTGGTGATCCGGCACTGAGTGTGTATTAAATGCAACAGCTCACAGTGCTGACCGTTGTGGTTTGACTTTGTCTGCTTTTGGGAAATGGTTTTTATCTTTGCTTGCACCTTAGCTGTTTGCTGCACCTTTAGTATGTTAGTGCAGTGTAATGCTACTGAGGGCTGATGCTGGTGTGTCGCCCACACTAGCACTATTGCACATCACCTCTTAGCCTCCAGGTTACAAGGAGCTTTTCTGTGGGATAGTAGGTTTTTTTTTAAAAAAAGTTTTCCCTCTGGTGAAAGGGAGCGGGACAAGATAGTCAAGACCTGATCATGCAGCATCCCGTGATGCTGGTTTTAGAAACTGTGGTGCAAATCCACATGAACAGTGCTTAGGAAGCAGGCTTTTTCAGTTGTGTGCCTCATATGAAAAGGAGTGTTAGCCCTGGGAAGGAGGGTGTGAAGCACAGTCCTGTGGGCTGCTGCGCATGGCGACTGCTCGGAAAGAACTTCTTACACTGGAGCTGTGAAGTGTGCTGCTTCTCTCGGGGGTGTTACGCTGGTTGCCCCTAACAAATGGCTCTCCTGCTCACCCCTGTGAGCTGTACTTGAATGGAAAGCACAAAGAGTATAATTTCACATCTTCTGTGTGGCAAATGATGCTACAGGTTATTAGCCAATTCAGTGCACAAGGCTTAGGAATACAGACCATGCAAGGAACTGAAAGCCCCGGTGATTCTGTGGGTTTTGTGGAGCAAGCTGAAGCATGGGAACAAATTGGGCAGGGCCTTCTCTGGCTTTGTGGGTGGGTTTGAACTCCTGTCTAGGCCGAATGCCAGCAAGGAGCGTGCCAGCTCCTGTGCTCAGCCGCGTTGCAGCTCCAGAGGAGTGGAAGGCAGCTTGTCCAGCCTTCCCTTCCAGGAGCACACACGTCAGGCTGTCCGCTGAAGTTCACTGTCCTGAGCCTGACTGTTTGGAGAGAGAGATATTTATTGGTTTGCTCGTTCTTTCTAGTTGCCTCTGTGTCTGTAATTTAAGGATGTGGTTGCATATCAGAGGTAAAGATCTTTATAAATCTACAAAGTGTTTGCTGACCCCCAATAGCTGTTACAGTTTGTCTCAAGCAAAAAGGAGTCGTTCTATTTTACTTCCAGTTGTTGTGTTTTAAAATAAAGCGTTATTCGTTTTTAAGTCCTGAAGTGCACCGTAATTGCAAATTGGAGATCTTAAAGCCATCCCTCTCTTAAACTATCAGTTCGTTTGGAGTAACTGTGAACCCAAATGAAGGGCAAATAGTGCTTGGTTTTGAATTATGGGTGTTGATGGAGAGGCAAGTTGTTTCCTTCCCTCCTGCCCTTGCCACAATAAAGGTATTGCTGTTGTGTGATGTAAACTGCATTTAGCAATGGTCTTGTGCTTAAGAGCTTCTTGTTAATGAGGCCTATTAACAATAATGAAAAATGGCAGCCTTAAAGTGCAGAGCTTGTCAGAAAAATGATTGCCCAAGAATGACGGGATGGCTGCGTACTCTTTCTTGGCTTATTTAATTTGGAGGGTGGGGGAGGAGCGCCGTCTTGACTCTGCAACTAATTATTCTCCTACAAATGTGCCCGCGATCTGCAGCTCCCTCCAGGGACTTGCAGGGCTGGGGCTCCTTGTGCCAGGGAGCTGCTCGGGCTGAGCCTGGTGCGGGCTGGCCTTCGCCTTCCCGAGCCTCGGCAGGGCTGGCAGCAGCAGACCCGGCTTCTCGCCTGTAGGAAGGAGCAGATCTGACTCAGCACCACACAGCCGTTGTGCGGAGTAGGAAAGCGATGTTTTCACATAATTATTCATCGGGCTGTGTTTGTGTTTTAGTGTGTTGCCACCTCCACATCATGTGCTGTTTTAGTTGGGAAGGATGTGCATCGCTTTGCAGTGCATGAATAATTCTGCTTAAGGAAATGGGAGGATTGGCAGTGACTATATTGGATTAAAAATACAAAACAAGTCCCCACCGCATTCCTGCGTAGGAACTGATATGAGAGGACTGTGTGGATGATGCCTTACTGCTTATTCATATGAATAGACATTACAGGGCAAGTCTGGAGAAGTGGAAGCTCCCTTTATCTCTTTGCCTTAGCATCCTCCCACTCTGCGCTACAGCCACACGTCCACGCTAATAATTTCCTTTTGAGATAGGACAGCCTGTCATGCCACGCTGCAGGCTTGGAATAGCTTCCCCTAATATGGGACCAGCTTGTCCATCCTCATTGAAAAGGATTTCTCTGCTTGTTCTCTTACGCTTCTGTTTGTACTGTGTTCTCCTTAAGAAACAGCAGGTTTGGGATTTACAGGGATTTTGTATCTTGGGAGCATTTTCATGCTTTTTGTGCAGTGGGAGGGTTTTGTGGCGGAGGAGGAATTGCTTCACATGAAGGGGATGTTTCTTCTCCCGTTTTGGAGGCAGCATTGTTTGCTGGAGAAGGTTGGAGGGAGGTGTGTTTTCTTGGCTGCCACCTCACTCTAAAGGTATCAGGCCCTTCAGCGTTTGAATTGGACTTCATTTTCTCGTAAGGCACCTCTTAGCAGCTCTCTGTGGCAGGACCGCATGCCTGGAGCTTGGTGAGCCTCACTGGGCAGCTCAGTGGAGGTTCCTGTCTCCTCTTCGCAGGGTCTGCTCCTTGAGCAGCCTTTTCTGGGCTGTCATGGAAGCATCTCACACCACCTTGCCCTTGTCCCTAGCAGCTGCAGCATCCACGTGGAGGTAGGCAGGCTGGGGGACTCTTAACATTTTGGGGTGCGTTATCTGCTCGCACACTTGCCCTTGGCAGAAGATGGGGTTGGCATGTTTGCTGCGGAGCACCCCGACCCTACCGTGGGCACTGCCGAGCCCTCTGTGGGAGACCCTCACCTGCTCAAAAGGAAGCTGGCTGGAGCCGTTCACACAGGGAAACGGGAAACCGGAGGCGTGCAGGAGCGCTGGCGAGCAGCCTGGGTTAGAGCGGAGCTGAGGACGGTGTGCGCTGAGCCGCCACGTCCCCGAGGAGTGGCGAGGCTGCGAGCTCGTGCAGCAGGAAGCGGGCTGGCGCCCGGCGGAGGAAGTGGCTGGCAGCGGCGGGGAGTGAGCCGCCAGCGGGGCAGTCCGAGCACTGCTGCGGAGGTGAGAGGAGTTAGCTCTTGGTGCAAAACCCTTGGTGGCCTGGCAGCCAGAAACACTCGGCGATGCCAGGTTTGTATCTGTGTAGTTTGGCTGGGTTTTATCTTCCAGGTCTTGTTCTCCTGCCGTAGGTTGCCGCAAGGCCAAGGTTGTTGAGTTTGACCCAGAACTGCAGGAGGTGCCGTGTTCTGTTTGCTCAGCCTGCTGCATTGGAAAAGGTGGGGGTTCCTTACTGAAAAATCAGCGTTGTGAAGGCTCCCCAGGCAGCACTGCGCTCTAATACAGCGTTAACACAGGGAGGGGAAAAAGCAGTCGCAGAACTGAACCTGGTGATGTGAGCGTGTGCTAAAGCTCAGGCCTTGCCAATGTCACTTGCTCTCTTCAGTCTCCTCAGCTCCTGTTTTAGAGGTGGATGTGCTGAGCATCCGTGCTCCTGCTGGGTGTAATTTACCTTGGCACATCCAGTATTGCTGAACATCGAGACTGTGGGTACCCCTTGGAATCAGATATTGCATCATGCGTTTGGTAATCACATCTGTGGTGTCACTGCCAGTTTGCATAGGCAATACTGATTCTGCTATTTTTCCAAGTGCTTTGTAAAGCAATCTTTTGGGTGTAGAATTTAAGTATTACTTCTCAGATTTTATTTTACATGTGTTATGCCTACAGTGCCTAGATAAATGTTGTTTTTTTCCCCTGCCTGTTCATTCAGTGCTGCAGCCCGGAGTTTTATTACTCACACTACTGGCTTGACTGTGTTGGCCGGTGGAGAAGAAAGGCTTTTACATCTGTGAATCCTTCACTGAGAGATGATGTCTTTTGCAGTAGCTGCCACTTCATCTCCTTTTTCTCTCGTAATGTGGCTCTTGAGAAGTGTGCAGAAAGGCCTAGGGAAGACATGGCAGGTATGACAAACGGTGTCTTGTCTTACGAGATGCCTGGGGCGTGTTTTGACCAGAATGGGTCAATAAGAGTATAAGTGACTGGGTGCCGCTTCACGGAGCCCTTTAAGTGTGGATGTCAGACCTTAGTTTGTGAGTAGCTCGTGTTGAAGAGGAGGTGCCATTTATAGGAAAAAAGTGCCCTTTGTTGGAAGTGCCCGTGTGAGGTGGGCATTTCTGAGGCAGTATTATCCTCTCCCTTAGAAGAGGGTGTTGGATGGTGAGATACCTAATGTTTGATCCTGACTTACGGCTTGTGTGGCAATAAGCAAGTAATTGCATTCAGCTGTTTGTTCAGCCTTGGACAAACATTTGGACAGGAAAAAAAAACTTTTTTCTTTTCTTCCATTTTCGTATCGCCGTTCCTTCTTCACAAGTAGCCGAAGTCTAACCAAAGCATGTCAGATCGCTGGGCAGGCAGCAGCTATGGAAAGCAGAGCAATGTTGGGCCTCAACCTCTTAAAAAGTGGACTGTTTGGAACTTCTGACCGTGTTTCTGCACAACAGTGTGTTCTCCCCTTTGTGTTACTGGTTCCATTAAGCTAAATTAATTGCCATTGAAAACATTTGAAAATGCAGTGCCGTAAGGTGTGGGAAATGCTAGGTGGTGTTCTTGCAGCCTGTACTAGTGATCTGGACCTGTGTTATTTGGAGGGCATTTCAAATCATTTTTTGATGCTTAGTCATGACTTGTCTATGTGCTATTGTGCATTTACTGTATGATAAACGGTGATTTCAACAATTTGTGGGCTAAGTGGAAGGTTCTTTACCACGTGTGCGAAATATTTGCTAATAAGCTATCAAGTTTTTGGTCATTCCAACCTCTACTGAGGTAGATGATTAGAAATAGTTGAATGATGCCCTCAGAGCTTTACTAATCAGAATCTTATGAACTAAAACAGGAGCAAATATTTTATGTGTAATAAGGTCTCATATGCTGAGGGTTCTTTAAGCTGACATCCTGCGCTGACTGCGCCAACAGGACCCCTGAATTGCAGTCAGCGGGTGGGGAATCATGGACCAAGGGTGTTTGTCAAGTTTGAGTTGAGCCTGAGTGTTCCTGTTGGCTATCTCAGACATGAAGAGGCAGTTAGAGTGTTGGGAATATGATGCTTCAGCATAAAAATCAGGAGAAATAATAAAACTTCCGTTGTTGTTGTTGCTCTTTTAATAGTGTGAGAAACTAAGGGAATCAGCTAGGCTTAACTTAAACTGATGAGCACAGGAAGATGCAAAATAAATATCTGGGGTCTCTACTAGACTATATTTCTGCCCAAGTATGACTCATTGTTTCTTTTCCAAATTATGTTCCTGAGAGCATTTGATCACCACAGAGCTACAAACTGATTTTGCCCAGTGGTTAAGACTCAAGAATGCATCTTAGTATCACAGAGGCATGTCCCTGAAGACAGCCTCTCAGAACAGCTGCCCTGGACAGGGTGAAACAGCCTGAAGCTTGGCAGGAAGCAGGCAACACTGCAAAAATACCTTGGAGCTGCAGCTCTTGAGTTTTCTGAGACGCACTGCCCTCTTCTTCCTGTGGCATGCTAGAATGACCTGTCCTTGCTCCTTCTACGTGGAGAACCTGCTCGTTTGGGAAAATAAAACCACCCCCTCAAAACTCTGGCTGAGTCTTTCCCTGATAATCTGGATGCTTTTCCTCTCTGAATCGAATGCTTGTGATGTCTTCACTGTGCCGCTGATCAGGGAGCCCAAACCTGGTTTGTGTTAGTCTGTGGTACTGCAGGTTGCCTCCAGCATGGTGCTGGCAGTGCTTTCTGCCAGCCTGGGCTCTTGCTGTTGTCTCCTGGATCTCTTATCTGAAACTCTTGATTCCTATATCTATTGTGGCAATGTGAGCATTGCTTCCCCCAGACCTGTCTTCACCTCGTGTTCCTCTGGTGCCATCTCTGCAATTTTTTTCTTTGTGGCATTATATATACTTTGTAGTAATTAAGTTTCTTCCTTAGGCAGACAGTAATGTGGTTTTCTAGATCTGCTGCTCACTACATTTTTGTACCCTTAAAGCTTCCATTAATTTAGTCATGGAGTCAAGTGTACCATCAATTTAATACTCAAATAGTTCTCGATGTGTGGTCTCCATTCTGTCCTTCTAGGGCAAACTGGGAGCCTTAAGTCTCCACTTTTAACTTCAGATCACACACATATTTCAGTGTTCTTGCCTGCCAGCTTCCTTGCCACCTAGAACGGGAGAGGGAATTGCTGTGTGTGATCATAGACGCAGGAGGGGATGCTACTCACTGCGTCTGGGAGTCAGTGTATTCTGTTTTTGCCTACGCCTGTTAAAGAGCAGTAGACAGCCCGACAGGTATGAGGCACAGGCTGTTTTTCTCATTGGTGAGGTCCTTGGCTCTGCCTGTCCGTAGCCAACTGCATAATTGCTTTTTGGGAAATGCGTGTTTCACTAGCTGCTGGACAGCCTGTCCCTAAAGCAGTGATGTCGTGTTTGTGTGTTATAGTCCAGGTCTCCTGCTATTACATTATTGAGTTTTTCTTCTTTCTTTTAGGTGTGGGTTCTCTAGTGTTGCTTGAGTTGCAGTCCTGGCTGTACTGCTGACGCCTTGGGATTTTCAAATAAAGTGGCTTTATTTTCACTTTTTTAAAATCTGCAAACTTGGATATTTTTCTTCAGTATGTGATGAGGGGATGGTGGAGATTAATCTTCGTTCTGTTCCTATAAAAACGATGACCTCTTACATGAATGCCAGGAGTTACAAAGGGAGAAAGCTGAGGGAGCTCTGAACAGTCATCTCTTGTGATGAATCAGAAATTAGAAGTAGGTTAATTCAGTCAGAAGACAAGAACATCATACGGGCTGACACAAGCCTCCTGTGGGCACTCATTATTGGAATATTGTGGTGAGGATAGTGAAATCACACTCAGTAGCTGCGTGAGCAGTTGCAGCCAGTGTGAGCTGCGTGCTGCTGCTGAAAGCAGCCGCCTTTCTCCTGACTGTTTGTTCCCTCCTTGCACTAGCACAAATTCTTTATATAGTTACATGGTGAACCAGGTTAATGATGGATCAGTTCAGCTCTCCACTTCAGTGCTCTGCTGCACAAATGCTTGCGACAGCATCAGAAGCAAAGAGGATGCAGGGCCATTAGGAAAAAGGGCAGGGGAAGGATGGCACTGCAGCGCCTGGCACCGTTGGAGCACAGGAGCCTCCTGCACCTACCTGCTGTAGCACAGATCTGCATCACTGGCAGTGCCAGAGCAGTGACCTCTTCTTTATCCCTAGAGATATTTAAAATAAAATAAAAAACCCACCCCAAACAACGGGCTTTGTATTGGCTCTGGCCTTTTGGGGAAGAGGGTGAGGGGAAGCAGCATTGCAGGGGGATGTTTAGCTCATGTAGCTGCACTGCTGAAATCCTCGGTTCCAGTAGCCTGGCTTGGGAACTGGAGATGCCACTGCATTTCTGCATGGCTGAGATACTAAAACGTCATCTGAAGGCTAGGATGGCTCTTCGGTGGTTCTTCAGTCTAAATGATGTCTTGTTATGGTGCTGGCTTTGCTGGTGTGTGCTTGTCTTTGCTGAAAGCTCTTCTAATGAGGCGTGCAGGAATTGCTATGCTTGTGAAATGTATCTTCTGGGAGGCATGATCCAGGCAGAAAGGAGGGCGAGCAGCAGTTAGCATCACCTCTAGCAGGGAGTTTTCATGTTACGGAAATGTGGACTCGATGTCATGGCGTTGTCTCGCCCCTCTTATGCAAGCCTCAGTTTTCCTCTGAGGCATAGGTACTGAACCTGAAATCTGGGGCTGAGTCTGGTTGGATTATCTATTTAAAGCCATGGCATGGTTGAAGAGGATGTCTTAGTCCCTTTATCACTAGAATGAAGAGATCTCAGCGGCGTGTCTCCCTTGTCTTGTCTTTCTGGGGAGTCATTTCCTACCGTTGGAGGAAGAGCTAAGCTCCCGGGTGGGAGCAGGTTTGTCTGTGATCCCTGGCGGTGTCATTGCCCACATGGTGAGTCACTGGTAATGCCTGAGTTCTTATTTTTAGTCCTGTTGCTGCCATCAGGCTGAAGCCATTGGCCAGTAAGAGACTTAAGCGAGGAGATAAACACGTTAATCTCCCTAGGCCTTCCCCCTCAGCTGCCGCCTCTGTGCTTTTGTGCATCTCAAGGCTCAGTTTTTCCTGGGCTATCAGGCAGGGCCGTGTCCCCTGCGTGCCCTGGCAGGACGTCACTCAGACCTTGCCGCTACCAAGCGCTGGAGCTGGGAGGAATGCCTCTCCGTGCACGTGGGTTTGCATGTGCAGACGGGCAGCGTGCTTTCCCTGCAGTGAAGGCAAGCTGGGCACACTGCTACGTCCCACCCTGCCACCTTTGCCATCGGGACCTTGCAGGAAGCATCCAGTCTTCTCACGGGTCTTAGCACCATGCTGCCTCTCCTGCTCTTCCCTCAGGAAGAGTCCTGAAAAAAAAATAACGGGGTTGTTTTCTGTAAGCTTTCTGTACCAATTGAGAAAGTCTGTCCCCTTTGAGCTTTTAAAGCATCCTGTTGAATTCACAGGCAGGATTCCTGGCCTCTCGAGGATTCTGCATGGCTCTAGTAGCAGTTTGTGCATTCGTTCCTACACTTGGTTTCATTACTTTGCTTTCCTGGCGTGGCAAAGGTGTGAATACGGGAGCACTGCTGTGTGCTTTCCTTTGCCTGGTGGTGGACTGGTGGCAGTGCAGGCTGAACAGGACGTTTTCTTCTGCCCTTTTCTACTTGTTCCCTTTTTCCCAGCTACCTCACGTCCCAAGAGTGAACTGTTTGCAGATCCCAGTGCTGCAGCTCTTAGCTCAGTGCTGTTTCTGTTAGCACGTGCATCTGCAATTTCATGGAGATTTTTGCACAGATTTACACCCTCTGAATTTAAAAGGAACAAAGGATTGTAATCAGCTGTTCTCTACTTGTGTTACAGCAGAGGTTATTTTTGAGGTTATTTATTTTTAAGGTTTTGTTTGTGGAAGAGAAATGAAGGAAAGACTAATAATCTGGGGGATGATGGGGATTTGTTTTTCTGGCAGCATTACGCTGGAGCCCTCGTGAACCTTGTTTGCCCTCATTGTTCCCAAAGTCTCAAACCACACATCCAAAGCTGGTAGCAACGTGATTGTGACTGATCTGCTTCTCCATTGCCTTGGCTCTGTGGCCTCAGGTAGCCAGCCACAGCTCGTGGCTGGAGTTAGGCTCAGGCTCCTGAGCTCTCGGCAGTGTGCTGGCAGTGCAGCAAGCTCGTGCTTAACTTGGATGGAGCTCAGTCCCGTTGCCTATGGCTGAACTGGGGTCATTCTTCTGACCTTTCTGGCTGAAATCCTTCAGTTCTGTGCCCTTGTTCTTGTTCCCACATCTTTTAGGGTGGCCCAATCTCTACAAAATTCAGAGACAGACTTTTGCAAACCGCTTTCTGATACCTTGTGTTTGGAGGGAAACGGATGAAGTCCCGGGTGCTTGAGGCCCCCTGTTTTTTTTTCACGATCTCTTTTCTCGTAGAATTTGGAAGCCTTTGGAAAAGTAGATCCGAGCGGATGTTAACTCTGCCTAGCTCTGTGCTGAAGTGCAGAGCTGAGGCGTAAGCTGAGCCAAGTGGCTGCCGGCATCACCCCGGCTGCCTGGTGCTGTGTTGTACACACAGCTGGGAGGGGTGGCCGCCGTTTTTGGTGTGGCTGTCAGCGTGCTGATAGGGGACCAGTCTGTGGTCCAGACGAGCTGGTCCTGCGTGTGACTGAGCTTTCCTGGCTCTGCTCCAGAGTACTGGCTTTAAAGCTGATGTTTGCTTCCTCCCCTGTGGTGCCGGTTTTGAAACACAGAGCTGGAGCGGGGTGCCTGTGGATGCCTGTAGTTGTGCGCAGGGACGGCTGCGATGCGAAACGCTGCGAGCAGCTTCATAAATCTCGGCACTCGCTGAGGTGGGGACTGGTGCTTAACGCTGCTCACTCTTGCACTGAAAATGGAGTTGGCTGCGGGCAGTATAGCTGAGATGTGAAGTGTTAGCACCTCACCCACATGTGCTGTGGGTACCAGGAGCTGCTCTTCATATGGCTTTCCCTCTTCATACGTCTCTTAGTTTGGTTGCTTTTCTTATGTAGAACTTGTTTCTGGATGTGTTACGGGTTTGAGTGGAAAATGTACAGGACTGGGCAAACCAAGCTGAATTAGAAATGTCTCCCTGTATGTGTCTGGTTTTCCCCTCTTCCTCGTAGCCCTCTTCTCCCCGTCTGTGTGGAAGCATTGAGCACCTGAAGCTGGCGCACAGAGCTCGGTGTCTCTGCTGGCAGTGCAGCAGCAGGTGTGCAGGCAGCATGCAGGCTGTACCTCACTAACTTCATTCCCAGCAGTGTGGCGGTAACAGAACTGAAGTCACAGCGATGTGGGTTTTGGTGTGGGCTAGCAGCTTGGGCACACATGCAGGCCCCTCAGCGGGTCTGTACCATTTGCGTTTGAGTCCCTGAATCCTGCTATTACTACTCCTGCTAGTGAGTACAGTGCAAACATGAATTTGTCTGTTCATGCTGCGATTAAACCTTTGGTTGCCGAGTAGACATCTCCATAAAGCTTTGAGGCCCTCTTGCAAGGACAGAAGGCGCCCAGCAGGAACAATACTCGAAGCTGGGTGTCTGTCTCCTGCTTGCGAGTGCCAGCTCCAGAGGAAATGGTTAGGCAGCTTGCTATCATTTCGCTTTTACTCCAGCTCTCACTCTGCTGCTGCACTTTTCAAGTGGAGGTCTTGGCTTCCCAGAGAACAGCTGCTTATGGTATCCCCTTGCACGAGGTCTTGTTCACTCAAGCCCAGCCTCCTGGAACTTCTCCAGCACATAACCCTATGGAGGGGAAAAAAAACTGTGACCACTTGAGTTGTTACAGGCAACAGCTTGCCCATAGTGCTGCATGCGTTGGTCCATGGGGACGGGTGATTTCTGTCCCCTTTCCTAGTAGGGGTGAGGAGACAGCTGGCCTAGAGATGCTGTGAAGAGCTGCGATCCCTTCAGGGCAGTGGAAAGCCTGGGGTCAGGATGGCCTGCAGTGTGTTAGGGACCCTGTGTTCCCAGTGCCCCAGGGGCCAAGGAAGTCGGTGCGGTGGTGGTGGTGTGCATGGGGAGTTGCCGGGACTTTCATGGCTCCTGGAATGTGGGGGTAAAAGGATCTGAAATGTAGGGAAGACACCAAGAAGCGCAGTAACCCTCACATGCTGCAGCATGCTTTGCCCCGCTCCTCCATGCATGTTTGCTGCCAGAGCAGCAGAAATGCAGCTGGGGTAGGTGCGTTCCTAAGCGCCGTCACGCTGCAGGAAACTGGGGAGCTGTAGCAAAGCTGGTTTCCAAGTCCCGGCAGCTGGCTTGTGGTTTGTCTGGGGGGTTGGTTAGAGGAGGTCCTGGTTTTCCAGAGCTCTGGGGACAGTGGTTGTTGGGAAGGCGACTGCTCTGCCCCATGTATGGGCGAGCCCTGCGGCTCCCCGGAGCCTGCAGAGGTTAGGGGAGGACTGGGGACAGCAGGGCCAAGCCCAGGACTGCCTTTGGTCTGATTCCTGGAACCCAAGTAACAGATACCTGCTGCTTCCCAGTGTGTCCTGGTGACGGCGGACAGGTGCTGACAGCTGCGTGTTGCCGGTGCTTGGGTCCTGACATGGGGCTCCCTGGCAGTTCTGGCTGCCGTGATGGACATGCAGAAGTTACCTTCCCCTGCCACCTTCTGTGCCTGCAGTCTCCTTCCTCTGGTTTTGGAGCAAGCTCGAGAGTAGGTCTGTGGAGGTATTCCAGCAGTTGTCCTCAGTGACCCAGTAACTCCTCACCACCTACCTTCTGGGTGGCTGCCCAGTTTCCCCAGTTGTTCTGAGCCCCACGGGGGTTTGTTCCCTGGCTGTGGACACTCCCTGGGTTTCTCCAGGCTGCCCCTGGCAGCTCTGTTCTTGGGCTCCCTGAAGCTAGGGCTTGGGCAGGGGCAGCAGCGTACCCTCTCTGGATGTGCCTGCCCTGTCTCCACAGTGTCCAAGTGATGACAGTGACATCCTCCTGACCTGCTTTGCGGCCTTTCTCTGCGGCTTAAAGGGAACCTTCCGCAGCAGCTGAGATCAGCCTGTGTGCACGCTGATGCAGTTCCTTTGCTGCAGCATCGGCTCCATTTGAGCTGCTTCTCCCCTGGGTCCTGTCCCTCGTGGTGCAGGTCCCTCTCCCCTTACTCCTCCACAGCCTCACATCTACAGATGCTCTACCCTGTCCCCTCTGGGGGCCTTCCCTCTGAGCATTTGGTTACCCCTATGTCCCTGCCCGTGTTCTCATCCTGCTTTTCAGCCAGGGGTGTGAAACCAGGCTGTCGTGCTCGGGACCTGGCTCCCCAGTCCTGCAGGGAAGCTGCTCCTAGTTGTGTCTCTGCGCCTGTGGAGCTGTGTAGCAGAGAAGAGAATTACCCCCCGGCTTCTGAACGAGGCTGCAGCCAGAAGGGAGTTAGCCTCTGACGTACGGGTGGTGGGACGGTGAGCGCACAGCATCCCGGGTGGCCGTGCTGGCAGAGGTTAAGAAGGTCAGGATGGCAAGGCAACATCTGCGTAATCCCGCGGCTGTTTTGCGTGAAGATGAATGAGCGGCTCTGGGGGTGGGGACAGGCAGCAGGATCGTGAGTGTGGCTACAGGTTTGATCTTATTTTCTTTTGAACAGGAATGAATAGATGTATAGGACGGTAGCAGTAAAACCTGCATGAAGCTGGCAGCCCTCGGGGCTTCGAGAACTTCTCGAGTTTCCTGGGTGAGCTGAACCGAGATTCCCTGCGGCTCAGAGGCTCTCCAGGAGCTCGTGGCAGAGCGGAGCATTGGAGGGGACAGCATTTTTGTGCTGTGAGCAGTCTTGTGCTCCTCAGCCTGCCTGCCCCTGGCTCCCCAGCATGCGAACCTCTCTGCAGGTGCTGGTCCACATGAGGCTGCTGTTTCCCTGGTGCTCTCAGCATGCTGAGGAGTAAGCTCTGCTTGCCCCCTCCTTTCAGGATGCCCGTAGCTGGCACATGGGGGAGGAGGTGTGCTGGGGATAACGTGTGTTCGGAGAGCTGGGCACGCAAGGAAGCCCCACTGGGGTCAAGTAGGGTGTGGTCCAGACACACCAAACCACCTGGTTGGGGTAGGGTCTCCGGGCATTTCTAGGCTTTCTGCGGCATGCTGTGACTTCAAGGAGGGCAAGAGGAGCAGCAGTGCTTGCAGTACCTCTGAGTGCTTGCCTTGCAGTCTCACCTCCCTTTGTGGATGAGTTTTCATGTGGGCAGTGACAGCTACCAGCAGAGCTGCAGCCTCGGTGTTTTCCTGTGCCTTCCTCCCACCTCAGCTTGCCGTGCCGCCGCGGTGTGCGTTTGGCAGCAGGAGGCAGGGAGGGCCTGGTTGCGGGGCACCCAGCCCGTGGTCTGGCCCTGCGTTTTCTGGAGCGACGCGTGCGAGAGCAGCGGCTGCGCTTTTGGGCATTGAGGCCTCGTCTCCAGTGCAAGCCAAGAAGACAGAGCCCTCCTCTGCTCCCTCTGGAACAAAACCAGGGGATGACTAATGCACTCATTGTAAATACAACTTATCCTATCAGTGACTAATGAAGGCTTTTTTTCCCTCCCCCACTCCCTTCTGTCTCACTAAAATAAAAGCCGTTGCTCAGAGCAAGGCTGCTGATGGGATCTCTTTCCTCTTGTTTCATTTCACTCCTAGCAGTGCCCCTTTTCCTTATGTGAAATGTAATTCCAGATGGTAATTTGTGTGTTCGTTTTGTTAGGGTCACAGCACACTTAAAGAGGTCTTCTGTTCCATATGGTGGTATTTCCCTCTCAGGCTGGAACCTGAGACACTTCTGTAAATCTAGGTGCTGTAGGAGAACCAAACCTCCCTTTACTTTTGTTGCTGAATACTGAGATAGGTAACACTTCTGACAGCATGCTGACAGTCCTGCATGTCGGGCCGTGCTTAGGAAGCTTTCTGCTGGCTGTATGTCCAGTCCTTGCAGAAGGAGCATCCCTCTTGTCCCTTTTTTGTCCTGGTGCTACCAACAGCCAGCTCCCAGCCCACAGGTGAGGAAGCTCGTGGGCTTGGCAAAAGCTCCTGGAGAAAGTTTACTGCTTCTGGTGCTGTGCTGGCTGTCCCTCCCAAAGCAGGCAGTATGGTAACAAGCCACCCAAAAGAACCTGAAACTTCACTGAGAGGTGTATGGAGATACTACTGGATTTGGTAAGGGTGCGATCGATACATGGGGCTTGCAATTCAATAGGAAGCCAAGTTTTGGATAGAAATGGTGAATCAAACTGAGAATTTGTAGCAGAAGTGCTCTGGACCTGCTCTGTGAACTGTTTCATGGTCCCAAAGGTTAATCATCGTCTGAGACAGATCTGTAGCAGACTTAAGCAAGACCGCTCTCGAGCACTGTCTTGGATCTGGCAAGCGGATTCCCTAAAAGCCTGTCTGAGCTTGTCACATTGACCTTTACTGAAAAGAAATCTAGAATACTGCTTGCAAGCCTGGTCTGCTTGTTTTGCCTCTCAAATATTGCTGTTTTCAAGGCAGCAAGGGCAGGAGAAGGGTGCTGTCCTTCCGCTCTGCCTTGTGCAACCTCCTGAAGGAAGCGAAGCAAAGCAGTGCTTGGGCCTCGTGTCCTCCTCGGGGGATGCCACCAAGTGCATCGTCCTCCTTCCCTCTGTGCAGACCAACCTCTGTCTCATTCACCCGACGTCTCTGTGGCTGCAGGAGCAGTAGTTTACATGTCAGCGTGATGCTGCCAAAGAGAGCTTTCAATAAATTCTTATTTTTGAGTCCTTTGTCTGGCAGGAGTGTGCCTCATTGTCTCCCCTGCTCTGCAGCCCCGTCCTGCCCTTCTCCCCAGCCGTGCCGTGACCTGGTCGCTGCAGTCACGTTCCCTCCTGTCCTGGTGTGACACCAGCTCTTCGCCACCCTCTCCCCCCAGATGTCCAGCTCGGAGCTGCCCTTGGCTGCTGCTCCCCTGGCAGGGCGGCTGCTGGCTCCTGCTCCGCTCGCCCTCACGAGTCTGCTGGGTGCCTGCCGCAGCGGGTAGCCCAGTGTCATGTGTCCGCCTGGCTTCTGTGCTCACCGGTGGCTCTCAGCTGTCTCTTGGGTATCTTCTGAATTTAGAGGTGTGTGAAATTACTTGCTGACTTCATTACAAAGAGCTGAAGTATGCGTTTTCTTCCCTAGGCCTTTTCAGTTGGTTATATCTGCTTCAAAATGAGCCTGATTCAGAAACAACACCTATCAGTCACAATGCGAAGTGAGGAAGTCCACAAGTAGGTAGAGAGGGGAGGAGTGCGAGAGGAAAATGGACCTCAAAGGCAAGAGATCTGCACTGGAATTAGACAGGAAATCAAGCTCTGGTCACAAAAGGGAAACGTTCACCACCTACAAGTTAGCACAAGCTGTTGGTAGCAGAACAGCATCGAGTTCCAAAGAGAGCAGACCCCTGCTGCAGGCTCTGCAACCCCGTGACTTTCTCCCAGAGCCTCTCTGGGTTTGCGTTCTTGTGCTCCCAGGCAGTTAGATAAGGACTCCCTTGCCCCAGGTCCCGGAATTTGGCTAAAGAAATGCCAGCTTCAAATATAACAACTGGCAATCGATTGCCTGAGCGGGACCAGAGCCAGTTGACGGAAATCTGCCTCCAACCCAGATGTATGAACGCGGGGGCGTGTGACGTACGCTCGGTGCTCAGGAGCCAGATGCTCGGGGAAGTTAAGCAGAGATTACACTGCAGCGGTAGTGGATCAACCAAGTCGATCCATTGAGGGAAATAAAGACGTTTTCCCAGGTCTCTGAGGCCAGTGCTTGAGCTGTCCCTTGCTGTTTCCATGTGGTCTGGAGCGCAGCAGAACCGAGAGCTTTTTCCCTCTGGCTCTGTAGAGTTCACTGAGTCCCAGTTCCACATTTCAGAGCAGGGATTCGCTCCGTTTTGTTGGTGATTTTTTGTTTTCTACATTTGCTGGAACTGGGTAGGAGACGGGCCTTTGTAAGGCAGGACATCTTTGTGTTGGCCTTCCAGGAGACTTCAGAGGCCTCTGTTTCCTGGTGGGAGCTATGTTGACCTGAACGCTGCAGAAATGCTCATCTCTTTGCTTTTTAGTATTATGGTACATGGGTTCAGATGTTTGTTTTGGCTGCTGTTTCCTTAGGGAAACCTGGTCTCAAAGCATTCAAGCCGTCCTGCCTGATTTGCCTGTCCAAGGTGCCGTGGGAGGAGCGTACAAGTGGTTTTCAACTGCTGGCCGTTCCTAGTAGTGCTGCTCTTCCCTTGTACTGTTGATATTCCTCAATACTGAATGTATCAGCGAGATCCTGCATGACAGGGTTTGCTGTCACCGCTGGGGTGGCTGAGGCAGGTGCCATGAGCAGCACCTTGTCCTCTGCCTCGGGCAGCTCTTTGTACGTGCTCCGTGCCTTTAGAGGTGTGTGGCAGCATGTTGTGATCCGTCCAAGTATCTCACGTCTTACAAAGCGTAACCAAGGAAGCTTTGCATTCGCATCTGGAGATGTTTGGCTGGTTTGTTTTTCGTGGTGGGGTGTAAGGTGCATCTTCAACCCAGAAAGGCCCTAGAAGAATTAATGGGTTAGGCGAAGGGACAGCTGCTGTTTTAGTTCTTTGCATTCCCCCAAATACTTCTGATACAGCTTGGAGAAGTTAGAGGTGTCCCAGGCAGTTATAACTGAGTGTGAGCACAGCCATATTTTACACCGGTCCTCTGTGTTTTGTCACTTTGTGACCAGGGGAATTAAGGGTTGGGGGAAGTTTTCAGACCTGTGTGGTGTAGAAGACAGACTTTACAAATCGGCATGCAACATCATTAGCTTGAAACTCACAGCTGTGGCCTGACCCTCTCTTCTTGCCATGAGTATCAGCACAGCCAGCTTCTGCTGCTGCAATGCTCAGCACCCAGTTGTGTGCCTGTGTTGCAGGTGCAGCAAACTCAGTCTTCCTGGTCTTTCGGGGTGCTTTTCCTGTTCTCTCCCTGTTCCTCCTGGTGTGTTTGTACACTGGTGAAACTGGGGGGAAAGAAATCTGCCACGTGTTCAGTGGGTGAGGATAGTTAACTTTTAATAGCTTTCCCGTGGTGATTGCAGTATGCACTTATTTAAAACCCTCTGTTCTTAAAACACCCAATGACTTTACTGCAGGATTTGCAGCTGTGGTGCCTCAACATTTCACCACTTAAGGCTTTCTTTTGTGTTGTAGCATGTAACTAGCAGGAGTGTCGGTTTCAAACCAGTTCCCTGTCCTTGGTGCATCTGCAGGGGAGGCATCAGTTTAGACTCTGTATAATTTGCTCTTAATTCCAATGTATTCTCTGCGCTGGGGTAGTTAGCAGGCTTGCTGCTGCCCTCTTTCTGAAGCCCGTTGTTGAGGCAAGGCAGTCCCGATGTGATCCATCAGAGCTCGTTCCTTGGATGGTGCAAGTGGGCAGCCAGTGCTGGGAACAAACCGATGTCAGTACCAGGATGAGCAGCAGCTTCGTACACAGAGCTTTCATCACTATATCTTTTTTGCTTTCATGTTTTTGCAGCCTTGTCCTCTTTTAAAAGGGAGCTTTATGGTGCATTCTCACCAGAGACCCCCCAGCCCTCGCGGGGGACATCTGACAGCAGGCAAAAGGACGAGGAGAGGCACAGAAGTCTCTGGCAGCGCGAAGGGAGCCAGGAGCCCTCCTGGCTGTGAGCACCTCTCCTGCTCGTGCACCCGCACCGCGATTGTGGCGCTCAGGGCGGGCTCCGTGCCCGCCAGGGGATGAGCAGCAGGGATGCTGTGGGCTTAAGGGATGGTTTGTGCGGCACCCATCGCCGGCTGGCAGCAGCGTTTATCTAGGCCAGCAGGGATGCAGGGAGCGAGTGACTCATTCAAGGATTCATGCGCGCTCTCCCCCTCGCCTCCCCCCGTCACAGCTGTGGCTTGGTCATCAGCCATTTGGGAGCTAGCAGCTTTATTTGGTTGCTGTTTGCAGTGGGCAGTTTCTGTTAAGGCTGTTAATTTTATCAGCCGCCTTCGAAGCTCATCCAACCTGAGGGTAGACTTAAAATTGTCTTTTCTGCCTTTTTTTTCCCCTCCCTGCTCCCAGGGCTGCCACCCAGGCAGCTGATCTGGCACTGGACTCGGCTGAGGAGGTGAGAACAAGCAGATGGGCTGGAGGCAGAAACTTCCTAAGCTGATCAGCCAACACCACGGTCACTGTTCTGGATGTTGGCTGATGGTCGCAGGCTGAATTTCCCTCTGTGGGCACCACCTCGGCTGTGGTGACTGGCGGCTCTGATGGCTTTGCCCCAGCTGAACTGAGAGAAACACGTTTCTTGGCGTGGTGGAAGATGAGTGTGGGGGCAGCGTGCAGTACAGGAACTCCTTTAGTTAGTGGTTATAAAGGAAAATCGATCGCCCTTCATGACAACAGTTGGTAACCTCAGCAGAGGCTACCAGGCGCACTTTCAGTGGAGCCGGTGTGTGACACGGTCAGCAGTGCGTGGGGCTGGGGCTTGTGGCCCATTGAGGAGAAAGGCCTCCCCCAGGCAGCCCCAGGCTGCCCTCTGCTCCCCTTTGCCGAGGCCGGCAAATCTCATCTGAGCTGGGCTTTCTCTTCCCGTGTAATCCTGTTTTCCTTGCGCTGCTCTCTCCTTCCCGTGCTCTGTTCTTTCTCTCGTGGCTTTGGCTTCCCTTTAGACACCTCCTGAGTCCTCGTTGCCTCCTGCCTGTGTTCCTGGCTCGGCGTGCCCTTAATGTTTGTCTTTTAGAGGCACATCTCATGCTGGTATTTACTAGTGCCCCGAGGACACGCTTTCTAGGCCTCCCTGCCCTTCGGCTGCTGTCTTGTCGGATCGCGCTGGTTAGATGTAAGCAGCTCAGGAGCCTCTCCGTGGTTCTGCGCTGGGGCTGCAGCGTTCCCTCGGCACAACGCGCAGCACTCGGGCTGCTCTGGCTGTCTGCTGCCGGCATGCCAGGTGTGCTGCCTGGCAGGAGGACCGAGAGGGGAGAGGCTGAAGGAAGGAGGTGGTAGTTTTGGTGTCAAGATGGGCAGCGTCCCAAGCCTCGTCTGCTCAGGTGCAGGTGGCAAAAAGGGAGCACGAGGAGCCGCTTTCACCTTACTGCTCGCTGGAAGCGGTGGCTGCACTGCTGGGGAGCCTCTTTTAATAGGGGGTGCTGCGCACTGGGTCCTGGCTTCATGCAGCGGCTGTGGAAGGCTGCTTGGGCTCTGCTTGTAGGAGACCATGCCGTTTGCTTTTTTTGTTCGAAATTCAGTTTGCACGGGACAAAGTAACATGCTGCGAGCGGCAGAAGTGTTCCTTTTGGATCGGAGCTGAGGCTCTCTCGTGGGTAGTGTGGGAGCAGCTTTCTCTCCAGTATTCCTCATTTGTGTGTTCTGTAGAAAAAGGTGCATTTAGTCTTTCGATGTGTTGGCTCAACTTCTCTACCGCCACCCTAAAAAGTAAAACTCAGCCTCAAGAGAGGAAGTTGCTTTGTAGTGCTGATGTTAGCTCTTCAATAATTGTTCCACAGCATTGTCCTTTTTCCTCCTGGCATGCATTCCTTTTCCCCTCTCTTTTTTTGGTTGGGATAGGCAACAACTTAAGCCCCATGTGCTTTGGGATAACACAGGATTTGTGGCCCCATCCCCAAGACCTCAGTCAGCCTCTGCTTGCTGGGCAGTGTGAGGGGTGGGCTTCATCAGCGGGGACGGCTCTTCTGGGGCCGCTGTCTGTCAGTCGCAGAATTTATCCATCTCTTGAGGTTTGGCAAGTGTCAGTCGTCGCGGTGCGGTGGAATTCAGTGCCAACACGTACCACATCATTTAGATCCAAACAACAGCAGAAGACTTTTTGGGGAACAAGCTGTAGGTGGCCTTACGATTAGCATTACAGTCAAGTCGCAGCATTAAATGCCCCCAGACAAACAAGATCTGAATCTTCTAGCCAGGAGCATTAAACATTCATCAAAACAAGAAATTAACTTAGCCAGGCAATAAATCAAAACTGGAGCACAGCAGCTGCTTTTTTGGAGAAGAGGTGTGTCGAGCCTCTTTCCCTGGAAATGGGTGAGCAGGCACGGTGACGCGCGGCCTGATGGCTTCCAGCCTGCTCTGCGCCACGCCAAGGTCCTCTTGCCCAGCACGACGCAGCCTTGGTTGGGCGGCAGTTCTACCCAAACAGGGAAAATGTTGGGCTTTATTTAATTATTTGCACTTGTGCTGAGCACCGGGCCTCGTAATAACACTTGGCTAGGTCCTAGTATGGCAGCGAGGTAGGGTTGCGTGCTTCCCAGTGAGAGATGGGATGAGGTATTGCTGCAGTGGTAATGCTGCTCCTGTCACTCCGTGCTTTGAGGAACGGCTCAAAATCCATTAGACGTGAGCTGCGTTGTTTCTGTCCTCATTTCTCTTTCTGCAGAAGGGTGAATAATCTGGTAGTGAGGGCCTGAAATTCCAAAGATCTGAGTTTGTTCGTGGATTTGTCACTGACATGGGCTCTGGCTTCAGTACATCTGCTTCGGTTTCCTCCATCCCTGTAAAGACGGGAAAAAACCCTGTGCTGCGGGGCTTGTCGGGCTCCACAGTAAGTGGTAGGTGCCTGGAGGTTCTCTGACCAAAAGTAGCTGGTCTTCTATGGGAACTTCTTGTCTGTTTCTTTCCCAAGATCACTTTTCCCCCATGTAAATATCTGCTTTCCTGAACTTTGCTGAAATTTCGACTTCCCCAAATCTCTGCTCGTGGTCTGAAGGACTAGGGACAATTGGAGACAGCTGCAAAGGGCAGCTAAGAAAAACATTGCCTGGAGCAGTGCGAGCTGAGATGCTGCCGTGTGTGTTGGTCTTTCCAGCTCCTTGCAGAAAGTGCGTGGAACTCCTCTAAAACCTCGTCTGTGTGTTTATTTCAGAATCTATTTTCCTTTCTTAAACCCTGCAGAAAACCCTGTTGGGTTGCTGTCAACTTAACCGCGTGTTGTACAGCCGGCCTGCCTGCTCTCAGACAGTGCCTCCCCAGCTTTCTGACCAAAAAACATAGTTCGGCGTGTGCAAGTTGGTGCTGCAGCCTCCTGCCTTGTTGTGCCTCAAGCCCCCGTCTCTGCCTCCTGCTGGGCCATGGGGCAGTGGCACGGTGACAAGCAGCCCCAGCACCTGTGGAGGACCAGAGCACGTTCCTCCCCTCTGTCCCACCTTTAGTACTGTTTGTTTTTATTTATTATTATTTTTATTTTTCCTACTACCAAGCAAGAGCATCTTGGGGACGGAGTGTGGGGGCCAAGTTGCGCTGTCGCTCTCAGCGAAGCTGCTGGTGAGCTGGGCACGTGAAAGAAAAAATACACCAGCTCCCCTCCCCCATGCACTGGAGTGTTTCTTGGCTCTGCACCCAAACTAGCAGCCGAGCACGTGATTTACTTGCAAAATGCAGCTTAGAAAGCTGGTGCCATTGCAGATGGGGACCCAGGGATGGGAGGGCTCGACCGGGGCTGCCCTGCGTGCAGCGGGGTCTGGGGGCCGGGAAGGAACGTCTGCCCCTTGGATTAGGGGAAGCTGGGGGAGCTCGGAGACGTGGGCTTGGGGGAACGCGTGCTGCAGGATGTGGGGCCGCAGAGGAAAGCGCGAGCTGCAGGAGGCAACGCGGGGGAACAGGCTGAACCGCAGCCCCGCGGCACGCCGTGTGGGGCGGGAGGAAGGGGGGGCTCCGGGGCAGCACCGGGGTGCAGGCCGTGGAGGGGGGCACGTTTCGACAGCTGGGCTAGACACACGCTCTGACCTGAGGGATGTGGGATGGCCTTGGGGGATGCGAGGCCAGAGGTGACCATGCACTAATTGCTGCTCTGTTGGTGCAAGAAGGGGAAATGGTTTGGCTGGCCGTGGAGCTCAGCATCTTCTGGTTGAAAACTTCATTTCTTTTGCTAGTTGCGTTCATATCCCACCGGTCTTTGTTTTTCTGAGAGGCAGGATCTCTTTGGCTTTTGAATCTCCACTAACCAAATGCGTCTGAACAGAGCTAAAACCTCATCACGTGCATTGCAAACCCGCGGGGGCCTTCGAGCAGCACCCAGCCAGGCTGGCCAGCAGGGCAGTTGCAGCCTTTGTGGTGGGAGCACAGCTACACCCTCCTGCTCCCTGGGTCAGCCCGGTGCGGTTACTGCCTTGTGGCCACAGCAGATAGAACGAGATAAGAGAATTCCTGCCCTTTGCTGAGCTTCTATCTTCCTGTGGCTGCGGGTGCTGACCTCTGGCCCAGCAAGGCGGGAGGAAGGTGGCTGCGCGTTGGAGGCACACTGCTGCAGAGAGGTGCAGGGACGTGCTGCTGCAGGATGGCTCCCGGAGCCCCTGCTGCAGGGCAGGCCTTCCTCCTGCCGTATCCTGGAGGACGAGGCAGGAGGAAGCAAGGAGACGTCGCTCTGCACGGAGACGTCTTGCAGCACGAAATGGCTCCTTGCAGTAGCCAGGTGAGCTGGTGGGGAGCTGTGATGGTAGGTTTGTGGTAGGACTCTTGGGCACGGCAGCAGGCTGTGGGTACCGACTTCTGTGGCCAGAGCTGTTAACTCAGCACAGGAGGGTAACCTCAGCAGTGAAATGCTGGGAACCAAAATCCTGCTCTGAGTGCCGTAGTAAGGTCAGTATGAGCTCCTTTGCCCAGGTTGCTTTGTTCTGAGTCGGTCTCAGAGCTATGCCTACAGTGGATCACTCGGGTGCTTGCCCCTTCCCTGTCTATATGCTGGTGCTTGCAGGTAGGTTCAGCCTTCGTGTGGCTTTGCAGTGCTGGCTGTGGTGATGCCGTGGGATCTGCTGCAGGCAAGAACTTCAGCTGAATGATGGGAGTTAGAGCACACTGACGGGTTCTCACTCTGCTGATGGCCTTTTCATGTTCTCCAGTGTACCCCATTTAGGGTTGCCTGTAGGTGGGGTCAGACAAAGGTCCCCTCTGCCACCTTGGAGCGTGGGGGCTGTTGGCAGCTGTTTGTGGTGCCGTGGTGTTCAGTGGGTGCTGCTGAACCACAAAGTCCAGGCACCCTGTGTATGTGGGCAGCTGCCCGCCTCCTGGGAGCGGTCGTGGTCTGCTTGGTGGGGTTGGAGCGGTGCCTGTGAGGAGCCAGGAGCACCTGGGGTCATTCGTCTGCAGGTGTCAGAAGGGTAGAAACCCTTGGCTAGAGCATGCGTGAAGGATCAAGTGGTAAAATCTCTGGAAGAGACAAATGATATAGATCAGACCATAGAGAGAGAGGCAATACAATTGCAGTTCGGCTTTATCTGTGCCGTGGTAGGCAGGGGTGGCACGGCAGGCCTGAACACCCCTGAGGTGCCGCCTCAGTAGCAGCAACTGGGGTGGCTGTCGCCTCTAGGCGCGGCGCTGAGTCAGTGACGGGACCGCCTGCGACGAGAAGTTCCTGGAAAGTTGCTGGTGTCTGTGAGAGCCGAGCTCCCCGCTTCCTCCTGCTGCACGCATCAGGCTGCTCTGCCTTTGCTCTGCGAGGCGGATGGAGGTCGTGCCCAGGGAGAGCGTTCCTCTGAAAAGCGGAGGACAGGAATTCCTCTCTGCCCACAGGTCCGCCTGCTGGATAACCCCGAGGCACGTATCGGATGGGTTGTGCTGATAAACGGCAAAGCATGCATGTGAAAGGAAAGGAAGCTTTGAAGGACAACAAGCAGAGGAATTGCTATGACAAAGATGGAGACTATTTTTTATTAAAGATCCATTTATTTTAAGTATTTTTAATATTTTTTTCCTTTTGCCACTGTTGTACGTATGTTCCTATCTGCCTTCAGTCAAATTCTTTGCTAAGTGCAATGTAAAGAAATGTAGGAAAAGAGGATAAATTTACCTGGGCACCCTTCAGGGCACTAGTCAGGGATGCACATGAAGACTTAAGCCATCGTGTCTTCTGCTATGTGGTGTTGGTAATCTGATTTCTGCGTTATTTGAATGAAGAAGTGGTAGTACGTCTAAGTTCATGCAGTTTGTTCCTTCCATTTTTTGCTTTGTTTTCCCAGAATAGCAATACCGGGGGTTTCCAGTTGCTGATGTGTGGCAAAGCAGCCCATTACAAGCTGAGAGAGCTTTCTGGCTCTTCCTAAGGCCCGTGTGTCTGTACTTTAGGACTAGTAATCCGCTCGTGTGTGGGGGGAGTTGTTTGTTTCGGGCAGGTCAGGAGGGCGTGGGAAAATGCTGGTACAAGGTAATCATCTTCGGGCTTTGGCTAGAGGAAGCTCTTTGTCAAGGAAGCGTGTTTGCCAGCATTTTGTGAAAGAAGTCCTGTGTTTGCGTCCTGTCGGCTCTTGAACCTCCTGCTTTGCCAGTAGCTGAAGGCAAGTGACGAGGGTTTCACTACTGTCTTGTTTGTCCAGCTTTCCCAGGGTGAGGAAGGCAGCTTCACCCTTTCATCTCCACTTGCTTGCCCCTGCTTATTTCGTGGCTCTTGCATGGCTGCCACAGAAGAGGTGCGGGGGAGCAGGGAGGAGATGGGTGCCCTCGCCCTTGGGACATGGTGCTGCCGGGTTCCTCCTGCTCTGGGGGGCTTAAAACCAGCACTTGTCTTTCAGTAGCAGTGTCTGGAAGCGGGGCAGTACGCTGGTACGGATTTGTTTGCGATAGCTGGTCTTTGAGCTGCGAGCGCAGCAGCACCAAGCAGTACCACAGCGGAAATGTACAAGTCCTGAGCTGCAGAGAGCTGGAGGGCGAGCGCTTGGGAAGTGCTCCATGCTTGCTTTTCTTACATTTTTCTTTAGGCGGCTGCTGTTAGCAATTGTCAGAAGGAATACACTGAGTGTGCGCAGGCCCCTGGTCATTCTTAGGGGCTGGTATCATCTTCTTCCTGCTCATGGCTTCTGCAGAAGGGTGGATGGAGGTGCCTGGAGACTCGCTGCTCTCTGGGTCTCGGGGCGGTGCAGTGGGGCTCGCTGCCTCGTGCCAGCCTGACCCAGTGCTGAGCGCTCTCCGCTGTTCTGCAGCGCAGCGGGGTTGGGGAAAGGCGGAGGGTGGGGTGAGCGTGTGGCCTGAGCTCCGGGAAGAGGGAGCCCGCTCGTTCTGCTGGGAATGTCTCGGGAAGTGTGAACTTATCCCAGCACACAAAAGCGTGAAGCAACATGAAGGCTCAGGCTAGTCTCGTGCTGCAAAATGTATCTGATGCAGATTCGATTTCTGTCTTGAAGCGACTCAAAAGATACCACAGCAGCTGGCACCAATTGACTATCTCCCGGAATTGGCATGATGACAGCAATCAAACTGAATTTATTGTCTTGGGTTTGATTCCTCTTCCGGCCTCTTCCCGTTCTGAGAAATGTAATCTGGAGCGTATTCCCACAGGAGTGCTGTCTTCAGGCCTCCTTCAGCTCAGCGCGAAAGCGTGGTCCTAGTGCGGGATGAGGACAGGTGGGCTGTGTTCCTGAGCAGCCCACGCAGTGCAGACCAGTTGGGAGGAGCCAGGTTACCTACTGGCAAAGAGAGAAGCAGGGCTTTTTCTTCCTAGCACAGCTTTTCATTAAACACGGGAGATCTACGTGTGAGGTTTGTTTCTTCTTTTCCCTGCGCTTAGGGGAGAATATGCCCTCTCATTGGGGTGCCTCAACTTCTAGATAGCTCGAGAAACACGCCTTTTCTTTCTGTTTTGAGGCAGGTGCTCTAAATAAATGGCGAGCTTCAGCCACATGACCTCAGTGTAGTTGCAGTTGGGTAAAGTGAGAAAATAAATCCAGCAGTGCGTGTGCTGCTCTGCACGCGGGGCCATCGCCGAGCAGTGCTGGTTGAAGCAGGTATGGCAGAGCTCACTCTTTCTACCTTGTTTCTGGGTAGGTGTGCAATTGTTTTCTCTGATGCAATGATGATTGGCTTTATTTCGGTAACTGTTTTGTTCGCTCTTTCAATTACTTGTCAATGCTGTCTTTTGCTTGCCAAGAGCAGGAGCGATCAGAAACAGGCACAGTTCTGCTGATGTTTGCCCCAGGAGCAAACGCCCTGGCTGCTCCAGGACAGGAGGGGTGAACGGGGTGCGAAAGGCAGGGCTCCTCAAACTCCTTGGTCACAGCTCCTTTGGGGAGCTTGCAGCAGGACGCCGGCTGGGTGCCCTGTTGGTATCACGGCCGAAACACATCCCCCTCTGCAGCTCTGGGGAGCCAGAGTTGGCATCAGAGCTTCACCTGGTGATGCCAGGGCCTGTGCTGGCGGCATGTGCAGGGTGGCAGTGTCAGCACTGCCGCCTCGCTGCCTTCCCCAGCTCGCATTCAGCCCCAACCCCACTTGCCTGGGACTCGTCTCGCTCCTGGCTTGGTTGCAGGTGTCTTTTTCTGGGCCCGGCCTTTTGCAAGCACCTCGCAGCTCCACGCAGGCACATTTCCCTCTGCTTCCCCTGCAGGCCCCCCTCCGCCCCCCTGCTTCCTAACAGGCTGATGAAGCGCAGTGACCTTTTTCTTCATCTTTTTTTTGGTGGTGTTACATAAATGTTCTCACTTGACAGCTCTAGGCTGCGGCAATTTGTAGGTGTCCTGTGCCCTGTCTGTGTGGCTGAAAATGTTCTTCTCCAGGCCTCAGCTACCCTTGGAAGAGAGAACTGGTGGGGAGTAAACCTGCCAAGCAGCAGTGCTTGTGCATGACGCTAGAGCAGAAAATTGAGAACTGATTCCCTCGAGTAGAACGGAGCTCAGAAGCTGGGTTTTTCGTTCTGCATCCATCTCTGCCACAGCATCTTTGCAGTAACAGACTGAGGTGGTCAGACACGGAAAGGATTTTCTTACAGAGGAGTCAGAAATGCTCTTTGTTACACAGCTACTCATACTCCCTGCCCTGTTGGAGATTGTCAGTTTGTTTTGAGGGAAAGCCATCTGCGTTTTGCTTTCTATTTCTGTTTGGGGCACCTACATTTTACATTGCTTCCTATTTTCCTGCTGAAGTCTGATGCATTTATACCATACAGGCTGAATTACCATGGTTCTGGTTTGTCGTCTTCCGCTCTTGGGCTGGGTTTTGGATTTATCCAGCTCGGTTAGCGATGGTTACAGCTGGGATGCGGACTGTGCGCCGCCACTTCTGTCCAGCCGGTACGTGGGAGCCGTGCAGTTCCAGGGGCTGCGTGTTCGCATCACAAGATGCGGTTTCACTTTTGCAGGCCCTTCGCTTTGACAAAGGCTGCAAACAATATCCTTGTTTGCTGTTCAAGCGAACCCCCAGGCAGGTCGGAACCCAACCCAAAGAAATCCCAGTTCTCTGAGCAGCTCGTTTCTTATCCGCTGTGTTCTGTAGTATTGGCGTTACTGGAACGGGGCTAGAGTAACAGTACGAATACTAGAGCAGTATGTGCAGAGCAATATCAGGTGAGAGACATTTGGCTAAATATAGTTCCAGCTGTTGGACACAAATGCAGAAATCTTATCCATACAAAGGCCTGATAACCAGGCATAAACATTTGCACCTTAGTTGGCGTATCCAACATGGGAAAGTATTGTCCTGCTGCTTTTAAGCACCATCTCCATAAGCATTTATGTTCTTAGTTTTGCTACAAGATAGTCTGCATAAACTGTGCTTTTCTGCCCAGGTAGGTAGTCACCGCTTCAGATTGTGGATAGAAGGGCTGTCCAAACAGCAGGAACCTCTTTTTTTGGCTGGAAAACAAGAAATGAATATTAGATGAGTGCTTGTAATATCCTGTACTTAAGTTTTAAGCATCAGCTATTGTTCAGGGCTAGACGGCTCTGTAACTTAGCAGGAAAAGAGCCTAATGAAATCCAATATTTGGAAACAGGAGATGGGTGAATTCAGACTTGGAACGGCAGCGCAGAGTTTTGACAGGAAGGGTAACTAACGCTTGGAGTAACTCCTGTGGATATATGGCTTTATTTATCACTTGAAGTCTTGAATGTGAACCGTTCTGTTTTCTAAAGGATGTTTTAGGCAAGGTATGGAAATAGCTGGTGGAAGTCGTGTGGTTGGTAAGAAGCAGGAGCTGAGCTTATTGCCCCAGGCAGGGGATCCTGCGGTGGGTCGGGGTGTCCTGCTGTGCTCACCAGCCACATGCCAGGCTTCCACCTTCCTGCAGTACGTGGCTTGTAGAAATCAGCTTGGTGTTTTGGGGAGAGGGAGGAGAAATGACTTGCTTTGCAAGCTCTTGATGAATCAGGGATCTGAACTTGGATCTTCTCCTCATCCTTCTCCTAATGCAGTCAAGGAGAGCTGTGGTTCTGTGAGCCACTGCAGAACGTGTCCTTAAGCCCAGCCTTTGGCTCTACTGGACTGGCAATCTTTTCTGTTTCCTATTGTGAATAACTGTTGTCAGAGCAGAGAGAGAGAAGAAAAACTTAAATTCCCTGCTTACTGCTCAGGTATTCAGATACCGGGTTGTTTTTCCCAAGCACTGACTTGACTCTGCCGCTGGTGCCCGGTATGGGAGCGCGGTGCCCGTGCTGTGCCAGAGGCTCGCCGGGTGGTGCAGGGGCTCTCTGTGGGGGCTGTTCTGCAGGTCACGAGCCGGGCTGTGATGTGGCGTTGCCTGGGAGGGCTGATCCTGCAGACAGGCGAGCAGCCCGGCCCAGCCCAGGCTGACCTTTCGCTGCGGGGCTGGCGCTGCTGTGCTGGTGCTGCCGGGCTGGCGCGGCCGCGTGCCGGGGAGCGTGCTTTCTCTCTGCAAGCTGTGCTTGAGTTGGCCTGTTTTGTTGCCCTGGAGACAGAACAGTGTGGTATGCTTTCCCCCGACCAGAAATAGTTTCCTGTACCTTGTGACCGGAGCGCTGTACTCCTCTTCTGGTCCACGGCCAGGCCGTGCGGTGCTGGAGGGCCGGGCAGTGGGGTGCTGACCTCCTGTCACAAGTTGTGCTGCGCCTGCTGCCCGTGATCGCTAGCTGCCCTGCCCGCTCCCCTCCCTCTGCGAGAGGGTGTAGGGTTGCAGGGGAGCAATTGCTCTTGATTTACATCTCCTGTGGTATTTTGATGGTTATGTCATTTTGTTTGAGCCTCGCTCCCATCAGCTGTCCGTCCTGGCTGTCAGGGCTTGGTGGCTGAGGAGCACGTGATAAGGTCTTACCTCTCCTTCCCCCTTTGCTCAGCTGTTTTTGCCGCCTGCTTCCCCATGTCCTTGTGCTCGGGAACAGATTCCCAGCGAGTGTAACTGTGCACGAAGGCAACGTGATCTGGGTGGGCGAAGGATCCCCTCCTGTAGGGGTTCCAAGTAGAGCTGGGAGGGTAAGCGGGGAATTTGCAAGCCCCAGGCGTGCGCGCGGGTTGCGAATAGCTCGTCTGGAACCGGGGTCCTGCTGCGAGAGCATGGCCTGGGCGCAGGGTGCGCAGCGCGGACGGCTGCCTTGCGACCGTTTTGCAGAACTTGGGCTGTGAGATGCTGCTAAAAGGGGAGCCAAGGCCCCTGGCAATGCAGGCGAGGAAGCGCTGGCTCCCCAGGCCCTGGTGCACTGCATGGATCCTCTCCAGGCTCCTGCCGCCTGCTACTTTGCTGGAGTGGTTCTGGCATGGAGCTGTAAAATATATGCAACAACAACAATAATTTCCAAAACTGAGAAGGAAGGAGAGATGAAAGGAGTAATTTACCTTCCCCCCTCCCTGAACAGCAGCAGATGAGGATGTAAGCACATCTCAGCCATATAAAATATTAATTGGGACATTTTCTACAATTCAGCAGTGGGAAAGAAGACAGAAATCCTGCAGTGCCCTGAGCTGCTATTCCCAGCTCGGGAGAGGTGTTCTGAGCTGCGATCTGCCTTGGTCTCTCTCTTCTGCTCATGGGGAAGAGAACAGTTGCTCAAAGCAGTTCTGTGCAGAGGGAAGGGAAGACCACACAGAGACCATGGAGCTGTGCAGGCTGTTCTCGGGCAGGGCAGTGCAGTGGGGCCTTGTCGATGTGGGTCTCTAGTGGGGTTCCTGTAGATCAGAATTAAACTAGCAGGCAGGGCAGTCCTCTTTTCTTGCCTCTTTCTACACGTCTGCATCCCCAAAGGTTAAGAGTTTAGCAGTTTCTGGGCTGCCCCAACATTTGTCTCCCTTAGCTCCTCTCAGTGAAACCATGCTTTAATGGAGTAAAAATCTGCTGTCTGAGCCTCAGCAGCTAACAGGCCTCTGCTTTTTGGCCGAGATGGGCAGAGTTGCCCTAGCTCCCTCTCCTTTCCTTGCCCTCATGCATATTACATTTCTAAGGAGGAGAAACTATTTTCTGCTCTCCTTGATGTGTTTGTCTTTAATCCAGATGACTGTCCTGCTTAAACTGATACTGCCTTTGGGCTGGAATAGGCATGTTTAGCATTTGGGCAGGACTTCTCGCCTGGAGATCTGGAAGTGCTGGGTCAGCATTTCCCCAGCGACACGGGCCATGGGTGCTGCAGCACGGTTACCTTTACGGCTCGTTGGAGCTGGCAGCGGTCCCTGTGTCGTGTGGCAGCTGTGCCCAAGCAGAAGCTGTGCGTTTCTCCCTCCTGCTCTGCCTTTCTTCCCCACTGTTTCTCTGAGGTGCCAGCAGGTCCTTTTCCGTTTCATGTTGTCTATTTCTTCAGAGACTGTTCTTCTCCAGCTTTGGAGAAGGAGGTAAGTCTCAGAAGAGATTTCACTGGGAGTGGCGTTGAGTGTTTGTGTGCCTGATGTAAGAGTAGCATCTTCGTGCTGCTGCTCACTTTGAATCCACACAGGGAATATCAGGTTAGCACTAACTCTGTAGCAGGGACAGAGGTCCTCTGCAGCCTCAAATGCAGGTGCCTGCACAGCCCTTGTCTGCAAGAGATGTGAGGTTTTGGGAGACGGATCCAGTAATTCCCAGTCTCACCCTGGCCTCTGGATGTCTGCTGGGTCACCGTGTTCCTTTCTTTGTTGAATATGAAAGAGTCAAGTTCAGAGTTGTGGAGCTGAATACCTTGTTTCTTACTCTTTCAGATCACCAGAAACTGGAACGTGAAGCTCGAATCTGCCGACTTCTGAAGCATCCAAATATTGGTAAGCTTCTCTGGGTTCAAAGGAACAGGGGTGAGACAGGAGTAAAGTGTCTCCTGGAGCATGCAGTAAGAGAGCAGATGGATTCCAAATGTTCACCAGAGCTTGTCAAACATGCCTGTTGGCATCACCTCAGTTTCTCTATGACAAATTCTGCATATGACCCTGTCCTGTTCCCTTAGCATTCAGGCCCAGCAGTATACCCAAGTGTGCTGTGTGTGTGTGTGTCCACTTCCCATGCAGAGCTGCTCCTGCTCTATAGATGATGCACGACGTGGTTAAAAAAATTAAAAAATCAATAGTTTTATCTTGAAATACAAGAAGGAAAAAATAAGATACATCTTCAAGTCAAAAATACAGTTTTTACTGACCTGTAGAGAGTGGGCATTAATTTAATCTTGTTCCAAAGCACTACGGAATATGTTGCCTGAAGTTCTCTTGTGGTGGCATTTTACGTTGCCGGAAGTTACTTTGAGCAAGATACTTGCACCATTTGTCTTTTTTTTAGGCTCTTTAAGTAAAACCTGTAGGATTCTAGCCAAGGTCTAATTTAACTTAATTTTGTGGGGGAGACATTCAGGTATACCAAGTTGCCACCTTCAACTGAACCACTGTTAGATGTTGCTGTGTGGGAAACCCGTAGTGCAGTTGGATGGTCTTCCTTCTGCTTAGCTCTGTCACCATAGATAACTTCTTCAGGGCATCTGTGCTGTCTCCTCACTTCCAGCTTCCTAATGGTATGCTCCTATCCTCTAATGACCTGGGAAAGGAAAGGTGCTTACATCATGCCACACAGACTGGTGTCTTTAGGCTGTTCCACAGGTGATGAAGAAGCAATTTCAGCTAGGGTAGGACTTCACTACATGCAAATCACCTTAGCGGCAGCTTTTCAGCAGAAAGCTTGTTGGATCTGAGTGCAATTGTGGAGGTCTGCCATGAGGAGAGGAGCAGTGAGCGCCTTCTGCGGTAATTTGCAGTGATAAAAGTGATGAATATACCAGCCAGTAAACTTGATTTAGAATTTCTGAAACTCTTGCTACTAGCTAGTTACTGAGCTTCATTTGCCCCATAAGGCTCATTGCCCTTAGTTTAGGTGATGTCACTTTTTATTTTGGCCTGGACTTACCTTTCATCATTTCTCCTTTTATCAGTTCTTACATCTTTTCTTGTCAGGCCTCTCACAGATTAAATGTTGTGCCCAAGAGAATAACCACTTTCAAAAGTAAACCCAACTGGAAACAGAAACATGTCATGTTCTTCGTTAATCCTACAGCTGGTTCTTCATCTGCAATGAGTAGTGACGCTTGTCTCCTACTGTATTGTGGTTTGGAAGAGAGTCTGGGGGAATGTCAGTGGTTCTTGCCTTTTCTGCAGAGCATTTTTTGTCTTCCTAGAAAGAACAGCTTTTATTTGAAGAGAAAAGAGACGAGTCATTCTAAACTCAATGGGTGGTTGCAAATAGCAATAACGGAGTTGTGTTTTATGCCTACAACACAGAGTTGAAGTGTGTTGAAAAAGACCTCAGGAAGTTGTATGGCCCATTCAGCAGTTCTGTGAAAAAATTTTATACCTAGCTCATTCAGGCATGTTTGCTCTTAAAACCATGTAATAATAACACAGCCTCTAGCGGCAATCTCTCAAATGTTTAATTCTTCTCTCAGACGTTAGAAAAAAACATACTTTGCTGCTGTCTTAGCTTGTTGTTTCTATTTCTATCCAGTGTATATGTAGAAAGTAGTTTTTCTTTAGCGTAACTATCTTTTACATATTTGAAGACTGTTATCATGTCTCTTTTTAGCCTTTTTCCTTCAGACTAAACAAACCCAGTTCTTTCACTCTGCTCTCATACGTCATGTTTTTAGACCTCCAGCTCTAGTCTTTTTTTTTTCCCCTCTCTCCTTTGGACTCTGTCCAGAGACTTAATATCTATCTTGAAATGGGATGCCCAAAACTGTACGTGGGAGTCTAAGGCCATGTTAGCAGTAGCTATAGGGGAAAAACTGCTTCACCTTTTAGACCAAAGTTATTCTTGTTTTGGCAAGTTTCACAGGTGATGGATGTTTAAGCATATTGTTGATGCACATTTGTTTTCTGACACGTTGTCTCTGACTGCTTTCTGCAGAACTTCTGGCAAGCAAACCATTTTTCCATCTAGTACTTTTATAGATGATGATTCCTATCAAAGTGGGTATTACATTTGTCCTTACTATAATATGAAAATAAAAGAAGTGTAAAAAAACAAAACAAACAAACAAAAAAGTTGCGTGGGTTCTCCCCAGATTTGTCAAGACCATTTGGACTTGCTTTCTGATACTAAAATACGTTTGCAACTCCCACAGTAACATAACTTCTAGTAACAATGCTGTGTATTGTGTGATGTAGATGGTTAATGAAGCTGTTGAATGCTGTTGGACTCTGGACAAACATTTCAAGATCTCACTTGATATGTTGTTCCAGTCTGACAGTAACAATTTTGAGTATGTCTTCTCCGTGACTTGTATCCAGAGCTAGCTTACAATCACGTGTACATGTTTTTTCAAAATCGCTTATGGAAATAGCATGTAAGATGCTGTCAGAAGCCTTGTTGAAGTTCAGATACTACATGCATTGTTGCTTCCGTGTTCCTTGGACTTGTTATGCTGTCATAGAAGGAAATTGTGTTGTTCTGGTATAGAGGTAGGTTTTTTCCTTGACTCGTATTGGCAGTTAGTAATCACCTAGTTACTGCAGTTCCCTGCTGTAACATCTTCGGGATGAATACTTGCTGTGTTGCCTCGCTGTGAGCTGTGCTAGCAACACTGCACCAATCCTGAAGAATTATGCAGATTTTGCACTCGCTTTAATGGGGAAATAAAGATTTGTTGTTACCGTTTTTGTTGGAAACTGCATTGCAGCACGTCCTCCTGTTCTGCAGTGACCCGAGCCTGTAGTGGGTCCAGGGCAGAGGACTGCAAGTTACAGCCCTGCGAGGTGAGATGCCTTTTCTCGTCATTCTGCCTGTACATGGGATATAAAGCAAACCTGTTGAATTTGTTTCTCATCCATTTGCTGCAAGAAAATTGATTCTGGTGTGGTGATTCCAGGCTGCAGCACGCTGGCTGTAACAGCCCTACTCCGATAAAATAGAGGTTTATTTGGGCAAAAGTAATAGTGGTATTTCCATTTGTTGTTGCTCTTTGTGAAATGACTACTCTCTGAGTTATCCTCGCATGCCTTCATCAAACCTCAGCCCTAATTATAGGCTCTTGCTCTGTAATTGGGTGTTTTGCTTGTCTTTAGATGCACATTACGGTGAAGGTAATCACAGTGGAGTAATCCTTCAAAGAGCTTAGTGTTGCAGCGTGGTTAGTCCTTGATCCAGAGCGCGTTTCTGTCTCTGGACAGAAGAAAGACCTGAGGCCATTCTCTGACTTCCGAAGATGTTTGGGATCCATACCGTGTTCTCACTGGGAGCCATCCATCTGAAAGTGCCATGACGAGTGGTCACATCAGACTTGGTTTCAGTAGAGGAAGGGCTTCCTTAACTTTCAGCTTGTGTTTTCAATATTCCGGACAGCTTCCTAGAGTATTTAGTGTTCAGGTCCAGAGAAACCATTTGCCAGACACACTCACCAAATACAGCAAAATAGGACAGATCAGCGATCTGTTTTAGAGGGAAGATGGATGCACCAGTTACCGAGGATACGGGAGCCTCAAAACGAGGCAGAAAAGCAGCACTGCTGAAATCTCCGTGTCCATAAGCAGGCAAAATGCTTGTGGAAGTCAGCAGCAAGAGCTGTGGCTCCATGGGGAATTCCACTTCACCACGGGCAGCTTGGTGTTTTAGTGGTTCGTGTACCTGTACATCTGGCAGGCATTTGACACAGCTGTGTTTGGGAACATAGAGAATAGAAGGGGATGATACGGCTCTCTTCCCTTGGTCCCCACTTTGCAGGAAAGAAGCAGGCTCTGTAAGCAGGCTCACAGCTCGGCCCCTTCACTTGCAGGTGTTTTCCCAGTTGTGCCACTGCAGCTTGTGCGACAGCCAAGATAAAATAAACTTCACCATTGCTTTCTTTTTGTTGTAGAGCTAAACTTGCAGTGTTTTGAATATCATCTCTTGCTTACTTTTGGTCTTCTGCTTAGTTATGAACTTTATTTCAGTCAGCCTGCGTGTTATATTTAAGTCCTGTAATTCAGCCACTACCTAGGGATTTTCTGGTGGAGAATTCAGTTTTTTCCCTTGCTACCCATCAAATACCGGAGCAGTGACAGAGCTGGGAACCCCAGTATCTTCCTGCCCGGATGTGAAATGTGCAGTGCTCTCCTGTTCTAGGACTCTCAAAGCAATGACAATGCAAAATTTGATAATTCTTTTAGTTCTGAAAACTTCTCTAGCATTCCTGTGTTTGTCCACCATGTTTTTAGGTGCTCCCCTTCTCCTTTTAAATTCTCTTTGTTATACTAGTCTAAATATGTCCCTTTTCTTTGGACCTGTCACCAGATGATCTGTCCCCTTTCTTGGATATTTTTAACCTAGCTGTACAAAAGTAGCTCTTGAATATCTTTTGTTCATAGCTCAAACTGAGCACTTCATTATTTTTACCTTGTTCAAGTCAGTTATTGTGTCCCAGCTTGCTGCAGCCTTTGCTGTGAGGAACTGCATGCATTTAAGTCTAGAATAACAAAAACATGTTCTAAGAGAGGCTGATAGTAGCCAAGTGTCAGAGCCAAATTCTGTTTCTGATTTCTGCCTCCATATCCTTTTCTGAATTGCTTCAGAGTTAATTTCTTTGAGGGAATTTATAGCAGTAGCGAAACGCTGTCTCAGCATCTATCAGAATTATTGCTTTTTCAGGTTTTTCCTACTTCGGAGCTTTTCTCTACAAGAATTCAACTGCAAGTGTATCTTAATTTTAACTTCTATCTTCTGGCTTCTTAAATAATGAACTGTGATTTTGGATAATTCCTTATTTAACATAGGGAGAAAATGGCACAAATCTCGTGT
>CM021770.1:15597885-15659293 GCA_011076525.1 Nettapus auritus
TTTTGCTGGCCTGGTGGTGTCAGCCACCACCGAGGGTCCCTCGTTCCTCAGTTGCTCATCATGAGAAACTCCTCCCGCTGAGCAGGCCCTCACTTTTGCCCACCTCCTGGTGTTTTCCTATCACCTTTTTTTTTAACAAGAGGTTTGAATCACTTCCTAAGTGAGCAAGAAAAAACACGTAGGCTGTGTTTTGCTGTAAACAGCAGATTTCCTTGTTTTCATTTGGCTGCAGCCATCCAGGCTGCCTTTGCTAGTGGGACAGAAAGGATGTCGTGCCCAACGAGTAGCTAAAGGCCGGGCATTCCCCAGTGCTTTGGCCGCACTTGCTCCCCTGTGGCGGCTCGGTGGTTCCCAGGTGGGATGCTCCCAGACCTGGCCAGCTGTGTCAAACTGCTGCCTGCCATCTCTGTCGCCGGGGGCTGCTTTTCTCAGGTGAAACCAGCGTGGAGAGTGGGAGTGGTGGAGGGGAAGAGGCCTTGTGGCAAGAGTCACAGCTTGTGGCTTTCTTAGCTGTTGAGCTACGGAGCACAGGTCAAGCCGAGGTGTTCTTGGCTTGGCGCCTCTAAGTTGCTCTGCTCATGTGAGCTGCAGGTTGCCATTTACTGCTTGCCTGGCTGTGAGGAGGCTCCCCAAAACACCAGGCAGTCCAGCTTCTTATTTCTCCTCCTTCCTTCCATTTCTTTCACTAGCTATTGCTTATTTACCCTTTGTTTTCTCCTTTCTGCATCCTCTGCCTGTAGTTCTTCCTGTAGTTTATAAGAAGCATTTCTCCATAATCCTCCTCAATTTGGGGCTGGAGTGACAATTGGGTTTTCTTCTTTGCCGGGGAAGTGTTTATTCTGTGTGTCTGTGTGGTCTGTGCTAGCGAGATGTTCGGGTTGCATTATTCATCTGTCTAGCTGGGAGATTTAGCCGTACTCAAGCAATTCCTTAAAAAATAAAATTAAAAAAAATCAAGTGGGATGACAGCCAGACTCATTGGGCTTAAACTCAACAACACTGCAGAAGGCAGAGGAGGAGGATTCCCCTACTGCGTTTTCCCCTGGTTGGAACAGCACCGAGGCAAGAGAAGGACCCAAACAGGTGCTGCCCACAGGCTGGTTCGTCCCTCATGGTGGAAACGTGAGTAGCAGAGCCTTGTGAGGGACCTAAAATTTGTCGTGGTTTCTTTTTTTTAAAAACATTTTATTTATTCTAATGAAGTGGATGTTCTCTGTGTATTTTCTTTGAGATACCACTGAAGTTGGCTTGTTGTTACTCGAGTTTATTTTAGAAAATGCCCCAGTATAATATTTGTGGTTATCAAGAGCGCTTTGCTTATCTGGTAGGCGGATAATCGGAAATTAATAACAACAGCTCTGGACGGCCACGATTGCCCTGTTATCAGGAGAGTAGGAAATATTCGTGCTAACGCGCTCCTTTGGCTCATGTAATGTTTGAGTAGGGCACAGTGAGTGTTACGGATCATGTACTGAACTTCAGCCTCACGCTACAGGCTTTGCAAAACGATAGAAGAAATAACATTCGGTTGACAGTGAGATGTTTAAAGGCGCTTTGAATGTGTTCTCTTTTTCTACTTGTACTTTTTATCTCTGCAGAAGGACGGGTTTCTCAATAGGAAAGATACTTTCCTCCCTACTGCTTCTGTCTGGGCTGTGGATTGCTGTGCACCCCCAGGAAGGCACTGTTGCAACCTTATTATTTAGGGTCGGAGCGTTAAAAAGGTTTCAGCGAGAACAATGTGGAAGAAAAAAAAAAAAAAAAATGCGTGTGGCATTTCATGCTCCCGCAGGACTCTTCCTTGTCTTTCCTTGCAGAGTCTTCAGCAGCCTGGTTCTGCCTGAACGGAGCAGCGTTAACAAGCCCTTCTTCTCTTCCATTTTCCAAAGCTTTAAAACTGCAATTGGTGTGAAATGCTGTGGGCCTGGGGAGTTAGCAGCAAGCTGGTATATATCCAGCATCCTCTAACTGCTCTGTGGCAGATTTGGAGGGAGGAGGAAGGAATCCGTGATCCTGAGGGACTGGTTAGCAGCAGCACACTGCGTCCTGTTAGCTAACTGTCCTGCTGCTGTTAGTTACCGCTGCAACAAAGCTGGTCATTAGCTGCCGGAACAGATGATTTCTAGAGGATTATTTGCATTACACAATTTAATGCTCTTTAATAGCAAATTTTTAATTAAAAGGAGAGTCCTTTTGGAAGCAGCCTGAGCAGCTGCAGCTGAATTCCGTGCGTTTAATGTAATTAGAGCAACAGCTGGGGTGGGAGCTGAGCACCCAGCTCCCAGGCAGTCGCAGGTTGGTGGTGGCTCCTCACGGGACGGCCGTCCCGAGCGATGCAAGCCATGCGGAAGGCGAACCAGCGTGCGGCCAGGCTGGGGGCGGTGGGGCAGTTCCCAGCCCGGCTCTCCGCCTGGTGAGCAGCTGGGGCACTGGGCTGTGGGTGGCAGCCATCTGCGGCAGCTCGCTCGTCACTTGTGCTGCCACAGACGGTGGCGCTCTGCTTGCAGCCTGCTGGGCCGTGTGGATTTGTATCTGTAGTTGCAGCATCTCCTGGCACAAGGGAGAAGATCTTTTGGAAGAGGGCGTCACGCAGCTTTTAGCCTCCAATTTTTTCTGCTACTGGCATGCTCTGTCTTTTTGAAATATGCCCCTTGTGGTATCTCTTTCTTCCTCCCTTTCTCTGTGATACAGGCAAATGTCTGGCTGGAAGCTGCTGCGAAGTGAAGCTGCGGCTGTTTCCAATGAGTGGCTGACCCTCTAATAGCATCCTTCAGTCCAGGAGATCCCAGAGCACTTTTAAGTTTGCACTACTAAGGCCATGTGAAAGAGTTAGAGCACTGCAATTACCACGGCCCAGGAGACAACCAGAAATCTCTGTTGCCTTGTATTGGCACTGCTGCAGGTACTGCAATGAAGGCGACTTAATTTGAGAGCCCCTTAATTTGAGAGCTGTTACATAATCACAGCACACAGTCTTTCGTGGTGCAGAGGTGGTTGGCCAATGGTGTGCTGTATTTTCTGATGGCATCCAAATGCTTTACGCTCTAGGATCACTAGAGAACCTAGATTTAGCTTCCAAGGTCAAGGTATCCTATCCAGGAGTGCTGTCCTGAAGGCAAAGACCATCGGTATATAGGAGCAAGTGTGTTTCAGCCCACGCTACCTTTTCCTAAGCAGAGATGAACAACTGTGAAGAAAACAGGAATCATCCTGTGAAACTTCTTCTGCTTGTCTATTTGCCTAGTGCTGCAACTTTGGTAACTGCTTTGCTTGCAGAGTTTACTTGACTTGCAGCAGGTTGCCAGAAACCACAGTGCCCAAGGAGAGCCAGCCTGCCCCCGCGGCAGGCCGAGCCCCCGGCAGCCCCACTGCGCCCCTTGCTGCGGTCTGGCCGTGGCTTATGGGGCAGCACTCATCCTGGGGGCTTGGGAGGCAGGCCCAAGCTCCTGGCCTGCTGTTCCGGAGGGGAGAGTAAATGGTGATCATGTTCAGCACACCAGGCAGAGCGAAGGGAAGATCTGGGTCACATGAAGGCTTGTCATAATCTGATTGTGACCCCGATGTTAATTGGCCTTTGAAAAGTGACCCTATAAAAATAAGATGCCGGTTGCCTTTCAATGTGTTCTTATATTCCTGTTATTTAGGTGAACCTCCATACATATTGAAAGCTGTCTTCTGATTTCTTCGTGATTTGTTTCAACTTTTGCATTCGCTGTCTTGCTTTGTGTGACTCAGCAGCGAATTACGCTGGCTGTGAGGCTGGCACGGCTTGTTTTCAGGGAGCCTTTCCTCCTACCATCGGGTGCTTTGCAGCATGCTGGGGCTTCAGGGAGCTGCGGCTGCCTGTACAGGGTCACTTAATTCAGGAAGGGATTGCAAAACATGGTATGAGTGTTGCTCGCTAAAACGCTTACTTTTCTATAGGTAATAGCATTGCTTATTGATGTGTTTTGTTTTTTAAGTGTATGTGCATGAGGCTATTGAAGTACTTCAAAGTATCAGCTTGAAGTTTTGTTTTCAAGGCAAGATTTCCAGGGAGACCCTGAAGACGGGGCAGAGCAGAAGTAATATTCACAGCATGTGCTCTTAGGAAGCGCTTGAACTCCCGGTGCCCAGACGCTGGGAGGTTCAGTGAGCGAAGCCTGTCCCCCTGAGCCAATTGCGGTGGTATCAGGCTCGTTGAAATGCGCTGGGTTGCATTAGGGCATCAGACCCACACACAAGGCAGAGAAAATGATTTGCATAACTTAGATTGGGCAGGGTTGAAGATGTGGGTTTCTGAGAAAGGGGGTGGCTTGGTCTCCCAGTTTTTCTGTTGTTAGTTACTTTTTCCAAGAAGCCAGCTTTGTGGGTGATGCTTTCGGTAGTGGTAGTGCCAGTTCACGTAGGACGAGAGCTGTAGTTTGCTTGTGTTGAGTCTGGAGAGGAGACAGAAAATGAAGCTCAAACCAGCTTGGCTGTGCCTTGCGTGTAGTGATGCGTGGCAGCTCTTCAACAGTGCAGCTACAGGTGTGCGTTTGAAGGAGGGGCGGTTTTAGGCAGCAGTCTGTTGTTACACAGGTGGAGTACCGCTCTGGTACCAGCCTCAGTCTGTAACTGATTCTGCTCCTTTGCTTAGCAGCTGTCCTGTTCTAGTACTGTGGTTTTTGTTTATTATTTCTGAAGTTATACCTAAGACTTGAGTCTTACCGAGTTAATAATGTGCTTGGGGACTGTACAAGCCCCCTGTGCTAGGTGCAGATCGCGCTTATTTCTGTGCTCTAACTAAAACCTTGGGCAGAGTCTTTCACCATATCCTGTAACTGATTTAGAGCCTCGTTGTCTGACTTGCTTCTGTTTTCTTTCTTACTCCTCTCTGCTTGTTCGTGCCTGCTAACCTTCACAGTAAGTGCTCTTTCTTCCACCAGAGACCTTTGACATGGGAACAGTCATAAGGTGACCCGAGTGTGCGTGGTGTTGGCAGGGGCTGATGTTCTACATCTGTAAGAATTCCTGTGGTAGCAGTGTTTGGCTGGGAAGGAAGCACGGTTTGAACCGCTGCTTCTGGGCGACAGGAGCAGATAATAGAAATAATCTGCCTCATCCTCTGGTGAATAGAGTGAGGTCAGGTTCCTTTGGCAAGTACCGGGATCCTTTGTAGTTTGGTCGCCCTTCGGGAGCCCCCGTGCGCATTGGTCAGGCCTGCTGTGCTAGACACAGGCATCCCTGCCCCCTGATGAGGGGGGGGGTCTGGGATATTTCTGAGGAAAAGGATAGCTGGGTTAGCTTTTGTTTAGTTTTGATTAATCATTTTCTCTTATGGCTAGACAGTTTACATGGCTGCTGTGGAAAGGCACCGTGTGCTCTTGCTGTGCCTCCACCAGGTCTTTTGTCTCTCCCCATCAGCACTAGTATGTAGCAGGTGTGGGCTGCGAGTGAAAGCCACAAGAGTTTTGGTGTATTCAGACTTGTCTTAATCTTTCTCAACTCCCTCATTGCCACCCCCCCACACACACGCTTAAAGCCTGGTGTTTTGAGCTGCTGTTCATTATTCCTCTGCAGGGTGGTGGTGCCCGCTGCCATCTTTCCTGCTGCTCTTCTTGTTTCCATTACTCCTAGCTTTGTTACCTCAGCACATTAAATCCTGGCGGCTGTGTTCAGCAGGGCTCCAGGCGGTGGCGAGGAAGCAGCTCCCTTGTTAAGTTAATGGCTCCTCCTGCCCCCAAGGCCCGCGCTCTTCTGCGGTGTGGCCGTAGGGTGATGTACGGCCTTGGTACTGAGGAGCCAATAAATACGATTCTCTGTCCTCCTATCACGGTCCCACACCTAACTACACAAACAGCGTCTGGCTGACCTTGAAGGCTCTTTCTGCTGCCTCTGCCAGTCTTTGCCAGCTGAGTTGCTACTTCCTTTTTCAGAACGTGTCTGACAAAATCAATTTCCTCAGGACAGAGAAATAGCACCAATCAGCTCGTCTGTGCATTATTTTCTGATGTAACTTGCTGTCTGTGTCTCTGTGTCAAAGTTGATAGCTCACAATTTCTCCCTCCTACCTGCAGACGTGCTTGCTGCTCCTCGTTCCTGGCCCCTGCTCTCAGCCCGCTGGTGGCTGCCCTCCTCCTCTGTCAGGAGCTCGTCTGTGCTGCCTCCCCCCGGACTCGCCGTTTCTGGCAGCACTTTGCTGACCTTTCAGGTGCCAGAGGGAGGAAAACGCTTTCTTGCATGCCGAGCATCACCTGACGTGACCTTATTAGCACATTCAGCTTTCCTTGAAGTTTCACCATCTGTTCCCTGTTCCCTTTTCACTGTTCCTTCACAGACTTTTGACCGTGGCCTGGGCCTTAGCTCTTGCTTATGTGGCTGTCTCGTGCATACACATCAAATAGTCTCGTGCATTGCAGTGAAAACCGCATGGCACCTGGGTGAAAACCTATCCAGCGCTGGAAATCCAAGTGCTTATTTCAGCCACGTTCCATCTGGTTCCCTGTCTTGAATGGCAGTCTTTCCTCCTAGGAAGGACCCTTCTGCTTGGTAGTTTTGTGATGCCACCTCTGCCAGATTCTGCCAAGTGCTCAGGAGGCGAGTTTGTGCGCAAACACAAAGCTGAGTTGCAAAGAAGTTATTACAAAGGAGACTAAAACTGCTTATGTGGTAGAGATTTTCATTTTACTTACCTATTTTGCTGAGAATTATTTAAGGAACTTAATTCTTAAAGGTACTGTGTCTCTGTTTTCATGCTGTGGGAGCCGTTGTACCTGAAACACCTGCCGTACTGTTCTCTAACTGTACATGCTTGTTCGCAGCATCGTGCCCCGTGGAATACTCCCAGACCCCTGCGGTTAGATGCAAAGGAAATGGTGAGGAAAGGAGCTTGGTCAAGGGACCAGTAGAGAGCTTGCAGACTAGGGCTGAGAAAAACAAGAGCATACAGGAGAGGAGGAGAATAAGGAAAGCAGAACCTTCTTTTAGGGACGGTACTGGAAGCGGTCTGCACTCCTGTGCTACGCGCAGTTCATGTGTGTTTGTGTGCATGTGGAGGGCTGTCTTTGCAAAGGAGAGTTGCAAAGAGGATTAAAGGGGAAAAACTGAGAACAAATGAGAACATTTGCAAAAGCTGTTCCTTATGAGATAGGAGCCTGTGCCAAGTGCTGGTTTGAAACGCTCCCAAGATGGTGCTGGTAGCAGACGTCACGGGCCGTAAGAGGTGCAGGCTGACCTCCTGATGCTGGCGGAGGGATAATCAGCGTGTTGGGAAAAGCCAGGATGGCTCACCTGTGTTTTATGTGGGGAAGAAGGGAAGACGAGGAAGGGGTGCAAGGTACCATCAAAGCGACAGAGCACGATACCCGTCTTTTTCTTGTACAGATGAGAAGAGTGGTGTTACTTCAGTCAATAGTCAATTACATGGTGTCGCAGGGGCTGAGACCCAGCCTGGGCTCGGTTAGTTGTGTGAATCGATAGGGAAATCCTGTAGATGGAGTCATGTAAATAGCTCCTGTCCTAGGTGGGGAGTTGTGCCTTAGGGATGGAGTCCAACAGGATTGCTCGGTCGGGACTCTGATGGGCAGGGCAAACAGTGATATGTTCCAGCAGGGGAGAGAAGGAAAAAGGACAGGGGGTAGCAACGTGAAATTAAGAGCTCAGTTTTTCCTCTTGGGTTGGAATTAGTACCTAGAATTAGGCTAAAAACATCAAAGAAAGTGATGTTTTGATTCAGACAGGAGGAAATGACACTGGAGGAGAAACGTGTCTCTGCTGGCTGCATAGATGCAATTATTCTTGTTATTGCCTCCTTGTAACATGAGGGAAGGAGGACAGAGCCCAGGAGCCCTCGCAGCACACAGGGACAGCAGCCCATCACGGGGGCAGCTCCTTCCTGGTGGTGAAGGGGGCAAGCAAGGGGAAAAGACAGAGGTTAATTTAGGGAATGGGAGCCAGAACTAGGAGGGGACAGGTGAGGAGCCTGAGGAGGGTTGGCATTTTAAGAAGGGGATTGTGATCAGATATGTCCATGGTAACAAATGCATCAGAAAAAAGAGACGGAAGTGGGTCTGAATTTTGGGTAAGGCTTTGGAGTGCAAGTCAGAATGAAGTCAGGGAAAGGAAGTTAAGGGAAAGTGCTGGATTCGGTGAGCTTTGCGGATGAAAGGCAGGAGGAGATGGACAGACACTGAAGTGCAGCTAGGGTTGGAAATGGATTTTGGTTTTGCTAGTATTTTTTTTTTTTTGGTATTTTTTTCTATTTGGAGATTCTGAAAAGGAGCTGGGGAAATAAGAATGGGTGGGGAGAGACTGCAAAATAAGTGCATGGAGGAAAGAGTGGGTAGATGTGAAAGGAGGGCTCTGAAGTGTTCAAACGCCTTTGACCATTCGTTCTTCTCTGAGTTTGTTTTGATGCTGGGGAGGGGTGGGTGTATGTGAAGGACACCCATCTGTTCCTTTGAGATAACAGAAGGAAATAGGTCACTAAGTGAGCACACAAAGTGAAGGACGGGGAGGATTAATAGGCTGATTGGGTTGAGGGAGAACTTTAGTTCTGTGGCTAGGTTTGATTTGTGAAGTGTCATATTTGCTCCATGCTCAGTACATCTCCATTTCTTGGTTGTGTTTTCGCAGTTCGGCTCCATGACAGTATTTCAGAAGAAGGTTTCCATTACCTCGTCTTTGATCTGTAAGTGTCTTTCTTTGGCTTTGATGCTTCATCAACGACACAGACATGCAGATGGTTGACTAAGAGTGGATTAAAAAGCACCTGAATTAATGATTCTCCTTTTCTCTTCCACGACCTGCACGTAACTAGTCCACTTGGCAAAAATCCATTTCCTGTGTGGCAGGGGAAAAAAAAAGCTCCTGGCAGTGGGTGTGGGATGGCAAAGGGCAGCTATCCCGTGCAGGGTGGCTGCGTGTGGCCTTTGACCCTGAGGCAGCCTGCAGGGATCAGAGGAGGTCTCTTCTGCGCCAGCTTGGTGTTTAGAGCCCTGTAGAAGGGTATGGGCAATTTGGGTGCAGTGCATCCTCAGTGCCCTGTACGCTGCTGGTGCAATGATGGCCCGGGGGTCACATGCATGTGCCACTGCTGGCTGTGGAGCTCTGCTCTGGCTCCCCAGTGCCACGGGGCTCCCCAGCTCGGGGCCAGCTGCAGCAGGGCTCCTGGGAAAAGGGCGCGGGCACCCTGCATGTCCCGTGCAGCCTCCTAGGCAGCCACAGGCAGGCTCTGTAATGTCCCTTTTACACTGCAGGGTTACTGGTGGGGAGCTCTTCGAAGATATCGTTGCCAGAGAATACTACAGTGAAGCAGATGCCAGGTAAGACTGCTTCCAGACCCTTCTGTGCGTGTGCCATGTGTGTTGGCAAGCGGGATGAATTTCCTGACTGCTGTTGTGCATGGCTTTGTTCTGAAACTCTTGCTCCCTGTCTGGAAAAAGCAATTCCTCTTTCTGCCATTAGCATAAACTATTGTCACCGGTCAGCCTGACTCACTGCAGCCCTAGCCCTTGCTGCCTGCAGACGCTGCTGTCTCGGTGTGCTCTTTGCTGGGAGACCTGTTGCTAGCGGCTTTGTCTGCCTCTGACCTTTCCGGTGGCTGGTGACAGTGCGTCCTTATTGAGCAAATGCAGGGCAGAGCTGTCCTCTGGCTGCTCGGCCTCTGCCTTCCAGTGGCAGCGCTTCCAGTGATGTGCTGCTGCTTTTGGGCAGAGCTGTTTAATTTGTCTGTGTCTAGGTAATGGTTTATGGGGTGGGAGGGGAAAGGAGGCTTTGAAGGCTACGGTTCTGTGAGAGCCCTCTGATGGTAAGCTGATGGTTGCGGTGCAAAAAGGCATAATATGTGCCTTTCTTTTTCAACATTTGAAATATTTTAAGCTGTGCCCTTCTTTTTCTGAGTGTTCCCCCTCTCTCCCATGTGTGAGCTTCCTGAAATGGACGGTGCTTGTCTGTGTGCTATTAATTCAGTGAGAGACTTGTGCAGCACAGCTGAGGGTGCCCCTGACCCGTCTGTTGGAGCACCTGGAAACAGCTCTGGGGTTAGGCAGCTCCTGTTCTGCTCTAGCGGGGCCTGGGAGTGGCCTGCTGCTGATGTTCCACTTCTGCTTATTCTGTAGCTGTGATCTCATCCCCTGCTAACCCTTGCTGTAGTGGGACTTAGGGGAGCTGTGAGAGAAGGAGGGTAAGAAGAGGAGAGTGAGCGATGCTGCAGGGTGAGTTGGGCAGGCAGTACTGTGAGGAAGCTCACCCCAAAGGGGTTAGCCTGGCAGGTCGGGTAGGAGCTGTGCTGCAGGGAGTGCAGCACGCCTTTCCTGACTGCAGGGCAGCAGAGAGTATGGCCTGGCGTGTTCGTGTGGGTGCTCCTGTGCAATGGGGGTGCTTATTTGCTTTCCCTACGGCTGCTTACGGCCTCTTTCTTCTGGGCATTGCACGATGCTCTCAAATGAGGGGTTGCAGCACATGCTCTGCTGGGTGAGCCGTCTGCTGACGGGGAAGGCCCCTGGGATCAGCTCCGCTCTGGTGGTGCTCCTGAGAGGTCTGAAAGCCATGTAGATGTCTTCATTGGAGTGTAGGGATGTTGCAGGCACAGCACCTGGAACAGATAGACAACCACTCCACCAGTTCCACCTTGAAGATGGGAAGTTCTGAGGTTATCATCATCAGCCTTCCCCCGTGCTCCTCTTGCCAGTGCCTGTTCCCTAAAATGGTGAGGAGCTGGCAGAGACTGACACTTCTCAGGAAAATTTTGGCCAGGCTAGGGGAAAAGGAAAACCGTCTGTAGCTGTACGAGCCTTCCTGGGGGTGCTCAGCCCTCTGACTTCCAGCTGGCCAGGTCCCGCAGTGCCCATGAGATGACGGATGAAACTCCTCCCTTTCTCTCCCCATGCTGAGCTGAATTCCAGAGCAGGCTGGGAGAGCGAGGGAGCGAGCTCTGTGCCAATCCGCCGCGCTTGGCTCGCTTGGGACACCTCACACTTTTGCCATTTTTGGCCAGAAAATCTCTCTCGCTCAGACTCGGCTGTTCTAATTATACATTTTTGTTTTGGGAGCAGGGAGATATTCATGGACTCCGACCCTGAGGGTTGTACTGCCAGATCCGGAGGGGTGGGGGTAGCAAATACACAGTGCTGCACCTCCTCTCCTCTTTCTCCCCTCACCCTCTTCCCATCTTTTCCAGTAGCCAGTTTCCCTTCCCTGAAATATTTCTAATTGGTTCCCCTGAGTGGAGCAGAATTCGGTGAGGGACTGGTCCTGCAGTGAGGACACAAACCCGGGGCAGACCCATCTGAGTTGCCCACGTCTGGGTGCTTACGGCCCAGCCATGCAAGGTGCCCCAACCCCTGCTCCCTTCTGCACTCACCTAAGAGCTGGGTTAATTTTGAGCACGATGGATGGTTTCACCCAGAAGCTCTTCCAGGGGCACGTTGTGCTGTTCCAACGCAACAGGTGTGAATTAGCGGGTTGTTGCTGTCCCTGTGGTTACAGCATGGACGTGAGCTTGCTGTGAGCCGGGGGAGCACCGCGCACTGCACTCAACAGGGGCTGAGTCTGCTTTTCAGATCACTAACCCCTTAAGTGGGATCTGTACTTAAAAGGCACCCAGCAAGCGGGTGTGTGCACACATTGTGTATGTAAAGTGCTTGAGATGCTGCTCTGAAAGCTTTGCAAGCTGGCAAGCACCTAGGAGCCTTCATCCTGAACTTGCTGGAGAAGGCTGCTGCTCTCCAAAGTTTACTCTGCTTGGCCTGGCCCTGCTGGATGCTCCCTGCAGTGCTTGGGCCGTGCTTGCCTGGTCTCGGCTGCTGTTCACAGATACATGGGTGCCTCACTGCTCCTCTGTGGGGTGCGCATTGCTGCTGGAGAAAGAAGCAAGATGCTTGCTGTGGTGGGGAGGAAAGAAAGGAGATGATGGGAGGTAGGAGAGAGGCTTAGAGAGGCTCAGTGGTCCTGCGGCAGCTAGGATATTGAGCATCCTGTTGCTGAGCAGAACGGGGGTGTCCAGCAGTGGCAGTACGGAGCTGTGACAGCCAGTGGGCGTGATGAAGGGATTCAGCCTGGGGTCCTGAACTCTCCCGGCTACGAATACAAAAGATAAGGAAATGGTCTGGAATGAGATGCCAAGTTTGTCTGTGCGTGTGTAACTCTGTGTCTCTCCCTTTATTTTGCAGCCACTGTATTCATCAGATACTGGAGAGTGTGAATCACATTCACCAGCATGATATCGTGCACAGGGACTTGAAGGTAATATTTCCTCCGTGCCACAGAGGCTGAGGAGAGCAGCCAGGGGATCATTGGAAGAGGCAAGACAGGAATAGTGTGTTGCCAGCTGGCAGGGCCTTGTCTCTTTTTTTTTTTTTTTTTAATCCCCCCTCCACTGGAACTGGGCTCAGAAGTTCCTCAAGTACAATTTTCATTCCTTCAGATTTTTCTAGAGGGTGTACTGAATTCCCAAAGAAGTTTTCTGTCTTCATGAACTTTGTCAGCTCTCAGCCTCTCCGAGGCATCTCCTGGATGGGGTAGTTGTGGTCTCTGGGGAGCAATAGGCTTTCAGAGAAATTTGGGTAGGATTCGTTATAATGAAGGACACTTCCTTGTCTGCTGTTGAAGAGATCTCTAGAGACCTGGGGCACTCTCTGTTCAAACTGCCAGGTTGAGTTTGTCTGCACAGAGCATGTATATTTTTATTCTGCACTGTTGCCAAACACATGCCATTGGGCTGGGACAGAAATGCACAACAAGAATTTTTCATGTCATATCTTTCTTCTCTCATCAGTAAAAGCTTTTAATCTAAAATCCAAACTGCTGGCCAGTTAAACGCCGCGTGAATCGGCCACTTGCCACATTCTGACACATTTATAGACCCAGAGCCCCCGCAGTGGAGTTGCTTAAACTCCCTTCCCACACAGTGCCAGCTGTGCTGGGAGCTGGGCGGGCTCCAGAACAAGAGCTTGGTGCGGGAAGGTCTGCCTGCCCTGCAGCCCTCTCTGTCCAAAGTGGGAACGGTGATGACCATCAGCGGCCCAGCGAAATGAATGCAGGATGACACCTGCTAGTTGTGTTGGTTTGGGATTGTTAAGCAGTGCATATCAGAAAGGTATAAAAATACTTGGCCCAGAACAAGGTGAAACACGCTGTGAGCGCAGTGGCAGTGTTCTCCCACGGCCTGGTCTGGTGAAAGGTGTCGCTGCCCATGGCAGGTGATCTTTAAGGTCCCTTCCAACCCAAACTGTTCTGTGATTCTCCCAGTGTTTTGATCTGGTAGACAGCTATAAACCTGTAGCGGCTCTGGCAAACTCCCATGCAACACTGTTGGCTTTTTGATTTGGAGCACTGTGAAAAGGTGAAAGTGATCTACTGTGGAATAGCTGCTGTGAGTTATAGCTGACACCTGCTTTTGAGAAAGGCAACCTCCAAGAGGCGTTACTGCCCCAAGTTAGGGCCTCTGTGAAAATAGGTAGTGTTTTCATTATGGACTGGCAGAAGTTTTCCTTTGCATCCCGCACTGATACACTGTCTGTTTTGCTTCCCAGGTTTTGTTTGTGTGAAAGTTGTGAACCTGTTTAAACTTAGCAGTTGCTAGACACTTCCCACTGTACTTAACATGTTCTTTCTGTTGCTTGCTCCAATTCACTGAAGCTATCCAGGCCCGAGGAGTAGCCATTCCTTTTAGCAATAAATGATCCCATGCTCTTTATTTAATATTCCAGTTCTTTGCCAAAAGCTTGGCCTTTGGGATCAGCATGTAATAACTGCAGAGCTTGCTTCATGTGAAGTTGTCTCTTGCACCTCCCTCTCATAAGCTAGTCTTTTGGCTGTCATGCTCTTAAAGAACTTCAAATATTGAGCTGCCTGTGGGGACCATAAAAAATTGGGGAATGCATTCACATCCTTACCAAAAAGTGCATGAAACCTGAGACGATCCATATGTTGGCAAATGTGCATGGATAAGCACCCCCAGCCTAAGGTGTTTGTAGCTGTATTTTAGAATCAAATAGTGCTTAGCTAGCATAAGCCTGACCTAAATTGCAGTGTTTCAGGCCAAGCCCAGGTGTGATCTGAAGTTGGAAGGGATTTCCAGAATACTTCATTGGCCGTCTGCTTTAGGGACTTGTTTACGCTGGCAAATTTTCATCAACATGGTTTGCTTAACCCAGTCTCTTCCACTTTCCATATGGTGAAAAGCCAGTGGCATTGAAATGTATTGAGACCCAGTTCCCCTTCATTCCATGCTGCTTATGGCAAGAACTGTGGTGGGCAAGGCTGTCCTTTCCTTCAGAGCAGAAGCAGTGCACGTGCACAGTACTGCAAGGCAGGTGAATGTGAATAGCCTCTTGTTCCTGTCAGGCAGAACAGGGATGGAGGATTGCAGAGGGATGACAATAGCGAGCAGGCTGCACAAAGAAAGACCTTCACAAATTTGTGAAACTGGCATGAAGTCCTGTTTCTGGATTTCCGGGCTTCCATCTGGCCAGGTTAAAAACTCAAGGTGATAGGAATTGCACAAATGATCAGAAGGGAATAGGATCAGAAGTCCTATTTGTCCTTCTTTGTCTACAAGTTGGGTTTCCTGTTGAGCTGTGAGAGCCACCCCCTTAAAAGCTTTGGGGTTTCAAAGGATCTGTTGTAACTAGCTGCTCTGGTGCTTCAGGGCAAGCTGCTGACTGTTGCAGTACAATTTTTGGATATGTGGTGAGCCTTCTGCTGAAGTCTTCCACTGGAACGGCACTGTTATGATTCAAGCTGGATCCATGGCAGGGGGATCCATGTCTGTCTCCCATTCCTGGCATATGAGAGAAGTGTCAGGCCGCCTGTAATATAGGTGGCAGCGGCAAGATAGCATATTTAACACTGCTGTAAATAACAACTTACAGCATGAAAAAAAACAGCTCACAAGAATACTCTGCTGTTTTCCTTTTGCCAGTTTGAGGCTGAGTTTTTTTCTGTAAGGGATGAAAGCTACCGCCTAGCTAGATGATGCCTTCCTACATTACAGCTCTGTATTTGGCAGGCCTTATTAGCATCATATTTACTTTTCCAGTGCCTTGGGGACTGTGTAATGTTCATGGGGAGAAACATCACTGTAGATTGTATCTGCTGCATCCCATTCTCCCCCCTCTCTCCTCCTGTCAAATTACTTTCAGCAAGGATGACAACAACAAATTTTGGGTCCTGTGTTGCAGGAACTGTACTGTACCAGTGCCCTCTGGTGTCAGCATGTAATGTATGGGCTGGGCTGGGAGAGGCTCTGGCTGCTACAGAGGATTTTTGTTAGACCTGAGTATTTTCTAAAACTCTAAGTCAAGGCCATTTGTTACTGTTGTTCTGCCTTCATCTGAACAGCTTTAGCACGTGCCTTCTATCAGCAAATTGATTTTAATGACATGAATACAGAGGTGGGAGGCTTTATGAGGATATCAGTCTTTCATTCTTACCCCTGTTTTTTTTCTTCTTCTCCCCAGCCTGAGAATTTGCTCCTGGCAAGTAAATGTAAAGGTGCTGCTGTCAAACTGGCTGACTTCGGACTGGCTATAGAAGTGCAGGGAGAGCAGCAGGCCTGGTTTGGTAAGAACGTTTCAGGTTTCCCACTTCTGCTCACCCCCTTCCTGGAGGCTGGTTGAATCGCACCCTCCCTGTTTTCTCTCAGCTCTTCCAACATGCTTGCATGTATTTGGCATTGTTAGTTTTCCCAGCAACCCAGCCTCTAGGTCCTTGGTCCTTGGGCTTGAACTTCAGTGCAATACAGGAAAGAATATGATAAAGACAGAAAAAATGGTCTATGTATTCCTCCATTTTCCTTGTCAGTGTTCAGTAGATATTAGTGTCAGAGATGAATGCAGTTGCTAAGTTTAGACCCTGATCCAAACTTTCCTGCTACTTAGGAGCGTAGCGATCTGGAATTTTGTTTGGTCATTTTACAGAAATGCACTTGAACTGGCTTTCTCAGGCACGATTGGATCTGGCTGTATCCATGTTTAGGTAAAACACAATTAGAAACAAGACCACCTGAGGCTTACTGTTAGCTCCGAGACTCTGCAGTGCTGCAGAGATTCTGGAGAGATGGTGGCTACTCTTGGTCTGCCCACCATTTGGGAACGGGGTGTGTTCCGTCCGTGTCGTAGCGCTTTCACACTCCAAGCCATTAAATGTAATGATATGAAGCAGGAGAGATGTATAGCATACAGTTTTGTGCCCAGCTGGCTGACATGGTCCCTCCTAGTTTTCTGTTCTTCCTGCAATACATAGACACTTAGCCTCATCTGTTTTTCTTTACCTTTTTTCCCCTTTTTTGTCCCTTTCTGCTGGTCTACCTAGATGTAGCTTTAGGAAATATGGGGCAGGGATGGCGGGTTTTGAAATTTGTTGGTTACTATTAGTGGATTTTGTGATATGGCAAGGTACCTCTTCCGCCTGAGGACTGTACTTCATGTCATCCCTTTCCTGGCAGGGTTTGCTGGCACTCCAGGCTACCTCTCCCCTGAAGTCTTAAGAAAAGATCCGTATGGAAAACCAGTGGATATATGGGCATGTGGTAAGATTCTGTCAAAATGTTTTACACTTATGACACCGTTTCATGTAGAGGAGCGGCTCCTTACAGCCTATTGCTGGGAGGGTGTGCAGTGCTGCTTCTTGTTGGGTGGAGAGATGAAGATGCTTGAGAATAAGCACCTTGTGTAGGTGGAGTTAATACTGGAGCCTGCACTCATTTGATTCTGGCTCCTAATTCTTTCCTCAGGCCATCCATCAGCTGTGTGAGACTCAAGAGATAGCACTGTCCTGTGCTTTGCAGAGTCAGTTGTTTAGGCCACTGCAGCAATTTCCTATTACACTAACTGTAGAAAATGAAATACTGAAAAGAGCTGTAAATGTATCTGAGACTGATAAGTTTAGAGATACATGATATCAGTGTTGCCTGACATGGAATAAATGGTTCTCTGCAGGCCATGAGTGTTAGTTTTGTCAATGACATTTGTCCCAAGACCATGCCGAGCAAGTGTCTAAAAACTGATTCCTTCCTAAAAAGTCCCTTGCTGCACAGCAACCCCAGGGGATGTGCCTTCATTTATCCTGAGAGCAGCTGGGAGCTGTGGCTCACCAGCCGTGGTAGCGGGGGAGGAGGGTAGAAGTACACGATGTACCTCATTCTAGCTCCTGGCAGCTGGGGTTAAGAGCTGAACATGTAGTGCTGGGATGAGGTTCAGCAGAGGAGAGGTTTGTACTGTCTTTTAGTACCTCGGAAAACTAAATACGATGGCAAAAGATGCTACAGAGTAGTGATTGCCCTGGGGACTGTCAAGAGGGAAGGTAGATGGGCTGAAGGAGTAATTGGCATATTAGCCTAACCATAGTGTATCTGTGTCTCTCCCTCCCAGGAGTGATTCTGTACATATTACTAGTGGGGTACCCTCCCTTTTGGGATGAAGATCAGCACAAACTCTATCAGCAGATCAAAGCCGGAGCCTATGACGTAAGGGCACTTTCTTGCTGAGTACCTGCATGGTTGTAGAAGCCATCCAAAACATGGCGTGGTCTTGGCGTCCAGCAGCAGGCCCCAAGCTGCTGTGCAAAATGATGTTTGGCGTGTTCACACACCTCGTCTTCACAGCCTGGGATACGGTCCTGTTTGGGACTACTGAAAGGATCCATGGACAGCATCGCAGTGGGCACTGAGACATTGTTTGTTAGGGAAATGTAGAGTTGGAAACGCAGCTCGTGGACAATGGTGTCTTCTACTGTGTTTAGCACAAAGCAGTGAAAGCTTATCCAATGCTAACACTACAATGGAAGCAGAGGGAAGATAGAAAGAACAAGGCTCTTTTTCAAGGCCTGATTAAAATTGTAGGGAACGATTCTGAAGAATTTATTCCAGCAGTGGAAAGTGTGGAGCCCAGAGAGGCGGCTTTGCATGGTGGGAGCCTTTGGGAGGGACGGTTGTGGTGGGGTCGGTGTGGCGGGTTGGAGGCTCTGGTGAAAAGCCAAGCATTTCCTGAAACAACTTCCTGAAACAGTTCTCAGAGAATGGCAAAACTGAGGTGACTGAATGAGGGGAGTAGCAAGGAGATGGGTACTAGGGAGCAAAGGTTATGTGGAATATGGTCTAGGTACAACAGTTCAGAAGTTTGCCATGAGTTCTTCTGAGTGAAGACAGGCTTGGGAGGGGAAAAAGGAATTCCTGGAAATCTTAGCTTACAGCCTGTAGACATGAGTGCTAAGCAGAAGTTGGGGAGTTTATTTTGTGGGCTGCCTTGGGGTTTGTGGGGGGAAGGGGTTGAGGTTCTGCTGGACCTTGGCTACCTCCCAGCTTCTTTGCCTGAGACTATGAGAGTGGCTGTACTGGTGAGAACAAAGGTCTGCCTGACCCTGTGTCCTGGCTCAGTGGCTTCCTGAGTGAAAGGAAAGACGTGTCTTTGTATTTGATAACCTTAAATAGAGTTGTGTTCTTCTATTGCCTTTCTGCCCCTCTTGTTCCTGTGTTCTTTCTGTGTTGCTTGTTCTTGTTTGAAGTGTTTTTGCACTAATGTTATTGATGGGGATTTTCCAAGCACTTCAGGGGTTAAATAGCCAACTTTTTGCTGTAAGTCGGAGTGAAGTGCTGGATTCCTGTGTCTCCAATACTTCATCTACCTGTTGCTTTTGGATTCTTACCTATAATGAACAAATTGCAGTAGGTTTTTCCCTTGTTTGTGTGTCAGAAACCAGCTCATTTTACTGGTGCCCGTGCCCCTGGTGTCCTTACCCCAGCACTGGACTCTTCTGTTGTCTCTTGCCCATAGAGGAAGTGACAATTGTATATTAGACCTTGTGCTTTAGGATAGGGATTTTGCAAGGCATTGCTATGAATATTTCCAAGTTAGTGTGTGTGGGGGGAAGTACTGTGGCTGAAAGCTCAGTATTGGCATTTCTCAGTAGCCCCCTTCAGTGTTTGTACAACAAATTGTATAATGCTTTGCTGATGTCTGAGGATGCAGGAGTAAGATGGCTGAACATGATGGCTGTATTTTCATGACCCAACAGAGCGAAGTACAAAATACAGGAGAAAAGAGATGAGATAAACTTCGTCTAAATGTTGTAGTACTATAAGGAAGCGCTCTCAAGATAGATCAATCTTCTCCCCTCGTAAAGACAGGGCTGTTAACCCAACAGCAGATTTATCTTTGTGGTCTCAAGTTCACCTGTGATTGTACAGTTGGTTCATAGCAGCGAGACACACTACATTTAGTATTGGCATGCTGTCATCTGTACCACATGCAAGCATCTGGAGGATGGCATAAGTATCTCATTATTACTGGAATTATAGGAGAGAGCAGTTAACCCCTCATGGATGATGAGCAGCTGAAATACTTGAGATTCTTTTCTTTCTTTCCATGCTTCTGTGCTCTCCTCCCCCATTGCATCTCTCTTGCTCCCCAAGTCATGTTTTCTGGTATAGTAGATGCTTGCAGACAACTTGTTGGTGCATTGCTGCACCTAGGTGACTGGTATTGTTCCAGTATGTTGTGGTTTGTGGCAGGGGAGGCATACCTGATGGGAGTCCTGTGTCAGTGGTTATTGCTTTCACAGGGTTTTGCTGTAGTGTTTGTGATTTTGCATATGCTGTTATAGCTTCTGAGCATGGTTGAGGAAAAGCAAGGTGGGGTATAAAAGGTAGTACTTGTGTTTTTGTCAGAACTCTATTTAAAAGATTTATGAATTTACCTTGACTGCTGAGTATGAAAGAAGCTCAAAGGTGTGAGTGGTTCCTAAAAGGCTTTTTAAGCTGTTAATTTTCCTGCTTGTTTCTGGGGAATGTTGCAGGTGTGTCCTGCTGTCCAGTACCATTCATTTGCTGGATTCTGTATAATTTTTATTCAACATGGGTTTTCTCAAAAATGTATAGTTTTCTGTGAAAATATTAGCCCTGATATTAAAAGGGCAAAAGCTGGAGTTCAGCTGTGTAGGAGGGAGAATTTCTTTTGTCTGTAGGAGAAGATATTTTTAGTTCATCATCTCTTCCTTCTTACTCTTTCAGTTCCCATCGCCTGAGTGGGACACTGTGACTCCTGAAGCGAAGAATTTGATCAACCAGATGCTGACGATAAACCCAGCAAAGCGCATCACAGCTGACCAGGCTCTCAAACATCCATGGGTCTGCGTAAGTGTTTTTCTCTATTACAGATTGATTTGTGGTTTACTCTGAGCTGACTTGCCAAGAAGACTTAGCTGCAGAGGAGCCCAGAATATTTTAAATCTTTCAGATTGTGATTTTCAAAGGCTGACCATCGGCAAGCCAACTTTGTCATGCTGTGGTGCTTTTATTGCCACTGTAGGGGAGAAAAAATGCCATCTCCTTTGAAAAGTTTGGTGAATATCCATAGTCTCTGTTTTTCTCCACATCTCCTGTTCCAATACGTATCATCCTAAAACATCAGATAGAGTTTGGCATCAGACAAAATATTTTAGGAATATTTTCTTCCTCTCTACTTCAGCTTATTGCATTGCATCTTTGCAGTGTTGGAACGTTTCCACCATGATGCAGCTTGACTGGCTGTAAACCTGAAAGCAGCAAAAAATCTTTTGCTGTTCTTCCCATGTAGACTTTGCATTGCCAGACCCCACGCAGGGGTATTTTTCTTGTTTTGTAAAGATGGCAAGGAAATCCCAGAATGCAGCAGGGAGCGGGTGTAGGGAAGGGCAGCAGCGGCACTCTTTTGTCTCTGCAGGAGGAAGTGGTTCCACCTAAGTCTAACCAGATGCTCTTGTAATGCCACAGCATACTTCTGCTTTCTAGGATGTGTCTATGTTGCTTAACTCATTTGTTCTTGAAACTGTGGCATTTTTTTCCTTTCACCACAAAACACATTAGCAATTTAACCTAATTTATGTGAACATCTGTGTAACAGTAGTGTAGTGTGAGCTGTCAAGTGGCAAGTTACTTGGAAGTCAAAACTTTATGCTGAGACTTTGTGCATCTCTGAGGTTTTTTCCCTGCTGTGCATGCTTCTAATTAATAGTGGTTCCTTTATATTTAACTTTTGTCCCAATACCTGTAACCAAATCTGTATGTATCATAATTCACTCCTGATTGCAGCATAATACATGATGGTTAAAGAGAGGCTTTCTTTCTCCTGAGTTATGGGGAGTTTGAATTCACTTCATAGCCATTCCAGTCTCTCACCAAACTGCCTGTTGTTAAGTCTGCTGTTTCTGTGTGCCCTGCAGCCTCCATATACACAATGTAGATGTTCTTACTGGAGATGTATTGCTCCTCTGAAGTAAAGGAGGTGGCAAGTCTTAACGTTGTATCTGATGCCAAGTTCCTTGGCATCTCTGAACTTCTGAAGTGTGTGTCCTGACTCTCTTAAAGCAGAGTTGAACACTGGGGCGCCTATGTCGCTCCAGAGGAGGCTGGAGGAACAGTGACCATTCAAGTTGTTAAAGAGGAGTTAAAGAGCTTAGCTACCTTCTCCCTCCACACTAAGGTGTATGCTGTAGCAGGTGACTAGCTTCCATGTCAGGATGGAAGAGATTTCCCATGGAACTAGCTAATCTGAGCATTGTTTACAGTTCTTTGGGGTACTGCAGATTTTCTTCCAAGCAGGAGAAAGGTAACGGTTGGTTTGTACAGCCTGAGCTGCCAAGTTAGTCATTCTTCCACTGTCCTTGTAAAGGGAATACAGACTTACAGCTCTGTGCAAGAGCAACAGCTCCTTTGGCATTAGTCTCTGGTTTCCTCGTGCTCTAAATGCCTGGCACCATCAGTCTCTGGTTTCCTCATGTGCTCTAAATGACTGTCAGCACTTCTGGGAAGTTCTCTTTTTGCAGTTGTTGGGATCCCAGTCTACTGTGGGTGACAGGTGTGCATCACTGGCCAGAGGTTGTGCTCAGGTTTTTGCATTGGTGCAATAGATCCATGTTGTTATTCCTCTTAAACACTGAGAATCTATGTATGCCACTCTGATGCAAAGATGCTGAGCCCTCTGTTAGTCAAGCACTTAGATTCAGGGAACTGGCAGGATGGCTGCCACTCACTAGTATTTACTTACTGCTTGGAATTTTCCCTTAAAGGTTGTTACTAATACCATCTGCATCTTTTTCTGTAGAGCCTCCACTTCATCCCTCATAGGTATGCTGTTGGTTTGGCTTGTCATATCAGTATTTTGACCCTTTCATGTGTTGGAGAGACAGGGAGTGCTGATACGCATCTGTACTTGTAATAACCATCCTGACTTTAACACTCTTTGCTCTTTTGTAGTATTTGTAAGTTAAGAACTGGCTGCAGTGTTTGGCAGCCATGCAACGGTGGGAGGATCAGCCGTGTCAGTTTGCATGTTTTGGCTATGTGCAGGTAGAGAGAAGTCCCCTGGCTGATTTGGTTAGGGGAAGCTGATTTTGTTCTGATCTTGTTTTTCAGCAACGATCCACTGTCGCTTCAATGATGCACAGGCAGGAGACTGTGGAATGCTTGAGGAAGTTCAATGCTAGAAGGAAGCTGAAGGTAAGAAAGTTAGTTTATAGGTGTCTTTTGTTTTTAATTCTTTGAATTTGAGCTAAATGCATTTCTAGCAACAATATTTTTTATGATTAACTTGCTAGTGTCAGGAAAGTACTGGTTGTGGTACTCCAGTACAGGGTATGAAAGAAGTGTATTGAGGAACTGTGTAGTTTCTTTCTCTGAGGCTGTAAGTTTCCCCTGCCTTTTCTGCTGTATAATCACCTTTTCTACTTTCCTGCAAGAGAAGTGAAGGAGAACAATTTTTAAATTTCAGGGACTTTGAGTTCTGATCACTTTTCTCTCTTTGTCATATTATATCAGATGCACGTAGCTACAGGAAAGCCTCTGGGTTGTGTATGGAGCCACTACTTGTTATTTGGAAACTAGGAAGCACTGGTGTTTCTAAACACCATTCTTGTTGCCATTTTATAAGTCTTAGACTATATGCTGCCCAGCCTCTGGGCCTCTTGAAAGGCCGGACTCTGAGTGGTCCTATGACAGGTCTAATGGCCACAAGCTGGATATGCTAGGTCTTTCCAGGGCAGCATTGGGATGCCTCTGCTTTGTTAACCTAATTCCCTCCATTCTTCACAAATAGCCTAGCCCCTTTCTGCAGTGAGTGACACTGTCTGTTATCCCTGCTTTCTCTTCCTCACAGGGCGCAATCCTCACAACGATGCTTGTGTCTCGGAATTTTTCAGGTAAGATTTACTGTTCCGATTCCTTCCTTGGTTTTGTTTTGTGTGAGTCGCAGAATGTTTTAACCTGTCTGGGATTGAGTAGTAGAGGAGTAAACATGCCCCAAACTCGTTATGGTGTAATGGTGGTCACATTGTCTTGGCTGGTGACCAGTGTGAAAAAGGGAGTTTTATTTTTGAGGAGCACCACATGGAGCTGTAGTCTGGAATGAGAGAGAAGCAAAGTCAGCTGTTATGGTATTTTGTAATTTGGCAGAAATTCTAGTTGGCATTTGTTAGTCTTCCTATCTGAAACAAGGAATCAGGAACTCTGATTCGGTAGCAACGATTCCTTTAAACCTGACGCAAGGAGACAGTGCAAGTAGAAATGTTGCTGAGAAGGGGGGGCGGGAGCTATTTGAGTATTGTATTACTTTGACTCAGCAAAAATGGGTCTGTAGCATCTAACTATTAGAATTTTCCTTCTTGGAGTCTCAGAAGTGGTTTTCATCCTTTCAAGCTTAATAACTGGCAGTCTGGCTCCCACCCAATTGCATTACGTAGTGCACTTACTGAAGACGCAAATCTCAACATGCAAATCAGTGCTTTTTGGAAGATGGTTCTCTTGGCTCAGCACATTTGTGGTGCACTCTTATCTGTGTTCATTTCCATTTGGGTGGAAAACCTTTATTTGCAAGTGCTTTTGGTTTATGGGATTGTCTGCTTTCTTTGCCCTCACTACCATTTTTTTCTCTTTTAAAAAGGATGATCATTGAATCTGTGAGTCAGTTTTTTATTGCACCTGACTCCAGTTACTTTCAAGTGCAAGTCTGCTCTGTGCATTTTAAGTGATGATGAATGAAAAGGAAGCGTATTAATTTCATCTGCCTGCTTGCTAATGGTGGAAAACAATCCTTACGTTGTGTGGTGTTACAATAAATATCTAAGTGGAATGAAAAACTCTGTGAAATCATCATTCCAGCATTCAAAGGGCACATTTATGCATGCAGTCTTTTGTGAAATCAAGCAACGTTTTTAACCTCCTATATGGGTTCAGGTGATTTCAGTGGTGGTTTTCAAATAAAATTACAGAAATCAAGCTACAATTAAGGAAGAGCCTTTAATAACTTGAGTTGTTTTTTCCTCGCTTCTTGCTTGAAATTGAACCTACCTAACCAATATGTTAGGACACACTGTGCAAAAAATGAATGTGACTACAGTCATTCATTTCCCCTTCTCAGTATTTCTGATTGTTTCGATTGCAAGGACAGAATCACTTTCTCCATTCACTTGTCCCAGGATTACTTCATGACAGGACGTGAAAATTATACATTGTTTTTTGAGAAGGATTTTGACATAACAGCTGGAAACGCAGAACTGCAGGGCTTCAGCAGAACCTTACAAAACATTCTTCTGGGTTTTCTGCTGGTATGATCAATCTGATCTGTTCACACAGCTAGTTTTTACTTCACTTGATGATTCTGAAATAGTTTATTTTTTAAACAGCAGTTTCAGGTTCATTTTTAGCCTACAAATGTCACTTCTAATGAAGCTGCAGAAGTGCTTGGGTAAGAAAATCTCCTGTGGCCCAGATTTTGAGTACGTGAAGTGCCTGAGAGAAGGGTTCTCCTTAATGGTGTGTGACCTATGCAGCCACTTATTCCCTGAGCTAGTGTTAAGGAGGAAAAGGCTTGCTCTGCCTTGCTCCTTCTTTTGTCTCAAGGGCTGAAGCTGTTGGATCCCCTTCAGTTAACAGCTGAAGAAAAGGAAATCCTAGGTGTTCTGTACAGAGCTCTGCCGAGTTCTCGGTATGACAGAGTTCGGCCTTGAGTATAAGCTCTGATCCCAGGTAATGAGATACTCTGAAAAACTGTCCAGAAAGAAATATGAATTTAGATGCAAAACATTCACAGCATTTGTGGGTAGCAGCTATTCTTAATATTTTGATGCCTTTTGGAAGTGGAGAGATGAGCTTAATCTTGTTTTCTTTGCATGACCGTGTGTAACATGACCTTGCTTATTATTGCGTTTTGTTTTTTTTCTTTATTGCTTGGATTTCTTAATTGCTGCAGTTGAAATACATAAATCTGATGGAACTGAAGAGTAATGGCACTAACTCCAAGTCAAAAGTAGAACATCCATGTGGGAGCTTGGGGTAGAGCTCAGACTTTTTCAATCATGACAGGTCATCTAGCTGCACTTGAGAAGTCCTGAAGCAGTACTTAATTCTTTCCCTAAAGGCCTTCAGGGGTTTTGATTTCTCTAATTGAGTGACATTGTTTTGTGGGCCTCCTAAAAGCTACGTTCCCAGCAGGCAGGGACCTGGATCTATGAAGAGAAGCTTTTTCCTGTCTGGGGATGAGAGCTTCTAAATCTTCACAGATGTTTTGAGCCAAGAGAAAAATGAAGGCTCATGTGACCCTGGTATCAATTAATTAGGTGAGGTAGTATTATCTGCAGGAAATGGGAGAAACCTCTTAAATCCTGTCATCGTTGCTATCTCCTGTCAAACATCTTGTGCCAAGGAGTTCATTCATTTGGCAGTGTGGTTTCAACTTGTGCTTAAAGGGTCTGTAGCACTACTTTTTTTTTTTTTTCCATCTAAATATCTTTCTTTTGCAAAACAATGTTTCTGTTTTGTGAGTAATCTGTTGCTTGCTAGATTCCTTTTGTGGGTCAGCTCCTAAAGGGTAAAGGAATGTGATATGGCTCCTTTTCCCAGTTAAGGTATTTTCAACAATTAATATCGGCTGTTTTTGGTGCTTTTTAAAACATTGTCTCCTATCAGCTGTAGGCTGTTCAATAAAAGCAAATAGAGTTGCATTACTGTCAATGTAAGTCAGGAAGCTGAGGTTCCAATAAGGTTTGTAACTCCTGTCTGCTCTGTGGTAGGTATTCACTCTGCTGAGAGAGTGTTGCAGGATAAACTTCAATTACGGGATCTTTGGAGTCACATCAGGGTATGCACATGCTGATTCGGGTGATCACTTGTGAGTTTTGATGTTCAGATGATCCAAGCAAGTATTGATGTGACCTGATCTGCATTTGCTTACAGAATACGAAAGTACAGTCAATAAATCAATTGATTAGATCATAGGCAAGTAACTCCTAAATCATCTTCTGAGAAGTAAACATAAATTTATTGCTAGGAGAAAACGGGCAAGGTTTCCAGAGCTCCCAGGTAGCTGTAGTCTCTGAGGGAGCCTGGATTCATCTATGTAGATGAAATTCTGTAAGAGCCTGCTCCAAACCTAGCTCAAGGTTGGAAAATTTTGGTTTTCATTTTAGAAACACACATCTTCACGAAGTGCTGAGAAATGGCTTTTCTCTGTAAGACTTAAAGCGGACTGCATGAAATCCTTAGCACTATTTTCCAGACTCTCGATTGCAACTGTTAATTTAGAGAGGAGTTGTTTCATAAACTTCCACGCTGCATGAAATTCACTTGTCTCAAGTGTTCCAGCACAAGTCATGTGTGTTCCCCATGTTCAAAATAAAACCTGAGGCAGACGTTCAAGGTAATTAAGCCTTATGCCTGAAACCTCTGACTGATGCTGAGGTTTGTCTTTCTTTTATTTTTTTCTTCTGGGAATTGTCAATGCTTGCTGAAGACAATTTTGTGAGGCAGCTTGTGACAATAACTAGAATTCATTACATGTCTCTGTAGATCCTTATTGACTTTCTGATGTGAAATTTTGGGTTTTTAACTATTTAGGTGAGGTTGAGAGAGGCTGGAGGCAGATGCAGGGAGCAGAGTGCTTTCTAGCTAAGGAAAGAAGGGCTGAATATGCTTGTGCCTGATTGGTGTAACCTGTGCAGAGATGTTTCTGAGCTGCCTAAAGAGCAAGAAGACGGAAACAATACAATTAATGAAGTGGCGCTGAAATGTTTCGCTATCTTGTTATACCACAAGTGCTTGTAAGGCCAAGTTTTTGCTAGTGTGTGTACATACATATTTATACTCAGATTGAAGTTAGGTCTCTTTCCTTTAATCCAAGTATATTTAAAATTGTGCAGGTTATATATTTGCAGCTTCTGCTGTGTTGTGTTAGTTATGTAAACATGCATTCAGGACCAGAAATTTATATCACCTGACTGGTGTAAACACTAACCTCTTGGTGTGAATTCAGAGGATGAAAAGATGGAGGAGCAGTTTATCAAGAAATTTCCAGAGACATTTGAATAAATGAGTACAAGAGCAGTGGGAGCTACATTTCCCAAGCAGAAGATGAGGTCACATTTAATGAAAAATTAAGTTGTCTTTAGTCACTTCTTTCTTTGTCTGTTAAATTGCTTTAGAAATAGTCAGGGATTTCAGAGAGTGATGCACAGCTACTGCAGCGTGGGCCTGCTGAAGTCATGTACTTCAGTAAGTAAATTTACGTTTTGCAACTTCCCAGAATCACATGGATTTTATGTTGCACTTAAGTGTTTATCATTATGGCCTGAGAGCGTACTGCGTCATCAGAAATGGATTTAAATGATTCCCTTTACTTCCATTCTCCTCTCCCTGAGGTTCACAAGAATTCTGTGAATATCTTCTCTTGTTGTGTTTGCCCTTTACCTTTTCATTTCTTGGCTTGTGAGGAAAAGATTTTGTAATGCTGTGAGGGTGTTGCTCTTGTGGTTTTTATCAGCTCTTGAATTTGGAATGGATGTTCAGAGCATCTTGACCCTTTAAGTCTGTTATGTAAAACATAAGGATAAAGTTTATCTTGTTGAAGAGATCTCGCAGATTGCTTTTGATTTTCCTCCTGTAACTGCTGATGCTCCTGGATGGGGTCACAGTTTGCGAGTAGAGCATTGAAACAGATGAGCTCTGAAGACTCATTTCAGAGTTGGTCTTTCTGAGATTCTGATAGTGGGAGCATTTTTGCCTAATTAGGTGTGCAATAGATGGGATGGGTGTCCCTGTTACCAGGATGAATTTCATGGTTGACTTGAGTGGTCTTCAAGCACTGTTAGAGAGGGATTAGCAGAATGCTAATTAGATTAGCTCCTGAAGTCTGGTGCAGCTTTGAGGAAAGGGGGGAAAGAGAGAGAGAGAGAGTCTTGAAAACAAAATCTGACCTACTTCTGCTTCTCTCCACAGCTGCCAAAAGCCTTCTGAACAAGAAATCAGATGGAGTGAAGGTAAGTTCTTGCTTTCCCATTTCAGTCTCCCTCCCACCACCTGAACAGAAGGCAGCCACTTCTCTGGTGCCCCTCCCTTTACAGGGTAAAAGCGCAGCCCTGTCTTGTGGCTTGGATCATTATGATCAGTGTATGGTTATGGAGCCCCAGGTGGGATCTTAATGTTCCTTACGTGCACCATATATGTAACACAAACAGCTAGGTACAACGTTTCTTTTCCCCCTTTCTCTGAAGTATGGAGAGCTGGTTGATGCTATGGATTAGAAAGATCAAGGACTTGTTCAGGTGTGACACATGACTCTGACTAGTCTTGTTCTGTTCAGTGCAGAATGCTTCTAGGCATCAAAATTGCCAAGAGCAGTTGTCAGTGGCTGATGATACCCAGCTGACCCTGTGGAAATCTTTGTCTCTCCCCTTTTACAGATACCAAAGGTTGGGGTGGGGGAAGGAAGAGCTTTCAGATGTTCCTGTTTGGACAGAATGGAACCTGAACGTTGTGTTAGAGTTCAGCCAACATCCCTGAGGTCCAGGCACTCTCACATTCCCTTCTGAGGGGAATTATTTTTTCCCCACTTAAATTTCACTCTTTGTGTGCGTGGTCATCCTCTTGTTCCTGGAGATCAGACAGGCCATTCCCAAGGCTGTGTGTTATTGTAGGCTGTGGCTTTTTACCATCTGTTACTGGACTAGACAGGGGCTTGAGTACCATCTTCCCTTACCTGTTCCAAAGAATAACTGTCCTCCACATGGTAGGAGTGGGTTTGTTTTCCCTGCTTGCATTTCCATTTGAAGCCAAAATCTTTCTCCACAGCTATTAAATGGAACAGGTCACCTCCTGTTTTTGCCCTGTTATCTTCCTTCTGCCCCTGCTGTGGGGGTTGACCAGCACACTTGTTCTCTCTTCTCTCAGCCTGTTCCATTGTAATGAGACTCTGTTTCCAGAGAGCTCACAATTGTAAGGAGGCTACTGGAAAAATGAGATGGTTTCAGAAGACTGGTGTTTATTTTGGGGACTGCTTGGGTAAAACCTGCATTCCTGCAGTTCTGCTAAATTCTACCCCCAGTATTGCCCAAGTCATTGGGATTTTTTGCCCAAATATCTATGTGAATTTTGTCCTAGCATAGTCATATTTTAAAATGTGTCTGCAAGGGTGAGTTTTGGTGCCTTTTTGCACATGCCTGCATCTTCTGTACAGACACACACTGAACACATGCACGATAATGTAGTATGTTTGAGCTGTCACATCTGTCAATATGGAAAAGATTACAGTAAAATCCAAGTGGAATAAAAATGGGTGATCCCAAATGTTGTAAACCAAGAACCAAGAGATGAGTGCTTCAAAATCCCAACATGACAGGTGAGAAGCAACTAGAAGAGCAGCACATAACACATCTACGTATTTTTTGTCACCTGACCAGAAAAAAAAAGTCTTCTCATAATTCTTGATTTCCAGCATGCTCTCAGGGGGCATTACTTGGGTAAAGATCTTCCAGAAACACAGATAACATTCATGCTGGTGTTGAGGCACAGCTTCTTGGTCATATAGTCACGAGGAGACCTGTATGATGGGAAGAGGCTTCCAGTTCATAAGAGTGTGTTGTGAGATTTGGCTAGAACACAACATCTTCCTCTGTGAAGGGAGTAAAAGTGGATTTGCTTTTCCAGCTGATTTGAAGTATTCTTCAACTTTTCATGGCATGCGTTGTTCCTTATACATAACTGAATAGTTGTGATGAATTGGACAGTGGATTAGAGAGCACAGCATTTTCTGTACGCAGTGAAACGTGTTGTCCTCTGAGAACCTCCTCTCTATTTCTGCATGGCAGTGGAGACCTGCAATCAGTTGTTTGCATGCAATTTCTTCCTAGAGCAGTCCTGCTCTGCAGTATGAACCTGAGTGGTGTCCAGGAAGGGTATCGCCTGGCACCATGCATGGTCAGCTTGGGCTTCCCTTTTTCCCCAAATAGCATCTGTCTTCAGGTGGGGCTTTTGAGTCCTCGTTTCAGTGAGCTTTGTAACTCAGAAATAAACTATATATTTCTTTCTAAAGCTGGTGTTTTGAGTAACCCTGTTGCTTAAAAATTGAGACCTTTTAGAGGTACAGGTCCCTTTGCTGCAGTTGGATAGCACAGAGCATGTAGTGGCCTCTGTGTGTAAGTACCTTTTCCACTTCTATTGAAGGACTTCTGTGACTACAAGTGTATCTCCTTCCTCTGCCTTGCTGTCTCCTTGTAAGGTGTTGTTTCCCAGTAGCCATACCATGGAAATATGGCCTTTTGCCACTCCATTTGCTTATTTGAGTGGCACTGCCACATTTGACTGCTGTGAAGCAGTCCCTGTGCCAGTCTCTGGTTGGTGGCCTCACTGTTGTGACCAGCCTGCTTTTCAAGCATTGATTCTCTTGCAGGAAGCATGTAATCTTAACCACATCGGTTTTGTCAGAACTAGCTAGGATGAGAAAAAACTTGTGCTGATGATGGGTTCAGTTAAGATCACCTGATCTTGCATTGCCTGTAGTGAATTATCTTTTATTTGCCTGTTGCAATAATGCAGAACCCAGCATGACTTGAGCACCAAATACGCTTTCAGCTTTGTGGTATCCTTTTCCCTTCCACTTCCTATATAAATTATTTTACATAGGATGTAGACTTAGAACAAGCGTTGCCTGCTCTATTTTCAACTGTAGTCTACTACTGACCACGTGTCATGTGGCTAGGCTGTTTCTCATGTTCCCACTAGATATGGAGACTTCTGCTTTTCTTTTTTTAAAAGTTGTCTTAGAAATTAATTCATTGTGGAGATTTGTAAGAAAATGTTTCAGTTTCTCCATTGATTTTTATCTGGTCCAGGGTGACTGTGCTCCACGAGAGTGTTGTTGGAGATATCCATACAGATGGAATACAAAGAATATTTCTGCCATGAACTGATGATTATACTAATGTAAAAATCAATGGCTTTCAGCTTACTGAGAAGAAAGCACAATCAGTTTGTCTTAATTTACTTTCCATTCAAGGTATTTTTTCCCATCTTTAGCTGGTATTCACAAGTATCTATGCTGGAGTCCTACATTATTTCACAAATACAGTAGGAATTCATGCTGCTTAGTATTAGCCAAGTTTGAGTGAGGACTATGTATCTTTCTTGGGTATTATTCCCACGAACTTGATGCAAACGTTAGTGAATATATGATGCAAGGTGCAGGAGGTTGTTGCTGGTTTAGCATAAATGAGAAGTGATACACTAGCCACATGCGCTGATAAGAGCATCGTGTTGATATGATGGTAGCTGTAAGAAACAAAGAGAGGTTTTACTTGTTTCTGTAGGGACTGACTTGAATCCTTTGCGTAAGCAAGCCTAAGATGCTGAAGCAATGGGGATGCATACATTTCACTTTCCTCAGACTGTTTTGGGAAGGGGTGGGGGGGAGGCTAAAATCAGAAGGTAAGGACAGGAAGGAAACATTTCTATTCCGATATAAGCGTGCCCACAGTGGGATTATTTTGATGAATTTCTGTATGGATGACCTTCTCCTCTAGCTAATTCTTTGTGCGTCTATTTGAAGCATTCCTGGTTTTCATTTTGCTCTGCCGCTTCTATTTAAAGTACTAATTCTGCTAATTGGTAGATATTTCATCAGCTTGGCACTTGAGAACTTTTCCGTTATCTTAAATAATGAATGATTTAAACTGCCTTGAATCTTAAATTGTCCCTGCTCATCAAACCTTTGTTGGTAGTGCTACAGTCACTTACTTCAGGCAGAATTTGGATCCAAGCTGATGGAGTAGCAACAAGAGGAAGGCCCAGGTTTTATACCCAAGGAGCATGCTTTTCTGCTTTCAAATCCGGAAAGTGAGGCTAGAAGATACTGGGTGACGAATTGCAGAGCCACCTAACATACCACCTATCTTGTGGCCAGCACTGTAGGTCCCAGGTATATATATTTTTTAAAGATTCTAAATTGATGAGCAACATTGTGCAGCTGCCATTTTAAAATTTACTATACTTAGTTTCATATAAAAACTACTTGCTTCCTTGTTCCCTTTCTGTCTGTAATCTGGATTTGCCATTCCCTGCGAGGCGAGGGAGGGGTTAAGGGATGTGCTGGGGCGGACAACTGGATGAAGATTAAGGACGCTTTATGATGAATGTCCTTTTTCTGACCTTGTCAAGGTCTGGGCTCCCTGTAGTTGGTATCACAGTCCTGCTGTTGATTTTGTCTCTGGGCAGCACTTCAAACAGTTGTTTTCGTTTTTCTTCTAAAGGGGAATTTCCCTTCCTGCTAGTGTGAGAGGATGCATTTGTTTCTAGTTCTAGGAGGGCCTGTCAGTTCCATCTTTGTGCATTAATATATTCTGATTACAAAGTGCTATTTTTAGTTAAGTATATAATTGTAAGTATTTTAAAATTAGATCTTCTCTAAGATCTTTGTCAGTTTCGTCTTCTTTTCGTGTTTTTTTTTTTTTTTTTGAGGATACAAAATGATACTAATCATGTTTTTCAGGCCCAGCGTAATACTCGATATAAATAGAAACTTGTGTAGAATGCTATGGGATGTAAAAAGGTTTAACATCATTCATTTGCAGTGCTCTGCAATATTGACTTCTTACCTTGTCTCTCTGCTGCATGCATACAGTTTTCTTGTCCAGTAAAAGTGACTAGCACAGCTGAAAGGAGAACGCAGCTCAAAGAGTAAAAACCCGAGTTTTGGTGTGAGAAGGTTAATGTTGTAATGTTGTAAAACCTTGCCTTCGTCTCGTTTAACTTCAGAGAGGCACCAAATACCATTTGTTCTGCTGTTTGTAAGGAATATTGCTGTAAATACACGTCTTATGCCTGGTGGGTACCAGCCTGCCTACCATTTGCCCAATAAAAAGCACGTAGGGAAAGCTGGAATGCTCTGTAAGCTGGCATTGCTGCCGAAAAAGCAGCTTGTGAAAGCATGCCTTAGACAGAAGGTACAGTAGTAAGGTGAACCAACAGCAAATCCTCAGAAAATTAACTGTGATGAAATCTGTAAGGGGTCAAGTAACATTCATGCAGCAATCAACACAAGTTAATACTTCAAGTTCTGTCTGTGGGCATCTCATGATCTTTAAGCCACGTTGTTTAAAGATGGTTATGCTGAAGTGAAACGAGGAGAACCCAAGATGACCTGAACGCCACGTTTTTTGCTGAGTTGTGTTATGCAAGATGCTCGGGGAGCCCTTCAGATCTGTTTAAGTGCTGACATCCAGTAATACATTCTACCCATCTTTGATGCATTCAGTCTTTTCACTGTATTGTTGTAATGCCTGGAAACTCCAGCTGAGATCAAGGGTCCAGTGTGCTTAGCACTGTAGCAGTGCCTAAGTAGAAAATCCCTGCCTCTTAGCTTACAATTTAAATAGACAAGCTGACAAAGGGCAAGAGAAAAGGAGGATTCAGAAACGTGAAATGATTTGCTTGGCATCACACAAAAGGACTATAGCAGAAGTGGAAACAGGACCCCATATCTGCTAGTTCAGACTGCCTCTCACTGGCCTGCTTTGAGTTCAACTTTAATTTTTCCTTCCTTAAGTCCTGAAGTGACTTCGCTCTGTATAGGTAGGAATGCGAGTTGCAGCAAGCATGATATTTTAACTTGCTTACACTCTGTTTCAAACTGAGGGAGAACTGTATGCAGACAACTGAAATGCAAAAAGCTTCTATAAAAAGATATCCATGTGAAGTGCCTAGAACTGTGACTGGCATGTTGACTGGAATCACTCTACTTCCTATAGCATCCTCTAGTAAGTACTGCATTTTCTGTAGCGCTCAGAGTAGTTTACACTTGCTCTTTCTAGTACTGCAGCTATGCTGAAGAGACAGTGATTGTTCAGGGAGTGTTCTGTCATTTGGTGGCTTCTGATTATTGTTACCTAAAGCAAGATTCTTCTATAACCTTAATTGCAGAGAATCTGCTCCTCTCTATGAAGTGACCACCTGAATTTCACACAAATTTCAAAAAGAAAAAAAATATCCTTGGGTTTGAGAGGAAAATGTTGCCCATAGTGCTTTGGTAGAATGTTTTGTTCCTCAGATTCAGGGAAATCCTTCAAGTGATCAGTGAGGAACTTTACTGTAGGTTATCTCTCTGCCTTTAACATTTTTTCCACTCTGTAGGGTATATCTGTGCTGCCTAGAAATACTTACAGATGTAGCTGTGTTATGGAGGGAGAGACATCTGTCTGTAACCAAGCTTCTCTTATCTTTTTCTGGTCATCTTGGAAAGGTGACGTAGATGGCTCTGATGCAGCTGTTACAGAGGGGATTGAGAGACTGGTTTGCTGTTACCAATTTCCATGTGTATATTTTGACTTGTTTTGCTGCTTTAACACTTACCGTCAGTGCTTTGTGTTGGCATTATCCAACCTGTCCGGAGTTGCAATAACACTTCCATGCTCTGGTCTTAACACAGACCTCTCTCCCCATCCTTTTCGCATTGCCTAGCTAGTGTTTTTACCCTGTTATTATGCTAGCCAGTAATGATGTGCTTTCCGAAGTTTCCAGTCTCTCATGTCATGTTAATACACCAATACCGTTACAAATTTAGGTTGTGCTCTAATTAAATTCTGGTCTGCAGAGGGTTCTCTTTCCACCTGTAACATTATTGTCAGTGTTAATTGGGCCTTTAGTTTCTACGGAGAAATATAGGAGGGTGATTTTTTTTTCCTTATGGATTGGTTGACTCTCCCTTTTTATTGAACTTTTGGTTCTCTTACCATTTTCTGCTCCTCTTCTTGTTTTTTGATAACTCATTGAAACTTCAAACGATGCTGTCTTCCTTAGAGAGGAGTTTCCCTACAGTATCTGTGTAGTCTCCTTCTGCTACGACTTAAAGGATACATCAAAAATAACTCGAGGTTTGGAGCAGTTTCTCAGTTGATGTGAATTTCCTCTATTCCCAGCCAAGGATTGCTGTGAGTTGTTGGTGGTCTGAGCTTTGTATTCATGCACTGGTGGTTCATCCCCCTCTAGCCCTAACTTGAGGAAAAGCACATGAAAAAGCTAAATTGTCTTACAAGAAGATGAAAGGAATCAGATGGTTGTAAAGCAGATAATGGCAAGCCCTATTTTGGCTCTACGAAAAGGAAGATTGGTGAACAAACCAGTGGGCTTCAGAGCCTAGATAGCACCAAAGGAGAAGAGCAGGTGGTGAAAGTATGCAGAGATGATGGGCAGAGGGGTGTGTGTGTGTAGAAGTACCACTGTAATGCTGAAAAGCCTGCTGGGTGCAGCATGGACAGGTTGAGACGCAGAGCGCAGTGAAAAAACAGAGGCATGCATGCCTGGTTTGCTGGAGAGTGGAGTTTGGTGTGAAGGTGTCCTTGAAGATGACTGAAGATGTCTTTGAGCAAGAATAAATTCCTGGAAAGATGGGTAGTGCTTGAGCGTTGCTCTCTTTTTGTTCTTCTCCCAGTATCTGAGAGCGCAAGGTGTTCTGGCTGTGGAGTACCTTTTTGCCTTCCTTGCCTTTCCTCCGTGTCTGAGCATGGGTGAATCTTGCTCTTCACTCAGCCCTAATTTCTGTGCAAGGGAGGCTTTTTGCTTACTATGCTACACACAAAATTCCGTCTTTTTTTCTTTAGCCCTTGGGGATGCCTCTCCTGCTGTGCCTTCCTCCCCACCCTCTGAGTCTAGTTGCAAAACAGCCCGTGCTTCCTCCACATGTGCATGCATGGGGTGTGCTGCTTACCTCTTCAGTGGGCCTGGGGAAGCTGCACCGTTGTCTGAAGGGGGAAAGCACATACAGACGCCCCCTTGCATCCTCTGTCTTGTGCATATATATATATATATATATATATATTCCTCCCTCTTCTCCTCTCCTTTTATCAGTGTGTGGGGCACCTATGCTCTGACCGCGATGTTTGAGTGGATGGGGGCCTGCAGCCCTGCCCTGTCCCCCGGTGTGTAGCAGAGCTGTTTAACAGTGACCTGTCTGCACCTTCTCGTGTCTGTGCATTTCTGTTGCTGCTGCCTATACCTGCCCTAGGGGAGCATTTTTGGCAGGGGGGCCCTTGCTGGCACACTAATGTGTGAATAGTTTCTGTGCTTTTCTTCTCATCTCCTCTCTTCCCTTCTCTTTCCCTCTCTCAATGGTGTGTCCAGAAAAGGAAGTCGAGCTCCAGTGTGCATTTGATGGTGAGCACCTCCCGTAAGCTGCCTGCGATTCGTGCGTCCGCCATTCTCATGCCATGCACGCTCGGCTTGTGCTCATCACCCTACATAGCATGTCTGTGCAGGGGGGCGGTGCGGGGGGCTCATTGTGCACTGAAAGGTCCATGTCCTCACTAAAAGGGCCCTGTGATCGTCTGGCCCCCGGCCAGCCACGCAGTTCCCATTTTGTGCAGAAAATCAGCTGCTGGAAGCGCAGTTTGACCTTGCCTGCTATCGGTGTCTGGTCTGAGTGTGAAACAAACAAGGCAGTTGTTTTCCTGGGCTCAGCAGGGCAGGTGTGTGCCTTGCCTGGACATGGGGCTTTGTCCTTCTGTTGCAGAGGTGCCAAAAAGAGGAGCAGGTGCTTTGCCTGACGTTGGTGCCGTCATCCTTGGTGGGAGCCCTGCAGTGTAGAACAAACTGGGAGTCGCTCCAAATGTGGCGGAGGCTGATGGGGCTCCACTGTTCAGATGAAATGTGTGGGCACAGCACCGCCGGGCGGCTCAGAGCTGCCGGTCACCTCTTTTTTTAGCATTCTTACTGAAAAGGTTTGTCGGAGCCTTTATAATCCAAAACTTCCCTTTGTCCTGATCTCATTTATGTGTCCCAGCATGACCAAATACCCAATAACTGCCTCCCCGCCCTATTCATTTCCTTTTTTCATCCATCCAGATGTTTGACTTCCATAGAATTTGTCAGAAAAAGGAGTCAAATCCACTCTCAAGCGAGCAAAGAGAACATTGGCCAGTGCCATATTGTAAGGAGTCGTATATAACCCATTAGATAATGCCTGTCCCTCTGACCCGAGGTATGAACAGTAACTCCAGTACGAAAATTAGTGATTGCGTTTTCTCCTTTAGAAAGAAAAAGAGCAGGAATTTTTTCTCCCTGCTGTGGGTAGGAACAGGAGCGTTACAAGTACTGAGAAAGCAGAATAATTTGGTTCTGCGTTACTGTCTGGAAGATGTTTCTCCTCTTCCTCCTTCAGTGGCATCATAAAGCTATGTAAACACAAAAAGTAATCCCAAAGTACTGCTTGGAAAATCTGATGCAAGGGACTCTCTTTTCACCAGCCCTGCCTTTATGAAACTCGAGGGCAGGAGTTCTTTGTGCCTTTCTAGCCTTGCTTTTCTGCCCACTGCCAATTCCCTCTGCATGTTGTTTTAAAGCAGCTGGGATATGTAAACCATGTAAGTGTCAGCCTCAGAAAACAGAGAAGCAGCGAAGGTGGCTAAATAACCAGAGACAGCCCATGTGTTGGTACTTACTGCTTTTAGTTGGCTAGAATTGGGTGTCCCTAGCGATATGATCACTGGTCTGTTTTCTTTCTCTTGCACCCTCTGTGTTGCTTGTGCCTGTCTGTCTGTCTCTTGTCTAGCTCAGGAAGCACTGCCAAGTGCTGTGCCAAAACTAATCATGTTACATAGATCTTAAGAACGGCCTGGCACCTTTTTAGGTGAATCGGCCTCTTTTAACTTGAGCTGTCCCGCTGTGAATCACAGCCTGCCCAGTGACTGCCATGTTGGCTGGGAGCAGGAGGGGAAGGGGGGTAAGGGCTGGCTGTGGCCCCCGGGCTCGGGATGGGCACACCAGCCCTTTCCAGCGAAGGGCAGTGGGTTAGATGGCCAGAAGACACAAACATCTGTGTGTGGGAAACTCAGTACATCGGATACCTTTATCAGAGAAAGAGCTATGAAAAATGTTTAGCCTAAGTCCTCTACCTCGTGTTTCCTTAAGACTCTGTCCTGGAGTCAAATACTGTGTGAATCTAGGCTGGGAAACATGATACTCCGTCTTCAGTCCACTGGATGGGCAGGAGTATGACGAGTGTTCAGTGCAGCTCGGAGGGTAGGCTGCATGTTTTGGGTGTGTGGATTGGTGCGTAGTAAGGCGACATCCCACACCTAAAAAGCTGCTGTGAAGTTTTTTCCAGAACAGTGGTTTCCTGGGTGTTTTATCAATTTGGCCCAAGTTATAAAGCTTTTCAAACAAAGAATCAAAAGCATTTTTGCATACCTTCTTTCATGGTAATTTATCATCTTATTCCAGTGGACTAAGAAAAAAATGAGTTGTGCTCTTCTCACTGGAAGAGGTTTGGAAGATCTCTGCATTAGGATCACTGTTTCTGAAGATGTATGGGAACCTTGTACTGTGTGGATGGGTAGACTCAAACATTGCCAGAAGCCTGGTTGTGTATGCCACAAAATAGCTTGGGATTCATGTTTTCAGGTCAACATACTTCTGTTATGCCCACAGCAGCCTGTTATCTCTTCTGCAATCATATTGGAAATGACTTGCAGGAAGCAAAGCTCTTGGAAGGCCAAAGTCTTAGGACAATGTGAGGATGTGTAGGAAGAGGCAATAAACAATAACTTGTGAAGTTTCTCCTTTCTTAACTTTGGGGATGAGCGTGTTATATATTCTTTTCTTTTTCATGGACTTTTAAAATATTCATTCCTGTATGTCTCTCCTACTTTCTCTCCTCTCCACCTGTCCCATCTTCCTTGTCTGTTTGCCCTGTCTCCCTCTCCAAAAGGGATAGCTAAGCCAAGGCATGCTGCTCGTGAAGAACAACTGAAGTATTTGTGGGTGTGTGTGAAGCGTCAGCCTAACAGGATCTGTGTCTGGTTGACATAACTAAAACTTGGCAGATGTTTTCCAGTTCAGCATTTGACTCCTGCATTCTTTGTGCTGGTTACTGGGTGATGAGGGCCTGATGTTTTGCAGCGTGAGTTTGCTCTCACCAAGAATGGTGGAATCAAGATCAGCTGCACTGAGGTCACCTTGCTGTGAGCTCAGCTCCAGTCATCCCGATCTGTCAACCACGGAGTCTGAGTAAGGCTCCTGCAGTGCTAATTCTGACGCTGTTGCTGGTGCACAGCAGGAGAGCTGTACACCTGGTGGGGGGGTTATACAGAAGGGTAAACCGGGGGTCTCCTTCCCCAGCAAATGACTGGATTTGTGGGCTAGGACATATGTAGTAGTGGGCACAGGTTTGTCTTCCTGCAAACAGACTTTGCTCATTCCTGACTAAACTGACACTTGTGACTCAGTGGGATGTTCCTTTGCAGCAAGCTGGTGACTGCCTCCCTGTTGTGTTCTGTGAATGCAGGAAATGGAGATTTTATTCTTAACCACAGCTACAAGAAACTGAAGAGAGAAAAGATGGAAAAACTACTGGGCACTGTCCAGAGGACTTGCTGCTTTGGGAACGACACAGACTTTTCCTTGCGGGCACCCTCCTCTCCCTTTCCCGTATTTTGGTCCTACCAGCTCTGTTCAGGTCACAGCAGGGACACGACACACCGTGCCTCACTTTTTCTCTGCCTTCTCTAGGGTCCTTCTCTAGGGTTGACCATGTGTTCTCTTGCATCAGTAAATTCTGTGGGAGCCTCAGCACCATCACGTATCTATGACTGTTCCTGTACACTTTGGGACTTTTCAGTCACAAGTCCCGTTTGTCCCTTGTTTGAGATTGCACCGTGGCTATTGTCTCTCTCTCACTTTTGTAGTCTCCTTCTCTTGGGACTGTTGCCATCCCTCACTCTTCTTCACCAAATAGTTTTGCTGGTGTTCATTCCAGGATTTTCCCCCATCCCTTTGGGCTGCTGCCTTTTCCCCTCTGTTTTCCTTCCTAATAGCTCTAGCAGTCCATGCACATTTGGGTTTTGGTACATCCCTTAGCAACGTCTGTTACCTCTGAGGGAAGGATGATGTCCAGCGACCCGGACAGCACTCCTTCCTACCTCTTCTCGATCGAGCTGGTGGGGAGGGGTGGGTCTGAGGAGATGGTTGGGGTTGGAGCAATACTGTCTTTATCTTGCTGCCTCTGCCCAGCAGGGGAACTAAAACCATGTTTTTCTGTCTCAGCCACAGAGCAACAACAAAACCAGTATAGTAAGCACTGCAAAAGAAACACCCCCAGTGCAGACGTCCATGGTATCTTCCCCAACCGCTATTTTTTTTTCCTGTTTGGTTTAATTTTGATTCTGTCCTCACCCCTTCTCTCCTTACCCCTACCCCTGAGTGCTGCTTGTGCTGCTCTGTTTCAGCTTGTGTTTTGGCTTCGTTCTGTCCGTGTCCCTGTGCTGCTGTGGGCCTGGTCACAGCCTCACAGGCTTTGGGGTGGGGGTGCTGAGCAGAGCTGTGGTTGGATGTGGGGATCGCAGCTTGCCTGAACTTCCCCTCGTGCCATCCCTGTATAGTTCTGTGTGTCCCATTCAACTGGTCCTGCTGGCTTTGGGGAGGCTGGTTTGGAAGAAGAGAGTGGCCAGCTCCATCCGCTCTCCAACACCCGGGAAGCTGAGGATGGACTTCAGGACACCACAGAAGGGCAGGCAGAGGCTTTTCAGAGGAGTCCTTAGGTGGCCCATTTGGCCTGCTCACTTGTGTGCTTGCCTCTCTGCAGCTCGCTGGCTTGCTGGGCTAGCGTTTTCTGTTTGACAGGCTACGTGCAGCTGGCTCCATAGGGTGCCCTGTGCCGAGTATGTGTAGTGGCACAGCTCGGTGTAGGCTGCTTCAGGACGCTTGAAAGATCAGGCAGCAGTGAAATGGGTGACAGAGGTGGGTGGGTGAGCGTACATCACACTACTGTCATGGTCCCTGGTGGCCTCGCTGAGCCACCCTGCCGGAGAGATGGCAGCGGGAGGAGACGGTGTAGGACCCTGAAATCTTGTCCCGGTAACGAAGGGATGAGTGCAGGAGCTAGTTGGCACCCCTAGGCCTAGTAGCTGCTCTTTGTGTCACTGGAGAGTTGGATTTGGCATTTTTTGGGGGGTGGAAGGAGGGAGTTTGTTCTTGTGTTTGTTGCAGAGTGAAGGGTTCTTGGGACACTTCATAATTTTCTGGTCTCTCTTCACTAGCTTTATTCATTATGGATTTGATACTGAAGAACCCTTTCTAAATTATTCATTATTGTTATTATTGAAATTGGATCCCACTTTAGAGACCCATACAAAAATGAGCCTTTTTTTTTTTTTTTTTTTTACAGCCCAGTTCCCTTAGCAACTCCTCAGGAGAGGCATTGAGGGGGTCTGGCTTATCTCCCTTGTAATAAGGAAATTATGAATGTCCCATTATAAGGGTAAAACACCTGGCAAACTTTCAAAAAACCTGGGAGACAAAGGCCCCAGCCCAGGATTATCTTTTTCCCCCTTCTGAAGCAATCTCCAGTGAAGACGCTGCTGAGGGGTCATTACTTCATCACAGCTGTAGAGAGCGGGGGCTGACTGTTGCGGTGCTCTCTGGCATTTGTGCCAGCCTGCTTCTCTGGAGGCAAACTGGGGCATAGGGACAATTGCAGGGATCCTGGGGGCTTTGTCTCCTTGTAACTGTAGCTTTTAGTACAGTCTCTCTCTTCAGGAAACCTTCTGTGCAGGAAGTGTGTGCGTGCGCACGCAAGCACACGTGTGCTGTTTGGAGTTTGTGGTTTGATTTTTATGTCAGTCACCTTTTCTCCACTTGCTGGGGAGTGAAAGCAAACGAGGGAATGCTTTGGTACTGTAGTTTAATGATTCTTCCATCCTTTCCTAGGAGCCTCAAACAACTGTTGTCCATAATGCTACAGATGGCATAAAGGTAAGGGATGGGAGTGTTGCCAGAGAAACCTCCGCTTCTCTCGTCATTCTCATCTGTGTGTCTGAGTTTAGTTTCTGCCTTTCTGGTGTTTGGTTTGTAGCATGCTCCTGAACACTGTGGGCAGCAGACTGGGAGGGCTGTGTTGTGTGGATCTAGATCCCTAGAAGAGGCTGAGTAGGGACAGCAGTTTGAGTATCTGTTTTGTGCAGTGGTGTGTAATCACCACTCTTATGTGGGGTGGATGACAAGGTACAGGTGCTCGTGCACTTATTTCTTCTGGAAATGGAGACTTGTTCCTTTGAGAAAGCTTAGAAGCCTTTCCTTAGCTTCTTGCGGTTATTCTTCCAAAAAGAAGCAACCCCCATTTGATCTCCCATGTGATTTGACAGTTTGGTTACTTCTGGTCTTGTAAGAGCGCTGTGTGGATGGCTTGAACTGCTTGTACATGCAGAAGTTCAGCAGCGACGCAATTAAGTTCTGCCAATATTTGGCCTGCTTTCAACCAAATCTTCATCTGTGTCCTCCTGTCTCGGCCATCCTTGCCCATGTGTTTGTGCTTTCCCTACCTTCCTTCACAAAAAAAAAAAAAAAGTAAAATAAAAAATCAAACTACTTACTAACACTCCTGACTGCTGATGCCTGGTAATGCTCTGTTCTGCCATGCAGGGTTCAACAGAGAGCTGTAACACCACTACTGAAGATGAGGATCTGAAAGGTAGGTGTTTTGCCTGTAACTTCTAATACATGTAGAGTGCAGGCAGGGGTTCCTGAGGATTTGATAACTGCCCTGATCTAGCCTCCCAGATTTCTGTGTGTGACTCAGTTCATAAATTTGCCGTGGCACTGTCATTCCTGTCCCAGTGGAATGATATGCTGGGGAACCAGCTGACTTGGCCTTTGCAGTATATAAACCCTGTTTGTCCTGAGCTAAATTTTGTCTCAGAGTTGGAACTCTTTCCTTGCAAGTATCATAATCTGTTCATCTCCAGTCCATTTCTAGACGTGGAAAGTCTTTACCGGTCCCTCAAGGTTTGGAAGCTGGCTGTGCTTTTTGTGGTTCTCTGCAGGTTACAGGGAGCTGAAACGTCTCTGTTGTTGCTCACTTGCCTTCTTACCTCTTTCTGGGAATCTCTTCAGTGATGTGCACACACCTTTCTCTCCCCTGCCCCTCCCCTTTGGGTCTCTTTTTGTTTCAAAGACAGATGGTTCTCAGCCTGTTGTCCGCCACTGGAAATGATTTCTCATGTCCCTGACAGAGAAGTTGGTAGTGGGAGAGGCTAAGAAGAAAAGAGGTTTCATGCCTGTCAGTGACCACATCATAAATATTCTGTGCTGGTAAAACTCTCTAGGTGAAGGAGCTCTGAGTCCCATGTCTGCTCATGTTGTTCAAGCAGCTGTCCTCTTCCTGACCCCCTAAAGAAAGAAGAAAGAAATTTTCCTGAAACAGGAATTTTTTCCTGAACAGGTTCAGGATGGGTGAAAGCAGTTGGCATTCAGAGGCAAATGTGATAATAGTTTACATTTTGAGGCAGAGGTATTCTTGTTCTCCCTGCAGTCAGTCAGAGTTACGTAGCCAGGGAAAAATCAATGCTGGCTCCGTGGTGTAGCGGCAATGTCACCTCAGTCAGCTGGGTTAGATCCTAGTGCTTTTCCTGCAGCTTATCAGAAGCTGCTGGCTCCTCTTATGTGGAGCTGCAAGGAGCAGAAATTCTCTACAGTACTGGTTGTTTTAGGTTAGACCTGACCTCATTACCGCATAGTATTCCAGCTCTCACCTTTTTGCCAAAGAGTAATCTGTGATTTAAGAACCCAGCTTTGAGGAAAGGGAACTGGATGACTTCTGTAGTGTGGTAATGAAACTGATTTATCTCATCTCTGCTGGCTATCTGTCTGGAATAGATACTTGTCCAGAACCTTGTCTTCTTTGGCAGCTTTTATTCAGGAGAGGTCCCAGCCTTGAGCCAGTTGAGCCAAGGGGTGTCCTGCAAGTCAAGAATACAAATGCTGTGAAGAGAGGAAGGCTAGGATGGGGATAGATGGTGGGGGAAGGAGGGCAGCTGTCCAGGACTAAATCTGTGCAGCATTATATAGGGCTGCTTTGTTGCAGATCAAAACTGAGATTTCCTCAGAGGTTAAAATATTTTGTTATGATTTTAATAGAAGAGATCACTTGAAAACTTGTTGAGCTTGCACAGTACTGGTTTGTGCTATGGCCAGCTCTATCTGGTAATTTTAGTGCTTTGCTTTATAACTACTTCTTTTCCACTCCCGGCCCTTCTGGTTTTAAGTAAAGAAAGCACTTAAGCAAGGTTAAATAGACCAAGGGTTTGGGGGTATTGGAGTCCTCCGTGTTCTGGTTAGCCATGACTCTGGGAAAAAGGAAGAGCTTGTGCAGCTGTTTCTGACCTCTTGTTTTCAGATAGGCACAGGTTATGCAGATCTATTCTGCACTGTAGGAGACATCATCTGGATACATCAGTGACAGTTGCCTCAGGGCTGTGTTGTTTCCAAAGTGGTGGGGCTGAAGGTAGCAGCCCCCCGTCATTATAAATTGCACAGCAGATCCGTGTTGTTGAGCTGTCTACTTGGCTTTGCCCTGGAGGATACTCCTGCATGTTTTGTGCCCAGCATTGTGGTTTCTTTAATGTTCTCCTATTTCCTTTCTCTTTTTTTATTTACTGAACTTGCGTGTTTTGTTTGTGTTTGTGTTTTAATTCCCTGCCATGCTAGCTCCCCCTCTCTCCACCGGGGACGGCAGCTCAGTGCTTGAAGGACGGAGGCACAGTGAGAGCAAAACACAGACTGAGTCCATGCAGTCCCAGCTTTCTCTCTGTTTCTCAGCCAGTAAGTCCAGGGGTGCAGTGCTTCACGGCATCTTTTTCCCACCCCTCCCTCTACCTTTCCCATTTCTCCTTCCCCCCAAGATTTTTCCTTTCCTCAACTTCCTTCCAAAATGTTGATTTTTCTTCCATTTCTAGTACTCCAGAATAAAAAGAAATCATCTCCCTTCCTGCAAAATACCCTCCTTTGCACACTGAAAACTTCCTAACTTTTCCTTCCCCTTTTGAAAAGACAATCTCATCCAGATTAATTTCATTCCTTTGCTTTCATCTGGGTGAGGTGTGGACTTCTTAGCAGAGGTGTTGCCTCATGGGGTTTCCCTGGGCAAGTTGCTGCATCTCTTTAGGTTCCCTTCATATAAATGGGGTCAGTGGTGCAGTTCTGTAATGGAGGGGGATGTGTGAGACTGAATTCAGTCCCACTTGGCAAAAATTTAGGAGCTCCCTGGACGTGGATGGTGCTTGGGAAGTGCAGAACAAATGAAAAGCAGTTGTTAGTGAGGATGTTTTCGAGGGAGGCTGTCGCTGCTGGAAGACCATCCAGCATTTCTGAATCCACCATCAGGTGCGCCTAGTGAAAATGCTTGAATAATGCTGGCTCTAAGGAGCATCTTTCTATCTGTTGTGCTTTACTTTGCATGTCTTTTGTGCTCGGTTGCTGGCACTGTGGTTAGTATGTCAACTATGGTGCCTTGATCCCTCCTGAACCAGCGGTCTCAATAGAGGAGTCTGTGGCTCTGAAAAGGGGTGTGAAATAGCTAGCAGGGTGGAGAAGACTTAGGTGGGGTCTCAGCCTTCCCCCTACACACGGTATTACTAGTTGGCTGACTGTTTAACACTGCAACAGAATTATCCTTAATGTGAGTTGGGAACATCTGGAGTATTTGATTCTGCTCGGGTCAGTGTAGTGGGAAGAGAGGAGCAGGCATGCCCTCTTCTGTCTCCTCCTGTCGTCTTGTCCTGGTTTCCTGCACGCAGCGCCAGTGTCTCAGGATGCAGCAGTCAGAGCCTCTGTGTTAAAGTTTTTGAAGTAGCTTCTAACAACGGCAAACTGCTGTTTTGTGAGGCATAATGGGAAAGGTGTTTTGCCTAGCTGGAATGGAAGGGAAATGATCTCTTCTCAAGTCCTTTTTGCTGTGAACTGTCCATCACTGCTTTCTTATTGCCTCGTTCCTCTTGTTCGTAGCGAGGCCCTGCTTGGTGCCCTGAGGAGTGCCAGCTTGCCGCTCGGTGAGCAGTGCGGGGCAGCGTTCTCCTTCCCCTCTCCTCTCCGAGTCGAGGTGTGCAGTGGTTTGGACGCCCTGCTTCCTTTCCCCTTCTCTCCCATCTCGTACTTGCCCTCGTGCTGCTCTGTCACCACCCTGGCCAGTGTTAGCTGGCCCTCAGACCACGTCCAGCAGCACTGAGGGATCTCCTGGAGCAGCGCCCAGCCTGGTTGACCTGATAGGCAGCAGAGCGGGCACGGCTTGTTGGGACGTGGGTGTCTGTGTGCCGACAGGGGTTGGGGCTCGCGTGTGTTTGTATTTCTGTGTTGGTTTTCACTTTGCTTTCTGGTTTACGTTTGTTTGTTTATTATTTTAATGCTTACGTTTGTTTTGCAGCTACACAGTCTTATGAAGAGAAGCTTCTTGCCTGGGACAGCCCAGGGCAGACATTGGAGTTAGAGCGTGCTCGGTCGGAGCCTTTGCTAACTCCAGTAGTTCCCTTTGTTCTTAACAGTGCACCGTGTAAGTTAGCAGCTGGGTAGCAGTAGCCGAGTAGTGCGAATAACGCTAGCTCCCCTACACGCCGGGCTCCCCTTCTCTCCTCCACCTCCGTGCCTCACCCTGCCGGGCCGGGAGCGCACGGCGAGCCCTGCGAGCTCCCCGGGGCCGGCACCCGGCGGGCCGCGGGCCTCAGGCCGCCCGCAGGCGGCGCTCCCGGCCTCCGAGCCCGGGCGGAGCCGGCTGCGGGGAGCTCCGGAGGCCGCCGGGGGGAGCCCCGGGGCCGGGCCCGCGCTGGGCCTCGGCTCCCCTCAGGGCGCTGCTGCCGGCCGGCTGCCCGCGGGGTGCCTCCGAGTCCTGCGGCGGCCATAGCCGGCCGCTGGGGAGCTGCCCTCAGCCTGCGAGGCTGCTCCGCGAAGGCACGGGAACGGCCGGGGTCAGGCGCTCGTGTCTGTGCCGGTGTGTGTGTGCCTGCCTCGCTGCAGTGTGCAAGAGGCCCTGGGGATTCATCACAGCTGGTGTGAATGCCTTCCCGCCTGAAATGTGGGGACACTGCCCGCTGGAAAAAGTGGGTCGCCTTCTGTGTGTCACTTCTGGCTCGGGACATGTAGGAAAAGCAAGAAGGCAAGCGCAGTCTGATGGAAGGGACTTGCGTTGAAGGGATAGGATCAGCGCTGCTGTGTGGTGACGTTTGGGAAATGGGTGCAGATCTCCTTGAAACGAGCCAGCACGTGGTGGCTGTGGTCTGCAGATTTGCCACTTGTCCAAGTGGAGCCTTTCCCATGGATCACATTTTGCAGGCGTGGCACGTGTTTAGGAGGGGGATCCAACGTGTAGCCACACTTCATGGGGAAGCAGCTCCAGGCGATTTGCCTGTGAAGCCGTTTTTCATAATAGGCATAGCTCACTATGTCCTTTTGATCCATTCCTTCTATATGTCACTTAGTATGTGGAAATTTATACAGGCTGAGTGGTAGAACTGACTCCCTTACCATCATGAGCCAGTTGTTCCCTAACCAAGATGTGGCTAACTGGGTAGTATAATCCTCTTAATAGATTTCCAGAGTGGGTGCAGGCATCTTCCTAAGCCACTGAGATTATCATCTTGTTGCTCTTTAGCTGTACTTCCCAGTGCTGGGATGGTACGCACATGTGGATGAAAGTTTAAGGTGAAGGGGAATTCAGACTAACATCTTCTGGCATCTGGAGCAGAATTCAGCTTTTCTGACTTGGACATCTAAAGATGGTAGGTTGCGTTTCAGGACTGTGCTTCTAATGATAGGCATCTGAGATACCTCAGGAGTGGCTTGTGGAGGTGCTTGCTTCTTTCAGGGCCTAAACAAGAAGACTAGTTCCATTTCAGACACCTACATTTTAGATGCCTAAGGGCAGATGAATTCCAGTTCTGGTGGTAGGGAGCGGAAATTATTTGGTGATGGTGAAGATAATGAAAGAGCACCTCCTAAATGCTTGTATGATGTGTACAATGTACTACCTCCAGGGAAGCTGTGGGGAAGGCTGAAGAGCTGTTGGGTGTGCATACAGTCATAGAACTCAAGTTGTGTTACTTAACAGAGCTGAGCCAAACTCTGTCAGTGTTAAGGACTCTAGATATCAGTAGGGGTGAAGGAAGGCGTCAAAGGGGATGGGGCTTGAGCCATCGGCTGTGGCAGTCCAAGAGAAGAAAGTGCAGAGGGGCTGGCCAGAGCAAGGTCGAATCAGCAGTAGACAGCTAGCCAGCTGTCTTTGCTCATCTTGAAGTCCAGTGTGCTGGGGCTGGGTTAACGGCAGTGCTGATAAGGGCTCTGCCATAGGGCTCTGCCTGAGGGACAGAGTGCATACTAGTGTATACCTAGGGCCTGTTCGTCCAACCCATCCATCTTGCTGCGGTTGTCTTTCTAGCTTGTCAAAGTCATCCCTACATGTCCCAGTTGCTTGTTTGCAGCATTCATAATAGCTGAGGTATCGGTGATGGTGAGAGGCAAGTTGTTGGGAGATTTTTTCCAATTTCCTTGGTCTGTGTGGTGGCCATTTGCCCATGGCTACTGTGGTGAAGGGTTTCTACAACTTAAGCTGCTAGACAAATGCTTCATATTAGCAGGTTCACTGGCATTCATTGGTCAGAATCCCTGGAAGCACCTAGAGCTGTCATTCAGGAGACACCTCTGGTGCGTGAGACAGGCCTTTCTAGAAGAAAAAAAAATGAATATGACATCTTTATTTCATTTCTCCCTGCATTATGGGATCACCATTCCCCTATCATACCACTGCCCCCCTACTCATATGGATGGCTGTCGTTACTGCATATCTCCAAAATGCAGGGAGCAGCATCCTATGAGATCTACACTAATGGTGCTCTGCAAGTTGCTTGTAGGAAGCACCCACTAGCCTCATATTCCTATCAAAGTCTTATATGCAGTTAAATTGCTCTTTCTTCTTGTTCACAGTGCGTAAGCAGGAGATAATTAAGATAACAGAGCAGCTGATAGAAGCCATCAACAATGGAGACTTTGAGGCTTATACGTAAGTACTGTTGGTTAGTGCATGGATGCCTTCTGACAGGTCACCAGTCAGTTTATGTTCAAGTTTTGTTGTGGCTTCCGGGTATGAGTAAGAGTCGTACAGTTGGGTATGATAAATATCGGTATGCATTTTAGCATCTCTCATTTGTAGTCAGGGATATGGTAGAGCTGTTTAAATGAACTTCAAGTAGAAGTCAGGTATCAAACAGCAACAGGAGTGGCAAAAGGAAAATGCCCTGGCTTTGTAAGCTGTGTCTGTGTTTGGGGGGAGGAGGAGAGACAGTGAGAGGAGCACAAAGAATAAAAGGTTGTGTACCAGAAACACCGAGGTTTGTTTGACATGAAATGCCAACTGTCACCAACCTTGTGGTGTTGTAGTAGTACCCTGTCCTCTAAGAGCTTACTCCTCAGACTAGTGAAATGGTTAGGCAGACGCAGTGCAAGTCACATGCCATACCAATACTTCATTGTGTAAGTAGCCTTTGGGCTTAGATGTAAGCTGTAAGGCTGCGTTGCTTTTCTTTGCAGAAAAATCTGTGATCCTGGTTTGACCTCATTTGAACCTGAAGCACTGGGGAACCTGGTTGAAGGAATGGATTTCCATAAGTTTTACTTTGAGAACTGTGAGTGGGTAGATTTGGTAACACCATCAGCCTTCTCTCTAATCTTCCTTTACTTCACATTTTGGGGAAAAATTGCTCATTTTTACTGGCTGTCAGAACCAGCAAGGACTTGGTTGTACATGAATTGTCATGCATTTATAAGAGACAGCATTCTTTCTCTCAAAAGCCTTTTTCAGCAACAAGTTTAGTTCTAACCCCCAGATCCTTTCACTGTACACATATGAATTGCCTGATGCAAGCATTTTGTAAGTGTGGACAACAGGAGCTTTAAAAGTTTGGGGCACCGGATTTCCTGTTGATATGGAAATGGAAAAAATGAACACATTTGCATGGAAACAACCTGTATGTTTGGGATAGATGTACTGAATGGTCAGATGTGAAGTTCATTATGCACAAAGTGCTGACATGCATGAACTTGGAGTTTTCCCTGGGTGGTTTCTGATCTCTAACACTGAATGAACCCCTTATGTTCATTAGGATTCAGGGGTCACCTTTTCAGTCTGGGACAGGAAAAAGAGTTGGGAGAGATGCTATCATTTATACCAGTGGATTTGCCTCCCTCCCTCTGTGTTTCCACAGGATGAAATAACTGAAATTTAAATCCTGAGCTGTTCAATTTTTTATTTTAGGGGATAGGTCGAGGTCCTTAGTATAGGCCATTACTAGTGCTCTAACTATGCAGAGACTTGGTCTCTCTAAAAAGCCTGTTCTAGAGTGAGTTTTACACTTCCGAGATCTGTCTGTATTTAATGCAGGCCTGGCTTACAGATCTCCTGACTGTTGACTCTTGTAACATTTCTGATAATTTAAACATTTTTTTCTATAACTGAGGAAACAGCAGTACTGATTGAAAGAGTAGCAAGTGTCCTTTGCAGAACAAGTGAGAGCAAAGAAACCAGGGGATTCTAAGCAATAATAAGGGCTAAGTTTTGAAAAGCAGATGATAGGGAAAAGAATTGGACAGGCGTGGATTTTGCCTGGAAATTACAGGAGCAATTTTTGTTGTATCCCAGAATCAAGCTGGAGGTGAGTAGGCGACAAAAATTGGAGGATGTGGGGGAAGCTGTTCTTCTCTTAGTGGTAAAATGAAGCTGATGTTTTTATGTGTTCTGCCAGTACTGTCGAAGAACAGCAAGCCAATACACACCACCATCCTGAACCCCCACGTCCATGTCATCGGTGAAGATGCTGCCTGCATTGCATACATCCGCCTGACACAGTACATCGATGGCCAAGGCCGGCCCCGCACCACGCAGTCTGAAGAGACTCGCGTCTGGCACCGCCGAGATGGCAAGTGGCTGAACGTCCACTACCACTGCTCTGGAGCCCCTGCAGCACCTCTCCAGTGAGGATCATACATGGGTATGGAATATCTGGGAAAGAACATATCGTATATATTGAAGGCAGCTGTATGTGGGAATTCAGTGCCATACTCCCAGACTATTCAGGGGTGTTTAGCTGTGAGAGAACCATTTTTAGTTGTCTGCAGGCTAAAACTTTCCACTGGTCTGTGGAAGCCTTGTCCTCTGGTCTCTGGAGGATTATCTGCCACTCCTGACAAACCAAAGCCATGCGCCAGATGGTTGCTCCTGAGCATAGATGCCCTTGTACCCATAGTACTTGCTCCTGTATATTCAGCTTTGTGCTCAGACAGAGCATACAGAGCAGAGAGTATCTCATGGTGTGCATGTGCACAGGTTTGCTGTTTCCCAGCTGTCAGGGATCTGCCTTTCTTGTGCTTCTCTACAGAAAGGATTCGTGTTTGGTTGATGTAGTGTTGCCAGACAAAGCTGGTAAAGACTTGAGCTTTGACAAAAGCAAAGAGGTCAGTTAGCAGGTGCTGAATAATGCCTAGATCTAATAGGCCTCTTCCGGTAATGCCAACAGCACAGGTGATTAAAACTACCAGCAAGGGCAGATACAGGCTGTCAGACTGAGGAGTGAATCCAGCCTTGAGAACAAGCTATAAATGTTGGTGGTATACAAGGAGAAGAAGGCAAGCATGGGAGGAAAAACTTGGAGTGAAAGGTTCTTTTCATATAATGTGCTCCTAAACCGTGGTGAAATTACTTGTTTTTTTTTTTAGGCTATTTTAGTACCTTGTCTATGAATCAGGGAATGTACAGAGCAGATAGGTATTTTGGAGAATTTGCATGACGTTGGTGATTTCAGAGAACTTCTTGATGAGAATGTCATACTCTAAAGAGTATGTTATAAAATCTGTAGAGAACAATTTCTATGCCATAAGAATAAATATGTATTTTTATAAAATTTACTAGCCATTTGCTGATGAGTAGAAGTTACTTAGCTTACAATGTTGAAAAACTCAGAGGAAAAGAAAGCTAAACAAATAATAATATCAGAGGTTTTAAAACATTCCCCATTTAGCTTGACACAATTCAGCATGGGAGGAAACTTCAATTACAAAATTTGACTTGAAGCAACAATTGTTTCTTGCTCTTAAAGGAGAGCAGTATGGTTCCTCGTACTTTTTGAAGTATGCTTTTTAGGCATTTTGATGTCTTTATTACTTTGCTCTTATTGAGATGTACAAAATGTTTCTGCTTCCTTTCATTGTATGCTGAAGTATATGACATTCATTTTAAAGATCTAAGTTTTGTAATCTTAAAACCATTTTATTCATAATTTTCTATTTAAAAACCAAAAGAAAAGATTAAAAAAACAACACACTTCTACACCTGGGAGGCAAGCTTTTTAAAATATATTCATTTGAGAATGAGCCACTTGAGTATAGTTACTGCACCGTGTGTACTACTAAGAACTAAGCCAAGAGCAGTTTGCATTCATTTGGATTGTGAGGGATTGAGCCCTAGTGAAGGCAAGGGAAAGGAATGTGAACTACCACAAGCAAATTGCAGAGGTCACAAATGGAATTTGGAAAGCAGAAGTCAGTCAGGATGTCCTAAAAGCAGGGGAGCTTTCAAGAGGGCTGGACAATCAGCTGATTTTTTTCAGCAGGGAGTAAGGCAATGAGAAGGATAATGCCTTTGGAAGGAAACAAAAAATAACTTCTTTTCGTTATTCTTCATCACAGAAGTGTTGAGGGAGACTTATGCGCTAGACATAATCTACTTTGAAGTCTCAAAAAAAATGCAGACTAAATTAAGAAATTGAAGACTGGTAAGGCTCAGTGGTATGCCTAGAAGTTCTGAGGAAGCTTAGGAGTGAAGTGTCTTAGCTGCTACAGAAGAGTTATGTTTCCTTGACTCAGCTGCTGAAATATTGCACCTCTTCCAAAAGTATGTACTGGATAGCTTTTGAAAACTGCAGAGTAGGATCCATTTCCAAACCAGAAAATGTTGGTTAAAACAATGTTTAAAAAATTAAATCAAGTTTAAGTATTTGCATGCATTTTTGGGTTCTAAAGGAAGTGTAACCACATGCCGTTATGAGTGGGGTCAGCCCCTACTGAACCACATGGAATCATTTGTGAGCCACGTTGGCCCATGTGCACTGAAGGTTAAGGATGAAGAAGGAATGAGGTGAATAATAATGCTTAAATAGAAATCAGTGGTTTGCCCTCACCTGGAAGGCAGAGTTCAGTTTTGGGTAAGTCACCATGAAAAGATAAAACAGCTATAAAAGAAATTTGAGGATAATCAGAAGACTTCTGTGTAAGGAGAGAATAGTAACCAAGAAGGGAAAGAACTAAAAAGAGAGTTGAAAAAAAAATGCAAATTAAGAAATGTAGAAAGATGATTTTGGCTATGCTTTGATGCCAAGACAATTATAAATAAATATGAAAAAAAAAAAAAATCAACCAAACTTAACTGATCAAAACAAGTCCAGTAATTTGACGCAGTTTGATCAGCCAGGAGGACCCTTTGCTAAAAGCAGTCGCTACAGCTACAACGTCGCAAAACTGCAGAAAAGGTCATACATTTGTTTAGATACCAAGAACATCCAGAACAAAAAATGCTGAAGAATTTAAAATAATAGTGGTAGATCTTTATATTCAAGGCAAAAGCCAATTGGCAGTGAGGTGGAAATTGTTCTTTAGGGCCAGACTCTTTGATCACCCCTTTGGGAAAACTTCTTCAACTTCTGGCACATGTCGCTATTAGATAGCGGACCCAGATATGCTCCAACCAAGCAAGTAATTTGTTTTAGCAAGTAGCTCGTTCCTGTTGGCACACTCAGTCACCTGGAAGGGAAAGTGTGTTCCTCGTGTCTTCAGGGCTCTGCTAATGAGTCCCAGTCCGATTTAGGAAGGATTTTTCCCTGCACCAAATAATTACCCCATAGAAGAACTTGTTTTATTAATTGAGCTAACATTTGGCTTTATTTCCTTTCATCTCCTGTCCTCTTCTCCCCTCTTCTGTCTGGGTGGACGCTACCTCTTCGTGACTGCAGCAACTTGTGGAGATACTCAGCTGGAGGGCAATATCTTCTTAGCACGCAGCTCTGGAGTGCCTGAGTGACAGCAATGGTCATGTCTGTTTTGACATTAAAAAAAAATAAATAAATACAAATTACAAACAGGCAGCAGCCAAATGCACGAAACCCTGCATGCATCTGATGCTCCGGGCGCTGCCTTTCTGTTGTTTTCCATGGATCCATCGTGTCTGTTTCTGCTGTACGAAGGTGTTTTTAAATCTAAAAAAGAAAAAAAAAAAAAGACATGTTGTTTGTATAAAATAATAAAAAAAAACCAAACAAACAGGAGTAATGCTAAATACATGACAGATTATCCAACATGCCCCCTCCCCCAGGGCTAAGAAAATGGCAGCAGCTGGAACATCTTTCAGAAATGAAGTGAGGGGGAAAAGCAAAAGTGAAGGAGAGAGAGAGAGGGAGAGCAAAAAAAGGAGGCGGCTTGAGCAGCGGATGGCTGAACTGTGCTCTGCAAAGCCATGGTGGAAGTTAACATCGCATTCAGGCTGTGCTGTGACTTCAATCAGTGAGCGGTGGCGAGGAGACCCCAGAGGAGCCAGTGTGAAGACTGGGGCACGAGAGTGAGGAGGCGCTTCTCTTCGTATTGCCCAGCAGACTGACTTCAGCCTGAGTTTCTTCTTAGATTTCTGCACAGCAAGAACGTTATGGAAAGCTGGTTGCTCAGCTGCTGGATCCCAAAACAGACTTTTTTTAAAAGAAAAAACAAAATGGGATGTTGATTTAAAACTAATGGTGTAAGTAAGGATTAAAAAAAGTGGGTTTAAGTGAATATAACTTAAATAGAAGCTTGCTCTTCAAAGATACAGGTTTTAGAAACAGCCACTACCTGGCCAAACATGAATGTTTGAAGCCAGCTTATTTAATTAAAAAAAAAAAAAAAAAAGGAAAAGAAAAAGAAAAAGCGCTAAAAACAGCATTAAGAGCAGAGATTTTAGAGGAAGAGGGTACATGTATGGGATTTCTATGTTTTTCTTTCTAGTAGCATGGTTGGGATCCACAGTGCTGCAGAACACGTGTTCCTTAGGAAGCAGACAAGAAACTTAGTGTTATGTTCTTCATGAAGACTTGCACATACACTCCTATATGAGGCATAAATAGCGTGTGTTTTTTATACTGAAATATATGCACCATAGAATTAAAGGGGTTACCTGGCCTCCTGTTTGATTTGTTTGATCTCCGAAGAAAAAAGCAGTGGGAGCCAGCAGCCCCAGCCAGGTGCTTGTCCCCACCACTAACCCATCTGATGTTTGTAAGTGTCATGTTTCCTAGTGTTTATTTGGGTAATTTTTCTATTTTTTACAGTGATGTTGTAACACAGAAAACTATCAGATCAGAACCTCAAACCGTAGCTGTAGGACTCCAGGCCACCTCCTGGTGTTGCCTCTGGGTGTTAGAGGATACCTCATGAAGCAGAGGGGAAAGGGAATTAGCACATGTGATCTGATGTTTGTCCTTTGGGCCAATTCATCTTCCTTTCTTTTCTTTGCTGGAAAGGGAGTCCATTTCCTTTATTCATTAGTTGGGGAATATGGAATTGTTTTGTTGACCTTACCAAAACAGATCCTAGCCCCAAGCAGAAAACTGCCTTTCTGGTGGACCCTTTCAGTAACAGGGTTTGTCTTGACCAAGGGGAAGGACAGAGTTACTCATTCTTTATAGCATCTGGGATGGGCTTTTACCTGAATTTCTGTCTACCCCCTAATTATTTTCTTGATCTTTCAAGGCAATTAATGTGATTGTGTTGACAGCATACAAAATGTGAGGCAACCTTTTTACAGACTACGGAACAGAAGAAAGCTAATTTGAAATTTTAATCCTTATTTAACAGAATGCAGAAAGTAAAAGCTGTTGCACAAAGTGTGGCTGTCTGCACTGGATAGCTGTCTGCTCCCTTTGTCAGAGAGGTGCTATCCCACACCAGGATTAGATCAGCTAACCCGTGAGGAAGGAAAAGGCCATCTACACACCCCAGGTTTGTCAGAGTAAATACTCTTTTATTCCTCCCTCCACCGTCCTAAGGAGGACTTGGGGGGCTTGAAACCGTAGGGGGCAAACACTAAATGTTATTATTTCAAAACATTTTAAAGACAGCACTAAGCCAGCGAGTGAAGTGGAAAAACGAGAAGCCTTGATATTTTACTCAGTTGTTTTTTTTTTAAGCCACAAAGAGAGAGCAAACAGGAGATTACAATTATGCCATTTAAAAAAAGATAAATACAAAACATTATGCATGCCTTCTTTAGGTCTGATCTTCCTTGTCTCTTTACCTGATGATGATTAATACGTAAAATGAAAACCCTCTGTATTAAGTACCTGCATCTTTCAGAGAAAATTTAAAAGGAAAAGAACTGTTGGGTTTTTTGGTTTTGCACAGTCTTGGAGACAAACTCTTTTTCGTTTGTTTGTTTTATTTCCTTTTAAGTTAATGAGAACCTTAGCTTGGTATGGCCATTATCAAACACAGCTGTACACCTTTAGCATTCTTAATGTTCTCTTATGGGGCTAATATAAGCATCTATATAATATATATTATAAATATCACATTTTAAACAGGAAATGGAAGGCATTTGATGCAGAATTTTTGCATGATATAGAAATAATTAAAGTTAGCTAGTGTTTGTTTGTTTGGTCTGAATGTTGGTAGAACCTTCATAGCTTTGTTACAATGAAACCTTGAACTGAAGATATTTAATAAAATAACATTTAAACAGTGCACAGTTTTGAGTGTCACACTTTTCATTTAAACCATGGGACGATGTGTAATTGGCACTTCTGGGATAAAAATCATTCCGTAAAGCTATTTTATATTTCAGTATATCGTGTGATTAAAAAGAGCCATGTTTTAAAAAAGAAAAAGGTAAGTGGTATCATTAATGGAAAGGAAAAAAATACTGACGTTAATAAAAAAGCAAAGGGATAGCAGAACCTGTGAAAATGGCTGGTTCTGTTCCTGGTGGTCTAGCCTAGCTATGCTGTTACCTCCTTCCTTGGTGTCTGTTTTCTTTGCTAGTATTGCAGCTTTTTTGTGGAATAAACTGTCTTGCTTTTAGGTTTGCCTGATGTAAATATGCTGAACTCAAGCTGCTGGGCAGCCACTAGGTCTGCTAGCTGGCGTATTTATTTCATGTTCTAGTTGGGACGCTCCTGCAGAGGCGCAGATCCGTCCGGCGATGCATGCAGATCTGCGTGCTCTAGCAGCATGACAGCTTTGGAAACCAGAAGGCTGTGGTTTGGCTGTGTTTCACCTGTTGGCAGGCTTTGCCAGTGGCACACAGGCTCGTGCCACAGCTGCCCCTTCCTGCTCCCCAGCCTGTGGTGCGCTTGTGCTGCTCCCTGGCCTGTGCTTGGGCCGGGCCCCGCTGGCCGTGCCCGGGGGGAAGGGGCGGCTTGGCCTGTCACAGGGGGAGAGATTGGCGTGCTTCGTCCCTGTGGCTCCCTAGGAAGTAGGTGTCAGTTGGTGCCGCTTGAGGAGGCGATTGCTTGTCCTGCCTGATGAAACAGCAGGAAAATTGCCCTTAGTTTAAAGGGAGAAAGTGAGGGTTTTACAGCCTGCTTGAGCTGACCTGTTTGTGGCCAGCAGATAGCTCCTGCTATTGCAGCGGCAAAGAGAGCTGCTGCTACTGCTTCTGGCATTCGAGGCAGCGTCATTCAGCCGGTAAGCTCTCTGCTGAAGCAGCTAACCGTACTTTAATGGTCTTGGAAGGAATGTGGCAGTACAATCCGATGTTCATGAGAAAAAGATGCCCATAAAGTTAGTGCTAGTCGTCTGTGTTCATGGTAGCTCTTTTAACCAGCACATTTAACCATAGTCATTTAAATGCTGCTACTGAAAGTACAATAGGCGGGCTAATTTGTATGTCAAGAATATTTATGAACTATATATGGGGCCTTTCAGAGGGTTCGTGTGTGTTTGTGAGATTTAAGTACATTAATTTAAAAAAGATGATGTTGGTTTAAGTTGTTCTTTATGTGCCTTCACCACTCACAATTGCTCTGTTAGTCTGTCTTGGACAGGAGCTCTGAGAAATGTGTAAATTTGATAAATTTTCTCTAGAAAGGTCTCTTGTCTTGTTTTCTTTTTGTCTTCGCTGGCAGCAGGGATTGGGAATGGCATTGATAGGCAGCTCAATACCTCTAACCTTAGATGTGAAGCTGCAACTTGTTCACAGAGTTATTTTCCAGCATGCCTGTCTAGTTGCAGTTTGCTCATTCTGTTGGATGGCATTTGGTGTCTTCCTACATAAGAGAAGTGGCTGCAAGTGGTCTCCCCAGTTTGCCTCTCTCTCCCAGTATATGCACGTGCACGCTGGTCCACATGGGCTGATTATACTCTGGCAGACTGGATTAATGGTAGTTTTTATTTGTGCCCAAATCTGATTTCCCTTTAAACCAGGACTGGTCTGCTGTCACTTGATGGGTTAGCAGAACAAATTTCGGCAGGATGTTTTAATGCTGTAGTATGTACAAGAGCTGGCGAGAAGCATGAACAGCATTAGATCTCAAGTGTTCATATCCTCTCCATTTTACTACGAAAGCGATTACCTTTTCCTTCTGTACAAATGATAATGTAGACAAACGGATGAAGTATCTAACTAGCGATCAGAAGGCATGGTCTGTTCCTGGTTTTTGTTACAGTTCTGCAGGGTGACTGCAGACAGCCCACTTGTGTGCTGCGTGCTTCACTCTTTCCCTTTGTACATGCTGATAAGAAGGCTGACCTCTCCAGCAACTAATGAAACAGATTGATGAAGAGTGATGCACAGCAGCTGGGTGGTATTGCTGCTACACATCACAGACTGTTTCTTTTTTTCCATGAGAATTGGAAAGGTTTAGGGTTGCAGAGTAATGCACCTGGAATGCTTGTTTATTTGGGGTTCAAATGGATTTATTTTAAAGCTGGGAAAGGTGGTCCTTGGGGGCACTTAAAGTGGCTTGAGTGGAGGGTTATGAATCTTCCCCTTGAGACCCTGAATGCCTGAGAACTCCTCACCTGCAGGAATGCCTTGCCTTCCTGCCTGCTGGTTAGGAACAGGAATTTACTGGCGTGTAGTATCACAAAGAATTGTAAGGAAGCAATTTCCTCTGTGCTTAAGAAGCCGTAGAAAACAGAAAGACACATGCTTGTGTTTTTTATTGCAACCTGACCACAGTGGGAGGATGCAAAAACTAAGTCAAAATACAATCTCAATCTGAAATGTCCTTGTGCTGTGGAGGGGTAATCTGAAGCACAGTGGTCTAGGGAAAGAGGAGAAAGGTTGCTTCCCCTTATCTGTGACAATTTACATAATTCTATTTATCATAATTAGCCATGAATGGTTGGGCAGGGTGACTTTTATTCAGAGAAATAATCCACCCTAACCCTGTATATTGACAGAGTTGGGACTTGGCCGGTTCTTGTTGGGATGAAATACTCTCTTGTCATGACCTATTGTGTATCATGTTTCTGTGGAAAAGTGCAGTTCGTACCAACAGAGGGGGTCTGAAAAAAGGAGCTGGGGCTGTGCTTCAGAGGCCTTACTTGCACTGGAATGTCTCATGGCCTGTGTTAGTTGATAGTGCAGTGCAACTGCTGTTCTATAAAGCAATTTGCAAGTTTGCTGCTTCTTAAATATTTAAAAGTTTATTTTAAACTAAAAAAAAAAATAATTTACCTGTTGTTAGAAGGACATGTTCTGCTCACCTGTGTTGTTTGAAATTAATCTCTTTGGATTCATTGTACTTTTATTGTATTTTTCAATACTAGAAAATCCATCTATTTGGATTTCTCCTATTTTTCTAGTAGTGAAATGAAAAGTATGATAAATCCAAAGAGATGGATTTCAAACAGCTTATGAGTAGAACATGTCTTTCCTATGTAAGTGGGTCTAAATGTTTTTAGGAGTCATAAACTGGTTTCACCTGTGTTCATCCCACAGTAGTGTTAATGCTGATATTTTAATTGTCAGCAAGTCTGAACACCTGATCTCTTGTACATGTGCAATATCAATAAAAGTCTCCCAAACCAATTAGGAATACTTCATTAGCCTTTGAGTTTTGAAATGCAATAACATGTTTATTTTATACAGCATTATGCTTTGACCTTTCCTTTTGAAAGAAATGGGTTTCCTGACCCAGTAAAATTTCAGTACAAGTGGGTAAATTAGAAATATTCAATATAGCTTTTTTTTTAAAAAAAAAAAAAAAAAAAAAAAAACAGAATATGTAGGGAAGTTTGCACTTTTGTTTTTGTTTTATATCTACAGGAGGAGAAAGATGTTTCAGAGAAATGCAATGTTAGCAGCAATTGCACGTGCTCCATGCTAAACAGCACAGAGCAATGCATAGCCTGGAAGATGGAAAGGGAGTAATACAGCAGAGTCCTTGGCGTGTTGGAGTGTGAGGAGGCTGGTGCAGGGAAGAAAGACAAGCTGCAAGATGGATTTAAAACCTCTTGCAGGTTAGTAGAGGAGGCTGCGCATGGCACAGGGCAAAACCAAAAGATGACGAAGGGATGGAGATGTTGACATGATGAAACCAGAAGAAAGGCAAGTGAATGCTATTCTGAAGGTTTGAGGAAGGAGGAAAAGTTTGCGGGGGGTGGGGTGTATTTTGGGGCTACTTCTTCCACTACAGTTTGAAATGTGTTTGTAAGCCAGTATTGTTGCACCTGTGTGGTGGATGATGTGCTCTCCCATCAGTGATCCCAGGTGTAGCTCCTACTACTTGAGATGGCTTGGCCTGGGGGAGGGAGGGCAATTACCCCCCACAAAACACAACTCTACTTCTACCAGAATATCAAATTATGGTTTGAAGCAGTAAATCCCATTACGTGAACTGTGGTCCAGGACTTTAACTGCTGCCACCACCCACCACCACGTTCTGAACTGTGGCAGCTTCCCCCTCTTGGTTTGCATTGGTTCAGCTGCACCGGCCACCACCTGCCCCTCCTGCCTCTGGCTGGTATTTGTATGTGGCCTGCGGCACGGGTTGGGGTTAACTCTACACAAATTCACATCCAGCTGCGTGGGGTGGTAGGGGGCAGGCATGGTGCCCTAGCCCCTCCAGCGCTGGTCCCAGCCGCCTCCGCCCGCTGTGCAGCAGGTGTGCTGCCCCTGCACCTGCGGCTGGCTTCGTGCTGTGCCCTCGTGCCCTGGTCCCCGCAGCAGCCCCTCCGCTCCCGGTAGGGCCACGCGGCGGCGCTCCCCGGCCCCCGGCCGCGCCCCTGCCCTCCGGCGGGCCGCTCCCGGGGCCGCGGGGCCTCCCTGCGGGCTCCCCCCTGCCGCCGGCCCCGCTCCTCCCGCGGCCGGGGCGGGGCGCCGCGCTCCTCCCC
>CM021770.1:15659693-15918171 GCA_011076525.1 Nettapus auritus
AGCCACCTGTGCGGGCCCGGCGGGACCCCGAGGGGCCCCCGCGGCGGTGGCTCCGCGGGGCGAGGTGCCGGGCCGCGAGGGCTCGTTCCCCGCGGGCTCCCGGGCCCGGAGCACGCTGGCGGCGGCGGCGGCGAAGCTCCGGGCGCCGCCGTTTGCCCACGCCGGGGCGAGCCGCCTGCCCTGCCCGCCGGGGATAGAGGCGGGCTCGCGTCGCCCGTGCGAATGCAGGCGCGAGTCGCAGGGCGGCACAGCGGGCTGCTTTGTGACAAACCGCGCCGAGGAGGCGTTCGGAGGGGTTAACCGTGCGCGCCTGCCCGCTGGGTTGCGTGGCCCTGAGGTAAACTGGAAGCACCCGACGCGTTTTTCAAGTTACGCGCAGCCAACTCGGTTATCTGCAGTAACTGGGCTGGGAAGTGCTGCTCCGGCGGCACATCTTGGTACGAAAACACCCTGAGAGCCACAAGTATTCGCAAGCACAGCGTCGGCCCCGTGTGCTTGTCCATCAGGCTGGTACCCTGCGTCCTCCCAACAGGCTGCCTCGGGGCCATGCCCCCACGGTGGGAGCAGAGCCCCCGGACAGGAGCTCAGGGACGGCCGAGGTGCCGGATCTGCACCTGGCAGAGGTGGTGTTTCTGCACCGGGCTCCTCAGAGCCACTGCCTGACCCAGTCACTGATCCAGCTCCTGGCAGGCTGGACATGGAAGATCTCGCTAGCCCGTACCTCATGCCGCACAGAAGCGGCTGTGCCATGCTGAGGGCTCGGCTGGTTCCAAAAGCAGCCGAACTCTGCTAGGCCCGCTCTGAGCCAGTGGAAAAACTCCCTGCTAGGATCTGGCAACCGGCATAAAATATTCTAAAACTTTTCCACTGTCAGCAGCTGTGAACATGGATGTATCTCGTAGCATTATTGTTTAGTACACTCACTGTTTTCTCTTCAGATCTTTTTTTCCCACCCCAAATTGTTCGTTCTTCTCATTTCTCCCCTTGAGGTTTTCCTTTTTCACTAAATCCGTGCCATTACACTCTTTGCTGCTACTTCTCTAACATGTTTTCCTGTTGCATCTCTCCTTCCTCTATTTTGATATTTTTTCAGCCTATATAAAGCTTTTTTTGTCCATCTGTATGATTTTGACCTATGAATCACTGGAAATTTCAGAATGCAATGTAAACGAGGTGCAGAGCAGGGACACGGAGCAGAACTAGCGGCACATCTGTCCCAGTCAGAGCTTTTGCTCCAGTCACAGAAACCACTGTTGCTGCTGGGCTCTCAAACCTGGCGTCAGAGCGGGGACCGGGCCAGTGCTGCCCTCTGGGGAGGGAGTTCTTCGGGCAGCAAAATGGGGATACGGTACAGAAAAAGCTGAGAATTGCTGTTTTAAGATTCAGAGTAATACCTGTGAGCGTTTGTCAGCCCAGGAGCACGTATGCTGGAAGCCGTGTGTTTTCGGCAGCATCCAGTAGTTGCAGCGGTGGTGCTGCCTGCTGCATGGTTTTTGTGCAAGGCACCTTTCAGTGTCGTGGTGCCTAACCTTACACCGATGACCTGGTAAAAATAAGCAGACTGAGCCTGGTTTTATATTAGCATTTCTATGGTTCCTTAAAAAAAAAAAAAAAAAAAAAAAGGAGGGAGAGGGGATATCCAAATGCAGATGAGGCCCTGATGTGGCCTGAACCACATCGTATCTCCTCCTAACTGTGCCCTGTGTGAGGGGTTTAAATGTCTATCTGATCTCTCTGGTGTATCTGGAATATGCAGTGGTTCTCAGAGCAGAGCTGCATAGATAAGATAATCTGTTTCATTTTAATTGGCAGAGTTGTTTACACATGATCTCTCACTCATTTTTCTCTTTTAAAGGAATGCGTATCTGTCCCTGATTACAGCTCAGGTCAAAATCCCTCAGCACTCGCAGCAAATCTCTTCTAATTGGGCTCATTTACCTCTCATAAGGTTGCGTTTAAATTCTCTCTCTTCTCAAATCCTTCTCCCCAGCCTGTAACGCAGTTTATTACGGCGTATTTTATAGACGAGGGAAGAGCCTCTGGCTGTCAGCAGCCTTTGCAGCTCGTCGCGTTTCCAGCCCAAGAGGCAGCCGCAGCGCGGTTTGGGGTGCCAGCAGCGATGCGGCAGCAGCACACACGCAGTCTGTGGTGGGGCCGCTGGGCGCGAGCGCCGCTTCCGCCGCCGCTTCTGGAAATAATTGGGGTGAATGCTCCCGCTTGTTGTCTCCGCTCCTCTAGCCTTTACGTAGGCGCTGCCGATGCAAGGGTCTCGGAGTTCAATTTTTCCCTTTCTAGCTGTCTTTCTAGTCTCGGTGATTGAGTGTAAATACCACTGACTTGCTGCTGCTGTCTGCGAGGACAGGCTTTGAACAGCTCAGAACTGGCAGAAGCCTGGTGCTGGGAGCTTATTTTTAGAAGGCCCAGAGCAACATTAGCTGCCTTTGTAAAACGTCCTGTGATTTTCCCGAGCGCGGTTGCTTTGGTTAATTGAACGTAACACGAAGAGGTGAAACTCTGCCTTTCATTATGCCTGTGCCGAGGCGCTTCATCCCTGGCCTGAGCCAGCCCGGTCTGCAGGCACAGCACACGCCTGGTCTCAGCGCTGATTTCAGCTCTGGAAATCTCAGAGGCCGTGTTTTCCGTGAGCTGTGCCCGCTGCCCTTGTGCTGCTGGTTTTCCAACTACACCGACATCAGAGGGGAACGTGAGCTGCTGCTGGAGCCGCCCCAGCCTGGCTCCCGGGCCGTGGTGCAGCAGCTCAGGTACTTCTGTGTTGCTGCTCCTGCTCTGCAGCAGCAATCTCCAGCAGAGCTGTGCGCTGCTGCCTCTTAAATTGCCTCTGAAAGACTGACTGGAGTGCCTACACCAGAGCCCTAGCTGTTCTGTCTGCATAGCAGTATTTGGAGGTCTCGGGCCCCTGGCAGTTGCTGTTTGGGGACATTTTTTCCATGTAGACCGATATCCAGAAAGGACATGCTACAGATGGCTAGACTGGATCCGTATGTGCCCTATTAAAAATGCAGTAGAAACCTGTAGATGTGCGTGATGAATTAATTTGTACATCAGGAAGATATCTATCCTCCGTCATGTTATTGCCTGCTGTAATATTTTTAGTAAGCTAACTGATCGCCCAGCGAAGGCGAGGTGGCTGATAAGATTGTGAAATGCACCCTGGGCCTTCTCAAAATATTTGTGGCTTTTACTGGGTAAGGTCACAGGATCCGTTTTCACAGAAGCGGGAATTGGTGTTTGCTTGTTTTTTAAAGCCCAAACTCTCCAAACAAGAAGAGGGATGGTCACGGTCTGTCTCTATATATAGACTCGGCCTGCTTTTGATTTCGTTGTATAAAGTGAAAAGCACAAAATAAATAAGAACAGCTTCACGCAGCACTTGCACATGTACTAACAACACCGAGGTGATGTTCAGAAATACCTGTCTGTTAACTGTGTTTGTAGCTGCGTGTAACTGATGCTGTCCTTCCTGCTGGGGTTGCAAACGCTAAATATCAACAGTGTTGGTGCCCGCTCTCAGGCCAAAACGTTAATACCTTAACTTAGCCTGAAATACTGCATGCTGTCTTTCCAGACATGGAAAGGAGAAACGTGTTTTGTCCTCTCCTTGGTGTATGGGGCGTGGGCAGATCCTACTGCCGGTCCCGAGTGCGTCACCCCGCAGTTACCATCTCCAGTGCTTGGGGCAGTGCTTGTGTGTGGGGTGGAAGTGAGGGAGCGGGACCAGAATACAGCACCACTCAGATCTGTTTTCTTCCTGGGCTGCAGGGCATTATTCTTGTTATTCTGAATTTGCTTTTTCTTCCTTTTTTCCCTTTGGAAGTCTCTGCGTTTGTGGAAAAGGCTGTACGGGGCATTCCCTGTAAAGCAGGAGCCATCAGAGGCTGTCCTTCCCGCCCTACCTCCCTGCTCGCACGAGGAGATGAGGGCTTGCGGGCACCTCCTCGGGGAGGGAGGGTTTCCCCAGGAGGGGAGAGGAGGACATGACACCGCGTGTGATAAACGACATGCCAATGGGTCATGGCCCTCCGCGGGCCTGGGGACCGCTGCTGCTTTTATTTATTGATGCGCAGTTGTCCTCTGTATCCAGCAACTCTCTTGGGAGCCGGGTTGGCATAGATAATGCAAGAAGGAAGGAGGGAAGAGGGACAGCGAGATGACAATTTTATCCCTCCTTCCTTCGTCTCTTTTTTTTTTTTGCAGTTCTAGTCTGCCATCTGGTCTTCCTCCTCTGTTTCCCTGGTCTCACACATCCTTCGTTTCTGCACCAACTTCCCAAGAAGATGGCTTTCCTCTGAGTGGTTCCTGTTGGGAGGCCTGCATGTCAGCACCCTTAGGTTGTGTGGTGGAGCAGCTTGGTTTTCTTTGGTCGTGTTTAGTCTTACGGTTCCGGATGATTCCATTAGCCTCATATTTTATCGGTCTTTCAGCTTGTCTCTAATTAATGCTAATTTGCTTGGCAGTACTTCTGTAGTAAAATCAGAGTTTGCATGTGGATTTTTGAGCTCTTCATCAGGTATTAACTCTTAAATTTTCAATCACTTTGGTATAAATTCTTTAAGGGACACGGTGGGATGACAGGCCCTAGGTGTGATAATCTCCGAATAATAGAGATCAATTTAGAAAACAAAAAAGTGCAAGTTTGCTTCAGAAAGTTTAGAAGAACCCCAGAAGATTTAGTAAAGGTGTATTTTTGTCTTAGGAGTTTCTTATTAAACTGCTTTGCATTAGCTCTCAGCCTGACGGTGCTTTTGAGCACACAGGAAATTTCACGTCAGAAGGGGCTTTTAGGACAGTTAATTTGATCACCTCAGGGCTGACGAGAGTTGCAGGGTGATCTGACTGTACATAAAGGTCTACATCTGAGGAGTCCCCATCTGAGCTAGTCACTGCGTGTTCCTTTTGCGTTAGGGCATAGCCCGTTTCATCCTAGAGCAGAAGGCCACCTTTGGGGAGATGGATCAGGTTTCTGAAGTCTTTTTTGTTTTTCTACCAAATATAATTGAGACTGAGGATGCTTGGTGCAGATGTAGGAAATGTCAGCAGGACACACGTCTAACAGGAGATAAGCTGAACACCTCCCATAGTGACAATAACTTGCTTCTCATCCTGGGCTCCTTTCAGTGCAGCACTTTTAATGTCTTCACTGATAATTGATTCACGTAAATTTGACTCTTCTGAACTCAGCTCTCTTACCATCTTCTTTACAGCACTCTTTCTTTAGTTTTCTTCTTTTTTTTTGTGGGGGGTGGGATATTATTTCTGAGGTAGTGATTCTGTGCCACTCACCCTTCATTCTGAAGGGTTTTGCAAATGCCATGCTCTGCAATTGTTGATCGCCTTTTTGTTCTTAGCTCTGTAGTTAAGCTGTTCAGCGGTCAGGGTTCCCCTCTAACTGGTAACCAGGACCTTACTGTGGTCCTGGCCAGCCGTGCCTGTTCCAGAGAAACCACACCAGGTCACAAGTAGGTGTTTATTCCATGCTTGATCCTAACAGATGAGGTTATACTTGGCTCTGGGAGCAAGCTGAATGTCAAAATGACCTGTCATGCCCTATGTGACATTTTTCAGCAAAGAGGGAGGCTTCTCTCCTGCCCTGTTTTGCACTGTTGGGTTTTATTTACCAACAAATGATGAGTGGAGGATTGGAACGAACCAGAACGGTGGCACGTTGTTTCTAGGTCACTGCTTGAGAGGCGTAAAATAATTTCACAGCAAGCTGAATGCCTCTTAATATTTGATGGCCCAAGGTGAATGAGGAGCCCAGGAAGACTGGGAACACAGTGCGAGCTGATAAAAGGCAGAAATTTTCAGTGGAGAAAAGGCTGGTGTCTTGGCTGACTCCTTAGAACGTCGTCCTCTTCCACCTGTCATTGCCCATGTCTTGCTTGTGCTTCTCTTCTGGGGATCATCTGCACGGCCGTCTGTCCCCCACGTAGTGACATCTTTGAAGTGGCATCACTTGTGTCAGTTCAGGAGGTAAAGAACTGGAATCAGCAGCACGCTCCTGCCAGTGAACTCCTTGCCCTTCCAGTTATTGCAGGCTGGGAGATAGAAAAAGAGCAGGCAGAAACTAGTGAAGGCAGTGCATCGATCAGCACTGGATGAGCGGCCTTGTGAGAGGACTGCTGAAGCTCCCTGTCTCGTCAGCTTTTTGAACCCTCTTTCAGGAGAATGATACAAGAAATCACAACACTGAACCTGCCTTTTCAGTAGCATTAATGGGTCTTGGGCTAGTCCAAAGGCTTCAAAGAGACAGATTCATTTCAGCATCGAAGCCTGGCGTAAACTGCTAGTCTCCATGTCTAAATATTGTCCAGAGCACCTCTGAAACTTGAAGCCTTCCTTCTCCATTTCAGTTATAAATCACATATTTTGTTACTTTTGGTTTCCTTTTTTATTTTTTTTCCTCTGCTTTAAATGTTCCGGATTCAGTCAGCAATCTTCAGCTCAAACTGCATGTGCTTTACGTTTGGCTGAGTCATAATCATCTTCCTCACAAGCAGAGATCTGTCACCGTCTCCTGATTTAGTTTTGTCTGCAGGCTTTCATCCATATCCTTTTATGTTCCTGTTTCTGATCTGGCCGCTTGTATCAGAGCATGGTGTGAACAAGCCTACTTCCCTGAGTCAAGGCTACCACGAAAACGTGCTGTGATGTGTTAGCACCTATGGGTTAGTGTCGTGTGACAGCGTGGGAACAGGGGAGGTTTCCACGGCCCAAGTCAGGGATTTCTGCAGGAAAACTTGCTTCGCCTCAGATGAAATAATGGTGTTTGCCTTTCCAGCATTACTTTTAAATACAGATTCCTCACTAACCACATGTTAGGGTACAGTGCTCCCTGTGGCAGCGGGCAGAGCTAGGAGGTCTCGCGTGGTGTTTGTGGGCAGGTTAAGGGTGAGATAGTACTCAGGAATTGTCCTACTTGCAGCTGGCGTTACGTGTAACGTTTTCCTGAGGTTGTTACAGGTAATTCTTTTGCATGGTGTAGAGCTGTTGTATAACCACCATACTTGCATGTCCCTTGAAGCTTTTTCCCATTGCTAAATGCAAAGAGGGTGAAGATGCCCTTTGAGCATACTCCTCTTGGTTTACATTTAGGCTGATGTTACTGCTGAGAAAAGCAATCCCGTCCTATGCTGACCCTTCTCAATGTTGGCACAAGCGCTCAGAAAGCAGGATCAGGAAACTGATGTGGAATTTAAAATAAACAGAACAAAACAAGCCTTCTTTTTTCCTATGCTATTGTTCTATAATATGTGTGCCGGGGGGGGGGGGGGGGGGAGTTATTTTTCAGTTCATCAGTTGGAAACTCAGTCAGGCTCAAATGTTTTTGTGATGGCACACTGCAGAGTGTCTCGGGGACGTGATGGGTTGATGAGGTGTCAGGACTGCTCTCTTTGGAGGAGAGGTACAAACACCTAAATAAATACGTGCCAAATTATCACCTTGAGAGTATAATTTCATGTGGTGTAATCTGAAGAGGAGTCTTACACTACTTCTCTTTGCATCAGTCCAGCAAGTCCAGCAAAATTTTAAAATGTCAAATTTATCTAGGCTAGACTTTGGCGATAATATAACAGTGGTGATAAACTCCAAAAGGACGTCAGAAACAGGCAACGTAACAGACGAGCTGCGTGCCCAGCAGACTGTGAGCCAGTAACTACAGCTTCATGGCTTCCTGTTCCTTCCCACTTGTAATTGGGCAGTGAATTTATTTTATCAGTGATTTCCTGTCAGGAGGGAGATTGAAGAAATCAAAGCAGTAGGTGTTTCTAGAGGAGATGGAGCCAGAGGAAGAGGGAAGCAGTGACTTCGAACAAGGTGCAGACTAGACCCGTGGTCACGGGTTCTGCACTCGGGTTCCTGAATTGTACTCCAGGACCTTTCAGCTTCTCTGATGAGGAGTGTTTCATTATCTTTGCATTCCTGTGCGATTACCAGACATGTTATGTCAGAAAACTAGTTAGGTTTGTGCAGAGTGGTCCTTGGTTTGGGGTTTTTCTTTTATGCCTTCTTAAAAAAGAGAGATTTCTGTGTTTTCCTCAACAGCTTTTCCTAGCGCCCTGCCGCTGACAGGCTGACCCATGGTGCTGTTCTGAACAGATCTTTGAGGACTGAAGTTACCGCGTGTACTCAGGCCCCTTCCCCTTCCTGCAATTATATCTTCCTGAAATGCATCCTGTACAAGGGTGAAGATCAGCCAGAGACAAGGCTGCAAGACAAAGCAGTGGGAGTTGATACAGAGTCTGTGCTGGAATTGAGGCTTTTCTTGAAGGGGGTGTCTGCAAACCATTTTGTCTTACAGTCTATATTCAATGGTTCTATAAAAGAATGAAGTTTAAAAAAATTAAGACAAACACCTCTTCATAGTAGGTGTAGGGTGTAAACCACAAATTAAAGATTCTTTTTTTCCCCTGTCACCAGGCTTCATCTTCATCTGGAAAAAGCATTTGGAAGGCATGTAGAGCTTGTTCGGTCCTCGTTGGCTGGTGAGGTAGGAACCCCGTGCTTGTTCTACCAGGATGGGTTTGATGGCATCAAGCTTTAGACAGGCGTTGAGAGTTCTGTTTCTGTACTGTCTTCACAACCCTTTGGCACTTGTGTTACACAGCCTCTGCTGTTGTGTCTCTGTTGGGATGACAGAAACTGTTCCTGGGCCTGTGTGAAGTTTCATCCTCTTTTGCTGTCAAAACCTTTTATGATAGCTGTCTTCCAGTGTATCTGTGAAACTGCTGATGAAGCTGGGGAAGGGGCTGCAAGGCCTGTGAGTGGGGAGGTCAGACCTCTCACGATGGCCGGAATAAGAAAGAGGAGCTCACAGCCAAGTGAACAGAACGCCGTGTCTGCACAGACATTAGGGTATAACCTAGCAGTCAAATCTTAAATTTAGATACCCTACAATAAATTATCCTTAGGTAATATTTTTTTAGTGAAATCTTGCCGTTTAACCTGATTCCACCTGACTGGAAGGAACAGAAAGAAGCAGCAAGAAATGCCTCATTTCCTGTGAAGCTGTGGGAATGGACTGGGTACTGCGGTGGATAAAGTCCATTCTGAGTGCAAGGAGACTTCTCATTCCTTCCTTTTCCCAGGACGGATGCACTGAAACTGCAGAATTAGAGAGCAGTGGGGAGTATGAGAAAAAAAGTGGACTTTTAGTTAGTACTGATCTGAATCTCGCTCTGAGTCGGTAATACTCCTGTCCAGAGCAAAAGGCTCCTTGTTCTGTCACTGGCACCCAGGAGCATCTTAAACAGCGATGAGAAAATGTCACCTAAAAACATGAATGTATGTTAATTGTTACAATTTTTGGAAATGGCAATTCTGGGAACCAGTACATGACAGCCATGAGTGAAGTAATTCTTCCTCTGTTGTGGTTGCTTGAGTATGGTCTCTCTCCTAGGGAACAAGTCATACTGTGCATTTTTTTGGCTTGGCAAACTTCCTGCCCAAGGTCAGCGTTCCCATTACCCTGGTAGCACAGCATCATCGTGCTTTAAATGTACTAACTGCAGAGGTTATAAATGACTACTGATTTTTGAATGCTGCAGTATTTAAGTATTCAGCTTGAAGCATTTTATTAAAGGGGCCTCATTACCCAGAGCAAGCGCCAAGTGCTTTAAAAATTCTGTGCCTGTTTAATGTGGCTCATATTGGACATAGCTAATCACTACTGAGGCTTAAAACCTTTAGCGCATCTGTGACAGGTAGCTACGAGGCTGGGCAGAGGAATCCCCTTTCTCTTTCCTCTTCAATAAAAGCTCTTTCCCGACACAGAGGTCCAATTGCTGCTGTTTCTTGCATAGAGTGCAGGGCATAGCAATATGTGGGCAGCAAACTGATGCAAAGTACTCTCCTGTCTAGTGTTTCATTGTTCGTTCTGCCTGAGGCTTTGCAACCTTGGTCTTTTCTAGTTAAAGTCTTTAAACAATGGATTATCTGTTTTCGCAGGCTTTAGAGGATTTGCAATAGCAGTTACCCTTAGGCATTTGGCTCAAGATTACAGCAATAAATAGGTTCACCAGAGCCCCCCCAGCCCTTCCAAGAGCCAGACGGTCATAAGATTTGCCCCTGCCATATTTTTCTACTTCGAAGTCCAGTGAAGTGTGTCAACCTCTTACCAATTTGGGATAAACCCTGTTCTTTCTGACCATTTGCACTTGGATGATTTGTGAGAAAAGGAGGATGTGTGTGGTAAGGTTGAGAGCACCCTGGTTCTGCTCACAGGACCCTCATCCTTGCTGGTATGTTGGCTTTACTACATTACCAATACCAGGATTTTCCTGGAGATCAGAGACCTGTTTTGAAAGTCAGCTTTGCTTTTTTTCCCCAATGCCCAGCAATCTGAACATTTCATACGGCTTTAAAGTGTTCAAATTGGAATGTAACTTCAGTCAATATTGATATTTCTGATCTTTGTGTGCAAGCTGCTATTTTCCTGAAAGAAGGTGCTGGGACTGTAAGGCCCCGCAGCCGAGATTACAAACCAGTTGCCACCCAGTTGTGATATCTGACGTGGCAATTTCTGCAAGAGCACTTCCTGATTGCTTTGTTTAAACAGGGAATGTAATGTTTTCTTCTGTTACTATGAGATCTAAAGTAGTTTACAGTTATCAGACGTTCTGCTGTGTTACTTTGGAGAAAGATGTCAGCTGTCAGGAGGAGACCCAAAAGTCAGTTTTAATAAAAAGCTACATTTTCTATAGCAGTTTATTTCTGGTTAGAAGAGCTGTTCATTGTATGGCTTTGCATGGGCTGTGCTTTGCACAATGGGACTTGCTTTCTTCTTAGAGCAGTTTCATCTCGGGAATGTTCATTGCACAGAGAGATCTGTGACGTCCGTACATCCGAGGGCCTGTGAAGATTTCCACCCCAACAGATTCTATTGATTTTTTGGCAAATGCTGCTTCTCATCCTTCTGAGCTGTTCTTATCACACCACATCGTGCTGCTCATCACAATTAAACAGCATGTGCCATTTGGCCGCTGGCTTTATCAAAAGACCCTCCCATCACATGTACACAAATTGGAAAAGGAGATAATTCAATTCTCTTTAGAAGTTTTTTTTTTTTTTTAACTTGCTTCATATTTTTTTTCCTGTCAGTGAGTAATTATAAGCATTTACTAAATCACACTATATTTTCAAAGTATATAGTACACGTTACCTTTGTCTTGGAAAACTTTGGGTTTACTTTTCAGCAAGAGATAAAAGCATTTAAAGTATTTATAAAGAGAGGTCAGCTTCAGCACTTTGCCACGTAAATTTTCATCAGAAGATAGTGGAAGAATTAAGTCTTTTTTGGGGCTAGTACTTAAAATGATAGCAGCATTTTCTGCTGCAGCTTTACTCTTTCACAATACACTTCAATTCCCCTTCCAGGGGAAATGTATTCTCATTTTTATTTTTAGTAGGTGGTTAAGTGATAAGAGAATTGGTAGCTTAACAAAGAGCGCAGCAAGTTTGTGGCTACACTCTAGAGAATCTTTATATAAAGGCTGCTGCTTTTTTCACTGGTTTGGAGGGGTGGGATAGGGAAATGTATCTGAACTATCTTGAGTCGGAGGGGAGTCCTCCCTGTTCTCTGTAACTATCTGGAAGGAGGTTGCAGCCAGGAGAGTGTTGGTCTTTCCTCAGATGATGACAGGACACAAGCAATGGCCTCAAGTTGTGCCAGGGTAGAGTTAGACTGGGTATCAGGAAGAATTTCTTCATGGAAACAGTTTTTAAGCTTTGGAACAGGCTGCCCAAGGGGGCAGCGGAGACCCCATCCGAGGAGGTATTTAAGAGATGTGTGGTTGTGGCACTTAGGGACATGGTGGACTTGTGGCGTTAGGTGGATGATTGGAGCTGATGATCTGAAAAGTGTTTTCCAACCTAAATGGTGCTATGAAAATGAGTGTCTGTTACTGTATTTCTATCAAAACTAAGAGATGTATATTCATATATGCATATGTAGATTGCACATGCTTAAGGCTTGGCAGAGCTGCTTAGAAACTGAAGATCCCACCCACACCGAGCATGCATGAGCCTGGGGCTGACCCTGGAATCTCCCATGAACTGCAGGTCCCTGCCCGTTGGGTATGGCCGGCACTGCAGTTGTCACCAGAACTGAGGCTGTTCTGAACAGAGGTGTAGGGGACAGGAGGGAGCATCTGTACTGGAGCATCCCAGGGTTGTGAAGCAGAGCGTGATGGTGTTCAGACTGAACCATGAAGATCCTTACAGTAGGTGGAAACTGCAGCTGCAAGTTGAGGAAACTAGAGAGTATGGGTGTTGGAAAAAAATGCATGTTTCTAAGAAATGAATGGGATTCAAAGAAACGGTGGACATGCTCTGTTGCTAGTACAGTTTGGGTGCTAATGAAATGGAAAATACTGTGTTATGGGGGTATAGCATCTCCCAGATTGTGTTGCCAGAGAGAGAAAATCAGACGGAGAATTGATGGGTGACCAGCAAAGATGGGCACACATGGTATGAGGAATGTAAGAAGGTTGGATTATAGCAGGTTAGATGGGAGAGACAGGCTTTGGCAAATAAAAGGATATAGCTAAGATACAGATAAAAAGCAGAGGATACAAAAGTTTGTAGTACCTTCTCGTGCTTTAGAGTGGAATCCAGGTCTCTGAATCTGAAGACTTTGCCATAAGAAAATACATAAAACCTTCTGGCAATGCTTTTCCCTTTTTGTATTTCTTCTACACCAAGAACTACCACTTAGAGTCGTTATAATGTACGGTTGGCTCAAGGATGCCTCTGTGGCAGAGCCGACGCTGACAGCACTGCCCATATCAGTGCAATGATTAAGTAATGGAACTCTCTTCCTTTAGGATTCTGTTGAATGTGGAAGTTGGAGACAGGAGGAGGGACTCATGCAGAGATGTGTACGTGCATCTGTTGTACACCATCACATTCAGATACTTCAAGGGTTGTAAAGACAAGCACTGAAAGGATGGAATGTATCAGAATTAATTTTGCCTATGCAACCTTAATGCATCCCCCTTTCAAAGAACAATTTTGGACTTACATGGGTCATGAAAATAGAGGGGAAAAATTCATTTTCCAAAACTTGTTCTTACAGTTCTTCCATCTATACATGTTTTACTGTACTTGCTGTAAGGAAGAAAGCATGCTACAGATCAAAGATTTTAATCTACTGGTATTAGTTGAATTTTTGGAACCCAGCAACATGTGTTAAGCTGGCATTGTTTATGTATTAATTCCTCTTGCTGGTGTTTCAAGAGTGGTATGTGCAATTTGCAGCCTTGAAGTACTGGATCCTGGGAGCTCAGCTTGCTGTGTTTGCAAGGATTTTTTTTTTTTCCCTGCCTTTGGGGACTGAGTTGCAAAAAAGTCATACCTTGAATTGTTTCCTGTATTTTGTCCTTTGGTCTTCTCTTCTGTGATAATAGCATTAGCGTTTTGGCCTAAATGATGGCAAAGCTTTGCTAGGATACAGGGAGCAAAAAACATAAATCTAAGTGCTTTTAAGGAAAAAGGAAGTGGAGAGGTTGAGGGTGGGAGGTCCTGTGAAATAGCTTAATATACGACTTGTGAGTCAGTAATTTCCTCTTTCCTTTTGCAGTTTTCTTGTCCAGATGGGGTATTTTCTTTTTCCTTCTCAAGCCAGCCTTTTTTTTTTTTTTTTTTTTTTTTTTAAGGGGAAGAAATGCAAAAATAGTATGCAGTGGCACAGGTGTTTTTCAGGCCATAAAACTGACAGGAAGAGCAAAGAGACAGGAATCCTGTACTGGAGGAGCAGATCCCGCAGCTCATGGCATAAATGCTGCTCAGATCCCTCTCCTAATCCACCTACTGCTTACCTAGACAGCCCAAAACGCTGGCCACCTTGAGCTGGCCTGTGAAGAAGTGTGCCTCTTTAGAACATACTCTGCTGTAGTAGCTAACATGCAAAGTCTTTAGACAAGACAAGTTACTGTGAATGATTCTAAAGAAATCCATTTAGATTCAAGACGGAAGCAGTAGTTCAGAGAGGTCTGACTCCTTTTTCATCTCAGTAGCATATTACCACAGAATCTTTTCAGTAGTTACATTTTTTCAAGTGTAATTTTTTATTATGAGGAAGAAAAACACCACATTTTCTATTACTGTTTTCTACATCAAGGATTTCATGTTATTTTCCCAGGAGGATTGCTCCTTTTTAAATTTATATTTGTGGTGATTTAAATTTGGGCGCTCTTACTGGAGCTGCTATGTTTTCTGCAGACTTGTTGCATTAGTCCTACTTGCATTGAACTAGCTGATGTAGCTCAGCAGCCCTGTGATGTGGTGATTTTTTCTGAATCGGTCCTGAACAAGAATCTCCTGTGTTTCATTAGGCATTGTAATTAAAGCAGACCAATTTTTCCATATTACTTAGTTCAAATCTATGTCTTCACTTAGGAGAGACCAAAGAGATTAACAGTTCACTTGGTCACCTGTTCTTTGTTAAAACAAACAAATGCTTTGTCTCTGCTCTGTTACAAAGCCACCTTTTTGGAAGACCACTGTTGGCAACCTGCATGCAGAATTTGGGATGTCCGCTTTTCCTGTAATGATGTAGCAATTCATTTTACGTCATGCTAAGAGTTTTGTTTGGTATTTAAATGGTATTTTGATTTATTTAGCTCTAGGAAATGTCTGTTCCGGAAGGGAAGAGGCAGCCATTGCATCCAGAAGCTTACTACTTGGAATAGGCAGCATACGGATGTAAAGAGAAGTGGGACACAGAAAGTATCGCCTGGTGTCCAGTGGCTTGCTGTGCCTTTCCAGCTCTGTGGGCTGTGCAGAGATGTTTTTGAACCTCCTGTCTTTTTAAGTGGGGTGGAAGGAGGGCTGGCTGGCTGTGGGATGTGGCTTCAAATCTTCTGGAGCAGAAAGTCGGGATGGGAGACAGGCACAGATTTTTCTGGTGGACTAAAAAAAACAAAACAAAACAAAAACAACAACAAAAAAACCAGGAAGTGAGTCATGTTCCACTGCCTCTGTTAGCAACTGAAAGGAAAAAGCTGATGGATACATGGTTTCCATATTAAATAACAAACACAATAGGTAGGAAAAGGTGTTGTGGGTTGGAAGCAAAATTTAGGCAGAACTGGGAAAATCGAAGTGAAGAAGTACTTTTTGAATGTTTTAAAAAGAAACTTATCGGAGATGTTGATTTTTAATTGACCTTTTCATTTTGCACCCAGCATTGAATTCAGCTGTTTTTAAGCTGTAGATATTTTGACTGTGCCAAAAGTCATTTTTCAGGATCAAACAGAAAAATGGCATTTGCTGGAGGCCTTTTTGTAAAGTCTTCTGCCTTTTATCTCATCTGCGTAACATGCATCAATGGGAGGTGCCTGCTGTGTCTGCTCTGCCCCTTGACTCCTTAATTAGCAAGTAACTATTTTTAGTTATTTGTCAGTACTATTTCAGAGAGGTAAAAACAGGTGGGTTGAGCAGAACACAGATTACTCTTTGTAGATAGTTAAACTGAATTCTCATCGATAAGAGGAGAGAAACAGGAAAACAGTACCTTATGTGCAGTGCAGGTCTTTGTCCTTTCTTAGTTCTTGTGGGTGGATCCCACGCTGTTGCCTTTTTTTTTCAGAGGACCTGCTAAAACTTTGGTTTTCCAAGTAGGCGTCGCATCACTGTATCGTGTCACAGATTTACTGGGAGCTTGTGTGCAATGGAAGGGGTAGCTGTAGCTGCAGTGTTTGTACCTCTGCTACTTTGGAGGGGGAATAAAGGGTCGGGCAAGTGGGACCATCTTCAGTTACAGCCTGTGTTGAAAAGGAGGAACTCAGCAAATACCCTTCATACTTAACTTCTTAGCATTAGGTAAACACTGTAAAACTCACCAAAATGCTGAGTGTTTCACTGATGTTTTGATATATGACCAATTTGAGTGTCTTCGGCTCATTCAGATTGAGTGCTTTTGGCCATAGCCCCTGGGTAAAGTGCCAAAAGACCTTTTTTATATGTCCTGACAAAATGATGTCATTGATATTTGGTTGTTGCCAGCATTAGATGACTCAAAACCATTGCATGAGCTTCTGCCATTTCAGACATAGTAGTGATCTCATTGTCAGGCCTATCAGAGATATCCTTTAGTTTAATACTTTAACAACTGTTGAATCATCCAGAATTGTTCTAATAAATGGAGAGATTACTTGATGCAAGTGAAGCCCTTACTTCTAACGTCAGGGAAATAATACCAGCTCTTCTTAGAGTATGTAGATATCTATGTTTTCTAGTTGTCAATACAATAAAAAATAAAATCAAATAAGAGTACCTCTGAAGATGGATAGCAGAATATTTAATCTATTTCAGGGCCACCTGTAATTGCAAGAGATGAATTACTGGCTATGCAAGGTTTCTTAATTGGCGAGAGGGTCATACATTTGCTATCAAGGTTTTCAGATGATAGAGGGGAAGTCAGCAAACACACTGACAGGGGTTTTGGCTTTAGCTTTGTCAGTAGTTCTGTCCAGGTCAGGACAGAAAACACTCATGTCTGTGACAGGAATAAGGAAATTACTTGCTTAGCCCACACTAATAGTTTGGGGTGGGTGAAGAGATATCAGAACCAGTAAGAGGGTTTTCAGTGTATTTATTTCTTTCTGTCAGTCAGCTAAGTAACCTCTTCCAGTGTTTTTTAGGCATTTTTGTCAGTTTTTTATATTTATGTTTTACATATATGCTGCTTTCTTAATTCTGTAAAACAGCTTCTTGAAAGCATTTGCTTCTGCAAGCATCACATCCTGCATTTAGGAATTAGATTTGATGGCAAGTTCAGATGAGCAGTACCCCAGTAAATGGCTAATTCACATAGCTGTTACAGCTGTTTCTGCCATCAAGGGAGGAGTGTCTCTCTAGTAAACTGCAGTTCCTGAAAAACAGTTTCCAAAAACAAGGTGTCATATTCAGGTTGTTACATTGCTGATACAATATTAGGCAGAAACATATTCTGCAGTGCAGGCAGGCTACTTAAAGTAAATGCAGGCTTTTGGTGGGGTTGAGGAATAACGTGGAATGTTCTAGAACTATCCTCAAGAACTGTGACAGAGCAGACCCAGTTATCTGCACATTGTTCAGGCAGATGGTGGCACTTTTTTTACCTGCTCTCCAATCATGTTCTTTTTAAACAAAATCCAGTGTTATCTCATTTTGTACTAAAATTTATTTGCCGTTTTGTTTGTCTGAACCCTTTGTCCTTGTTCAGAAAGTGAAGAGAGGCTAGAGGCCTGTGCTGTGGCCTGCGCTCTACCCTCGCTCTACAAGTGTGCTTCGTGCAAGGGCAGCTGTGCACCGGTGCTGCTGGCCTCATATCGGAGAGGACATGTTGGCGGTGGGTAGCTTGAGAGCTGCTCTGACAGCTTGTTGACATTGCTTTGTCACTTACAGATCGGAAGGCCTGGTGTTGCCCACACTCCTTTTGTCACGCCTGTGGTGCTGGGCTCGGCTGGCACAGAGCAGCCCTGACAGGGCTTCTTGGCTTGTAGCATTGATACTGCCTCATGCCGTGAGGTACAGCAGGCCTCGGCTGGGCTGCCTGCACCTTTGTTGTCCAGAGTGCTTGAGCTGGTAGGTTAAGGTCCCAAATGTAGAGGTAATTTCAAAATAATCATTTTCTCTCCATGTCCTCCCAGTGATCAGGTGTCTGTAGCTTGTGCTCTGTGCATTTTGTGGTTGAGGTACCAGATACTCACCTCTGTGACAGGCGTGGTTGGCCTGTGGTGTCACAGTTTATAAATTGCTCTAAAAAACAAAGGTGTGCTCCCAGTTAGGGCTGAGCTGTGTGCTGGAATTCTGCCTGTGGGCCAGGACTGATGTGGCAAGGGGTGCTGGCCAGGAGCTGAAGTGCACTGGGAGCGATTTGTGACTGGAATAGGAGAGGTTGTCCTAGATCAGTGTCGTGCATTGGCTCACTGAGGAGGGAATGGGGAAGGAGAAAAGGAAGTCAGTGAACTGTAGCAGGTATCTTCTTTTTTTCTCATCAGTAAATTCAGTCAGTGTGTATTAATTGATTAATGAATAAGGTAATTTTTGCTACCTCCTTGGCTGGTATTATCTCAAAGTCTCAGTATATGGCATGAGATGTTAGATTTTTGCATGTGTGCTGTTGGATGAATACAATGCAAACTAAGGGAAGAGAAGCCTTTTCACAAACGTGTCTGAATAGAATATATTTAGAAACCAAAGGCACCTTTGTGTAGCCATTGTTACTTAAGAATGATGGTTTACGTTGTAATGTACTGGAGAGAAATAATTCTACTGAAGAGTTACTATTTCTTTATAGAAGCATAATATTCTGTCCTCCTTTAGTATACGGCCTTTGTGTACTGTGCTTTATTGCCGTCCATCTACTCTCAGCCCTCCATTTCCCTTCTTATTCTGTCCTTTGTCCTCAAAGCTAAAAATAAAATTCATTTAATACTTATAAAAACAGGGATTCTGTTTCTGGTACTGGAGAACAAATTTGTGTTTGGAATTGTTTCATCTAAGCTGAAATTTTGTCTGCTTTCCTGCAATTTCTTGTGTGCTGTAGTTGAAAGGATATTGGCTGTGCATTAGTGCATATGTGGCTGGAAAGGATATGTGGAAGTGAGAGGCAGAAGCTGATATTTTCTTTCCCTGTGTTTTTTAAGACAGAAACTAAATATAGTGAGTGTTAAACAGATGGCTATGTTGTCTTGTAATAAATATTTGAAGAAAATTAAATTATGTCCTGCCTGTTTGCTGACGACAGTTTCAGCCCCCATAGTAACAGCAGTAATAATAATAGGAGGATTTACAGTGTATTTATTTTTTAATTCTCAAAGTGAGGTACCTAGGAAGGTCATGTAAGGAGATTTTTTTAATGTGGGAAAGATCAAGTGATATGCTTGAGGTCATCCAGCATGTCAGTGAGTCTCTTGAAAGAGAATGCAGGTCCCTTTGACTTCCAGACAGTGTTTCCATTTTAAACCATGCTGACTTGCAAAATACTTTTTTGAGAATTTCCTTCAGAACTTCATTGTTTGATTTTTTTTTCTTAATTTCCACCTCATTTTTTGTAAATGTTGACTCAGAGGTGATGATAAAAAATAGACACACATTCCTGTCCCGTGTACTTGATCAACAGGCTTGCTGTGGAAGCCTACACTGAACGCCCTCCTGGAGTTTCGTTGTGAAGAAGAAAAGGTGGTGGATGCCAGAGAGATGATGAAGACTCAGCTGAAATGAGAGATTTTATTTATACAGCTGAGGTTCATCTTGTGATATTAATAGAGCGCAGGCATTTCTTTTAGATAGATGGGGTGGATTTTGTATTTAGCTGAGGTCAGTGTACTACTCTTTCCAGCACGAGCCAGCAAATCCTGTTGCCATTTAGCTGTTCGCATGCATTACCTTTATCTTTACTGGGAGGACTCTTCTATTTTCTTCTGTAAGGCTTTCTGATGTTGCTAGATCAAAAGCTCTATGTGAGAGATAAAGGATGAAAGTGAGGACTGTAATATATCACTCAAAGGCGAGAAAATTTGACAGTGAAATGGATCCACGGCAACAGAAAAGTTAATCTGTTCCCTAGTCCATCCTTTTCTCAGGAGTCTACAGAGGCGGTACAAAAACAAGTTGTGGAGTTTGTGTTCCAGTAACCCATTTCACACCGACTTTCAGTGAGGTTTCTCTGTTCTCTGACTGGAAGTCGTTGTTTCACATGGGCTAGAGTGGAATTGGTGCATATCACATGACCATTTATGCAATGGGAGTAGTTTGCTTGCTTTATTGCATTAGAGTGTGTAATTGGGAATGTGACTGGCTCTTTTTTTTCTTTTTTTTCTTTTTTTTTTCTGTTGGTAGGGAGAGAGGAAGACCTGGGATTCTTTGGTGCCTCTGTAAAAATTTGTCATCTGTCCCAGCTTAAAGATACATTAATAGCATCCTGATCTCTTATATGCATGGTTGGTCGTGTTGCCTGGATACTAACATAAAGTGATTAGAAATCATTAATGTAAAAGGAACAAAATGGGTCATAAAAGTACCCAGTTAGGTGTGTTTTGCCCACCGTGCACATCAGTACTTGGTTCTTTTGTTTGCTTGTTGCAGGTTGTGCTTTGCTGTAAAGCTGCACAAGGCTTTTCACTAAACTGCAGGAATAATGCCCATGATATTTTCTGCCAGCTTTTGGGATTCTTTTGCAGATTCTTCCCAATTCTTTGAAATACATTCATATCCATTTTTCCCACATCCATCATTTGTACCCTTCCTAAATACGTTACCTTGTCTGTGTGTCTGATCAAAGGCTGTCTTGTCTTTTTAACTTCTTTCAATATGCAATTGTGGTTTTAGTTTCAATGCACTTTATTACTCTTTGTGGCAAATGCATAACCACTTTGTCACATAAAGGAGTGTTAAACATCTCTACAAAAGTCCCTTGTTTTTTAACATCTCCCTGGGGTCTTGTAATGCATTTGTTAGGGCTCTGGAGAGATGTCACTTTCTAACCTCTTTTCTGGTTCAGCTATTCTCTTTTCCATCATTTCCTACAGTGTTTCTGAATTTCTTCATGAAAATATATGCTCACTTACCTCTTTTTCCATGCTTTTTTCAAGCGTGGAAGAAAATATCTGACAGTTTCAGTGATGTTTTTTCAGTTAATCCTCTGTTTCTTAAAGTTTATTCACATATAGAGGTGCTGCACTTTATTTCAAACGTTATTCCCCTCTCCCACCCAAACTGTTCTAGTAGCACTTGTGATACTTTTGATTTCAGGGTGCAGTATCTAAAACAGATTTTTGGTTTTCCTGACTTAAGCAATTGCTAGCAGTTGGACTGCAGTAACCGAGTTCTGAATTTGCTTCAGTTGTGAAATAAATGGTTTGCTTAAACTGTATCTTTGTAGGCCTTTGGTATGAACTGACAAAGGAGGAAGAAGGAAAACAGTGATGCAGGTTTCCTAAATTCACAATGATAAAGAATGAATTAATGGATTTCAGGCATGTGAAAGTATTACTTGCTTGTTCTTGGAGAATTGTTATGTGTTGTTTAGCACTAGTATTACTGTGAACGAGTGTTAAGTGTAGACATCTTACATCAGTGTGATTTGGTGATTAGGGAAAGGAATGTAGAAGGATTGTTTTGTGGTTAATATGCTCTAGCTGGGATTAGAAAATTTGACGTAGGTCTCTCGTTCTGCTTTTCACGTTAACGTTGGTAATTCATTTCATCGCTGCTTTGGTTCTGTTCTTGTCAACTAGGATAAGACTTCTAATGTGTTGTCTCAGTTTCTTTAGAATAGTATGTGAGACTGGGACTGTCTTCTATTTGGTATACAGAAATCAGATTATATACACAGATACAGATGTGTGCCTGCGTATGTGTTTGGATAGATTTCATAATATATAGCAATCCTAATCTTGTCTGAAGCTTCTTGCTGCATGCTGTAATATAAATAGCAATGAGAATATAGCTGAAACAAAAATGATATGATGCTTTCTCAACTATCTGGTCGTGAAATACAACTTCTTGTTTTAACTGTGGATGGTGTTTTTAGGTCTTAGCATAAATACCATATGATGGCTTTCAGAATTCATAGGTCAGTGCACAAATATATACAAGAAAAATTTATATCCATCATTTCATAACTTTATTTCTTTGATATCATGATTCTTATTGCTATATAACCCAGCCTTCTTTGTGCCTTACTTTGCATCATAAAATGCACTTAGGAGAAATAGAGAAACGGATAGAATGAGAATGTCACATCCAGTCAGAGCAGTCACCTATGTGCAATACAGTGTTCTGTTTCCAGTGGTACCTGATGGTCAGTTGTTTTGGGGGAAGCGTTAAAATCTCCATTATGGACAATCATGCAATTACATGTGAGAGTTTCAGAAACACTTCAGAGATTTAAGCACACACATCCTGCTGAACAGCAACGAGACAAAGAAAAAGCACAACAAAACAGTGTAAACGCCTATCTCCTTTGTGTTTGAAACTAAATTTGTTTCTGTTTTCATATGTTTTACTAGCTCTTAAAAATATCACTCTGATAATGGTTTACATAGGTATGCATGGCTACTTCCCCACTAATTCTGCCCTTCCATTTTAAATAACTTGACTTTTGATTTTACTGTGTGTGTTGTTATTGCTTAAAGTAAACAACTTGTTTAGTCAAGATTTATTAGCTGCACAATTGCTGAACAGAGAAGGCTAGGTAGCTAAGTTAGCAGGCTTGTGGAAAAGAAGCAGGTGGTGTAGAAGATCATACCTTGTACATGAGTCAACAATGCAAATAATGCATGTGAAGGAGGCCAGCGTTTGAGACACGTAATCTTTCTCTCTAGCATGAACTGGTAAGATGTCAGCTGGAATGCTGCAGACGGATTTGCACACCATACTTAGGAAAGATCAGGACCAACTGGAAATAGCTCATGAGAAAGCAATTGCAATGAAAAGCTGACCTACAAGAAAAGAAAGAGAGAGTTGGGATTGTTCAGGCTGGAGAAGGTAAATTAATTTAAAAATTTTAAAGTGTGCTGCAAAGAGAAGAAGAACGGTTTTTCCTCCATGTTCACACAGAGTAGGACCAGATGTAAAGGGCTTAAATTGCAGAATTTAGAGTAGACTTCAGGAAAAGCTTTCCAGCAGTGCAAGTAGTTAAGTAGACTGAATTGACTAGGGACCTCCTGAAGTTCTGTCTTGGAAGATTTTAGCAGAGATAAAAGGCAAATGTGTCAGGAATGCTTTAGTTATCACTGGTCCTACCAGAAAGAATTTCCTTCCAAGCCTGTTCTGTGTGATTTTAAGGGTACCAGAATTGTTTCTGTAGGGTTCCTTCAGTTTTAAGCATATTCTTTGCCCCGATCGTTTTCTTGAGGATTTCTCTCTCTGCTAGATACAGCTTCAGCCACGGTGGACTGAAACACATTGCAAGTGGAAGTATGTTAAGAAAGTATATGTTAAAGAATGCTACTATAAATAATGTCAATATATATTTTTTAAATGGCTTGTTTACTTTTTATTTTTATTTTTGCCATACTGACCAAATGACTGACATGCAACATAAACTCTTACAGGTTTACTACAGGTAATTCAGAGCTCATAATCAAAAGACCTCCCTCCTTTTTTTTTCCTTCTTTCCTTCTCATGTGCTTCGTTGTTCTGGGTGCAAAGTGCCCAAAGGATCTCTCTGTGTTAGAATCTTCTGTGCATTTAATCATCCTCACTGAAAGTTGTATTCGGTTGAAATTTTGTTTGCTTCCTCTTGCAAATATTTAATAATAAACCAAAAGAAAATAGATGCTAATCTTTGAGAGCTCCCCAGATACCCTTCTTCCACGCTCAAAACTGATTGGTGATTCCCATTTTGTTTCTTTTTGCCAGTTTCCCGCTTGTGACAGTACTTTGTTCTCCTTGCCTGCACAGAGATTTGAGTAGTCCTTTGTGAAGGACTTCACAAAATCTTTTGAGAAAGTTCCAATAAACAATGTGTTCTTGTATTCCTTTGCTCCACAGGTTTTTTTCCTAATCCTTGAAAGAATTCAGCTCCTTAACAGATCTACCTTGTGTTCAATTCATCTTGTCCCTGCATCCATGTTAAAACCTTCAATGTTCACGTGCTCCAAATGATTTTTCTTCCCTTTGTTCTTGAAAAGCCTTGGGGATTTTGCAGACTTCCCAATTTGCGGCCTTTCAGTTTTAGGTTCCTGTACCGAGGTGTTGCTGACAAATGGAAATACAAGGCCAATATACAGTGGATGTGTTTCATTGGCATGGGTTCATACACAGTCCCACCCTTCTCCTGCCCCTGCACAATTGCGTGCATAGTGAGTGCCATTAGAAGTGTGCACGTTCACAGTTAATTGAATCTAAAAATGACAAGTAACTCGGTCATCACAGCATATAGCATCACAGGGCAGTGGTGGCTGGACAAAAGCAGTGTGCGTCTGGTTAATGTGTGGGAAAGGAAGGGGAAGGAAGATAAATGCCTTGTTTTGACAGTGCTGTTGGCTTAACTGTGTATCGTACATAGCTTAAGATATGTTGGATTGTCTGCTTTGGTCTTGTCTTATTAAATTAGATAAGTTAAGCTAAGAGTAGGAAATTCTCAATAGGGAATCACAGAAATGTAAACACATTACCAGCAGCACTGAAAATCATGGTTAGCCACGTGGACACCCTGTATTACTGTATCTTACTGAGAAAAGTGTTTTTTAGAACGTTATTGCAGGCTAATTTTTTGCTAACTTCTAATGCTGAGTTGGAAGTGATTCAAATGTAGGTGAAGAAAGGACGCAACAAACAAGAACTAGAGATGTTAAAAATAGGGAAGGAGTATAAAAATCAGATATTTTCCGTTTGTAAGGCGCTAATGGAGAGAATGCAGTCAAAAATGTTAACCTGAAGTCTGTTTTGGGGGAGACTGAAGCTAGAAAAGCACTAGTGTGCTCTGGGGTGGGTGGCTGTGCAGCAGGTAAGTCGGTTTGCAGATGCATTGTGACAGCAAGTATCAAATTAATATGATTTTGGGTTATACAAATTAAAGAGGAGTTCCCTTCTTTAACAAGTTTGAGAGTTAATTTGCCAAGACTGCAAGCCCAAAAATCTTGTTTCTAGGCAGATGTAAACCAATTGAAGAGAGCTGAGGGAAAAATGACAAATGACTGCAGACTGAGGGACTGATGGGCAAATACGCTTGCCTTGCCTACGTGATAACCAGAAGTGCTGTTATGAGAAGTGATAACAGTCTACGGATATTTGAGAGGCACATACTTGAATGATGAATACTAATTAATTTAATAAGGTTAAGAAGGGATATAACTAGAAACAAGGGAATGAGATTATAAAATATATTAAAGTATGGCACAGTCTCCCCAAAGGAAAGGTTGGAAGAACATATATAAACTGGTAGAAAGATTCAAAAAATAATCTAACATCAAAGAGTCAGCTTTCAGATGAAAATAGATTGGATAATTTAGTAAGGCTCTTTCACCCATTTAGTTTCTGTTTGCTTTTGAGGTATTAAGGAAAGTTGGCAGCCTTTCTTAACTCTTTATTTTTGCATCCCTAATGCTTCCTGCTGATTCCTATCTGTGTTATTGCATACCAATGCTAGATGCTGCCTTTCTTTAGAAAGTATGTTTAAAAAAGGAGCATTAGAGCAAACAATGTAAAAAGATAAAAGGGGAGGAGGAAGGTGAATAAGCTTTGTGAGTGACTTTCAACAGCATTATGTTGCTGCATACTGCCTAAAAGCTGCGGTTGGAAATGAATAGGAGCTAACTAGTATTCAGATACGGAGGTCTGGTTGTGCTGTTTTGCTTCTGATTTCATCTAGGTAAATGCTGGGGATGGAGCTCCCAGAGCGTGAGTTACTACTTGTGTTACATTCGGCCAGTCTGCAAGGGAAGGGATGGTAAGATCAGGAGTAAACCTTTTTAGCAGCAGAGAATTTTTCCTTAATGAACCAAACTGTGTCTTAAATTGCAGCCAGAAAGTTAGTTTGACTGCATCCGAGAGAACGGAGATCCTGCCCCAAGCTTCTTGTATGGCTTGTGCCAAACTGGCCATGAAACTGAAAACCTTGTGCTATGCCAGTTGCTTCTTTTCTGGATGGGCTGTCAGGTGCCTGGTAGGCTCTGGTGTGACGAAGGGGAATGACGAGGAGTCACCCCGTCAAGCAGCTGCCCATGTCGCTGGCTTGAGAGAGGAAATACGTAGCTGTGCTTGTTGGCATTTGCTGGCTGACTCCTGTTGGCTGGAAGGCAACCCTGGAATTAACGTGAGGAGATTATGTAAAGAATTTGGGAAGTGTACCAGTTTGGGGGATTTCCTTTATAAAGCATAGAAATGGAACCTTAGTTTTCAAACAGTGCTAAGACAAAGCTAATTTATGACAGTACATTGCATTTTGGTACGTGGTCTCTACGTGGATCTGTACAAGGATTTAAGCTGCTGTCAGAGCTCCAATATATAGAGGGCTTAATCTAAGGGGGTGTTTTATCTCTTTCATTATGAGGAAAAGTCTGCATGTGAAATTTAAAGCCAAGTTCTGAGTGCCGTGATGCGTACCGTCGTGGAAGTTGTAACTGACTGGTGAACTGTCAACTCTTAAACAAGCCAGGAGGTTCTTACTGTATTCCTTCACTTCCTGCTTTACATTTTACATAATTTGGGATTGCTTTCGGTGACTAAGAAATACAGTCGTTACTTCTACTTGCTGGGTTTTGAGGAGGCACAATAACGTGCACAACTGTCTCATTGAATAGTTCAAGTTTAGAACAAAATACGACGATTTGTTCAATGCATGTGCAATGATCTTTATATTCACATAAAGTAATCTTTGATCTTTCTTTTCCATCTATCTCCAATCCAGACTCATTTTCCTCTTTTTTTTTTTTTTTTTTTCCCCAGCTGGAGGGTGCAATTGTGAGCCAAGCATTGTTGGCTTTTGCTCTGTGTGCTGGCTTCTGAACAAAGGTGCTGCTGAAAGGGTGAGTATTTAACTTCCATCCTCTTTGATGTAGATTTATGTTCCTAGGAACTGATAAATTTAAACTCACCAAACCTGTCACCTTGAAGTGTAACTAGGTTTGCAGTGGAAAGAATCTAATCTACCAGCTCATAAAGCTTTGAGCATCAGCCATCAAAGCACTGTTAAATTCTGGTTTAGTGTAAATTGTGTGGCATTCTGCAGCACCACAGACCAGAGAAGCTGTGAAAGGTGAGCATCTCTCACCTCTGAATTCACAGATCTACGTTTAGAGCAACAGAAATCTCAAAGACCATGAAAATAAACAGTAATGTAAATATGATTCCTACTAAGTGACCAGTATGGAAAGGGATGGCTACAGAGGGTGCTTGACTACCCATTTGATACATAGTTGTATGAATTCTACATCAGATCTGACGTCTAACACATCAGTTGTCTTCTGAAACTAACTGAGGTACCCAAGCATTACTTGAAAGAAAATGAAAAAGAAAACAGGCTGTTATCAACTAGAAAAGGGTACTTATGAGATGGGGGATAAGTTTAATGCTCTTGCACTGCCAAGACTGAGAAGGGGCTGTTAGTAATTGAGTAGGAATTTCTAGAAATATTTCCCTTGAGTCAGTGAAATACTGAATGTGCCAGACATGTGAAGGTGCAGCGCTGGGGTGACGATGTCATTTTACAAGTGTTTTCAATTGGCAGTGAATAGATTAAAACAACAGAGGATTAGCACAGAAGGGAACTTTTGAAAACATCTCAGAGCTTTATGGTTGTGAAATAGTGTTTGTAGATTTTATAGATTAATATCTACACACAAACAAAACTGTGTATATAGAACGGTATTAGTACCTTAAGGAAGGGTAGATGAAAGTAAATATGTGATGCCATAAAGTCTGTATTGGTCTGTTTTTCATATGACTGCATTAACCGTCAGAAATGGGGATGCCTGATGTTTGAAGTTCATTCTTCAAGAGCATCCATAAAACTTTATGCTGTTAGGTATTATGTGTGTATTGGTCTTCTGCAGACAATTTTCTTTATTCATGGTCTTTATTTAAAAACATGGGTGTTATCTACTTGTACCCATAAAAACGCCCTGTGTTAGAGTCATTAGCTTAATATTTTAGGATCTGAAGAGAGTCATGGGTAAAACACTCTAGAAACTTCCAACTAGTAGACTAAAGAGGCTTTTTATATACAACAAAGTATATAAAGTAAATATCTTGACTTTATGAAGAAAAATAGCTGAGAATGTTGAGATTAAAAGCAAATATTGCATATTCCATTAGAAAGCTGGACTCTTGGACTTAAAACTTGCACTTACAGTTCTTGAACATACTGAGGTAGATTGAAATTTGGTTTGTTACTGATATTGTTTCCTGTAGTAAAGCTTTTAATAGAGATGTTTAAAGTCTAAAGGGTATTATACTTTTTTCTTTTTTTTTTTTTCTTTTTTCTTTTACTTTGCTCATTTCAAAAAAAGCCTAATAAGTTTCAGGGCATACCTTTGAAATCTTGAAAGGCGAGGGAAGATTCTCATCCTTGTTTTGTGCATAGAAAGTATGCCAGGTGGAGCAAAGTGTTGGTATGTGATTCCTTTACGACATCTGTCAGAGAAACCCTTCTGACTAAGGATGCTTAGAGTCTCTTAACAGAAGGACACTAAAATAAGTAGTATACTGCATGAAACTCAGCTAGTTCTGTGTCAGAAGGCTGTCCCTGGCTGACATTTGACACAACAATGTGGAATGGAGTTGCCAGTTGTGCTCAGCATCTTTCTTCTGTCAGGAAGCGGTGAAGAGCAATCATGAGGAATATCACATGCAAAAGGACTCGCATGCAAGCAAGACGTGAGCTTAATAGCAAGAGATGGCAGGTAGATGTGAGGATCTGGCCTGAAAGAAGTTGTTGTTATGAGGCTGTAATTTTATTAAATAATCACAAGGAATAATTCTCTGTACCTGGGGGGTTGTTGAGAATAATCATTTCCAGCAAGGTCTTGTTCAGCAATTCCCATGGTACTTTTGAGACTAAGTACCTTTGGTGTTTTTATGTTTAGCAGCTGAATCAAGCAAGACTCAATGGTATGACTGAGTTGGAAGTTACATGTTTTTTTCCCTAAAGCTTGCTGTTGCATACAAGGCCGTAAAACCAAACAAAGCTTATATGTTGAAAAGTGTTAGGCTACTTATTAAGGATACTTCGGTTTTTGTTGTTGCCCTCTCAAAAGGAATGGATTCCTAAGGAAAAGAAAGGAACACACAAAAACTCAATCAGAAAAAAAAAAAAAAAAAAAAAAAAAAAAAAAAACCCCCCAGCTTCTTTAACTTTATTTCCAAATGCACTTTTATGAAAGAGGGAGTTTTGGTGGTCAGAATCAAGGTGCTTTTTTCCTCTTGTCATTTCTCTCATCCTTTTGAATGAGTTACTGTATGCCTTCCATGATATTTGTGTAATTGACTAAGCTGTGGAGATGCAGTAACTCCACATGGCGAACGAGAGCAGTATACTCTGCTCTCGTTCCCCAAAAGTGGGGAATCTCGATCCCCAAAAGTGGGATCTGTTCATAAAGCAGCCTATTTAGTGAAACCGGTTTCAGATCTGCAGTGCATTATTGAGTGTGAGGACAGGCTGGAAATAAAATGAGAGTCTGAGGCCTTTCAGGAACAGGCGTGGTGCAGGCTTTCCTTAATCCTGATGAGGCCAGAGGTATAGAACATTTCTTCATTTGGAAAAAAATGTTGGATTCAGCAATGTAGTTTTAGGCATTGAAAGCAGCTGATGGCTCATCCCCGATGTTCCGGGGTATCTGTTTCTTTGTGCTCTGATTTGTGATGGAGGAAGGCTTGAACACTGCCTTTGATGCATGTGGAAAGTGTAGATGGACCTTTGGACTCCGTATGTTAACGTGTTACCTGCTGCTCTTCCTTTTGTGTACCCAGAGAACTGGTGGTTTGGAGGTGGCTGTAAGAACACATACTGCAGGAAAGCTGTCTCAGCCTGCTTTCAGATCATCGCCCAAACCAGAAGCTCAGGCTTTCTGAACCAGAAGTTCAGACCTCTGTTCTAGAAATGAGGGGTTTGAACATAAAGTACTTTTCCAAGGAGCTGTGGGCACACAGGGCTGAATTATCAGTAACTGCCTGAAACAGGCTCTTTCTGTTGAGGGATTTTTTCAAGTAGACTGGTCTCTCCCTCTCCAGTAAGTAGCAGCATCGTTGTGATTCCTTTCAGATTTGCTGGCTTTTGTGGACTAGAGTACATGGGGGTGGATATTGCACTGCATTTGGTGTGTCTCCAAAGCTGGTAGGATTGTTCCCAGCTGTCAGTGACTCACAGTAGCCGAGTTGCCTTCTCAGAGTTCAAGTTAATGGAATTTGCTGTTCAGTTCCCCTTGAATTGGCTGGCAGAGATGGAATTTCCCGTGAACTAGGAAAGGCAGGAGAAATTCTTCAAAGTACAAGCTTTGAATTTGTGTTGCATCTGAAAAATTGCTGAGAAGTGCAGTCCTTCCTCATCTGGATAAGAGTAGCTCCGTGCCAACAATCTTGCTTTCAGGCGTTTCATTTTGTTCTGTCTAAATTCCTACACTGTGCTTTTTGCTGAACATACCCAGTTTCCAGAAGCGTGTTAAAAATGTGATAAATGTGTGTTACGTGCTTGTTGTCCTATTTCTTCTCCACATGGATGGCAAACTTCATCTGGATTTAGAGGTTGTGTTCTGTCAGCAGGATAACTACTTGGTTTGCTGTGTCAAAGAAAAGGGGTACAAATAGCACCAATGGAATTAATTTGTGGAATCAGTGTATTATGTACTGAGCAGTTCAGCGTTTTTGCTACTTGTTCGCATTTTTACCAAACAGGTTATCTGTACCTTTCTTGTTAATACAAAGGGGTATCTGAAGTATCTGGGGAATACCATGAAGAATGGGGACCTGGGTTCACATGTCGATTTTGACTGTTCTGGTAGCGTGTGATTCCTCCAGGGAGCCTGCTGGGCTCTGGCAGAGCTGCAATCGGTTGTAGGCAGTGTTCAGTGTGGCCTCTTGAACAGTGAAGAATCAGTAGGATGGTTTGGATTTCATCTATTTTCTTTAAAGAAAGCTGTTATGTGACTGAAAATCACTCATTTGCCAAAAGAAATAAATCTAGCGAAGCTTATTTACCTTGTTGGTGCTCTGTTTTAGAGTATCAGAACGTTTGGAGCAAGTTCAGACTATTGCTGGTAATGAGTCAGTATATGACTAGCCCACATTTGTGGCTTGGTTATACTGCATGCAGGGCCTTGTTTCCTCCTTTTTGTCTGCGCTTTGTACCTGCGAACCTTGGGTATGTGTATGAAAAGTATCTTCCAGTTTGCAATGCCACGTGAAAATGTGAAAAGCATAGAAAATAGAGTGTTTTCTACCCGATGTTTCAGCTTTTCCATTTTCGTCGATCTGTTAGGATGAAAGTCCAAGACAGAGTAAGAGGATGACATTTAGTTCACTAATCAGATAATCAAAGACGGAAGAGGTAATGGACACAAATTTATTTTCTGGGTATGCTAAGGAAGAATAGTCTACGTATGCGCTTCAGACTGTACGTACATTTTTCTGTTAGACAGCACTACATCACTGCAAAGACTAGTGATGACCCTTTGCTTCTTTTTGGTTCTGTATTTGCTTCCTTCATATGCCCTTTTATAAGCAAGACCTGCAAAATTTTCTGTCTTCTTCAACTGAATCACACCAGTACTGGTTTGTTGTGTTGATAATTGCTTGTGAAACCGCTCTGTTCTTTGGTATCAGTCTCTTACCCCAGGTATGCTTGGTTTCTTCAGCCTTTAATGCCCACTGGTCAACTTGTACAGCCAAGACAGGGATTTCAGATATGTTTGGCTGCATGTCCAGATACTGCTTTAGATGATTAACTGTGGCTATGCTTCTAGTCACACTAAGGAAGCAGTATTTCTGACTACTTACGTACGTGATGCATCAGGTTTCAGGGACTTTATCAAGGGACTTCATTTTCCCTGCCCTAAGTATTTCTGCTGAGATAGGAAGCTGATAAGTTAACCTTGGCCCCAGATGACTAGGTCTTCCCTTCATAAATTGGACAAGTTTTAGTATTCCATTTTTTCTAAGATCGTCCTGTTAAGAGGATCTTTGAAAGTTATATCCAAGTAATGAGACTGAAAGTAACCAATCTTGGGGCTATAGGGGATGACATTTATTGTGACATAATGACCCTTTCGGGGTCCCTTTCTCCATCAATACAAAGTACCCATCTCAGAGTCTGGTAAATCAGCTTTCATTTTTTGATATATCTGCTATCACAAGACAATGTTTTCACTTGAAACAGCCGTTCTACCTTACACTTTGTTTTCTGAAGGCTTTTGGAGTGTGGGAGAACTTCAGCGCATTGACTGCTGAAGACCTCTTTGCCCAGGTGCATTGGGAAAGGTGAAATTAAAATTTTAAAGATACGAAGTCAATATGTAGTAAACTAAGGTATCTTAAATCATGCTCTGGGCTTCTTATTCAGAGATAATTTAACCTGGATTTGCTGTTCTTTAACCTTCCTTTCCAAATGCTCTGTAATAACCCCCAAAACGAAAGCTCCCTGTGTACATGAAGGAGTTCTGCTAACGATCTCCCCTATTGATCTCAGTGGTATGATTGATCCAGCAGTAGTCACACAGTAAATGCAAAAGCTTGTAGTGTTTACCACTTAGATTTTCTCAGCTCGATGTTGTGGCACTGACTTTGATATTGTTCAGAGTCCTACGAGCAGTTTTTACTAGAGGTCACTGTAATTAACATCAAACTGATTAGAGTAGCCTATTATAATTGGTCTGAGAGTACTATAGTCCCTCGAAATACACAACAGATGATAATGCTGAAAATACTGCGTTGATACCATACTGTTACCTGCACTTCAAAGTGCAGTTCTGTAGTCTCTTTAAAGGCAGTGAAAAGGCTACAAGAGGGACAGAGGGGTACCCACGCGACCAGCAAGTAGCACGGTGACATAAGTAGCACGAGCAGTACGGTGACATACAAATACAATTCTAAGTTTAAAAGTTTGAAACTTTTTTGAGTATGTGACAAAGGTGAAATGATATATTTTGGAATTAGTGAACGCTTCAGCACAGGTAGTTTAAAACCTCCTTTTTTTGCGTTTCTTCATCCAGACAAGAACAAAGGTATTCAGAAGAGCTGAACAGAAGCAAACCTAAACTGCAGACAGGAGGTGCTTTTTGTTATGCCCTGATTTGTCTGGGGAATTCATGGCCATGCTTGTTCTTAATTCTGAGGTGTAGATAGCAATCAGTGAGACTGGGCACGCATGACTGATGGAAAGGAAAAAAAAAAAAAAGGAAAAACAAGAACTAGATGGAAGAGGATAAGAGCTCATTCAGTACAATGTGTCTGTCAGTTTCTAAATACTGATTATGTCCATGAATATTTTAATTTAGGTTTTCTTGAAACTTTTCACATAGAAGGGAGTGGCTTGCTCTCAAACTGTCCGATATTTGAGCAAGATAAACGGCTCTGACTTATTATCTTCTGTACTACCATAAAGTCTCCTGATATTTTGAACTGATGCAATCATTAACTACCAGGGAAACCATGCATTGAAATTCACCCTCTGTTTCTAGAAGATGCTTTTGGGTGGAAGACCACAGAAGACTGTGGTTAATTCAGTGTACCTTGTTCTCTGTCCTATGTTTCCTCTCAGTTCTGTAATTTATAACTTTTGTTCTTCCTGACCATACTGATGGTGCAGAATTCCAAATCCTTCAGTCATTCTCACCTTCCCATTCCCTTCTGGATTCGTCCCAGCTGACTGCTGCAGTCTAATAGAGGAAATCTCAGCCAAACTATGTAATCTCATATTTTGGAAATTGAAAAGCAAAAGCATATGTTTCAAGTGACAAAAGGAGTAACTGCATTGTACAGTACCTGAGCTGCTGCTCAAGTGGCCGGTTCTGTGACAAAAAGAAAGTAATCTGACAAGGTTTTAACAGTCAGTAAAATATTATCCAGTCAAAAAATCATTTTTAAGTTGAGAATGCTGTAGACTATTTATTTTACTGAGCCACTTGGGGTATCTGAATGTAAGGGAGCAGCAGTTCTCTGTGTGTGTCTGTAGTGCTCACGGCAGTGGGTGTGCACAAGTCCTTCAGCCCAGCCTAAAGGCAGCGAGCAATCTTCAGGATCACCTGTCCACCACTGACTAGTTGGCAGCCTGTATCCTCTACCTGAAATAGCACCTGGTGCTTACAATTTCCATGGAATTATTAAGAAAACAGTACATTTATTCTTTAGAGTCCATGATGTTTTCTGGTATATTGTTTTGTTTGTTTGTTTGTTTTTCAATTTACATCATGTTAAAGTCCCTCGTGCTCTGTGGCTCTAATTTGTGTATGAGCTGTTTTCTTGCTCTGTTCTCTTAAGCTGGCATAACGAGCCCCTCTTGCTTTTGCTTTCAGTGTTTTAACTTCAGTAGCTGAATTTGAGGTAGCTTACTTTCTAAGCCAGTACCGGTGAGGAAAAGCAGCAACACGAAGGGGGTACATCGCGATAATGTACAGGGGGGAGAGAAGGCGAGAATAATGGGATGATGAAAGGCAAAACGTTCACTGAAATGAGGTTCTAAAAAAACATGGAGAGCATGTGTGTGTGGTGGGGAGGGAGTTGTCTCAAAAAGCAGTGTTTGTTCCCTGGAGGCTCCCGTGTGCTATAATTGAGTCAACATGTCAAAGTGAAGTATGTGGCGAGCTTTGCGAGTGGGGGAAAACTGCTTCTTCTGCACATACAGGGCTTGGATGAACCCATTCTTACAGCAATAATAAGCACTCTGCTTTTGCATTGCTGAAGCCACAAGACAGAAGAATAGCTGTCCAGCCAGGCTCTGTAGCCGATGTTTCTCTAAGAAATGCTTTAAATCTTTGTTTGGTTGGGAAGCTAAGAATAATTGGCTTTAACTTCCTCTCTGTTGTGGAATTGAATGAAGATGGTGAACAGAGGAGAAGATGACTGAATTGCTATTGAGATACGGGCAAAGCAAGCTACAAGGGCCTTACTTAATGATTTTTAAATCTCAGAGAAACAAATCCCAATCTTCGCATGTCTGTTTCTCATGCTTGTGTTACGTTTTGGAGATAACACTGGCTTACTTTTGTTTAGTGTCTGTATCTGTGTGTTTAAAATGGATGGAAAAGGGATGGTTGCAATGCTCTGTCCCAGCTGATACTCGCAGCCTTTGGCTGTGTGACTTTATGCTGGCACCTCTCCTGGCCAAAGCTGACTGCAGTTTCACCCTAGGACTTCAGATGAACTTGAAAATCTTCAAAGCCAATGTTTCCATGCTAACAAGCTAATTTTGTCTTGATTGGTTTTTATGTAGAATTTTTCCCTTTGGTGCTTTCATATTTTATAAATGATTCTTACTGACATATTTGATGTTCTGATTGTTTCCATAGAGACAGCAATGGCAGAAACCTGCACAAGGTGACAGCACTGTATTTTCAAGATTAACTGTTTTACAGAGGAATCGTTTGAGGGGGTGGGAATATAAAGTAGATTTTTCCAAGCAGTCACAGAATATTTGGGAGTAGTTGAAAAACTACTGGAGGTCAGAGAAAAAAGGCAGCAGGACAGAAGAACTGGTTTGTTATTTTGGCATTTGTCTGTGTGGGGAAGCAGTGAACAGAAGGTCAGCCTAGAGATATGAAGTGCTTTCATCAACACATCCCCTTTATTGCTGCTCCAAATGAAGATGAAATTCTGAAATGCAAAAAACTGCAACGTAGAAATTATCTCAGAGAAGAGGCTGCAGTTAACATGCCTGTGAGACAGTATGTAACACACCTTTTTTAATTTCTCCCTTCCAAATTCATAACCTAAATGTAGAAAGCTTTTAGCATTAGCAATCAGGCACTTACAAAGCCATTAGTGAGAGCTGCAACCTTTTTTTTTCTTTTTGCTTTTTTTTTTTAACCCTTGGTAAAATCAGCTGTCTGATTTTATTTTTTGGGCAGCAAGGCTTTATCCGTTTCATTATGCATTGTACTACCCATGTTTGCCAGCAAGATACCTTGAGAGAATGCAAGCATTTGATGAGAACCCTCGCTGTGGCCGAGAGGCTTGTTTAAAACCGTTCGGTAGGAGAGAAGAGCATCCCCTGACATGCCTGTTTTTAGCAGGTCTTGCTGCTTCTGTCTGCGGTGTGGTCATTTGAAGCAGCTGTCTGAACTATAAGGTATGCCCACCTTTCTTGTATCAGCTCGGGCAAGTGGGAGGAGATAATGAGAGAGATGCTTGTAAACAGTGTTAACTATTTTCTTTCAGGGACGATTCCTTTTCAGTGAAGCATTTGATAGCACTCAGAGTGCCCTTTCCTCCCCCGCCACTATTAGGTGCCTAAGGGCTGCAGCCAGGCTTGGGACTTGGAGCCCACTAGCTCTGCCCAGGAAGAGCAAGTCAGGCAGCACTGCCCATCTCCAGGTGGCAGGCACATCTCTGGCCCTGGGGAAATCAAGCAGCCTGGTAGTAAGACACAGGTGCTACACTCCAATTTAACACATTGTTAAATTCAGATCTCATATGCCTTCCAGCCAAAATATGGCATCATACTGTAAACTGAATTCGTGTTGTATCTTATTACACTGGGGAAGAGAAGCAGGCAGCTGGGAACTTGGGTTGCCTTGAAAGTTACAGAAGTTACTCATTTGTCAGTGCCTGAGGCCTCTTAGGTCACATCTGCATGGTACCTCATCTGGTTTTTGCACTATTTGATATCTTTGGAGTGGGGGTGAGTAAAAAAATATGTAATTTATAGTTCTTTGTATTTATATGCAACATTTTGCACAGCTGGCACGTTAGGAAGTGTTTGATTCTGCTTTTCCCTTCACCCAATGAAGGGGAAGTTGTTTTTTTTGTTGTTTTTTTGTTTGGTTGGTTTTTTTACCAGCCAGAATTACTGTGTGTATTACTAGCAAGTAGTTTAGAAATCATGGATTAGTTAGTTGTAGCAGAAAGGCTGAAGTAAATTGTGCCATCTGGTCTAAATACCGCCCTCTTGTTTGCAGAATGATACAAAATCAAATGAAGTCGGTTTCTTCTTGAGAGAAGTTTATTTATAGATAGTTAAGCTGCTGAGATGCTGAGTTAGTAGGAAAATAGGAAGATTGGTTAGGACTCCTTTCCTTTTGGGGTTGTGTGTCTCAAGTGCGACATGACTGGAAATTCAGTGGTACCGTGTGTTCTTTGGCTGATGACACACATGTTATGTAAGGAGGTCGACTCGCGCTGTGTACTCTCCGGCCGTGTTCATTCCTACCTTGAAATGACTTTTATTGAGAATAGCTCAGAGATATTTGAGCTATGGTTGTCAATTTAAATCAAGATGCTTTGGATTTCCAGATTGCTGTCCTCAGAACTGTTTGAGCTCTGAACTTCTTGGAAGATTTTTGTGTGCTTTCTTACCATGTTTTTTTAGTCTGTTTTATTCCTAGAAGCCCTTCTAATGTATGCTTTGAAAGATTTGTGTAGTTGTTTTGATTGTTTCGTCTTTCGCATCTTTATAATTATCTGTCTTTCTTGCTTTTTCTTTCTCCCATCTTCATTGCAGCCAGGTGAAATCTGAGTTTTATTTCATGGTGCTCATAAGAGTGAACTTGTTCTTTTGCCACATTGATTAGAAATTGTCTTTAGAGGTGCAGAAGCAAGAGACATTGCCTTTTCTTTTTACCCATGGCGTTCAGTGGGGTAGCTGTAGACCTGGGTGGAGATTCCTGGACTTGAGTCTTTTGCCCTGTCAAGTTGATAAATGTGTCATTATTCTGGGGCTGAAGGGTTCTGTTTTATATGAAATAAAAGGCACCCAGGACCAGAAAAGCATAATAGTTGACATTGACTTGTGGGTGTCAGGTCTGGCTGCCCTGCCAGTCCCTCAACTCTTCCATCGTTTTGCTATTTTTTTGCTGTTGTGTTAATTTATTGCATAGCATCCCTCTCTGTGAGTACTTGTGGATATGGAATATCTGGCTGACTGAGCTTTTCCTCAAGGTTGTGAGCAGGAACAGGAGAGTATTTGATCCCCACTGTTTTCACATGTAAAATGAATCAGGCTGGGGCATCTGTCCGTTGTGGTAAAGTATCTTTGAAGACGTCTTCCCTTGGACACTAAATTCTGTGTTAGTTTCTGCTGTGCTAGTAGGGTAGACGGATGCTTAACTCCAAACCTGTCGTATTTGCTAAGTTCTAATTAATTTACTTTTTAAATATGGAACAGGACTGCTCATCTCTCTCTGTTAGTGTGACACTTCAGTGAACAGCTGCAGTGAAACATTCTACTTCCAAATCGTGGCACTGTTAGGGTGTAGTAACTTATCTTATTAATTTTCTTGTCAGGCTTGGTTTTTAGAGTGGACACCTGCTTGGAAAAGCAGTGAATTTGGTTCTGGGTTCACAGTTGTGGCCACTGAAGTTGTTTGTTCCCCGTGCAGGTGCACCATAGGCTGCCGTGGCGTTGCCAGTCAGTCCCAGCAGCGCGGCTCACTACTGCCTTGCTGCTCGGTGAAATGGCAGCCAGTCGAGATGGCAGCCTTTGTGACGGGACGGCTGTGCACGGACCACCAAACTCCATCACAACCAAAGTCGGCTTCGTTCTCAGCCAGCCTGAAGCTATTGCTGTATTCCAGCTTTTATTCTTGCATGACAGGCACACATGGTGGGCTGTCCTTTGAATGTTGGCCGTACTGTACTTTTAGGAAGCTGGGTGAGACCTTGATTCTGTGTGGGCATGGTTCTGTCTGCACTTCAGTACCTCTCTGTAGGGTGCCTTGTGATGCTAGCTTTAGTCTGTTCGTTGGAGATTTCCAAAACATGTATGTTGCTGGTGAGACACATCTACATTCCCTTTCTGATGGCTGTAGGAAACTGTGCAATAGAAAAATATGGTCGGTATGACTCTTTGCTCTTGGAATGCTTTTTGGCACGTTTCTGACTATTGGTAACACAGTGTTAGTATCTTTCCCCCTTGCCTGAAGTACGCTACTAGAATGGATTTGGGAAAGCTCTCCTTTCCCAGTGGTGTGGAGTCTGGATCACAGCAAGACAAGTGGATGATATTAGTAGACGGCAAGTCTTTGAAGTATGTTACAATCAACTTCAGAGAGAAAGAAAATCCCTTCCCTGAGCTACAGATAAACAATAATGCTTTCAAACCTTGAAGAGGATCAAGGTGAAACTCAGTGAACAGCAACTGCAGAGGAGATGCTGCTGCTTTGTGACAAGTGGCAAAAATACTGTCTCTTTTTGTGCTTCCTTAACAAGGCAAAATAACAAAGTACTCTGAGGTTGTTATATGAAAGGAACATTAAAAGTTTTTTGTTTCAGATATCCTCATCTTAATAGATGTGGGTAGAATAGATTTTAAAAGAAGGATGCAAATGCCTTCTCAGAATTCGGAACTATCTTCAAAAGCAAGTGAAAAGAACGGAATTCATCTGTTTGTGTGGATGCATTTCACAGCATTTATTTGCCCATTTAGACTTGTAGGGGTGTAACATCTTCCAGCTGCTGTGTCACTCTCAGTTCAGTTGGCTTTGGCTGGGACAGAGAGAATGGAACAGTCTAATTTCTCTTGTTAAAGTAGTGAGGGAAGAAGGAACTATGTCTAGACCATGCACCTGAAGCACATTTCAAAAGGTAGGTATGTCCCCCTCTGCCTGAGGTGAAGGAGCTCTCAGGAGGATGCACTGGAGAGCAGTAGGAAGTGGCTGCAGAAGTGAAGTGACTAGGGTTGCTCCCCCTGAGGCTGCCGTTTGTTTTTTTTTTACAAGATTCTGAGCCTTTGAGAGAAAGGGTAAAACCACATTTTCTCCCAGGATGAAAGTATTTTTCAAAAGCAAGAATGTGTTCGCGTAGCTTCAAAATGGCTGATAGATAAAAGCTGAAGTTCTGCGGACAGGGGCGTGTATTAACATGCCATATGGGTTGCAGTGTCACGAATGATAAATAAGGACTTAGGTAAGAATTTGAAAGCTGAATGTCCAAAATTGAACTAGGAATAATGAAGAAGAATGACAGCTTAAAAATACATTTTTAACATACTTGTTGTCACCTGATGACTACTGGGAGAATTCAAACCAACTCTGCAGGTCACCTCTAACAAAAAGCTGACTGTATAGATAAGGGTTTAAAAAGGTACCGCACAACAGCCTGTCCCCTATACAAAACCCAAGTGAGAACAAACTACGAAATGAGAGGTGGTGGGCTTCGGTGGGGGAGGGAGATTTAAATGTGGCCTTCAGGAAAGAATCTGTGTAAAGAATTGAGAAAGAAGTAAGATGGCAGCGGCAGCAGCCAGGATTTGCAGAGCTTTTCAGTCCTTTGTTTGGTTATCTTGCATAAGTGCTTTAGCCAGAGACTCTTTCAGTAGCTGCATGGGGCCGGCTTGCAACACAAACGTGCATGAATCCAAATGTAATTTCCCTGTTGTGCACATTCTGGCTGTGACAGCTCAAGTTATGAATGTAAAATAGCAGAATAAAGTTCAGAAGATGGCCAGGCCTGCAATGTTAATAAGAATTGAATTACCCAGAGCTCCTGTGAGTTCGGCGAAGGTGCTGCCCAAATTTTAAGTTTAGCTGCTTCCGTGCTTGATTTTGGTGTGCCTTGGAAGAGAAGAAATAGTTTGTGCATCTGTTGTCTCTTTGTGCATCTAGGTGATTCACCTTAATAAAGTAACGTTCAAAGCAGGCAAAAGGGATGATGCTAATTCTCCACTCCGATTTATGGCTGGTGCTGGCACACAAACTCAGTAAGCATCAGTGGTTTCGATCAGTCGCAATGAAGTACTGTCCGGGGAGCGACAGGATCTTCCCTTTCAGGCAGTTCTCTTCACTGTGGGGTAATTATCCGTAATTTGCCGCTTTCCCTAATTCCCTGCATTCAAGGGGAACTTCAGTGCAGAAGAAGGGATTTCCTCCTCTGCACCAGTACGCTGCTCACAGAAGGGGCGCCTCGCCATGACTGGGGGTCAGCTTCTTCTGGGGCTGTGCAAGCAAGGAAGGGGCTTTTCCCCCTTCTATGCGCAACTTGCACGGCAAAGAGAAGTTGCAAAGTTTACAACTTTCCCTGCTTCTTCAGCATCAGATTTTCCTGGGTCTGTCCTCTCTTTCTCTCTCTCTCCTTCCAACCTCCTTCCATCTCGTGTTACCATGGAGAATGAAATGCCAGTTCCATTCAAGTTGTCGGCTGAATAGGTTTTGAGGTTGATGGATGGTGAGAATCTCTTATCCCTCCTTCTCCAAACACCGCCCCTGCCTGGTTCTTGACATTTCACTTGCCAGGGACTGGCAGTCAGAGAGAGGGAACTGAAAAGGAGGCTGGCAGTGTCCTGCTGAGATGCTCTTTCAGTTCCTTGGATGAAATCAGCAGCCGTGAGAAGGTCTTAAGGACTTTGGTGCAGAGCCTTGTCCTCAAGCTGGCTGAGGCATGAATGCTCACTTGAGTGCGTGCCCCTGCTTCCCCAAAGCACCCAGGGAAAGAAGATTCATACATGACTCTTGCTTCTGCCTATGGTTATGTTTTGAGGGGTGATGTAACCTCGGCAACTTAAAGGGAAAGGTAAGGAATGAATCTATACAATGCATGCTCTGGCATAACCTCTTTCAAAGATACTTTTTAGGCCTCATTTTAATACTTAATAAGTGGAATTCCACTTAATAAGTGGAATTTCTGCAGTCTGACTTGCCTGGGTTTGTGGCTGGGATGCTGAAGTTAGCAGGAACCTGTGCTTAGTGTCATTCTAGGAATCCCTGTGTGCACTGGTTGCCTACTCGCGGTAGTATTGGTAGTGTCAAAACAGCCTTCTGAATAAGGTACTTATTAAAACATACATAGAGAATCATGGATTTTAACAGGCCCAGGGTTGAACTGTAGGGGTTACTGCTGAAGCGCATGAAATGGGGCTGCAAAGCAGAAAAATCAAAATGATAGCACTAAAATATCACAGAAATATCTCTTTTGTTGTGATTTATTACTTTTCATGTGAGATGACTTTGGCTTTACAAGGGATCAGGAGAAATTTTAGTTACGGTGAAAGGCTTAAACTTGTCCTTTTCACTGAAAGGTTTGTTTTGACTGATGACCACCCAATAGTTTAGGAGAAGCAACTACCTGGCACTGTTTGTTGGTGGGTGGATTTCACTTCTGGAAGTAATGGTTAGAATTTAAGTTCAGACATTTTTTCCAACTATAAGGATTCCGTGTACATACACTTGTTAGGAGAGGGAAAATATTTTTGTGACCTTTCAGCTAAAACCTGATGTGTCAGGACCATACCAGCGCAGGAATTATATGTTAGTGAGTGGCGTTCCAGTTTAAGGTCGTAAGTGGAAATTTGTTATGGGTGCTTTTGAAAAGCTCTGCTAATCCTCATAAGCGATTGTGAGCTCTTTCTTTCAGTATATCTCTTTGAAGCATTGCAGTGAAAAATATTTTTTTTACCAAAATTCTAATAAATTAATAAAAATATCAATAAGTTTTATTAATTAATCTATTATTAATTAATACATTTATTATAAATAAATTATAATTTGTAATAATTATATTGTATTATATAATAAATTAATTATTAATTAATAATGTCATAAAAATAATACCAAGATATTAATAACCTTCTATATGTTCCTAAACATGCTAAATAAATACATCTTCCCCAGTACCATCAGAGCTTCGCAAGAGTTCACTTTCCATTGGATGCTCTCTGTCCTCTTTGTTGTTGGACTGTTGTCACCCTGCTGGAGTCTTCCTGCTGCAAGGTTGCTTTTCCTCTTGTGGAAGCTGATTCCAAAATGCTAAGAGGTTAGCAGCTTGGCCACTGGTGTGTTAAAAGGGAATTTTCTAATTACTGCATCAGAAAGGCATGGGTGTGTGTGAATATATACAAAGCAAAAATAATATATATGAAATATATGTGAATATACCATCCCATTCGTTAGTTAATTTATTGTAAAGATTATAATATTGTTTTTATCTCTTTAGGCTTTCCCTAGATAGATGCATGCATAGTGGACCTATGATTTTTAGTCATATAAAATAATGAGCAGGACTTTGGTTTTCTGGTTTGAAATTGGTTGGCTGGGATACTGCAAAAAAAAATACATTTACAAAAATATACTGCTGAAGCAGCTTCTTTTTACCAGAAATATGTCACCCATGTCAGATGGAGTTGAGAGAAAGTGATACAGTGAGGAAAAAGGGGGGAAGTCCTGTGGGATACTGCATGATACTGTGGTTAGGGATTAGCTTCCTAATAGGCATGCGGCTTCATGTTACCATTCATAAGGGATGGGGGAAAGGGTGAACATCTGTTTTATTTAACAGTTTGATTTTGAGGGAGCTTAAACAGCATCAGCATTGAGGCTTGGGTTGTGTATTTCAATTTATTCTGTCACCCTGCTGGGTTTTTTTGATTTACATGCTGCCTTCTCTATGGAAAAAACATACTTCTACCTGGTTTTGAGTTTGCATGAAATGAAATCCCTGATCTTTCTCTCCCACTCTGTTTGTGAGGATTGTTATGTTAATAATTGTAGAGATTGTCAGAAGTTTTTCTGGATATTTCTGACAGGTTTCAACTTCAGAAAAAAAAAAGTCTTCCAGTTTTCAACATCGATATATTTAGATTCAGTTTGCACTCTGAAATGCCTCCTTCTTTTCCCCCCTACCAATATAAACCTTTTCTGTTTGGTTTTGGTTTCCCCAATGAGAATGGCACCGACTTTATAACAACAAAAACAACAACAAATTTTATTCTTAGGATGCTCCTGGTAGCTTCCCTGCTTCATTCCGTCTGGCCTTCGGTTAAATTATTCTTTGAAAACAAATCTTCACATCCCACTGTTTTTAGATGGAGAGCTGCAAAATAGCAGTTCTGTAACTGTTCCTCTGTGAACTGTCACTCGGGCCTTTTATGGATTCCGAGATTTTCATGAGTATACTGTGGCTGGTACTATTAGCCACCAAAGGTGACTTTTCTATTATACCTGGCAATACCTCCTGACTTCACAAATTGGTGCTTAGGTGGTGGCTATTATAATCCAGTGATCCTTCCTGGTATATATAGTTCTCTTACGGTGTTTTTTCTCCTATTCTGAAGGCTGATTCCTGCAGACAGAGTTAATTAGTGGACCACTGTCAAGGTTTTTCTAGAGGCAAAATGCCATAAGGTCCCCAGCTAGGGAAATCCTGAAGATTTTACCCTTTGCCTTAATTTTTGGTTATTGGAATCTAGTTCTTGTATTTGCTCTTTCTTTCTTGAGTTCGCTCATTCTTAATTCTGCAACAGCCTGAAAGACCTGAGGTCTGTCCTTTATATTGTACAAAACATAAACACTAAAAGCAAAATACGAACACCAAATACTGTGTGATTTCATGTCAATTTCAACTACTTACTGGATTCCCTGCTTTCCAAATGTGTTGTCTTTCTAAAATGTCGTCCTTAAGCCTCAAAAATAAGTTGGATTCAAAAATACAGCAAAAGAAAGGTATTCCAGAGTGACAGTGCTGTTCCCCTCCATTGGACTCAGCGATTTCCCATCAGTGCAGTTGCTGAGGCTTCCACAGGCTCTATCACAACAGAGCATCATGGATCCTGAGGAGTTTGTCACACGGTAGGGGAAACCTTGGATATAGGCAGTCCTTTGTGCCCATGTGGCTGGAATCATTGGCTCTAGAAATTGTTACACATAAATGATATTTTAGATTAAATAAAAACAGTAATATGAGGAACACCAGCAGATAGCGATGCTGTATCCAGCAAGGAGAGGCTGAAGAACATCTTAGTGGTGTGCCTGCTGTGGCTTAGAGGAGTGAAATGACTGTGTTACTAATTAAGCCCAAGAAGCATATTGCCAGCTAACTTCTTGCTTAATATGTTTAAATAACATCTTAATTAATACTACAGCTAGTTTGAACAGAAGTAAAATAAATTTGTCAAATGTATTATTCTGGCTTCCTTGTTATCTGTCATTACAGTGTCTTTGACAAAGACTGCTAGATCTCTTAGAGAACTTAATAATTCGGGAGAAAAATATTGAACAAATGAATTATTGCACTAAGAGTAGGAAAATTGGTTGGATAACTTGATTGTTCTTCAGTCGGTTATTATTTCTAATCCCTGTTTTGCTCCAGTTTTCCCTTAATGGAAATTAGGGTATTTAATTTTTTTCTACATTTTGCCAGCATTATTTGGGACTTCTGCCCATTTCCCTCTTTCCTCCTCCTGCTTACCTCTTGCTAAATGTGCTGTTTTCTCCCTGCAGTCTTTCCCCGCTGTACTTCCCCTGCCATCATCTTTCCCTCCTCCTTTCCCATCTAGACAGTAGCCAGAGCCTGTCATTCTCCTATCTCGCCCTAGAGCCTCCTGTCCTGGCTGCTCTGCTCTGTATGTGCAGGCAGCTAGAGGAAGATAGAGCTCTAGACCTCCTCCTGTTTGCTTCATGTTTTACTTCACCTTTTCCGCAGTGAATAGTGCCTGGGTTTCTGTTTCGAGCTTTCCCAGCCAGCACAACGTGGGACTGACCTCATTTGCTTCAGTTTCACTCCTGCCCACTGCTGCTTAGCGCCGAGGCAGTGAGAAAGGAGGCGGCTTTGTGCCGTGCAGCTGGGAGAGCCCTGAGCAGAGCAGGAGACTGAAGCCATCTGTCCCTAGACTCGGGAGGACAGCTCTTCACTCATTTTTATGTTACAGCCTTAAAGTCTGGAAAATGAGTTGTAGTTTGTCTTTCACCAGAGCTTCCTACCTGTTCTGGTCAAGGGGATTTCTAAGCCCTGTATCGTCTGGTCTATATGCAAAGAATGAGTGCTGTGCTCTCCAGTCACTCATTCTCTTATCTCAAGTGTCATTTACAGGAATCTCTCTACCTTTTGCCTCCTGTAAAATGTAAACTGAATTACAGGTGTATATTTCAATCAATGTATTAAGTGTGTGAGGAATGAGAGGCAGTGGGGATTTTGATGCCATAACCGTAGTGAGAATATTAAAATCTATGATACCAGGTATCTAAGCTATTTTCTAGTGTATTGAGAGCACTGGTTATGTAAGAACAATTTCCAGCCGAGACAAAACATGTTTCTGTGCTAGGTCAGCACAACAGGAGATCATTTCCCCTTACCTGGCAGAGCTGCTGCTCTGCAAACCGTGTGGCTGCTAGTTAAAAGACTCAGATGTGCAGTGTGGCTGCTCATCTGGGATGGAGAGATTGGAGTCATTGGTGAACACTCGCGAGGGTTTCGCTGGAAAAACATGGCAATTTCAGGTACTCTGTGTTTGTGTGTAGTCCTTATCCCGGTCACTCTGCTGCATGCTTTACACTTAAAAGCACCTTGATCAGTGTCTGAGACTGATTTTGTGCCTAAGCATCACGCATGTAGTACTGGCGTTTGCATTGTCTGTAGATGCAGAACAGTGGATTCTCAGAGCTGAGAATTTGTGTTTTGTTCTTTTTATATGATGCACAGCAACTGAAGTTGCTATCGTATTGCCCAAATTTGCCTGAATACAAAATGGAAATGAAAAACTGTAAACCAGAATATAGCATGGGAAGCATGACAAGAAGTGGGAATTCTCTTTAACGTAAATACCGTTCCCTCTAACCTCGGATTTCTGAATAGGTGTCTGATGGCGGTTTACCGTGAAGACTAGGAACAGCAGGCTGGTGAGGGGTGGAGTCAGATTTGGGTGCAGCGTGAGTGATGCCCCTTGTAATCAGATAGAGTTGTACAGCGTGTGCCTCTAGGCCAGCCGCGGGCTGTTTCAGATTTGTCTCTGTGAAATCCTGCCCTTTAGTCTTATTACAGAGCCATAGCACTCAATACCAATGTGTTCCCTACATCCCTCGCAGCCCAGTCTGCTTATCATTTGTTGGCTGTATTTTGCTTTTCCCTAGCTGGAACACCGGACTTTTACAGTGACTGGATTTGTTAGTAGAGCAAAAGGATGCGAGTGGGGGAAGGGATAACTGGAAGTGGTATTGTCTTCTGTTTTAAATAAAACCTATCATTTTTTGTAGCAGAATAACACTGTAGAAGAAACCGGAGGTCACAAAGTTAATAAAATGCATGTCCAAGACCAGAATTTCCCCCCAAAACAACTAGCTTGGGAAGAATGTGGTCTAACGGTCTAGGACATTCTCTAGCCAGCCTTTGTATTCCCTGCCTTCCGCTCTCGTTTGTACAATTAAGGTGTTGTTTTGTGAAAGGTGATCTCAGACCGTGCTTCTCCTGGAAAGGTCAGTGTTGCTCTCATCTCCCACAGTTGTGGCATTTCTGTCTCGCTTCAGTTCCTGCAGTCGGGCAGCTGGAGGGTGCGTTCTGTCGGCTCATAAATCTGACTGACTGCTAATCATTTTTTGGTGGATCACTTATTTGGACCAGTGTGCTGTGAATAGCCAGGGATGTGGGTCTTCTTTTTTTGCCAGTAGCCACTAACATTGGTTTATGCTCCTTCTGAAACTGTACCCTGACTCCTCTGTAATACGGGTACCTGACTGAGCACAGAGCAATAGCATCTTGCAGGTATGTACAGGACAGGCTGCAGTTTCTTCTCCTATAAGCAGTATCTCAGTGTAGCATAATAACTGTGTACATGTGAGTTGTGACATCCTCTTACGCTGTGGTTTTCAGACTCAGTCGGGCTGAGCATCATCTGCAGGAGTAACGACAGCTCTGGGCCAGGCTAGCATTGGCGTAGGCGGAAGCACGCTGCAGTTCCATCCTCTCTTTCTTCTCTCATTTTTGCTCTCTTTTGCCCCTTATGCCACATGACCTGTTCCTTATTAGCTCTGCAGAAGCCTGCAGAGCTTCTTCCTGGGACCTTAAGCTTGTGTTTCCATCTATGCTTTACAACCCCACAAATCAGGCATCGTGTGAGGTTAATTACAAGCACTAAAGCTATGCTCCCATACGTCATCCTGCCATGCCTCCGCTCCTGGGCAGCAGCAGCAGCCTGTACACAGAACAGCGTGTCAGTGACCTCAGGCAAAAGGCATTAGTGGCTTGGCAGAGGTGCTTGCCCCGGCGTTCAGATGAGAACGCAGCAGATACTGTCAGGAGCTGCCATCATGTACTGACTTAGAAATTGTTTTTGAGATTCTCTGTTTTAGTGGCTGATCTTCAGAGATAGTATGGATCTTTTACTGCCTTCACCAAACTGGGCTCTTTCTTGACTTATAGGGAAGAGATTTATCTAGTAAAGAAGGTGGCTTCTACTCCCACCTTCCCATTTCTGTGTTTTATCCAACAGTTATTTCACTTTTTTAGAGTACGTGGGTTTGTTACTCTGGACCTTGTTTATGAATAGTACCAGTAGCAGGAGGCCTTATCAACTGTGAGCAGCTGTACTTGCCTCTTCATTTTAAATCTGAGCAACTGAAGTGTAGTAGAACAAAAGAACTTCGTTTTTTTTTTTTTTTTTTTGGCAAGTGAAGCTCTTAAATTCTGTGGGATTTGTTGAAAGCTGTTGCCCCTGTGCTGAAAATGAACTAGCATTGCCTTTTCAAGGAAGGCTATGACCTGTTTGTTGGAGCTCAGAGTAAAGGTTCATGGTATTAAGGTCTGTAACGCTTCAGGTTTGAAATGCTGTATATGTATATATATGGACTGTTACGCTTAGCTAACTGTATTACTACTTGCATGTCTTGGAGATACTACAGAGTCAAGTCTGATTTTCTTGAGGCTCTCATCTGTATACACTTTGCAGAAGTGGCACTTGGGGAATGTCTGAGGATACTGGGAAGTGAAGAGGAATGCACATGGGTGAAACTGAGAGGAGAGGACTTTAAACAATGTATGGGGGATGTTGGAGATTGCCTTTGTAAGCTTGACAGGTTAATTTTGACCTCTGAATTACTGTGTAGGGACTTCAATTGGCCTTTTCTCCATTTATTTTCTACAGCTAAGGCTTTATTTTCTCTGGGTAAATAATTCAGGTTGCAGGTTATCCATGCACAGACCAGGCTCAGACCTGGAAGCGGTGCATCTGTTCTTGCATAGCTTACACCCCGAACTAATTGACCTGCTGAACCTGTGCCAGCTTTATTCAGAGCCACTGCTGATGTCTCTGCATTGTGCTCCCAGAGCACGGGCGACTGGCAAGCAGGATTTGGACAAGTTGGGTATTCAGGAGCCAGGCTGGATCCACAGCTTGCAGCCTTGGGTGGAAACTCAGGCTCTGCAAGACACAGAGATGTGGAGCTGATGAAAGAGTAACACGTTACCTGCACTGTGACTCCGTCTGCTTTGAGAGGTCTGTTAGGTGGGTTTTGTTATGGGGCTGACCTTGTACCTCAGGTTAGAGACCTCCCAGAACCTGGAGCACTGGAGAGCACAGTGCACAGATTCTGGGCTGGCTCTGGGCTGCAGCCTCTGTGCAGCTGGGTTTGTGTGGTCCGGGCTTCTTTTGTTATTTGGGTGTTCCTGTCCCCAGTTATCCTGGGTAGCAGAGAGCTGACTTTGTTTGTTTGTTAATGCTTGGTTAAAGCAAAGTCTGACCAGGCTAAGAACAAAGTGTTTAGTTCAGATGTTTTCTCATGGCATGTTCAGCGTTCAGAACATTTATGGCAAGGATGGAGAGGGCAGATAATCCTGGGCCTGGCTCTGCTGCAAAATTTAACTACCCTTGCATAATGCCTTTCTTCCTAAAAACAAACTTACTCAGTTTGATGTATGTTTTTCTTAGTGAAATCTGTCTCTGTAGTATGAACAGCAAAGGCACTTTTTTATTTTTTGTTTTGAGCAACATCCACAGGCCTGCATGGTTTGCATGTGCTAGGAAGTTGGATAACAGGAATTTGGTGAAAAATAAAGCAGATTTTATTTTTTTTTTCTGTAAAAAGTGTCAGGTTTTTTCTACCTGCAGACTATGTAAGTTTTTGTTGTCAGATTGTGAAAAGATGTCCAAAAGGAGATGTGGCTGGGGAGAGTACCTACTGTAATGTAACCTTCTGTGGGAAGCAGTGCTAATATTTACTTGGGTTTGCTGCTACTGGGTAGAAAAATATTGGTCTGTCCTTGGGCTGTGGTAGTTGACAAAGAGGAAATTAACCCCATTTGATAGCTGTAAAATCTCTTGCCTTCTTACACCAATTTTTTTGTTTCTGGCACATGGTTTTGAAAAATTTGTTAAGCCAGGTCTTAGGAAGTAAAGTGTCGTGTTGGGCAAGACATCTTCTGGTTGCCTTGGAGAGCACCTCACTGTTTGCTCGTTTTCTCCTTGCAGTGGGAAGTACGTGTTCTTCCCAGTCCCCAGCCTAGCCCTTCTGTTTAACAGTTAGAGAAGGGTGTACCAGGCTGAGCATGTGGTAGGTGCTCTTTTTTCCTTCGGGAGCTTGAGATATAACTCTTATTAACCTAGAAAGAAGAAGGAAAAAAAATCTGGCTGAATAAGAAATAGCCCAGTGTGCTTAATTTACAATTCTTTAATCTTTGTTTGCAGCTTTGGGTAATTTCTGGTCAGTTCAGTTATTCCTATTCCTTTCTGGCCAAAAGAGTCATAAAGGGGCAGGTGCATCCTCCGGCATTCTAGCAAGCATGCAAAAGTGGATTAAAGTCAAAGCACTAGAATCAGAATTACTTTACTGTAATTTCCTGAACTGGTAGCTGCAGTATTTCAGGTATTGAAGTGGATCGGACACCCTGGCCAGAGAATGTTTCCAGTTCAGAAAATGTTGTTGTGCCTTGCACCATCAGGTACACATATTTATACAAAACTTCTCTCTCCCCAGGTTGGTTTTCGCTCAGTCTGCATCTGGTATAACAGCTTCACTCAGTCTGCATCTACGCAGCTCTTGTTCAGACTGCACACACACTACTTGAGGTAAGGAAGAACTGCTGTGAAGGATAATGTTGGCCTAGGTAGTGTAGTAGACGGGGACAGAATTCCTATTCTGTGGGTCTGTGGTTCAGTATGTTGATAAAAGTCATAATGATTTTCTTAGACTCAGGACATTAATCTGTTTCTACGTGTATATAGTTTAATACTTTATGCTTTCTTGAGTGTTATTTATGAAACACTATAAAGTAAAATTCATCAACTGAAGATGAGTAGTGACTCTTCAGGTTTTCAGGCCTGCATTATCCTTGAGGTGATTTTTTGTTGTTGATATTTTTCTTGATATGTGCAGCTCTTCGTGCTTAATGTTTCTGGGCTGGGGCTAGTCACCACTTAGTGTGGTGTTGCATAACCTGGGAGAGGGACTGCAGAGTTCGCTGTGATTCAGCTAATAGGGTTTTAAGCAGCACAGGGTTATCTATGTTAAATTTCAAAGTTTTATGTTAAACCTGATGTCACTTTTTAGCGGGGCTACACTCTTTAATCTTACTATCATGCTCTAGGAGTGTTACAGGGATAGTAACATCAGTGCTTGCTATATAAAGCTGGCTGGCTACTGTTTCAGGAGCCAAGTTTGTGCCTTTATCCAGTGTCTCTTAGTAGCACAGTGTGCAGCCCCAGCACCTTCCCGCAGGAGGCTTTAGAGGATGGCACTGACTGCTGGCTTTGCAATATTTGGGCTTTGATGCTCCATCGCTTCCCCTTGATTTGTGAAAACGTCTGAGCTGCAGAGTGCTCCAGAAGAAAGTAAGAGGCATGTTGGTTGCAACTGAGGGGAGGTCACTGGTCAGCCAAACCCTTAGCTTGGTAGGTGGGCATAAATCACTGAAGAAGTAGAATCGTGCGTGGCTTTAGTGAACAGATAAGGAACAGATATTCTGCTTCTGAGAGATCTTGGAGATCTTCCAGCCCCAACCTTCCCACAAAATTGCCATGTTGAGAGGAAGGGGGTATGATTTCCCTTTACTGTCTTCCTCTTTGCTTCTGTACCACTTCCTTTCTTTCTTTCTTTTTTAATATTTTTTTTTTCTTTAAGGAATTAACATAAAAGCCCATTTTAAATTTTCAAAGTTTTAATAAAACAAAAGAGAGGTGCACAGGGGCCTCATTCATCACCTTTTGTCACCAGACTTGATTTGACATCTGAGACTACAGAGAAACTTTGGCAAGTGCAATGATTTCCCGTGTGGGGGTAATAAGAGAGAAAAAAGCTGTCAGTTGAAAACAGCAGGAGCTGCATTAGCAAATATAAATTAAACAGATGGCTAAGATACTGCAGCTGTCACATAGAAGCTCCAGGAAGATATTTAGCTTAGAGCTGCAGGAGGCTATTTTAAAAGGAAAGACGAAAACAACAACAAAGCAAAGTTTAGTATGAGGAAGAGACAATAGAGGCATTCAGATGATTATGTGAAACTTACCCAGCACTGACTTTTTTCCTTCACCTCTTCAAATCTTAGGACTCTAAAATTAATTCAGGATCAGCTATTATAAGATCACATTACAGATTTTCAGACAGTGGGTTTGTTTACTGGTTTGGAGCTACCCTTCTGTACTCTTGCACGAGATACTGGCTCTCACACATATCCTGGAAAGACGGGAGCAACGTGACACACATCATACAGCTTTGTTCTAGTTGTTTTACGGCTTCTTCAAGGAAACCTTCTGAAGTAATTGTTTTTGAATAAAATGTTTGAGGACATGCAGTGTTAGGAACACTAATATTTTGTCAACGGATGCACTGGATGCATTTGAAGTGTTTTGCATGGCCAGTCGTAAGGTGATGTTTTTTCTGACCAGTTTTCAGCCATGAAGTGACTGCTCTTTTCCTTTGTGAAAGAAATTACAGAACTGCATGCAAGTGTGCTGGTGTTTAACAGGTGAAGGCTATTTGGAATTTCAGTGCTGGTTTTGGGAGACCAAGAAGCAAGTAGTTTCCAAATTATTGTATGTATAATTTTCCTCTATTAGGACTGATAATTTGTCTTCGATATGCAAGACTGATATGCTTCCTTCATAGATAGGTGAAGATGTGAATTTGCCAAGTAGGTGTATTTGAAGCCTGTATTTTAGATTCAAATAAATAGTGTATGTATCTGTGGTAGGCTTTTTTTTTTTTTTAGCCATGTGAGAAATTTTGTATTTTTGGTTGTACTGCAATGCTCTGTGCAAAATTAGAGCATCTTCAGTTCTGTGTTGTTTTTGTTTGTTTGTTTGTTTGTTTTCCAAATTGTGTTATTTCTTTACCATAAATGTCCCTAGGTGCAGTTAGCTATAGGTGTATACTTCATCTATAGAGATGATTTGGGAGCTATAAAGCTGTCTCTCTAACAGCTAAATCTTCTGTCCCTCAGTATTGATCCTTCCTCCCATCATCCCTGTAAAAGTTGACTATATAAGTCCTAGCAGGCTCTGAAAGTCATTGAATCTCCATTCTTTTAGAAGTAGGAAGTTCATCATTGAAATGTAAATGCTCTTCAGTAGCTAAATCTTTAACCTATCTTAGACTCTTTCCTGATCTTAGTGGTTCAGGACCTAAATCATGAAGGGTATCAAAGGTTAAAAGCAACACCTTGAGCTTATTTGTGAGGTCTTGCTGAGAACGTGCAGCCTCAGCCTTCCCCTGCCATTCAGGACTGCTTCAGTTGTCTCTGTGAGTAGAAGCAGGCTCCTTGTCTTGCACCTGCATTTCTTTTATGGTGCAGCTTCATGCTTCAGTACATGAACAGTACAGCTGTTAATGCCAAATAACTCATTTCGACCCAGGAAATTCCCTTTCTACCCCTACAGAATCTTTGGAGCAGTTTTAAAACTTAAGAAAAGTTAGAACAACCACAACAACAACAAAAACAAACATAAAATACAAAAGCAAAACCCTCAGCCTGAGAGTGTATGCCTTTTCTAACAAATGCAAATGGAAGAAACAAAGTTGGCCTTGAAGTGTACTTGAACTTGCGAATGATAAATGTGGTATATCTTTGCCAGTGGTGGAGGGACGTTTCTCAGTAGGTGACCTTCCTCCGGGGTCAGCCTGAGGCCTACGCCTCCACATACTGGCTCTTAGCCTTTTTCTGCAATGTTTTAGCTAAAGTTTAGTGCCATGACGTACTAGCAAGGGAGCAGTTCTGTGTAGTGACAACCCAGGGCATACAGAAACATACACTGAACCCTGCAAATTCCCTGTCAGCTCTGTTTCTGGGAAGAAACCATAGGATCTAGTCAGCATGATCAGAAACCAAAGCAGGATGATAATGAAGCAGGGATAAGAAGGCAGTAATAGAGGGAAGGAGCTAAAACAGAGAAGCGGCTGCAATGGGAAGAAGCAGTGGAGCAGGACAACCTTATTTTTAAAGGTGGTTAAGTTCTTCTGCTGAGTATTCCAAAGGCAAGAATGAACTTTTCCATGTGGATGCATAGTTACTGTCTAATACCTTATTCTGCCCTTGATCTTCATGTAAACCTTCTGGTGATATCAGGGGAGGATGCCATGGAAGATGGAAGGTACAAGGCTGCTATGCTGTAGGTAGAGCAAATGGAGTATGGTCTGGCCTATGGTGTAGAGCTAGTGGGGATGTCTTTATAGTTTTTGAAAGTGGGCTGTGACATAAATTGTCATGTCATTTAAAGTGTTAATATCTAAGTCTCAATTGTTCAGGAGCAGCTGCTTACAGGCAAGATGTATACAAGTGGGAAAAGGAAACACTGTCCAGCTTTTTTTATGCTCTCATGGCAATAAAGGGCTTCTTAACTGAAAGCAGGGAAAACCAGCCCTTAGTACTGCAGCGTTGTTCCACAGCTTAGCAAATCTGCAGAACATCTCGTGTACTTTGGCTCTCATTTGAACCTTGTCAGTTCTGGCCCAGGCTTAAAATGAAAAAAGTCTGGTGTTTAGGTTAGTGCCATTCTGCATGTAGTATAGATAGGTATGTCAGTGAATGAGTAAAGGTTGTGGATAAATGTGTAACAGTTAGAAACTGATAATTTTTATTGTGCTTATCGTTTGAGAGGTCACATAAATAATTCTTAGGTGTTACAAAACAACACATCGAGTAGATCTGGTATGTGGGCTGTGGATTCTACAGTCCTATTTCGGTAAATAATACCTTACTGATTAATTTACTGTAGCTAGTGTTTTTCTAATTTGTTTTAATGGCAGAGAAGATGGAGTTTCATGTTTAGTTTTGCTTTAAAGTAGATTTAGCTTTACCTTTCAATGGAAAGCAACTGAATACACCTGCTTACATTTCAGTAATGAAAACATCTTTTACATGGAAAACAGATTTTCCATGTTGTTAAGAATCTTGCTTTTCTTAACTGTGGCAATTTCTGTCTTTGAATTTTGAGTTCTGTTCCAGGTCCAAGCATGTCTGACCTGAATCAGTTTGTGGGAAAAAAATTTAGGTAATTTGTGACCAGCCACAGGTTTGAGGTATGGCTCTGTATAGTGTTACACCATGGTGCACGTAGGTTTTTGAAAACTATGCTACTGCAGATGGGTTATGTAGAGACATCCACTGAAAATAAATGCAGTTTTCTATGGAAGAAAAGCCTTCCAGAGATGAGACAGGTGAGTTTCCTTTCCCTGTGTAAGCAAGCCATTAGGTGTTAAGAATTGCTACAGACTTCTAGCAAGATGTGAAAACACTGCAAGGCAGAATGTAAATGCACTACTGCTGGTAGCCACAGGCTCCTGTAAACAGCTCAGGATAAGAATAAACACAACTAGAAAGAAAACTGCAACTAGTCATTTGGGAACCTGGCATGATGGCACCTCTCCACCTTTGTTACAAGACAAATAATAGTTGGCTATTTGATGTTGCTCTAAACTTGAGTGAGAAAGCTGGAGTTTTGAATAGAAAATAAGAAGAATAATAGCACATTTTAAAATGATTGACACATGAGCTGGTTTCTTGTACCACAGTCTGTTCTTTGCAGTCATAAAAGTCATTTTTAGGCATACATTCCAGCATCGTTAATATTCTGTTCTTTTCTATTTAGCAGAATATATCTGACCACGGCTTTACCTTAATGCATTTGCTGCTAAGGGGATCTCTTTACAGAGGGCTCTGTTACTTCTGGCTAATTCACATGCATAAACAAATGCAGAGAATTTGTATTATGAAAGTGGTAAATGCACATCCTTTATCTGCAGTCTCCAAAATATGCTGATGAGAGTTACTCTTCAAGGTGTTTCCAGCATAATTGTGTTTTGTTAAGATGCTGCAGAAATTAAACTTGGTTGCCATAAAATATCCTATCCAGTTAGATACTACCAAAAACGTGCTGCAGCCAGTGCAGCATGTGTTTTTAGGGAATTTGTATTAGCTGTTCTGGCAAAATAACCTTTTTGCCTGTGTAAACCACATCTCACTAGGCAGATTTGCTAGTATAGCTATTTTAGCAAAGCCTTTCTACTGTAGAAAAGACCTTATTGATAATACTGTGAGGTTCCCACAGTAGATGAAAGGCACAATACAAAGGGCTTTACAAACATGAATTAAGCTTCACAACACCCTTGTAAAATAAATCATTCTTCTAGCTTGCCAATGTCTAGTTTCTTTTAATATGAGATGTTGTGTGGGGATAAGAAGGAAGGGTAGAAGATTCAGAGTTGGGGGAATTAATGCCTGGTAGCACTGTAGCATTGCTAAGCTAAACAAATTTTTAACCTGCTAGAATCCCCTGCCATCTCCATCTGACATTTAAAATGTCTTAGCAAAATCAGCATTTCAGAGTGTCAAATAGCTACTGGTTGTTGGTTTTACCTCATCTTTGATAGTTTGAGGAGTTATAATGTTCACGCTCAGCAATTCTTCTTGTCCTGAAAACCTGGAGCTGGCTTTTTTGTATGTGATGTTCTCGTTAATACTGTGTTCATCTACGGTGTTCTATCTCACTGGTAGGTATTAGACTATACGAGCCTGTATGAGCCTGTGTAGTAGGGTGTGAACAAGTTATGCAGTTAAGGGATCTCTAAGGGAATAGAGAGAGGAACAAAACAAGATTTATGCAGAAGAATGGTTTTAAAGTCAAGTCATTCAGAAGTTAGAGCAGTCTGATGTTGATGTTTTCTATGTGGTCTTGCTTCATTTTTGTGTGTTAATTATCATGCAGTCTTTAGTTACATGATCACATTCTAGTCATTCCTTTCTCACCTTTTAGGAAATAAGGAACAGAAGAACTCTGCTAAGATGTAGGTTAATTTTCTCTTTTACCATTCACCAGCACTGGTTCTGAATTCAGCGTGTAAACTCTTGGGGCAGGCAGGCCCATGAATTTCAACAGTCCTCTGTTAAACCCCCTGTCCTAGATTCTGTATTAATACATCTATCATGAATTTAAGCAAACTGTGCAATCCTCTTTCCAGTTTAAGGCCTTCATGTGATAGCAAATGTTTTCAAAAACAAGGTACCTTTCCTCACCGAGTGTAGGGAGGGACTCACTCGAAAAGCTGGCACAGATCCCCTAAAAGAAGGGAAATGATGGAGACATCTGGGCTGACTCTGTTCCCTGTTCTAACCCTTCCTGCGTGCTGCAGGAAGTTCCAGTAACTGTTCGCTAGCGTGCTTGATCCTCTGAGAGCTGCTTGATCTATTAGTAGTATTTTTGAGCCTTGTTTCCACAGCAACAGCACACTTTCTATTTTTTTTTTTTTCTCTCCCCTCTAAAGGTGGCTGTTGCTTTGAGAATTAGACCTGTGGAAAAGCTTGGCCTTCTTGTCCCCTGTCATGATTTCAGCTGGCACAGCTCAAGAGTGGGAGGAGTGGGATTGGGAGAGAGTGACCGCTGGTGGAGTGGTGTGATTATGAAGTGACAGTGGAAGGAATGAGTCCTACTTAATTACGGGTTTCAGCCTTAATAAAGTGAACGTGTTGAAAATGTTGCCTCTTTCTAAGCTCTGTGAATGAAAGGCCTGGGACTGTGACATTAACAATGATCATTTTAGTCCTTTGCACGTGCTCTTGCAGTCATGTAGGACCCATGTCCAGTTCATGCATCTGTTCATGCGCAGTACAAAACCAGATGTACGTTCTTCTGCTCAAAGACACTTTGCGAGTTTGTGTCACAATAAGAAACCTAACCTAGTGTTCATGCTAGCGTTGTAGGGAAGTGTTGTGTTTAATTGCTCCTCTGAAATAGGAAAGAAATGTTATGCTCTCTTCTTTCCTATGTTAAGGCATGATACTTCCTGTGGGTAGCACAGCACTTCCTTTCAAACTCAAGTATGTGTACCAGTCTCAACATTTTCTCCTGCCTGGAGGACTAAGGAGCTTTCAGTTTATAAAATATTTCCATAGATCAGTTAATTGCCCCTTCTTGTTATTGTTTAAAGGTGAGTGAGAACAGAAGCAGCATATGGTTTGATACCAACATCTTGCTGGTGTTGGCTTTTTTCATCCGTAGTTAAGAAAGTAGTCTCTTACATGAGTGCGTTATGGAAACCTAAATACAGTCTCTTTATTTTTCAACTTTTTTTTTTAGTTTGCTTCTTCCTTAGAATGCTTGTCCTTAGAACTGAACCATCATCCTTTCATGCAGAATATATAATTTGTGGTGCTGAGCTGTTGTCTATGATGGTTTTTGTCTCCTTTATTTCTCTTTCCTTTCTTAGGGATGTGCATGTTCTCAGGAGTGTCGTAATAAGTGCTATTTTGCTTGTAACAAGTTCACTAACTGAGAACTTGTGGAATAATTTAAAATTATGTTTCGTTTAAAATTCAGGCAAGCCAATTATATAATTAATATTGGATTCTGGGATTTCCCTTCCTTTAAGAGTGAGTAACTAAAGCAGTATCTGTCATAGTTAGGCTTTTACACAGGAAAGGCCTCTGCTTGATGTCATAGTGTGGTGCCTGCCACCACACTAGTATTTCAGTTCCTAGTAGTTTTGAGTAAGGATGCCAGAAATTTTATTTTTCTCTCAGACAGAATTGTAAGTGGATGCATTGATTAGCAAAATCAATAAGTAATGGATAAAACCACATAATCTGAGCTTGTCTTGGAAAGGCACAATGTTTATAGCCATCTTTACAGTGCTAGGGCCAGAAATTCACTGATTCTTATCTATATAAAATGTAGAAAGCTGTTCAAGGTTACGCATCCAAGCCAGAAATTTCATATGTGTACAAAGGCAGAAATTAATTAAAATATTAATTTCTAGTTATAAACGCATCTGGATGTACTGTTCTTGTTAAAGATCTCATATTTAGTTGAAAAATGAACAGTGCTGAACCTTTTTAAAATCAAAAGTTAAGTTTAAGGTTTCAAGTCTTGTGTTGCTTGACTTCAAAACTCTTCTGACTGTATGTAGCTTTCTGAGTGCACATTGAAGAAACTGCACATTTTAGTATAATTGAGAAGTTGTTTATTAAAAGACCAGAGTGTGAAATTCCATGACAGTTTAACATTCAGTAATTTACCATTAAGCTGTTTGACAGAAGTTAAAATTTATGTTAATACTGTCTTGATTAAACAGCAGTCATTATCACTCACGGTGATTTGGCCAAATCAGTTTCCTAGCAGATGTCTCAATAATGAAGACATCCTACTATAGCATGTCCAAATTAAGTTAAGTGTGTTGCATTAATGTTTTGCACTTATATAGCATCTATCATTTCAAAGCACTTCACACAATGATGTTTGGTATTAGAAAAATGCACTAGGTAATATTATGACCAAGGCGAATTTACACATTTAAGGAGCTAGAGGACGTTTTTATAACTTCAGCAGATGTCTTGTATTACAGTTTTTAATGTTTCATACAATATAGTCATCTAGTGATTCCTTCCAGGGAACCCAGTTTATGTAGCTTGCAGAAGAAGGTTTGAGTTAACCCTTTAAAGGATGGAACAGATGATTATAGAATGAGACATGAAACATTTCAAACCTCAGCTTTGAACTACTTCTAAGTAATCCTTCCCAACCAGTCTTTGACTCTTTAGTGTTTTTCATGCCTTTCTTCTTCCGCTTTCTTTTAAAATTGATCAATACAGAAAATAGTTGTGATTTCCCATCTTTTCCTTAACTTACTCCTTGGTGCCTACTTGCAGCATCACTTAAAACTTCTGCCGTGGGTTTTGCTAAAGTAACTGTAAATTCAAGTGCAGAGAATAACTTTTTCATTTGAAGTGTTACGATCATGCTTATGGATGAAGACATTCTTCCTTAAGTCCTCACCATTTGCTTTTACGTATTTTATTACTTCAGTTTACTTATGTAGGGAAAGCTGATACCACTCATAACTGTGCATATGCAAATCTAAGGATTTTCTATGTTCAATTTGTGCAACTGTAATGTGTTTTTCCAGCTTCCATTTTCCAGCCTCTTCAGCATTTGGAAATTGCATTATAGTTGTGATGTAGCACAAAGCAGATACCTGACACACAACTCCAAACAAGTCACTGCCTAATTTTTTTCTGTTTAAGAATTGGACTAATCGCATTTTGCATTTACTTAATGGTTACGTTTATCAATTGTGTTTTACAGATAGCATAACCGAGAGCAGACACTGAAGGCAATTTGCCCAAGATCCCAGTATTTCCTGTAATTCTGGTTGTGTTTTCCTGATTTGATTTGGAATGATCCAATTTAGAAGTATACGTAATTTCATAGATGTGTGATGTATCAAGTTTGTGGCTCATCCGATAACGTTCAGACACACCATTTCCCTCTGTTGCATGCACCTGGCTGGCTTTTCTTGTAACCACAGCTCATTTTATTGCCAATTTTTCCCAAACTTAATACGACATGGGTCACATAGTAAGGTCAGTGTCCATGTTGTTCTATGAGATGAATAGTTCAGTTGGATGTCAGCCGTCCTTGAAAGAAAAAAGTACTTTTTCAAAGTATTAAAACTATTTCTTGCCCTTTTTTTAAGTCCTTATGTAACGCAAAGGCAGATGAGAGGAATTTATTTAAACGAAGGATGTAATATTTCATTGCTGAAGGCAAAAGTTAAAGAAGCTGAGGAGCAATGAGGAGCAGGCAGCATGGAGGGCATGGTTTTGTAATGTTGTCACTGCACATGTAGCATGTAGTGTAGGAAAGGCTGCTTCCTTCAGAGAGCTGCTAGTCCTAGGCCTAGCTGGGTGTCTGCTCCAAATGCAAGCTGGAGATCTGCCATTAGTGGCCAGAACATTAACGGGCTGTAAACTGCCTATGTGGATTTGCTTTATGGTGCTTCACAGCGAAGGGAGATGCCTTGCTTCTTTCCCAAAGCCCGCACGCTGCGTTTTGGATTGTGAGCAGGAGGAGTGTGGCCGTGGCTGTGACAGCCCCTGCCTGCTTGCGCAGCGCTGGTTGGGGCCAGTGGGGCGTCTGGCTGGGAAGGTGGAGGAGCAGAGTGAAGGTAGGCAGAGGTGGCAGGCTGCGGGGGCTGCTGCCTCCCGGCCCCCTTTTGCCTCCTAAGTCCCTGTAGCCTGTTGGTGCACTGCCGGTGGGGAGGTGCTGGATGTGAGAGAGCTTTGAGTTTGTTTTAGCGCTGGCACTGTAACATTTAAAGGAAATGAAAGATACGGTGAGTGAGAACTGGTGGGAGAATCATAGAAGCCTTTCTGAGGTATTAATGGTCCTCATAGTGGAGTCCTCCTACATTATTCATGCCCTTTGAGCCTAGCTGAGCACTCTGCACTCAGTGTGGTAGTAGAAGGTAAAAGGAAATTAACCCTGTAGTGATACATTGGAAGCTCCATGTCAAAGTAATAATTCTGACAGCGTGTTGAGGGGACAGAAGCACGTCTGAAAGAGGAGAAGACAGATTTCAACTCTAAACTGAGGGAAGAGTGCTCAAGAATACTCTGCAGTGAAGCAATAGAAAGAACCCTTGAACCTGTGTACAATGTTCTGGGGTCCCTCCGTACCTTACACTTCCTCGTCAAAGTATGTTTTCCAAGTTTTAAAAGATACTTCTTGTAGCTGCAAGATGGGCTAGTCCTCTAATCTTTCCAACTGATGCTATGGAGAGCTTTGCTGTAGAAGGCTTTGGCACGTTCAGGTAGACTGTAGTAGCTGAGACATGTCAATGATTTCTAGATCGAATTCCAGAAATCCGTCATTCCAGCCTGGTCAGAGTAGGTGTTACTATGTTTGTGATTGTCTCTTTGAATGTTTCCTTAGTAAACTCCTCGTGTTTAGGATTCTTTGTTTCTGTTCCCAGCCCTTCTTCCTTCTCTTCCCATTTTTAACTTATCCCACTGTAATGTACAATAGAAGTGTGCACAAGGGAGCTTTTAGAAAGGGTTCAGAAACAGGAGACTTCTAATGCAATGGATCTATATAGGTAATTGATCTGAGATATTTGTGCTAGAGAAGTCTCTTATAGCCAACTTTTACTTGCTGTCCATCCCCCAGCTCCTCTGAGGTTTCACAGCAAGTACCCAGAATGTTATACAGGTTGCTGCAAACTAGTGGAGAAAGACCTCACTCAGCAGCTAGGAGTAACTTTGGGAAGGGATTAGACAAAGGGACTGTAAATAGATGTCCTTTGCTGGTACATAAACTTCAATTTACTCTATGTACCTTTTGTAGGTAGGACTAAAATACACTACTTTGGAGGCAGAAAAAGTGAACTCGTGGTAGAAAAAACAGCATCTGTGCCAAGTACTGGTTGACTTCTGAGCACAGAACACAGATTTCCACAAATGTTACAGACTCTTTATATCCAAATTTCTCCTTTTTCTTTTCCACTTACAGAAAAACATGTTCAAGGAGAGTATTTTAAAAAGCCATGTATTACTTAGAGGCCTTAGCTCTGTGACTTTTAGGTAAAAGATGATTCTGAAAATTTTACCCTGGAAAGTATGTGTCTTCTGGGGTGGGGGGAGTTACTTTGTTTTTGTCAGAGCCAAGAATTTGATGCATTTGCTACCTGAAATAAATCTTAAGAATAATTTTGTTTAAAGGCTTTGCCTAGGAGTCCAGCAGTCTGGAATAAAGGGTCTGAGTGAACAGTGTATCTCACCAGGCTCTGGTTTTCAGGAGGAACTAACGGTGTTTGGACCACAGCAATAAGGACCAGGAGGAAAACAATACGTGGAACACAGTGATTAGTACTAGCCTGGGTGTTGTAACTGCTTCCAGGGCTCTTGAAGATACAGAAGGAAGAGTGGAAGGAATGAATAAATCATTCTTAATGGGGACCTATGAAGGTTGTACCTCTAGGACTGCGCTCTTAATTTTGCAGCCTCATAGTTGCATGTAAAATGAGCTGTTGTGGTTTTACCCCTTTAAGGCGGCTGAACATTTCTTCTGCTGGCAGATATCAGCCATACATGCTACTGAATACTGTTGGAATCCGAATGTTGCTAGTGGAAGCCTTTGGGTGATGGTTGAGAAACTGAGTTGAAAGTTTTGTCTTTTCAGGTATGCTAAGCATTTAGTAGTTAAACGGTTAAGCATTTTGCATTGGTTCAGGTATGGCATTTCCCTATAACAACTGCTGATGGCAGATAATTTTCTTAACATGGTGTTTTTGATGTAGTGTCAATCAGTATGTATGATCAATAACCAATTGCAGAGAAAAAGATGCCAGAAGTTCCAGAAAGTTGAAAGACTTTAGCAGTCCAGTCTTTTCTACCACTTGCCTGTAATCTTATGAGATGGAGGCTCTCAGAGTGTATCTGTTCTTTGCTAATTTTGTCAACGGTTGCAAAAATCCTCATATTGCTTTACAGGAAAATATTGTCCTTCTGTAGGTAATGCTTGCAGACTCCTTATATGCTGCCTGTGTGCAAGAAATCTTCGTTACAGTCTCTTTAAAATGACATAAGCAGGTGCAGGAGCCCTCGTGCCGCCCCCAGCACTGTCCGTGGTTGCAGGGGTCTCGGTTCACCTCCAGTGGGAGACCCATGCTTGGATTTCAGTCCAGCCTCTGCTTCCTCCCGATGGCAATTGAGAATCTGCCCACAGGGCTGCAAGGAGTAAGGTGCAAGCTGGTGACTTGAAACAAAGAGGCTGTGCGCTTACGTCTACATTGAAGTCAGTAGAAGGGGGAAGAGATTGGGAAAGAAAAAGCAGGAGTCCAAGGATGAGAAGACAGGGAAACACCACTCCTCTCTGTCAGAAGAAGTGTGACAGGAAAGTCCTGCTCCAGAGAACAGGTAAGCTTAGCCTGGGAAACAAGGGGGAGGAACTGCAGAGCCTGGGTTTCACATAAAGCATGCTGGCTCCATTTGAGTATTCAGCATGCCTGCCATGCTTAATGATGTTGGTATTTAAATAGTTGTAAGCAGGCTTTGAAGTTAGAGCTGTGTTAAGGTAGAGGTCAGTGTGTTGTAACTGTCGGCTGAACATTGATAACAACTTTGTGTACTTTTACATTTTTAAGCTGTTTGACCAAAAATAATTTTTAGGAGTATGATTTTTAATTGAGATTTTTTTTTTAATTTATTTATTTTTTATTTTATGTAGTAAAAATCAGTGAATTGGAGAAGGCTGTTGTTTTTCTATATCTGTAGTAATTTTCTTCATGGCCCAATTAAATGTATGACATGAAACTCTAGGATTTTTCCTCAAACATGCAGAGAAGCATGTATTTATGTTTTCAAACTTCAAACCGTACTTGCCAATTGTTATAAAGCAAGGAAGTCCCAGCCAAAAGGGATGTGTGGAGTATCTTCCATTCAAGCTGTTGTACAGACATAATGGCTATGCCTGGGAAACTGGTATGGAGCAGCACTTCACACTGCAACCCCTGCAGGCACTGGCAGCAGTGAAACAGAGGAAATTTTTAAGAGTATCGGTATAGACAAGCCCAGTGCTGCTTATATAGAAGGAATCGGTCCAGAAGATTTTATCTTCTGCTTAGGGTTGCTGTTCCTGGCTTATGTCACACCTCCTCGCTGTTCTCCTACCTTGTAACTTTCAGGACTGCTTTCTCTTGCAGGTGAGACTCCCTTCCCTGTCTTTGTTTTTAGAGGCTGCGTGAGAGACAGCAGCAAAGCATCTAAAAAACATATGCAAGTGTATTGTCTGTATGGTCAAGAGTTTTATAACTCTTGGGATGGTGATTGCTGGAGGCAAAGCTCTGCTTCCCACCTTTTAAGATACAGTTGAGTGGAGGTTGCACTGATATGGAGAGGCCAACATGGGTTGAAAGAACAAATACAGAAGAGCACTCCAGTGTGGTTAAAGTGGGGAAAAAATGTTTGTCAGGAATATGTTTACATGATTGGTAGGGAAAACTGCTCTCATATCTGTATTTTTGTCTATATTTTCACAGGGAAAACTGCTTTCAGATACCTCTAATTTGTGTATATTCCCGTTGGGACAGTAGAATGTGTGAATGTAAACCACCGTTGATAATGCATCTTTTGCACATCATCTGTCTGTTCCTTCAGATGTAAGCAGTCCTTCCTTTTGCTCAGGGGCTGCAGAAACCAGCTAAGTGTTAGTCCTGAGGGTGGCAGTGCCCTGAGCAGCCTCACCTAGAATCCCCATCTGCCCAGAAACCTTTGTTGTGTCAAAACCTTTGACTCTGAGGGAGAATGTTGGTGAGCTACCTTTCCACCACCCTTCCTGTAACAGGATGGCTTTGATATGTCTGTTTTCAAATGTATTATGTGCGTTTGTACATAGTTGTGCCCTTTCAGCTTCTCAAGCAAGAAGCCTTGTTGCTGAATGAAGAGGTGAAACCCACTCTACTGTTCATATCCAGAGTGGTAGTTTTAAAAGTGTCTCAGGTATGCCTGTCCTTCCTCTTTAGTTACAGCAGAACTTTTAAGGTTTTCGAATGAAGGACAGGAGCAGCTAGGAAAAGAATATGGCTTCTAGATTAATGCTCCTTTTCTTATGTGAGAATTTCAAGGAAAACCATAAAGGATTTATATTGGTAGAGCTGTCTGAGAAGTCTTTGATACTCTATCATTTTATGCTCTATAAGATTCAGAGGACTATCCAGAATGTGATTGCTGCTGAAGTTTTGCTGATTGATTTCCAGAGTTGTTGAAATATTTAATATATTAACAGGGGTAATGGTGAGCTCCTAGTATGTCTGTCTGAAACAAGTCTCTAACCCTCTTTACTGCTCATGTATATTTTGCATTCAAAGGTCATTTCTTTCCAGCAGAGTGGGGTGAACCTAACATACTGCTGGTGCTTCTACACATCACTCCTTCACCTTGTCAGAGACATGCTTAATGTGACTTAGGCAATAATTCTGTTGCTAACTCTCTTGGGTGTTTCTAGTTCCTAGTTGTTCCCTAGCATCTTAAATACTACATCCAAAATTACGTTTGTATATTTGTATCCCGAGAGTGATTTCAGTTCTGCCTTTTTTTTTTTCTCCCATACCTTTACTGCAGTGGATGAGGGAGAGTCTTTTATATTTTGGTTCTTGTATTGTTTTGCTGTGATCTTGCTGAATACCTACATCCACTGTTATAGAGAATGCTTGCCCCCAAATGGAGCACTCCAGCATTCTCTGGAAGTAGCAAGGTTCAATGAAGATACTCTCTATTGACGGCCCATTTAGTCTTTATAGCTCATGCTTTTCATTAGAGACCCCAGCCACTTTGTTTTCATACAGTGTTTAACAGATTTCACTGTTCTGTTAGAAGCACTTTGGAGTTGTGAAACTCAAACTGTGTGTTTTCCCATGTTTATATAGTCTTTCTTCTGTAGAACTTAAGTGAAAAAAAACTTCATTTTTAATCATTACTCAGCACTCAAGCCCATAATCTGAATCAGTGTGGAAATTTTCCAGGTAGGTCCATATGCCTGGACTGTAACTATTTTTTCTTCATGTTATGTTTCGAAGAGAAGAAATCACATCCAGGTCCTCAGTCTCTTGTCTCAGTAAATGTGACATTTCTGCTGTCATCGCCATTCAGAAAGCTGCTGCCAAGATCACTTTTCTGACACATTGTTTTGATCATATTGTCCCTTTCTTTATACCCTACTACTATTCCTCATCCAAAAATATTTAATAATTCTTCCTTTTTGTGGTATCATTTAGATTATTTTTTCTCAGGTCAGTGATAACAGCCTCCACCCCTAACATAATAAACTGTCGAAGTATCATCCTCCCAGGTGGCTTCTCATGCTTAGGAAGGTCTCTAGAAATGTTCAAAAATATATACAAAATTTTATACAAAAAATATATACTATATATATATACACACACACAAAAAAAAAGGATTCAAAAAAGTTAGGCCCCTTCTCCTGACTTCTGTTGCAGTTTTACCTATGTATCTGTCTGTTTTCTCCCTTCTTAACCTTAAACTAGATGCTTTTTTTTGTTCTGCGTTTGTATTGCACACTTCATAAGGCTTTACATCACTGTGGTTACAGTGATATAATTTACAAACATGTTTTTCCTGCAGAAGAAACTGCTAGTGTTATGTCTCCTCCCCTGCTTGTAGTGGATCAGAGCATCTGTCCTGCAAGATTCACAGTCCTGCTATTGACAGTAGCTCTTACTCTTTAAGAAAAAAATTCTGTAGAAGGTGATTAAACTGCACTTTTCCTAGATGTTTATCGTGAATCTTCAGGAGTAGAAAAAAACTGTTGTCTTGAAACAGGAGAGTTTGTGTGTTTATTATGATTAATTCAAATACGTTTATTATATGTGTGTATATATATATGTTTCATACTTTCCTCCACATCAGTGCTAATGTTACAGTGAGCACTACTGGCTAATTGTGTATGATGTGAAACTATATAATCTCAGATCAGACTCATTTTTGCCTGAGCTTCATTGTGTATTCCCTTGCTCTTTTATTATGAATACTAATTAATTGTTCTTAATCAGTCTAGTTTCTCCTCTTAACTGTTTAGGACTTTTTAATGTGCCTCTTGAGCCTATTCCCTTTCTGATTTTGAGAGAGGGAGCACGCACAAACACACTTTAGATTAAAACTTTAACATTAAACTTTAGATTGGTTTATTCATGTTACTTTTTCTCGTTAGCAATTTCAATCCACAACTTCAATGCTGTTCACTTGTTTTAGGATGAAGAGGTAAGAACTGGCCAGTGTTTTCACAGGGGGGAGAGCATGTTAATTCTTGTGCTACTCACCTTTTAATTCCTCATATGCATATATATATACTTAATTTGCATTTTTACTGTCACTGCTTGTTGAGCACACAGCTTACCTTCATGAAGGTGTCTTTTTTTTTTGCTTTTTCATGAGTTAGTAATTCATTTATGACCTTTTTTTACCAAAAAAAAAAGTATGCGTGATTATAGTTTCCACATTTTGCTACTTTGCTTTTATTAACCTTAAATACAATGTGCTATTGTGTTTCTTCTTCGTTTGATTCGTCTGAAGGTAATACACATGTAAATTATTTTTTAGGTTACAAATGGCTTGTATTGCCAGAGTACATACAGTCCTCATCACGGGTCAGGTGGAAGCTGCTTTGGGTATTCTTTGAAGGCATCACACAAAAAAAATCCTTCATTTCAACTCCTTTGCTAGCTAAATAAATTAGGTTTATTAATCTAAATCTCTCTGTGCCATCATCTATGTTGCTTCTGAGCACAGTGTTTGCTAGTTCAAGTCTTTAAAATATTTTCCTGCCATTAGTTTGGTTAGATCACATAGATATATTTGCCATTCACCAGTGCTACAATTTTATCAGTTTTTATTGGCAACTTGCTTTATACCAGTGCTGCATGCCGTTTTTCCTGAATTTTTGTGTTCTGCACTTTGTACCATGATTTGTATAATTTGAAAGTTGTTTCCCTATGGATTGGATTATATAGATATATATTATATGGATTGGATTAATAAAGATTGTTTTTATTAAACTCTTTGTAATCCTCTACACATACCAAATCTTTTCCTACCTCATTAATGTGATGTATTCTGGCTTATAACTCACTGTGATCACAGTCTAGTGGCTTCTGTCATTCTACTGTGCTTCAGTCTTGGTTGTTGTGTTATTTTCTTCTTACATGGCAGAGTAATTTTCTGGCTTTTATGCCCCAGATGTTACTGGTTTAAAAATGGAACGGAAATTAACACTCAGCTGAGAAGACCTCAGACACTATCTTTTACCATTTTTATAGGCTCTGGTGTATGAAGGCATTCTTGATGTCTCTCACAGGGAGAGGTTTTGAAATGGGCCTGGGCTAAATCACAGCTCTGTTATTTCCACATCCCTCTGCTGTGAGGGTTACCTGGACTGGCAGTGGGCTGCTCAGAAAAAAACAGTTATCCAAAATCCCCGACTGTGTCCCCCCCACCTTTTTCTTTACCACCTAATTTATAGGCATGATTCAGTGCTGCTCCGTCCATAGCCAGCCTACAACAATAGCTATCTGTTATGTGCTCAGGGCTTATCATCCACTTGTCGGCAATCAGGCATTATTTCCATACCACAGCTTCAAAATCTCCCCGTCTTCAGAGCTGCAGAGAGGCCTTGCTTTCCCGTGTTGCCTTGGCTATAAAGCTGGTTGGTGTTGCAAAGGGTCTGGGCGAATGATGGAAAGGAGTATCTGCTGGCAGGGGATTGCTGAGAGGAAAATCTACGGGCAGAGTCCTTTCCCAGTAAACAGGAGGTCTTACCAGTATCTTCAGCTGTCAACAATAACATGCTGTCTGATGGGGCATTCTCTGATGCTTCCTGGAGCGAGATGGTGGGATGGTTCCTCTGTTTATAACAGCCAGATGTATGATGCGTTTCTCCGGTGGGGATGCCCGTAGGCGTTGTTTGTCAGTGTGGCTGCGAATATTGCCGTCCTTTCTAGTCCATCTGTCCTGAGTAGCTAGCTGTTGCCAACATCTCTGGAATTCTGTGAAAGTGCGGCCAATGAAGCGATGTAACTTTTAGTTTTACATATGCAGGGGCTGGGGAGAGGGTTGCCTGTTTTGTAAGAACTTCACTGTGATGAATTAACTTTCTCTTCAGTGATTGCATAGCATACATCCAAGTGAGAAGCTGTAAAGTGATGCGAAAGCATGGGCAGGGAATTAGAGGTCTCTGTGTGGGCAGCAGTTGGCAGCCTGGGCCGGCCACCACCTCAGTGAGAGGTCCCAGGTCCCCTGCCTGGGTCTCAGGCGCCTTTGGCCTCTGGGGCTCCTTGGGCCTGCTTTTTCAGCCAGAGCAAGCTTTCCTCCCTCCTCCCCAGTGCTCCAGTAGGTCACTAATGAACCTCAGCAGGAAAAGACAAAACCAAGTTCATGAATAGCAGTACAGTCCCCTTCTCCTGCCCACCCCCACCCTGTCCTGGGAATGTGCTGCCCACACAGTGACCAGAGAGGAATCTGGAGGCATTTGTAAGATAATGCCATATCAAATGTTCTGTTCTCACACTTTCTGCTCGTATTTTCAAAACTGTTTACATATTTTCTTTCAGTTTGCATGAATAAGCACATCATTCCGAGACTAAAAAGGGGAAAATGCATTTGCAAATGTGTGAAGCCACATAGCTGTAATAAATTGCTTTAATTACATATGGTGTGTTTAGTTTCTGGAAGCCTATTGTGCATTTCTGCCTGCAACAAGTAGCCTTTCCTGTTTGCTTGCTGCTGTTTACCAGGCTAGCCATGCTCCCAAAATAATCCTTATCCAAATTCCGTGTTCTCTGCTCGACAGACGCTCGCTGCGATCTTTTTGATCCTCTGATGCTCATTGTCATCTTGGGTGTTGTGCTGGCAGCCAGCAGAAGGTAGAGACTAGGTTCCCTTGCTAGGAATTTGGTGTCTTACCATATTTTTAACTAAATACTAATTTAACTAATTTAAATCTGGTTTATGATGTTTTTAGAAAAATACAAAGTTACAGCTGAAGGCAAAGATGTCTCAGTTGTGAATAGTTTTCCTCAAATAGTGAGCTCTGGTGGATGTCATTTAAATCACCCTCCTCAGGCAGTCACAACTCCTGGGTATTTGAACAGTGTTATTGCATGCTTTTCTGCTGTCAGTGTTTGTCAGGGTAAGTGCCATGCTCCTTCTATTTTCATTTTATTTACTACTTGACAGGATTGGGAAGGTGTGCTATCAAAGTGGTTTAGCTTATTTATTTTTGGTTGACAAAAGCTACAGAAATATAAAGTATAATTTTGCTGTCTTTACCACTGACTAAATAATATTTCTTTTTTTTTTCTTGTTTTACTGATATTTGTGTTTGACCTATTGTTTTTTTTTTGTTTCAGTCTAGAATATGAGTGTGCATTTGAGCTTTTTTGCCTTTTGTAAAGTAGGTAGTGTTGGAGCTGCCAGGCTTAAGTTATTCCATACAATCAGGAGTGACTTGTTCGGTGAGGGTCTGTCTTTGAAGACTTCCAACTTGAAGCTGAAAAAGAGGGGAGCAAAGATTAAAGGCAAGCTTTTCTGCAATTTATTGCTAAGGAAAACTGTTCAGTACTGTTGGGCTTAAATGCAGAAGAGAACTGTCAATCAAATTGTCTCTTCCTCTGGAAAAAAAATAAAATCAGAAGGCCTAGAATCAATTTGGAGACCTAAAATAGCCCATCTCACTATGGTGGCCTGTCAGCACCCATCGTGCCACCAGCCTTCTTTGAGGTGCTCCAACCAGGTTGATCCTAAATGTCAAGAAATAACTTTCTGTAGTCCTTCCACAACTGGGAAACAGATTACTGATTTACTCCTCTGCTCATAATGCTTTGCGTGTGCAAAAGGGAGATAGTTGTTCTTCCTTCCTGAGCCTCTCTCTAGAAGTAGCTGTGCTCTCAGGATATGATGACCATATTAATGAATTCATCAATCACAATAATCTGATTAAATTGATGGGGGAGAGGGAGCCAACAGATGATACAAATAGATTATTTTAAGATATATGAGATACACAATTAGTGACTGACTCACTCAGCATTACAATGGAAGTGGTGCACAAGAGATTTACGGGTAACCAACATAATAAGTTAGAGTATATACTTTTTCTGAGAGGAAGGCTCGTGTACTGTCACAGGGACCTGTATATAAAACAGTGGCAAAGCAAAGCATTGCAAGTAAGAAATGCCATGTATGTATTACTTTTTTTTAGGATATATACGTGTATGTGTATTTTGCTTAGTTACAGAATCGGATACGGACAGTAGTATGGTGAGGGAGATCAGCATGGTACAGGCACTTTGGCCAGGACCTGGTGAATGTGTTTTCAGGCACAGAGGAAACTGAGACTTGAGTAAGAAGGGAGTTGCTTCATGTCCCTGAGGTTTCAGGGGTCAATCCCTTAGAGTACAGAGATAATGGAAGGGAAGCTTTCTGTCAGGGAGCATATGTTTTTGTGACGATTACACTCTGTGTAGATTAGGACTTCTGGGAGGGAGGGAATGGAAAGATGTGCTTGGAACACAGGGCCATCTGCCAGTACCTTGGCATAGTCATTTCATTAATGAGAAGCTTATTAGCTTGAGTCCAGCTGAGATAGACAAGAAAGGCAGCAAAAAGGACAGAAAATTGTCATCCAGCCGCCATTGAAATGGAGAAGAGACAGCTCTGATAACATTTTAAATCTGATTTTTTTAAAAGAACTGTTCTTGTTCTGTTTGGTAAGAAGGTATCAGGCTTGTTGTTGAAAAATATTATCCTAAATTTTGTGTTGCAGTGTGAGATATCCTTCGGTAGACAAGATACATAACTAATTGTGAGTTGGAATTGACAAGAAGGTGCTAGAAAAAAAGAAAGGACGGTGATTTTTACTGGGAAACTGGTTTGTATCAAATGACTGCCTTTGGTAAACACTTGAAGGTGCCCTGTATTGAACATAATGTGTGCCACATCTGTGGTGACGAAGGATTGCAGCTGGAGGACAGAACTTTGAGAGAGCCACAGTCCTGTCCTGGCTATGCCAGCAACCTCAGGAAGTGCAGCGTGGCCTGTGCTCCATGCAAGCCAAAAACTCAGGGGTGCTCTGAGCAGGCAGAAAATAGTGTTCTGGAGGAAGAAGGCAGTGGTTAGGAGTCTGTGCACTCAGTGGCTCTTACCTCGGATGGTGGCTTCTGCTGCTGACCTGGTAAGTGCCTGTGCCTGTGCTCTGTTCCTCAGTTTCCCTACCCTGTAAGCCAGAAAAATTATACTTAACCCTGGTTTAGTGAGAACTTTGCTGTTATTCTGTAGAAATAGAACTTAAATGCTATTTCATTTAAACAGCTCTGCTTTTCTTTTGACATTTGAGTCAGATTTGAGTCAGGGTGAGGGTGAGATGGCAGAGCCTTTGCTGGAGAAAATAGTGGTTAGAAGTACAAAGTGGTTTCTGTGTCAGTATTTGGGCAATGATTTCCCTTTTGTCTGTTTTAATAGTATTCAGGTTGGACCGGTAGTTAAGCTGAAGGGTAAGAATCAGAAAAAAATGTTTCCCATTAATAGCCCTATAATCTGCAACTGCCTGAGTCCCCAGGAGCATGGATGTGTTCAGGACCTGTTAGCAAGGGTTATGTGATTCACCGGGAAGATGGTGTGGTAAATAATGCTGGATAAAGGCCATTTCTGTGCGCACTGCTAGGATAAAAAAGGCAGTTTCCCCTGACTTTTTTGTTGATTTATGACCTAACTCACGGGGTTGTCACTGACTTTGTCTATTGTAAATTGGTTAAAACAAAAGGAACATGCATCTTCAAAACCTGAGTAAGAAAATACAGTTTAGGAGTGTCAATGCATCTGAGCAGAGCGTTCCTTAACTGAAGGGGATTTGGTTGGTCATTCTCTTTACAAGCTCATTTTTTCTACTTAGGAGGGGAGAAGAAAATCTGTGTTATCACAGAGATTAGAATGGTCTATGGTTACCTCCCAAAGGAGAAAGATGTTTTTTAATACTAAAAAAAACCAAGAACATACCAGCACCAACAGAGAAAACACTTTGCTGTGATTCATGTGTAATGCATAGACAGTTCCGTGCAAAAAAAAAATTATTATAATACTGAACGGCATGGTGTTTATATGCATAAACATATGTGCATGTACCAGCACAACATCAGTTTAAATCCTGACCCTGTGCCTATTGAATTCAGTGGAAATACTTCTGCTGGATGTGCTGAGCATTAGATCAGGTTCACACATTGACGTGTAAATGTTGTATAAAACTCCAGCAACATTTCTGCTTCAGGATTTTTTTTTTCTACCTACCTTAAAATGCAGCATAGCTGATTGTCTTAAAAAAAAAAACAATTATCCTGCACACTGGGCCCTGCTGTGTTTCATCTGCTGAAACACTGATAGTATCCTACAGTGATAATATTCAGATGCCATGTCACATGCTTTGTAGTTGGCGGTTCATGTATTTTCTTTTTCAAGTAATGCAAGAATATCGTTGCTCCCACAAGGGCCTGGTAGGTCCGGGTTTTGGCTCAGTCTACAGGTCTAAAAGGCTTTCCACTTAGTGAAGCCGTAAAGAAACCTCCAGCTGGCTGCATGCCTCTCTTAAAAACACAAGTGTGGCCTTACTCAGAAGAGGTGCTAAGACAAAGTAATGTATCCTTCAGTCTTGGGGAATGGGAGAGGAGTGGCAGGGGGGCCTTCGGTAACGTTCCAGGGAAGCCAGAAAAATCAGGTGTTTACATGAAAACACATGGAATTTAATCACTGATTGATTTGGCTGGAATTGCTGTGGAGGGGTGTAATACGAAGGGGAAAGAGAAAGCAGGAAAGCACCAGACAGCTTTTAACTTGAGACTTGAAGAGAAAGTAAGAAGGGAAGTACACATTTTCATTTCACTGTCAGCACAAAAGCTCCCTGAGCTGTGTATGTGGACTGTGAAATCGTGGAGCTCTGTGCAGTGTTTTCCTTCCAACAGCAGAGCACAGGGCTGAGTGCCTGTGTTGGGAGTGTTATGCATGGCTTTGCTTTAGTGCCTTTCTGGGTCAGTGGTTCTCAAACAATGCCGCACAGAGCTGCTTTAGTCGTGCTTCCACGAGTCAGTCTCTAAGTACTGACACTTCTCCCTGATCGTAACCCAGTGGCCTAGAGGATCTGCAGGCTTTTCTGACTAGCTAATCTCAAAGCATTTATGGTGCTCCTTGAACTCAGGTTGGTTGATCATGTGTACCTTTTTCAGATGCCATTCTTCCTGACAATTTAGCCACAGTCAATTTGTTGACTTCAGAAGACCGAGTGAAAGGATGTGGCCAAGTCCTTGCACCTGTGGCATTGAAAGAATCAACACTCCTCTTCTCACATTGTTCTGGCGCTGCTCTTTCACCGGCCAATCTGTATGTAGTGTTGTCTCATGGAGAGTAAGGAAAAAAGAATTACTGGTTCATGCAAAGACCTTTTCCCACGTGTAGTAAAGAATAGGGTCGAACAACAGCATTGTTTATTTTCTTTTAAAATGGATTTTGGGTGCTGGGTTGTTTTACCTCTGTGTTGCAGGATGTATAAAGGAAGAGGGGTGAGAGGTAGAATTAAAATGGTGCATTTGTGTGCTCTTCCAGACACATTTATATGGGAGTGGAGACTTCCGTGGATGGATCAGGTATATATTTTCACCTGTGGCAAGGCTTGGCAACTATTTGAGCATTTCTATAGCCAACCTTGGTGGTGACTGGGAGCCCCCAGGAAAGAGGGAGCAGTCTGTTCGACATTTGTGCATTCCTCACCAGCTGACTGCACCTGCAGTGCTCGCTATCAGCAGCCAGCTATAGAGGCATTTTGGAAAGCACCATCAGTCAGGAGCAGATCTTGAAAGAACTGTGGGGAATGAGAAAGAAAACTGTCACACCTCAGTATGGAAAAAATCCTGAAGGTACAGGGCTGTTTCTGAGCATTGGCTAAGCTGAAATTGGGGCTGAATATTGGCTAAGCATGGAAAATGTAGTTGGGTAAAAAGTTTAATTTCTTCTTTCCCCTAATCCCTCTAAAAGCATCAATTATTTTTACCTTTTTTCTGTTTCCTTGTATGCAAATTTCCTTCTCTCACCTATTGAAAAAGGCATAATGCACCTAATTAAAAGGTGTGGATATGGCCAATCTGCTAAGAAGTCTAATTCTTTTGCAATTTGGCTCCAAGATACCGCACTTATTCTGTTTTCAGATTTGGCTTTCGTTCAGCTTTGTGTTTTTGCATCCAGGAAGAAGACCTAAATCTGTAATTTTTATTTTGTTTATTGGATGGAGTATCACTTCTCATTAAGTATCTTTTGTGTGCAACCAGCTGTGATATGGCCGCTTACTGGGCATCTTGGAAGTTATTACTGTGAACCTGAAAGTACATACAAGGAAAGCTGTTTAAACAGTGCATTAAAGCTGAATTATGGGCAAAACTCCATTTTCTTCATTGCAGTGTGCCTTTACAGTCATATCAAGCTTGTGTTTTATACCTTTTATTTGGGAATAGATTATTGACTTTATTTTCTTTTCACCTTCTTACAGAAAATAAACATTGTTATTTTTACTTTTAATTGCTTCCTTGGTGCTGGAGAATCATGTCTTGGAACTGCCAATTCTTAACACTATGGGCACATGTGGGGTTAAGTGAGGAGATGCTTAAACTTTGTTAGTTCCCCCCCCATCATCTTAGTTATTGGAGGAATCTCCTGTGCAATGTAGAGTGCACTTCATATTATGATAAAACACAGAGATAAAAGTAAGCATAAGGAGCCTGAAGAGGCAACACTGTCCAGATCAAATATTGACAATGATAAATGAAAAATGTAGAAAAGGAATTACATGGACTTAAAGTCAGCAGGCTTCTGACTTTATTTGCTGTATTTAAAGGAGGAATAAAATGAGAGAAATGTGACCCTCTTCCTCTTGAAATTCCCCATATATCTGTCAACTTCGCTGTCAGTTGGGGTGGGGGTCACCACTTAGGCACAAAGTATTTCTATAGCATTCTGTTGCCATTAGGTCCTTTCCTGGGAATCCAGCTCCTAGTTTTTTTCAGGCTGTCTGTCTGTAAGCTGAACACTTGACTGCCTTTCATCCATCCGGTAATTTATTTGCTGATTTTTTAAAAATGCTAATTTTTATTGAGATAATGATGACTCTAGGACTGGTACAGGGGAAGATGTGGCATTGCTTTGTCTGTAGGAACTATACTTTATTAGGACCAGGGAAAGACTAGACCTGGTTGCAGTTAGTTCTTTGGGGTGGTCTTCATTTTGAATGTTTTGAGGAGGAGTCGTCTAAATAAGTCATGAGCAGAATTACTGAAATGATCTGAGTGGAGTGATAAGTTTAAATACAGAGCTCTGCTCTTTAACTCAGTAATTCAGGGAATGCCCGGTGCTATCATCTTAATTGCAGCATTGTTGTCAGGAGACAGTGGCTCTGTGGCAGAATGGGAAACGTAGACCTAGCGTGGTTTGGGTTGGAAGGGACCTTAAAGACCATCTAGTTCCACCCCCCCCGCCATGGACAGGGACACCTCCCACTAGACCAGATTGCCTGGAGCCCCATCCAGCCTGGCCTTGAACACCTCCAGGGATGGGGCATCCACAGCTTCTCTGGGCAACCTGGTCCAGTGCCTCACCACCCTCTGACTGAAGGATTTCTTCCTAGTACCTAATTTAAATCTGCACTCTTTTAGATTAAAACTTTTACCCTTGTCTTTGCACTACAACACTGATGCTGGAACTGACAATCTAATAAGATACATCTGTCTAATACTTAAATCATATTTTTTTCCTTCTTTCAAGACCATTCTGTGCCTATTGATGGAACAGACAGAAACAAAGGAAAAAAAGAGGCTTGTTTCAATGGAAGTTTGTCAGTTGAGAAAGCTGTTTCCTTCCCACCCATGTGATGAGAACAGAAAGTATAGAACAAGAAAAGATCTTTTCCCAATGGTTTGAATATTTTAGCTGTTGTCATCCCCCCCCCTTTTTTTCAGTTTTTTCTTTTTTTTTTCTTTCTTTTCCAAATTTCTTCTCTCAGAGTTGGCATGATTTTAGCTGCCAGGCTGCAACGTTGGGAAGAAGGTTGTTACTTTTTCCCCCATTGGCCTTGGTAGCAATTGGTTAGCTTTTTTGCTTGTTGGGAGATATACAGCTAACTGATAGCAAGAGAGGAAAGAACAGAGACAAAGACAGAACAGAATTACAGTTTTAACACTTCACTGCTTGCATTACCCTTTTTAAGAACTACTGGAGCTGTCAGGGTCACGGCACTTCTGAGCAGTACATGTTGTATACAAGCACAGTCATGCTGGTGACAGACTGGGACTGGGCCTTCCATAACATGAGGAGGTATACAGGGAGGAAAGCTTGCTTTTATTGTCTGCAGACAGGATGATACCACACAAAGACATGCAAGACCTGAAAAAGGGCATTGGCTTGAATGATGAATCAGACTAAGCCATTTGCTTTATGTGATCTAACTCATGCTGTTGCTCCCTCAGGTACCTCCGCCTTTTTCTTCTGTTTTGAAACCTTCTCCAGTGAGCTGTGTTGGGGACAGCCTGTCATACAAGAGAGAGGGGAGGAATTTAAGAGATCATTTCTAGAACTTTAAAAATGAAGCTGCTTTCCCTTATCAGAAATACAAATTCACTTAAGAGCTTTACTGGGTCTCAGAAACCATTTCTCTTCTCAAACCAGTTCTGTGGGATGCACATAAGTGAGCCATAGCGGAGCTTTATGTGTTAAGGTAACCTGCATATATCCTGATGGTAAATATACTCGATTAACTATTTCAAGTATATCCTTACTGCCAAGTTTCCTTCTCTTTCACTTCCTTGGAGATTCAGTTTACTCTGTGGTGCTTCTTTCTTTGAGCACTTGCATTTTCTGACAGTGACTTTTTCTGGTAATTGCTCCTTGGTTTCATGCTTTCCCACGTAGCTGTAGGTCTTCTCTTTCCTCCCTCTCTGCATCTTCCTCTGTTTTCCTGTTCGGCTGCTGTGATCCATCCACCTATCCTTGTCCCCCCTGTGCACTAAATGTCAACCCTGGTTTTGGTCTGTATTGTCTTTGTGCAGCTTCGAACTCTAAACCTGCACAAGTATTTTGGTGATCTTATAAAATATATGTTGTTCAAGAAGAAATGCAGACTTCAAGTTTCTCTGCTTTTTATTCTTTATCTTATTCTTTTACAGAAATTAACTAAAAATCCTCCCCAGTCTATTACTAGTCAGGGCTCCCTACTTGCTGTTTGTGTCCCTTTAAATCATTTAGTATTTAGACCTTATCCAGGTTTTATGTTTTCCCAATATATGCTTTCTCATCATATATTTTCACTGTGCTTCTGTTTTGGGCTTTTATTATTATTACTGTTTTTAAACTAGTGTCTGTCATTAGGACTGTTTCTCTGGTGTAATTACAGAGACGCACAGAACAGAACTGCTGTCTGTATGGTGTTCCTTGGACGGTTTGCTCACACCTAAGATAAGATCTTAATGGGAAAATAGTTATATTTGGTTGAGCTCCTGTGTGAATACTTTTCTTTTAACTAAGTGGACCCTGTTGTATCAAATTAGTGTAAATATTAAGGTTTTTCTGCTGAGAAAAACTAAGCACCCTTCTCATTTTCCGGAAAGCCGTTTTATCCTGTAGTGGTGAAGTTGACCACACACATTGTATGTGTCCTGGGTGTTCCAGAGAGCATCTGTTATGCTTAGGTTTGGCTTTTTTTCCAGAGTAAAAAATCAAGTGAAACTTCCAATAAGGCTGGTGTTTGAGAAATAAAACTGACAGGAATATAAATGTCATTGCTTACTGAGTCTCCATACAGTGTGCCCCCTGACTAAGAGGAGCTCCTTAAGGAATTTGCGTGGCTGGGTTCCTGCATGCTTCAGGAGCTTTCCTGCTGTACTGTCATGGCTGGTACATTGGAAGCTGAATACAAACATGGGAAAAGATGTGAAGCTCCTAGAGTTAATGACATCTTTCCAAAATCACTTAATTGTGTGCTACGCAGAGGTTCATGCCAGTAGTGAATACTTCGATGCCTGGAGATGAAATGTGTTGTTCTCTGTGAAACGTTTGGGAGTTTAGCAGCTGTTGATGATGGTGGTAACGTGCACTTTGTGCTGGTGCTTTCCAAACATCAAATATATCTGCTTCTCATGAACAACACAGGCAGATGACTATGTATGAAGGAGGAAAAGGGAAAGTCGTTAGGCAAGGTTTTTCCCACCTAACTTGGTTTTCCATAGAAACTGTAGCAGTGTCATCCATCAGTGTTGCTTTATACCAGTCTGTTAGCTTTTGGGTCTTTGCAATAAATCTTGCAGTGCAATCAGATTTGGCCAAATCCAGTCATACTTTACTGAGGGAAAAGTCTATCTGCTTGATAATATCAGTCCATATTTTGTCACTGGCTGCTTATCAATTAGTGCATTTAGTTTAAATTCCTTGCCACCTAATTCAACTGGTGTTAAATTCTGCCCTCCTGTCTTATCCTACCAGGATAAGGACAAGATAATGTTTGTCCTAATGTGTTAGGATTTGTGGAGGCCAGGGATGCAGGCTTCCGCTTCCTGCCTTGCAGAACTCGTTAGTGCAGTTACGTAAGAATTCTAGAACTTTCCAAACTAAAGGGCTGGGCAGTCACCAACCATAGCTTTGGATGCCACAATGTAAGGAGGACATAAAACTATTAGTGTGTGCCAAAATGAGGGCTACAAAGATAGTGAAGGGTCTAGAGGGCAAGACATATGGGGAGCAGCTGAGGGCCCTTGGTTTGTTCAGCCCAGAGCAGAGCAGGCTGAGGGGAGGCCTCATGGTGGCCTGCAGCTCCCTGACGAGGGGAGCGGAGGGGCAGGCGCTGAGCTCTGCTCTCTGGGGACAGCGACAGGACCCGAGGGAACGGCATGGAGCTGGGACAGGGGAGGCTCAGGCTGGGGGTTAGGGAAAGGTTCTGCACCCAGAGGGTGGTCGGCCACAGCACTGAGCCTGACAGAGTTCAAGCACTGTTTGGACAACACTCTCAGGTATATGGTTTGGTTTTGGGGTGGTGTGGTGTGGAGCCAGGAGCTGGACTCCATGATCCTTGTGGCTCCCTTCCAACTCAGGATATTTGGTGGTTCTTGGATCACAGGAAAAGAGGAAGGTTGTGTACTGAGGATGGCGGGGGAAGAGTAGGTGTGTTTTTCTAAACTAATCCTTATCAAACCTGGAAAAACGAAAAGAGAAAATTTTGCTGCTCTTGTAAATTTGCAGTTTAAATGTGAGGAAAGCAGGGATCTGGGAATGCTTGATTTTATTTACAGGCAGCACAGGTATAGTTCTTGCTTATTAGTTGGCTGTAGAGGTATTAAAGATTATTGGAAACTCAAAGGTCAGTGTGTCTGCTGAATCAAGGTCTATGTGAGCTGGAAAGCTACAACAGAGTACTCGTGCATCTGATACGCTGCTGAGGTAGATCTGCCTTTAGAGGCTGTCTGTCCAACAGACAAGGTAAAATCACCTTTCTAGCCCCAGCCCTGTTCTAATCTGAGCTATCTTCATGGGTTTCATCAGCTCCACTGAGGGCTTTCCACTGACAAGCTGGTGTACATTTCCTGTGTGTGTACCTGCACAGAAGTTGCCTGAGCTTCAGTTAGTTTCACAGAGTAACTTTCATCTGTGTGATCACTAGCCAGGTAGAGGGGTGGAGGAAGGGTGTAACTCAGTACTTTGGAGGTTTGTTTTTGTGTCACAGTATACCTTATGGGCCTGACTCTTTTAAAGGCTTTGCCAGTACACTACACAAACTTTGTCACACCACTGAAGCTTTACTGAACTGATTCACCTGTGGCTAACACTAAAGAAATAGCAACTTATAGTTTGCTTTGTTCACTGTTTCAAAGGCAGCAATCCTAATGAACAGATGTGAGAAATCACATTAGAACAACTCTGGCTTGTCCGGTTCTCTCAGCTCAACCGCATTTGCTTGTTCTATGAACTTTCATTTTTCTTTGTGGTTTACCTCTGAATCCAGGTTCCTGCTTTTTGTTTTGTTTCCTTTTTTTTTTTTTTTTTTTTTTTTCTCCTGTGCTTGTCATTTCTCATCTCACAACTCTCTTTCTTACTCTTGCACAACTGAGCCTGATGAAGTACAACCCAACATCATTGTCTAGTCAGTGCCAGCAAGGCTGTTGTAATGGCCTTGTTCTGTCCTCATGCCATGGTTTGTGTAACGTAATCATTACCTTGGTTCTGGAGAGCGAAGGTGCTCGACTAAGTAAATGTTTACAAACACTGATGGAGGCTAACTTTAGGGAAGAGAGACAGAGGCAGTGTTTAAAGTCTTCTTTCTTTTTTATTTATTTTAAAACAGAACATAATTGCTGAGAGAAGCAGCTGATGAGTGTTTTTCCTTTCCTAGACTGTGATCAGAGGTAAGTGAAGAGTCTTTTCTGTTTCTGCAGGCTGCTATCTCAAGATTTGGCAAGGGGAAATGCTTATTTCAGTCCTTTTGCGTGGTCATGTGTCAAAATAAGAGTTAAGGAATCAGGTAGAAGGAGGAGGCTAGACTTAAATGCAGAAATGCGATGTTGCAGTCTTCCTTCCCAACCTTAGAATGATTTGCAGAGGAAACAATTGCACATTTTTTGTCTTCAGTCACACAGTTGTCAGCAAGGACTGACAGCAGAGGGTTTGGATTAGAAAGGAATTTCTGATGTAGTTCCTAAGTGAGATAGGAATGGGTGTTTGCTTAATGCTAAATGTTATTTTATTTGAATGAAGTGAATATTTGCATACTTTGTGGGCAAAATTTGGGGCAACGCTGTTCAGGATCCATTAATTCTAAAATTGAAGAGGAATGGGAAGGATGTGGGCTAGAAAGCTTTTAAAGTTTCACATATTGCATTTCACAGAATCTCTGACCTGTGCATAACAGCTGTAAGATCCCTTTGGGAATGATTATATTTATGTTGCTCCCAGCATACTGGAACTGCATTCATGATTTATACCCACAGGAAATATCATAAATGTAATTAAAAATAGAAATATTGGTGTGGTCTAAATTCCGTGCTGGAGGAAAGGAGCCCTTCTTTTTTTCCTCAGTTTTGTCTGTATGAATAGTGAGGGAAAGTAATTCTTGTGAATTATGTTTAGCTCATAAGCTTGAATATTATACTCCTAGCAAAAAAGCATTGGTCCTGTCCAGGTGCCTGATGCAGAACTTGCGTCTGGATCCTGTGGTATTTATGGCTTTCAGACACTGCGATACATTGAAAATGCCAATCCTGTCTTAATAGTTGAAATTCCTACAGTCAGTGCTGCAGTAGAGGGATGGTGTGGTCATGTCTTTTCGTCCATTGAAACGTTCCTTGATTCTTTGCCTCAAACAACACGGAAATACGCTTTTGTGTGTGTCCTGGAGAAATTTGCTTTTGTGTGTGTGCTGATTGAAATACTTTTTCACCAGAATGCCTGAAGAGTAATCTTGCTTACAAGGATATCTCAGATTGCTTTATGCAAGCAGGTCATTATGGCTTCAGCTGTGCAGAAAATTAGATGGCGAAAAAATGGAGAATGGAACAGTGTATTTGTTATGCAAGTAGGCTGGGTTTATAAAAATGAAATTACAGGAGCTAGTACATAATGCTGAGTTCTAGTGTACAGAAACTCAGGTGGTGAGAAAAATGTACTAAAAGGACAACTTCAGACTCATTGAGCCCTTCTCACACTACAAATCTGAACTTTCTCTCAACCAAAAGCTAAACTCCAACCCTAAGTATCCTGGGGAGTCATAGATGAGTGATACTGTTGCCCAAATGAAAGATACCTTACAGGACAGGTCTACTTGTAGGCACCCCCTTCCCAGCCCAGTTCATACTACAGTACTATGCTTTTTCTTCCTCAACCAGATTCTTCTGGTGATACATAGAATAAGGCATCATGCATTGATCAGATAAAAGGATTTCAGAGGGTTGGAAAAAAAGTAGTAGGTCCTATATAGCTGGTGTTTCCCCATATTCATAGTTCATTCTTCTGATACGATTCAAATAGTAAATGTGTAAACCTGTCTCCTGTAAACTTTGTTGTTAATTTGGAAAGTGCAATCTGCAGAGGGAATCTCTGTAAAGGAGAAAAAATAACTTGAAACACGAGAAAGATTTTTGTAATTGCAATATGTTGTTGTGATGAGTAGGGTGGTAACAGAAGCCAGGACGACTGTGGCAAACTCAAAAGTAGAATCGGAATAAATTATAAAAATTTGTGATAGTGTAGAATGAGTGTAATGAGCAAATTGGCATTCTGTACAGCTTGAATAGTTGTGTAATTCCGTAGACACTTGGTATAATGTTCACATGAGAAATTGTGAAATTAAATATAATAAATGAGGCAGTGAAGATACCATTAATGGAATTCATGCTTTATATGTTCTGCTAATGTCAGTGCATATGTGACATGGCTATGAGAGCAAAGGGAGAATAATGTTTCATTTCAGATATGGCCACAATAAATTGCCACTGCGCCTTTGGGTTCATTGCGAAAGAAAAGGTAGGCAATGGGGGAAGAGGCGATAAATGTAGAAATGTTAGCAGATGGAGAAGGGATCATGCAGTAGAATATATAGCCATGTATGCCAGGCAGAAGCCACTTGACTTTATTTGAAATTAGAAGCACTGGAAACTGTAAGTTATTGTTATTTTAGCAGTGGACTTTGGCCTTTCTTTGTGCTAACACGCGGTTAGTTCAGCCCTTGTCTTAGCAATACTTTCTTTTGGTTAATAATGTTTTAATGTTACCTACAATTAGATGCATGTGCCAATAATGCTACACACTCAGATGTCAGAAAAAGAGATAGTACCACAAAATGCTAGACACGTACTTGAATAATTTTCAAAAAAAACTTTATATAAGCCTTTATGTTCCTAAAAACCTTTACTTTCCTTTGAGATCTCTCAACTCTGTACAGTCATAGCTGAAGCAGAGGGACTCACACTTTCTCTTTTTGCCATTCCTAATTGTATCTGTTTTGTCATGTCAGTTGGTTCTGTTAAGGACTTTTCTGCCAGGTATTTCTTTGCAGTCACAAGTTCATCTCTTTGTCTGGGATAGGTTACAGTAACCAGTTCCTCTGAAACTTTCAGAGTTGATCTAATCCCATCATTGAAGTCCTGTCCTTGAAACATCTCCAGAAATATGCTGATTTACTTACAGTGTGTCATCATGACATCATGGCACCTTTATGCAACAGAGATGAATTCTAGTGCTTGGACAGGATCAGGTCTTGAACATTTTAATTGGTTTATTGGACTGAAGTTTTAAGAGAACTGGCAGGTTAGAGTGGTGGGTTTTTGCCAATTACAATTTATATACATTTTTAAAGATTGGCTGTTGCTTAAGATGAGCTTGTTGAGTATTAAAATGAATAAAAAAATAAAATAGAACCGTCTCAAACTGTAGGCACTTCTAAGTGAGTATAACGAATATACAAGGCTAGCAACCTGCATAGCAACACCTGTAACTTCATTATCCTTTCTCTTATATTAACTTGTTTTATCCACAAGCGGTCTTTGGAGATCTTTTGGGAGATGAAAAAAATGTGAACACAGCTGAACAGAGACAAAAAAATTAATTACGAAGTGTAAGGGCATGAGTCGGGTGCTCTGATAGGGTCACTTGCTGTCTTCTAAATGTATTACCTATTTGTCAATTTAATGGCTTCACTCCAGCCCTTTCCACCCTTCTTGCCATGCATTTTAAGTGAATGTAATCTTATGGTTAGGAAATGCTGTGCTGAATGCATCAAGAGTTTTTTTTCTACTTCTATTTGGAGGAGGAAAAATAACACATTGTCCTTAAGATTTTACCTATAAATGCAAACCCATGTTCTTCCTTTCTTTCACCGTCTTCCATAAAATGAAACCCAAGTTATGATTCATGTCTTTATATATTACAAAACTATATTAGTCTCTCAGATTGTATTTTCTGTATCTGACATTAAAGCTGTTGATCCATTTGGCATTCGCCAAACTGCCAAGGTCTGTCCTAGGGCCATGCTTAAAGGCTTGGAAATCAACTCAGGTTGTGATTATGGACAACTTGGAGGACTTCCCATTAAAGACCTGTCTGATCACTAGTCAGAAGAGATTAATATTGTTTCCATTGATTTTTAAATCAGTTTCTGCAAACGTGGTTTTACCAGCCCCTTGTCAGGGTACAGCAAGAGCCCAGAGGCAAGGGTGACCCCAGTGCAGGCAGTGCCCTAACTGACACCGTCCCGCAGGTCTGAGCATGGCCGGCAGAGCTGGCTGCTGGTCCATCGACACTTCCAGGCAAGGTGAGTGAAGAACCAGGCCCAGCCTCCATCTGGGGCGTAAAAGACAGGGCTGGAGACAAGGCTACAGCATGGGTCCAAAGTCCACACAGGTGACAGGGTCAAAGGTAGGACCAGTTACAAACTACAGCATCTAAACAAGGGGTCTTTCTAGGAGATGAACTGCCTCCAGCATAAGGCTGAGGTCCACCCAGGAGATGCGGCCAGAGGCAGGGCTGCAGGCAGGTACACCTACAACAAAGCTCAGGCAAAGGGCAAGGCTCAGGCCCAAGCTTTAACTGGGACAGCTGGGCCAGAAGCAGAGGGGTGAGTGCAGATCCTGTGTGAAGATGGTCCCTGCTACTGAGTGCTAAAGACACCCTCAGGGTCCTGTGGAACAGATTAAAGAGGAGGAAAAGTTGCTTGCTCTGTATGCTGTCATCTCTCACAGATTTTAATGGTAGAACTGGTGCCTATAGCAGATCCCCTTTGTTTCTCTGAAGAGAAAGAAAAGGGTCTTCCATCACATGCTTATCCTGGCCCCAGAAATTCTTGTCATCCCTGAAATGGACACTTCATTCCAAACAGTATGGGTGATGGCTCACTGGTCACCTTATCTAAGAGACAGAGGTATGTTTTTAGGGATATAAACCTTTCACAGGTTTTTGTTTGTTTCGCTTAGTCCCATAGTCAACTACATCAAGACCTTCTCAAGAACCAGTTTTCTATTTCAGTGGCAGGCGGAAAAAAAAAATAGTATGACCTAGTTGTCTTTGAAATAAAAACAGGGTAGTTTTCACCAGTGACAACATAAACATTGAAAGCAGCTAGAAATCTACCTAAATCTTTTCAACTCTACAAAAGGCGTTCTATTTGCACAGATTTACACAGACCTACACAAGTCTGCAAGGTCCATCTGCTCTCTTGCCCCCCATGCCCTCCCCAGTACTGACAATATTTTATGTGTATATATATATATATATCTTGTTATGCCAATAAGTTATTGTTGGGCTTCATTGTAGTTTTCCTTGTGCTATGAAGTGGATCTCTTGTCAACCTCAGTTAAAGGATAAATTCAGGACAGGATGCTGTTTCTCTGTTAACAAACAGATTCTGTCTGGGATAAATACATCCTTAAATCTCCTCCTGTCATTTCTGTGGCTGCTACAAAAGGTGAAAAGTTTCCCCTCCTCCCTTGGTGACCCCAGAAAAATTGCTTTGTATCTAAGTATCTTTTTGAGAAGAACTAAGGTAATTTAGATCCTTCATCAATATTTGAGGGAGGGAGGATGGAAGGAACTCAAAAGAAGTTTAATTTTTTCATGTACTTAGTGTGTTATTAAAGTACCTCACTAGTGATCTATAGCAGAGGAAGGCTAGAAGAGATGATCCTTTGGTGTTGCCAGAAACATAAACCCTTGGTTCAAATTATGCAGGGGCTGAAATGGGTGCTGCCTTTTGTCTTTTGACAGAATTTCACTTTTAAACCTCAGGGAAAGTCTGCGAAGAGGTAGCCTCCTTCAGTCTTCTATACCAGTTTTCAGATCAAATTGATTTATCACATTGGCAAGGACAAAGTTATTAAACTGACCTTTGGCTTTATCTGTGACCAGAAGAGTAGTGAAGAAGGGGTTTTGCCTTTGTTAGTATTTTTCCAGAAGAAAAATGCAAACATATTTGGTCTTCACTGTCTCCAGCAAGATTTGTGGGACTGGCTGCAGCACATTCAGTGTGTTGTTTCTACCTGTAGTGAAGCAACATGAAGGAGTGCAACAGTGAGCAAAGAAATGGGGGAAGAAGTGAGCAAAGAATCTGTGCACAGAGGAGACTGGTGTGTGTTTGATACTGAAGAACTGGGTGAGAAATTGTTGTTTGGCACATTACTGTAAACCCTGCTAGATTTGTTACATGTTTATGTCTGGAGGTCAAGAACTGTCCAAGGATAGCACTATCAATGCTATCAAGCCATGCTGGCTTACAAATAAGAATCCAAGCTTGATGAAGAACGTTTTTCAAAGAATGCAAACTAAATGAACACATATCTTGCTATGTCTTGGTGTTCCAGAACCATTTAGCCTCTGTCTGTTTCTCAAGTGCAAACAATGTAAATTGCATCCTAAACCTGAGGTATTTTAAAAACTACACAACAGAAAAGCATATCTGTCTGACAGGGCAGGGCACAAAAAATATGTTTTGCCTCCCTGTTTCAAGTCATTTTGAAGGTCCGAGTAACACCTAATAGTAAAGCCAAATAAGTGACATACATCTGGGAGAATCATCAAGTCTGTTTTGGGGTATGAAGCCAGGACTACAAGATATGTCTGTTAGGAGATTTGCTTGGACAGTGGGACTTTGCTCCTTTTTATTTAACTTTTCAAGATTGGGTTATTTATGAACTAAGGCCACTTCAAACGTGTTTACCTTGATACCATATACCCTTTTAAGCTACTACTAATACAAAGCGCGGTGAGAGGTTTGGTGTAACCAACATCCTGGAAATAATGTCGTTACACAATATGACCCTGGTCAGGAGAAATTATGCAAATACTGCTAATATTTTGTAACTACCACCATTCTTAGTTTAGGAATAGAGACTCTAAAAGGCCTCTCCCCTTCTGATAGTTGGTTCTGTTTTTCAGGTGGGTTTTCCAGATTATGAATACTAAAAATAGAGGAAAGATTTGGACTGTTTCAGAAATGCTGCAGTGGGCACACAGTTTCAGACAGTAACAGAAGACAGGCTTTTATCTGAATGACTAGGTGTTTTGAATTTGCTTTCATTTTCCTGGGTATTGCCCTGATGAAAGTTATATTTAAAATCTGTTCTAATTCACAGTTCTACAAAAATTGTCTAAAAAACATATTGAGACCCCTACTGTGAGTTAAAGCTACTGATGATTGGCTTAATTTTTTGGTAACGATTCCTTGGACCCCTCAGAAATAGTCTGCTGATCCGGGTGGAAAACCACTGCTCTGATGTTACATAACTCTGCAGCTGTGCCTCAGCTCTCACCGGTTATTAAAATAAATTGAGTAGTGAATGCAGAGATCAAGTAATGGTGTCAGAAAGGCCTTAATGTATACCACAGCCTGCTCAGGGAACGTTATAGAGAGACCTACGTGGTTGTCCTAGCCTTCGCGAAGGGCAAGTTGTCTGGGAAGGGGAGGCTGTACACTGGTATCAGCACAGAGCATCTTCTGCTGTATTTCCAGGGCTCTTTGAAGAGGATTACCACAAAGCAATATTGAGCAGTACTAGAGCTTGTGAGCTAGAGCCTGGGTAGTACTAGCACTACAGCCTGGGTAGTTGGGACTGACTGTTCAGGAAAATATCTCTGAAATCTCTTTGTCGCTGTCTGCTAGTATGAGGACATAGTTGATGTACTTGCCTGTAAGGGATGCTCAACAGTAGGGAAGCCGTTGAATTTTTTCTCTGCTTGCCACTGACCTGAGGGACAGCGTGGAATGGTCCTGGAAGTTGGGGTTGAGTGGGAAACTGAGGGAGGTTTGGGTAGGGAGGGTGGAGGAGATCTAGCCTCTGAGAAAGATGCTGAAGTTTTGACTTTAGGCAGTGAGCAAAAATTGCCTGTCGTCATGTACGTGGAACAACAGCAATTCTTCTAACATTTTCTAAGTGAATAAATTGGAAAAGACTACTGCAAGTGTCCAATAAACCAGAATCCCTGTAAAACGCTGGAGACTGGAGGAAAATGTATTAAGTGTTTGGTGAAAACTGGTCATGAAAGTCAGGGTTATTTTAAAAATCAGGCCTGCATTGTGTGGAATCAGGCTTTTCTGTGGTCTTTGTGATTAGTGGAGTATTGGGAGGTTTCCAACATCTGCCTTTTGCTCACTGCGGCTTGAATGGAAACGATATGTTTACTGGCATAGATGGCAGCCAGAAGCTAAAAATTTAAATGATTTTAGGTTATGTAGAAGTGAAAATTTCTGTCAGCATCAGCCATCTGCAATTCACAAAGTTAAAGAGGCCTGCACACTTGTAGGGCTGCATTGTAGCATGACAGTTCTGTGAGAAGTTTGGTTGGTTGGTTGGTTGTTTTTAAAGAGGCAAAATATAGAGTTGTCTCCTCTGTTAGATGTGGAACTCCCATTTTTAAAAGGTACTCAACATCCATTTAGCTTTTGTTGATTAATTAGGGCAGCTGCGTCAGTTTCTTGTGTGTAATCTGTATCCCTCAGCACCTCATCATTTATTCACTGCTTAGCAGTAAATATCTGTATGCCTGTGTGCTTTTGCTTCTGGAAGACTTCAATGCTTTTTTCAGTTTTCATATTAAATGAATAAATAATTTGCTATGTTTCTGTGATGTATCTTCTAGGATGAAACAGCACTGAGCAAATCATTGTGTTATTACAGGACAGAACAAATACATATGTGCATTCTGAGTTAGTTTTATTGTTAATTTAAAAGGAAAATCATCTGATTTATAATAAACAATTTAAACCATTTTAGCCCTTGCTTCCGGGCCTTGTTCTTGTTCTGCCAGAGCAATGAGACACTAGAAAATAAATATCTTTGAGACAGTTCATACTGCAGCTACCTGGTCTTTTTAACTGTGAGAAACTAGCCGTCCTGCAGAAGCAGGTGAAGTCAGAGGAGGTAACTGAAGAGCCTAATCATTGACCCTTGTTTCTGATTTTTCTTTTTAGCTTGGTAGTGTCAGGAGAAAAATTGAAGGAGGTGCTTTGTTTGCTGTATAATAGAGGTAGCGACTGGATCGATCAGATTCAGGCCTCTTCCAAAGCTCTCGAATACCCTGTAACACTCCATTGCACTAAGTTTGCAGTGTCTTATTACAGAAGTGTTCGCTGGGGGCTGTCAGCTCCTGTTAAAATAACTCCTCTAGAGATGTGTGCTAGTGTGTCATCCTGTCTGAAAATCCTTTTCTCCCAAACCCTGCCTGGGAAAGGATACAATTTTAAGCGTACCTAGGGCTTTGTGTCTTCAAAGAGCAGGGTACACTGCCATGCTCAGAAGCATCTTGTTTCTTCCAGCGCATCCTGCCTGCCTCTCCACTCTTCTAGAGCGCCATTGCTTTAAATACAGACCCTCTCTTGTGAAATTCTTTTAGGGCTATAATGAGAGTTTATCTCCCCCCCACACCATTAGGACCAAACACGCTTGGTTAGTGACAGAGCATACTCTCAGATTTATGTACTTGTTCTTTTAACATGTTAATTTTTTATTAGTGGTGTACAAGGAGGTGATTTTTCTGTGTCCATCTGCAGATTTACTCCAGTCTCAGATTCCAGTAATAGTGGCTGAGTATACTTAGCTGGCGTGCATTTGGTTTGGTTTGCCTTCCCCCTCCCCCCCCCCCGATAATGAGATCAGTTCACCGAGTGAAACCGTGAGCCACATTAGGGCAAGAGAAGCAATTTACTGCTGCTGAATGCATTTGCGGAGTGTAGTTTCCCTCAGCTTGTCAGCTTGTCAGTCTGAAGGCATCCATAAACCCGTGACAGCTTCAGAAGACAAACTCCGGCAGCAAGCTGTCAGGGTGCCAGGCACTGCTGTCTGTGTGGGCTGCCTTCCTCCCCTCTCCCCCGCTCACCCTCCCTCTGCCCACCCGCCTCTCTCCCCCTCTCCCTTCTCTTCCCCCCGCCCTGCATCCCTCTACCTTACTGGTGTGGTTTTAGGTGCTGCTGTTCTCTGTGGCAGCACCTTTTTGCTTTCCCCCTTGCTCCTCCTGCCACCGGAACAAAAGGGGAGCTCGCTGCCGGCGGTGCAGCACCTGCCCGTGCTGTCCGGGGAGGAGAGTGGGCGCCCCGCATCCCGCTCTGCCTGAGGCGGCGGCGAGCTTGTTCAGTCACTTTGCTTGAAATGCCTTTGAACTGCTGCCAGATCCCATTGTCTGCCGTGCCAATGGAGTTCAACGCCCCACTGCGATGAGATGCACAGCGTGTTAAGAGGAAGAAGGAATGGAGCTGTATCCCCACCCTGAAGGAGCATCTCGGATCTGCTGTGTGCCATGATAATCTGAACGCTGGACCATGCTTCTCTTACTTTCCCTTCATTGTTCCTGGGATTTCAGGGAGTGACGTGGAAGCTCTTCAGAGGGGAGCTGCAAGGCAAGATAGTTTCTGGGGAGAAAGCTGCTGTGCTTCTGGACTGTTTATGTGGGACTGTGGTTTGCCCCCCACCCACCTGTAGCTGCAGTGTGATACACCAGCTAGTGGTGAATGGTGTGTGTTTTGCTCAGCAGTGATGTTCTCTTTTTTAGCGTGAATTTGTTTACATTTTTCCATTTGTCTGTACTTAAAATTCCTGTCTTTTTAGGTTCACAAAATGATTTGAGAGATTTTGGCAGCACTAAGTGAAGGGAAGGCAGCCACTGCTACTACTAACTGTTCAGCCATCTACCAACTGTGCAGCCCAGCTGCCCTTCTTGGGAAAGGCCAGCTTACTTTATTTATGACTTTTGTGAAGAGCAGCTCTCAGGCTTTCCACTCCCCTTGGTTTCTCTTTGGTTTCATGTCTTTCCTTGGGCTGCTGTCTGTCAGACCCCTTCTGAGACAGCAACTTCACTTGTGGACATCGCTTTTAAAGGTAGGAATTTGGGTATTTGCAGTTGTGCGTGTTGTTCCTTATCTAATTGTTTCTTAGGCTGTTACAAGAAAACATTGTTTGCTTTCATGCTTTGTTATTTGACTGTTTGTTTAACCAGTCGTTATTTGCAAGGACAGCGCTTTGAGAGGAGGATGGAGGAGCTGTTCTTTGCTGACTGTTAGGCAGTGCACTAAGTGGAGTTGGCAGGGCTTGTATCTCGCACTGATATGCCTGCGATGTTCCTTGGTCATTAAGCTCTTTGTTAGTTCCTTCTCCTCCTCCTTCCGCTGCTCTCCCTTTTCCTTCCCTGGACATGTTATGGTGATAGGGTGTTTCTGCATCTAACCTTGCTGATGGGTTACAGTCAGGTTCTGAAATGTGCTGGGGGAAAGACAAAATCTGGCCTGTGATGCGCTGATGGCTCTCAAATGCACAGGAATAGCACAAGGAAGCTGGTTATAACTGCTGCACACCTTTGCCTAGACTAATGCTTATGTTCTGCTGAATATACATACTGACCTGGCCCTTCTTTATGTCCTCGATACCTGATCAGAAATGGAACGGGTATCAGCAATATTGGTAACTGATGAAATCTTTGTAAAGGTTAGAGCCATTACAGACAGAACATTTTAAAATCAGATGATGTCGTGTATGTTCCCCGAGGACTAATGCAACCACGTTATCTAGTGGTTTGTCATACAGCAATCTAAAATCTCATTTGCTTCTCAAGAGCAAAGCTAGTTGTGCTTAGTTCATATTTAGCAACTTGAAAGATTAGGAATAGATTTTTTTTTATTTTTATTTTTTGTAAATGTTCTTTTTCCTTTCACCAGGAACTAGAAAAAGAAAAGTATTTGGCTAACAATGTCTTTGATTTTCATTTTTAAGCTCTCTGGGAAATAAGATTCACTTGGAACACTGAAGATTTTCTGGTCATGAAGAAATTTCTGACCCTCGAGCTGAGATGCAGCTGTCATTCTCTTGGTCAGGGCACACTAAACAGAATTGGGAGCTTTAAAAATGTTCTTCAATTAACCCGTCAATTTCATGCTCATAATAGTGATGCTTCTGTGATGCAGCCAAACACTGCAGATGTAGGAAACAAGAGCTTGGCCTGGAGCACAGACCAGAAACTTCTCACAGGGCCTCTTCTCTTAAGGGTCTTAGTTTCTTCCTCTTGCTGTCATGAGTGTAGTCAGATGAGGAGGCTACTGTGCAGATGCAGCTCCAGGATTTTAAAGAAATTACTATAAAAATATAAATGATCTTTCCATTAAAATGTTCTCCATTGTTTTAAACCATCCGGAAATGATGTATCAAGTCTGTCCATCTTAGATGAAATACAATGAAAAGTCATTAACGCTACTACTGTCCTTCATCCTAGAACAACCATTTTATGCGCTTAGCAAAACGTTATGGCATGTCAGAGGCATTTCACGAGTGGACGCAGCCATTTGCCTGAAACCACAATTAAGGTCTGGTTGCCTGAGCTCCTGTTCTGCCTGGTATTACCTCGTCAGTGGGGATAGATGCATCTCTGTTGTCACACCTCATTCCACAAACCTGTCTGTCCCCTGCTGGAGTTTCCTTCTAACAGGACAGCGTGCCAGCTAGGGCACAGTGCTGGACTGGAGCAGGTACTTGAGTAGTTAGCTCTGAGCAGGGTGCCTGTTTTTTGATGCTTCATGATGGAGTCACCCAGTGCAAAGAAAGCACTCGGGTGTGTTTGAGAGCTGCGAACCTCATTTTCATCTCTGGAACACTCTAAATAAGGTGATGGATTGAATAAGCTTGTTTCAAGAGAGGCAATTGGTAGTGCTCATTTATAAAAAATGTTGCTGGGTTGCTGGAAAACAGGAGGGGGAAGAGGTTGAGAAAGAGAGTCTGCAAGCTAAGCCTACTTATACACATTAGGATGAGCCCAGGCATGAAGCGAAAGAAAAACTCGGAGCTCTTCATTATCTAATACTCCCTCAGGGCAATAACAAACTCCCTGTAGAAGCCAGCAAGCCAGGCACAGGGGCTGGCAGAGAGCGAGCACGCATTGTTCTCAGAATATGGCTGGTACTGGAGTCTTTCACTGTGAATTTGAAGCCATCTTTAATGCAAAATATTCCTCAAAGGGATTTTTGTTGCTTACCATTTCAAAAGCTGCTTTCAATCCAGTGTAATGCCTTCTTCCAAACAAAAGGTTGTAAAGTTAGGTATTGTACAGCATAGGATGCATAATGTTGCTTTTTCCTAGCCTCATGTATGAGCTGAGGTTATGCAGACACCCTCCTTTTTAGAATTGAAAAAGACCGAATGGAGAAGCTCACCTCTCTGCTTTAGCGTGTTGTGGCTTTCAGCCTTTCTGTGATGCTTACTGGCCACTCCATGTTGTGTGCTTCATTTCAGAGTAAGTAATTGGTTTTATACTGAAAATTCAAGTGCAGAATATATTTGTGTGATGGACAAATGTTTCTTAGGGAGGGGGCGGGTGGCGGGTATGGGAGAGCATGTAACACAGACTTCCAGTGTCCTCCACTGGTACCTATACAACTGCTGTGGTTTGGATTTCCATAAGGGGTAGGGGAGACCAGTTAAGGAGACTCTTCTGAAGCGGTTGGATACTCAGGAATAGCGTTTGTGGCATCGGTTCAGTCTGCGTATGTTAAGTTGGTCGATTGGCATCAATCTGTTTAGAATCACGAAGGAAAGTGGACCTCTCTCTAAGAAGGTAGAGGACTTCTCTCTGCTTGTTTGTATTCCTAGCATTTGCAAAGTCCAAGGTGATTCTTCATATAAGCAATTTGACCTAAAATAAATGCACTGTCACCCCCCTTGCCAATAAATTAAATGCCATCGCCAGCAGTTTAACCTCTGAGGTGGCCCTTGTGGAATGAGTGCAGATCCTGTTTGACGCAAACAGCAGCAATAAAGAAATGTATGAGAGCTTGACAAATAGAGTGGAGCGAAAAAGAATTTTCACCCTTTTCATGGACCAACCTCTATGTTGCAAGCAAGCAAAGCAAAGTTAAAGTCCTTCTTCTAATTGAGAACTGCAGGAGGATTTTTCACCTTCTGTCTGTCTCAAATCTCATTATCTGGAGTGTTTAGAGTAGATCAATGAGTGGTGGCAATCCCACCTTTATCGCTGCTTTGAAGTTTGGGTTTTACACAGGTAGCATTGGGATAACAATGCATTCTGATACGTTCAAGAAGTGCTCTTGAGGCACTGCTGCTCATAGTCTTCCTGCGTAACTTGAATCTGATTTAATAGATGAGGTTCAGGCGATGTGTAACCTCGTCAAATTAAAAGTGGAATAGTGAACTGAACTCAGGCTTACTCTCAAAATCCCTAACTTTAAAGATGCTATCTAGCTGCCTTGTAGAAGGAAGGTAATGAAGCGTTCTCACTGTCTCAGAAATGGTCTTTGAACCCATTTCCAATGATATGGACCAACATGTGAGGGGGAAGTTGAAGCTTTTAATATCCCACCCTGTTGTCTCCTATGCTAATGCTCCCCTTCCCTCCGCCCCTTCTGTAGCTGTTCAAGGAGAGAAAGAAGCCAAAAATGGCCCTGAAATTTCCCTGGCAGTTCCCAGTGTTGGTCTCCTGACCGTGGAGCCCCCAGTTCTGTCTCAGCTGTGGAGTCTTCCTCCCTGAATGCCCTGGAAAGTCTGTGTCTGGACAAGAGGACAAAATTAGGTCTTCAGTGTATGTGTGCGGGAATGAGTTTGAAAACAGTCCCCGTGTTAGCTCTGGGAGGAGCTGAATGGCAGCAGCATATGGCCTGACAGCCTCACCCCCATGCCCCTGGGCACTGCCTGGAAGGGGTTTGCTGCCCTGCTGAGCAGAGGGAAACCAGAGGCTGAAACAGAGCACTGGGTTTCCTGGAGCTGGGATGACCAACACATTTGTCCAACTGGCAGCCCTGTGTGGTCGAGGAGGAGGAGGAGGTGTGCATCTGCTCTCCTGACCAGGGGATGCTGCTGGACTCGCACCCCCTCCCAGCTGAAAGGGGTGTCAGGCAGTGGCTCCCACGCCTGGCAGCCCATCATGAGTGCAGGGAGGCTGGCTTGCCTCCAGCAGCGGCCTGCTGCCTCCTGCTGCTGCCTGGTCGTGGCAGGTAGGATGGCTGGGATGGTGCAGGCAGACAAAAATCAGCATAAAAGCACCAGGGCAAGGTTCGTGCTACAGGTATCAAGGTGTCAGCAGGTCCTTTGAATGAGCTTTCCATTAACGCTTCCAGTCGCAGATGTTCTGCGAGCCACTTAGCGCTTCATGGGAGGATGAGAACAAAGTCAAAGCTTTCAATCTATTGCCACAACTCCGTAATGCAGGCAGGGTTTTGCGATTCGGGTAGAGGCTTCATTTCTTTGTTGTGTACAAAAACAGAGCGCATCTTCCAAAAGCTGTAATTCTTACATTCCAGCTACCAAACTAATTACGTGAGAATTAAGTAGACCAAATAATTAGAGCTAAAATTAATTTGTGTATTTAACTTTAAATTTAATGTCTAAAATTTTGAAAGATGTTTATCATGGTGTATTTTTTAGTAACACAATTATAGCTCTTCAAACTTGCTGTAGCTAAAAATTATTTAATTACTTTGTTTTGGCTACAGTGAAGAAGATAAAATTCAGTTTGGACATCTCAGGCTACCTTTCCTCTCCCTTTTGCAGCAATGTAGAGTAAGGAAAGAAGTAATCTTTTCTGTAAGTACAGTGTTAATCTTATTTGGGGCTCCTAAAAAGCATGAATTATTTAGTTACAGTGTCGCTACAAAGTCAAGTTTGAATACTTGAATGCTCTAAATGTGATTGTTTCTCTCCCATCACAACTGTGCGTAAGATTTAGTGTTAAGTGATCTGAAAACGTTAAAGTGTTATCTCGCTGGGATCAGTTAGCGCAATTGTACTTGAGACTTTAACATAAATGAGCATTTTCAGGGAATTTCAGCACTTACAATGTTTTATTGTGCGTGTTCTTTAATTTAAGTGATCTACACTGCCGGCTAGCGCACCTTGCTAATACTGCTTTGGTCTGATTATGGGCAATGATCTCACCTGAAAGAGCAGAAAGTGCTGTAAGAACATAGTTGGGGCATCTTTCCTGTCTTTGCAGTCCTTCTCCCCAGCGCTTTTCCCTGGACAAAAGAAGCAGATGAATGCAGTTAGTAGTACTGCAAGCACACTTGATTTTCACAACCAAAGCAGCAGTGCCTTTAGTCAGGATCTAGATGAAATAATGTGTCCGGGTTGTTGCAAGACATGCTGAACTTCACCCCTGTAGACTGTATGAGCCCTCTTCCAGGACCATTGAATACATAAGCTGGAAGCATGCTAGTGTATTTCTGCTGGAAATTCATCTTTGAAGATGTTAATCTTTTAGTCTCTGCTTCCTTTGGCTATTCAACAACCCATTTTTTTTTTAAAGTTAGGCAAGCTAGACCTAACGTCTGAGTCAAATATTGTCTTTAGCTGCTATGTGTCTGCCTCCTTAAACAATGTGAGCTGTCATTTTCTCCTACTCCCCTCTGACTCCCCGTGCACTCCTCCCTTTATCTTTTCCTCCTACTCTCAGTTTTGCATTTTGTTTCATGCTGCCTCCTATTCCTGGAACAGCCTCCCAGTCTGCGCTGCCAAATCCTCCCTCCCTCTCTCTGCTCTTGCGAACCTGTTTCTTACAGCAATCACTTCTGAGTTGTTTACCTGACTAATTGCGTCTCTCTGCACTTTCTTTCCTGTATTTGTTGTTCTGGATCATGTTTTTTATGTGAGAGATGACATATTGCAGGATAAGGAGTATACTTGCCACTGTTTTGTGGTGTATTGTTTACATTAGCTCTTTATACAATGATAACTAATAAATTCTCCTTACTATTTGAGTGGAAATTTTTTCACTAAGCTATAGTTCGCTCTATTAAAGAAAGGCCCTGTTTTATCTTACTGTGAAAATGAGTGTCTGTATTACAGCACGTGCCGTCAGCTAGCCGGTCTGTATAGGCAACGTTCGGCTGTGTTTACCAACGTGCATGGAATGGTGGGAGAAAACAAAGGGCTGTGGGCAAAGCTGATGCTCAGTACTAGTACTGTCAGTGCATGGCTTCGCTGCTGGCGGTAACTGTGGTGCCGTGACTGCTGTTCTCCCAACATGGACAAGCTTAGAGGCATGCATGGAGATAGGCCGGATGGCTTTTGTCAGGCTAGACTAAGAGAAGTGGGTTCTCTTTACGGAACGCCTCACCATACCAGCAGAAGAGAACTTTTACCTGCAGAGAGAGTTGTTGGCAATTCTGGTCTTTCTTTTTCAAACTGAGTGCAAGGCAATCTGATCATCAATTTAAAAAATAAAAATGAAAAGTTGTTGGGATTATCTGTTTTCAGTTTACTTTTCTGGACCAAGTCAAATATTTATTGAGAAAGAAAAGCAAAACACCTGAAAATATTTTTACAGCTTTAGAGCAAGTTTCATAATAAATAGTGCTCTGAATGCTCGTTTTCTTAAGTCCCACTTCTGTTAATATCTGACCTAATATCTTACCGCTATGTGAAACAGTAATATTCTCATATTTAAATGTATTCTGTAGGTACTTAATGGAGCTTGCGAAGTGGCATGCAAGACTAACCCAATTAATTTTTACATGAAGGTTAAGCATATGTTTTTATATTATCGGTATTATCAGAATCAAAAATTGGATTTTAAGTCTAAAGCTCTTCATGAAAAAATAATTTCAAGACAAAAATAGTCTTCTTGTTAATGAAAAATGAATCAGATTTTCAGTAGCTTAATGAATTTTATTGGGAATTTTACTGCATGCATATTTTGGAAAAACAGCTCCAACCTTGCTGACTTAGTCTCTGCAACCAATATTTGGGCACCTAATAGTTTTCGGTACCCAGACCCTTTTGTCTTCAGCTGCAGTTCCTAACTGAGATGTGCATCTTGCTTAAAATTCTTGAGCTTTCTTGACACAACTTCAGTTTATCAAAGGGTTGGTTTGATTGCAGATATGGCAGCTTTTGTTTCTGAGTTTGTCAGTACTGTTAATTAGGATGTTAATGAGGCCTCTGGTCTTAGTCTGCATGAAGAAGTATTCTAAAGATGCAGCTTCATAGCAGAAAAACATTCTACCCGTAATCAGGTGACTAATTAAAAATGTAAGAATTCAGCACCCTCTTTAGCAATTAAGTCTATAAAATGGGAGGAAGGTAAAGAACTAGTGGCATGTAATTACTTTAACACTTTTAAATGAATTAATACATTTGAGGTGTATTTAATTTGAAACCATCAATTTTGTTTGTATTGATCATCTAAAAAGCGAGTTTTCGGCAAAGAGGAGCAGAAGGCAGGGGTTTGAAATTGTTGTTTAAACACGGTAGTAAACATGGAGTAGTGCAAACTGGTGTGGAAGCAGGTGTGCATTGCCTGTGGTGCTCTGATTGTGTAACAGCTACAAACACAAATGGTTTGAGAGAAAATGAACTAATTCCACCCACATTAAGACAGGGAAGTCTACCAATAGTCACAAATCCTTATCAGCCCATTTCTCTAGCAAGACTCTCTCCCGCTGCTTCATGCCTTGCAAACTAAGCGTGAGAAGCCTTGGGAAACAGGTGTGTGACCTGCTGCGTAGGCTGGCTGCATTCTCATGCAAGGTTTGGAGATCAGCCCTGAGCCATGGGTGATTCCAAGGAAAAGCTTGTGCGCATCCCAGTCACCAGGCCGCGTGGTGCTGGTGGGAGACTGGAGATGGCCTAAGCTGACTGCCGGGGAGCAGCAAGTGCTGGTTGCTCTGACGGGGAGGAGAAAATGGGAGCCAGGCAGGATAAGAAGCTGGCATGGGCAACAGCATCCTCAGCAGCGAGGGTGCAGCCCTGCAGCATGCAAACAAAACCACTGAAGGCAGTTGGTGACAGGTGACAGGTATCCTAGAGTCCAGTGATCACTAGATGAGTCCACAGTCACCAGGTAGATCCAACTTCAGGTCGGCAAGGCAGAACACACATGTAATGTAGTTCATGTCAGGGACTGAACTTGGGTACAGCTCACAGGTCAGCTGGTGGAGGATTCAGAGACTGCTGCTCTGTGCAGGGCCCCGGCAGTCTTCCTTGCAGAGTTCCCCCTCAAGATCCATTTCTACCATGACCCTTGTGAAAAGAAAAACAGATAATGATTTACAGTGCACAGGCCACCATAAAGGCTTAGCGAGCGCAATAGAGCACTTTGCATCTGTTCCCGTTCTTTGGAGACCCAGGCTTCCAAACCACTGCCATAGCCAGTCAGGGTAATCTCCATAGGTCTGAAGTCATCCTCCCTTTCTCCCTTTTCCACCTGCTCCACTCTCCTTCCCTTTGCTTATTTACTCATTTTGCCTTTCCTAAGCCAGATTTATAGCTTTCTTTTATTGCCTATTCTGTGTTTTTTTTTCTGAAAGCAAGTCTGCACTGTGTTAAAAGCTGTCTTGCTATAGTCAAGAAAAAAAATAATTGTTTTCTAAGTCTGGAAGACTTATTTCAGTCTCACCAAGGTAATAGTGAACTGAATATTTGAAACTACAGATACTGGGGGATGTGCTTCTAGCTTTACATGGGATGGAAGTCTCTTGAATAGAAGATCTCAGCTGAAAGAAGGCAGGGAGGGAGCTGCTGTACACAGGCAGGGAACATGTCCTATGTAGAAGTCCACCAAATACTGTCCATGTGCTAATATATGAGAGCAGGAAAGTAAAAGAGCCTTTTCTGAGGCTTTATACTTCGGTAGAGCATGCTTTTGCGGTGTGTTTCTGGTCTTAATTTGGACAAGCTTTCAGCATAAAGGTACTAAAACTGTTGTAGTTGGTCCCTGCTGTCATATGTTCCTAGGTAAAATAGATTAGGAGTTCCTATGTGTTACCTGAAGCAATTGAATATAGATTAGTCTCTTGCTAATTGAGGTGAAATTTTTAAGGTATAGCTTAAAGGAAGAACAGATAGGCTGCTTTCATAGCTATTGTAGATTAACTTTCGTAATGTACATTTCTGTACTTCTCAGAGACACGTTAACTCTCAGTTGTCCTCTTTTTGCCACACTTTGTTTCCCCACTGGACTGAATTACTTAGGAGAAGACAGCAGAGAATACATTTTGCTTTCTGCAGCAGGATCATTTATCTGAGTAATGATAAGCAGGGTGCACGCAGGAATGGAAATTAGATCCGTGTCCATATCTAGTGCGGAAGGAACTGCTTTTATTTCCTGTTCTCACAGTTGCATTGAAGATGTTTTGCCATGATAGAGCAAACTGGTTGATTACTGACATAGGAGGAGGCTGAAGATGGTCCCACCATTTGGGGTTGCTGAGATACTCACTTGTCACCTGGGTGGGACTGGGGTGCCCCTTGAGTGGCAGGCTCTGAACCTGCGCTCGCTCTAGTTCTCCGTCCCACAGCAGGCACCTCGTGTCATGACCTGCTTTGGGAAAAGCCCTAGGGTCGGAGTGTGTGTAGATGCAGGTGTCAGAAGAGGCACAAAGCAGAAGGAAAGGTAAGTCCACATAAAAATTGTGAAGTGTTTGTGGCGGGTTGATAGCTGGGTATTACAGCTTCAGTAGCACATGAAAGAAAGAACTGGGGATGCCCCTTCGGGCACCTCTGAGGAAAGTGCCTCCTTTGTCTCATAGGAGCAGGTGTGTTACAGAAACAGTCCAGTTACATCCCCTCAGCTTGTGGAAAGCTCAGCCTGCTGTGGGCTCTTCCACTACCAGAACACTTACATAGCTGCATAGTATTTGTGTTAAGTAGGTAGTATCAGCAACTGTTGAAGGCTCAAGTTTTTTTGTGGGTTTGGGGTTGGTTTATTTGTTTCAATTTATTCAGGTCTGCAGTTTGTTGCTCTTGTAGAAGGTGTGGAGTTGCACACCTGTCTGGGGATAATTAAAAAAAAAAAAAAAAAAGTAATTACTACTTCACTGCACAGGTCTTTTCCTCATATCAGGCTGTTGGGTATCAGCCGGCTGGCCAGCTGGCAGCTTTCCTGCTTACAGGTCTGCACCATGAGAGGCCTGTCCCTGCACGGGGACTTGCATAAGCAGAGCAGAGCATTGCCTCAAGGCTCCACGTGGATCTGTCGGAGCAGTGTAGGCACCATTAGTGTTTCCCGCCTCTTTGATCTGAGTTTGGTACTCTTTGGGCAGTCTCTCACCACAGTGTTTCACTGGCAACGAATGCCAGCTGAAGCACACGCCCAGAGCCCAGGTATGAGCTTGGCTGGCAATTGCGTTACAACGTGGCTGTGACTTCCACAGTATATTTTTTTAATCCAGTATATGGAATACAACCATCACTCTTCTGTCTGAGGGCTTGCAGCACAGCTCATGGTGCTCTGCTGATGGCACCAGATACTTTGCAGTCACAGGAGAGTGGGGCAGTACCTGCAGGCCTGGCATATGGCTGTTGCTGCAGACGAGGGAGAGGTGGCGGTGTCTTACAGGGAAGCAGGCAAGTGAGGAACTTTGTGTCATGATTACACCATTAAAATGGAATGGGATGGAAAATCAATCAGATTTCTCCTCTGATTACTGTGTAACTCAATTACTGCAGTCCCTCTGGGGTCCAAAGCAACAACTGTCTCACAGGAAGTGTAGAAGAAAGACCTCTGAATTTGAGCTGTTGTAGACAAGAACAAGGTCCTGACACTGTGCATTCCAGAAAAGTTGGGTTATATTCTAGGTAATAAAAGAGCTGGGGAAATGTACTCATGATGGTCTTAGGGTGGTAAGACATTCTGGGGCTCAGCTAGGAGGGAGCTTGTATGACAGAAGTTCTTAATAAATGTGTCATATGATGTCCATTATCTCCTATGTGCCTTGTCACGAGCATACCAGCAGCCCTGAATATATTCTGCTCATTGGTTCTGGATGAGTACTGACTGGGCTTGAGCATTTGTACTATCCCCACAATAATTTCAAGGCGTTGGAAATATCTGGAGATCAGACGCTGAAACCACACAATTCTGATTATTATCTTACCTTCATATCACATCAGTTGCCAAGTGGTTTAGCAGCTGATAATTCACAAAACGGTTAGTGTTTCACATTAACATTGTATATCACTAGGAAACAGAGCATCTAAGTTTTATAAAGCATTTGAATGCTGGTGGTTTGTGAGATAGCTGACAAAGGAATTGATGCTCTCAGATCTAGTGCTACTTTCCTGGTAGGTCGGGAGTTCGTTGAGCCTGCATCCTTACACCAGTGAAATACTTCCTCCCCGCTGTGCGTTCCGACTGCCTCCTCCTGTCGTTAGCACTCGGGCAGTCCTGGCGAGCTAGCAGTAAAGGCATTTGGAGAGGACCTTAATTTATCTGTAAACTTGAAGGTTTTGTGGTGTTGGATTCCAAGGAGTGTGATCTCAAAAGAGGAGCCAGGTATTTTTGTTTCCTTTAAGAGGGATTATTTTTCAGTGTGATGTTTTTGTTTGTTTGCTTGTTTGTTTTGTGTTGTTTCCAGTATAATTTTTTCAGGGCTTTGTATTTTGTTTATGGGTGGTTTCTGACATCTCTTAACTTTTAATATAAATTTTGGTTAGTGTTTTTGTTTTGTTACTTTTTTTCTTTGAACCTAAACCAGCTGATGCGGTCCCCAAAGAGCTTAACACATACTGTGCCAGCTGGCATGCCCTCTGGCTGTGAAGCCTTGTTAAAGAGATCAGAGCTGACAGATTCTTGAGCAGCAATCTGATACAGGCCTTTTTTTTATTTGTTTTTTTGAGCTTACCCATGTAACAAATGGGGGCTTGTTTGGGAGCTTCGCTAGAGGCTTGAATGGAGTCATTGTTATCCAAACACTGCTGTGATTCAGAAGTGCCCAGCAAAGGGGCTTCCTCTCCCTCTTGCCCCTGAGCTGGGCACTGCAGGTGTGGCAGCCTAGCTTAAACTCCAGTTTCATCCTTATTCTACAGAATAATCCAGTTGTCTTGTCTTTTTCATCTTTGAACTGATAACCAAGAATCTGAAGCTTCAGCTGTTTGTAAAACAGAGACTCAGTTCAATGCTAAAAATGAAGTTGGAGAGGTGAGTGAATGTAACCAGAGAAGAGAAGTGGTTTCCAGATTGAGACTGTGAGGGTAGCGTCATAGAAGTTCTATAGGACTTTGCCAGGCTTCCACGCAGATCGGTACACTCTGTTTCCTTACTGTTACAGTGGTGTTTAGATTAGAAATTCCACTCAGGAAGCACTTGCTTGAAAATTGGAGGCAACACATGGGCTCCTGAGCTTTTAAGTCCCTCTTTACATTATTTTCTCCTCTAAAAACAACTTCTTGTGTAATACACGTGAAGATCATGAATCTACCTGGGAATCCAAAATAGTCTTGATTATTCTATTTCATATAGTGGGATTAAAAACCAAAAAGATGTGAGCTATTTGGGAAGACATTGTCTCACAGCTCTCAGTGTTCTTAGTCAAAATTGAGTACGTAGGAATCTGAGTGGAGTGTTATCTAAGAATTTATTGCACAGGAGTAGAATGAAGACTGCTTCTGATAGCAACTGATGTGCCTGGAGCTGTGTGTATGGGGTGTCTTGTACAGAACTCACCTCATGAAAAGAGAAACACATTTATTATGTGTTTCTATCTAACCTGCATCTGCCCTGCCAAATTCTGCCTCTACTCGCGGGTGCCTCTGCAGTGAGAATGTGACTTTGGAGCTCTGGTGGAAACATTGGTGCCTTCTGCGTGGTCAGTGGGGCGGGAAAAGCTCATGGTGGAGGTTCAAAGGTTATTCCCCTGCCTGCTTTTGAAAGGTGGCACTTGTTTTTGGATACTAGGCTGGCACGCTATCAGTCCGCATTGGCTTGAACTGGAATTACGAGCCATGTCCTGCACTCAGTGCGGAGCATTATGCGTTCAAAATCAGTTATCAATTTAGTAACACAAAAAAGGAAAAATCCATTTTAATTCTGTTGTTTTACTTTCCCCCTCGGTAATTACTTCCTCTCTCTCTTTCCTTTTTCCAGTAAAAGGTTAATAGAATGTAGAGAAAAAACTGAAAAGTGACCAGTTGGCTGAGATGAAGAAATCACAGCTTATTGTTGCTGGCCGAGCTGGACTTCCAAAGCCAGCTTTGTCATTGGAAGGGGCCGCTTGAGGATACAGACTCGATCCATTTGGAATCTGGAAACAGATTTTTTTTTTACCTTTATTCATTTGCTGCCTTACAGTGTGACCTTCAATAAGATTTGCTGTTTCTCAAGTTCTCCAGTGGCACATAGCATGTAATATATTTTGTATTTGCACACTGTGGCTTTTCTGAAGCCCTCATCAGGGCCAAGGTTTTGTTATGTGCTAAACAAGCCAGTACCTGCTCTTCTGAGCTTGTAGCATAGAAGTTGTTGTAGGTAACATTGACGATCACTATAAGGCTTGTATAAAGAGTACTCTGACTACTTGCCAACCCTGTCACAAAGTTAGCAATATTACATCATTTCATATAAAATTTGCATATTTCTTTTTCTCTGCTTCAAGCTGTACCAAAGGTTTGGAAAAGAGTCAGTTGGGAATCTTCAGAGTGGGACTTCTGGCCTCATATGTGAACTGGTCTTTTCCCTGAGTCAGAAGGATTTCCTTCTGTTTAGTGATACACGTTACAAAATAAGCATCTGTCTCACAAGTGGTTTCTTTTCTGTTGGAGCTAGTTGTTAAAACCCTCACGACATAAAAAACCTTCTGTCCGTCTGAATCTTGTGGAAGAGCTGGTCTTTTAGTGTTGTTTGTCAGAATGATAGTAATAAAAAGGCTCAAAAATGGGAGGAATGGAGAAGAGGTGATGAACTGTTTTGGCCGTCCTTGATGTTGTTGTTGCCCTTGTGCCTCCTGGTGCTGTAAGCTATGCCAGCTGAGGAGGTGGCTAGAAGGACCGAATGTGGTGGAGCACGTCTGCAGGACTGTGGGTGTGCGAGTAAGAGAGATTTGAGAGAAGTTTTAAAGTGCTACGGAGGGCTCACTGCGGGCACAGCTGACTTGGTGAGCAGCACCTGCTGCACCCGGTGTTCTTGCGCTGGCCTCAGACCTGCCTGTGCTGGGAGGGGCAGCAGGTGCTCACCAAAAATATGCCTGCGTCCCAAGTAATACACACCTAAGTGTTACTGCTGTAGGTAGTCACGTTTTTAGTAAGGGAGAGAAACTTACACAGTGATTTTAATTTATTTTTAAGCCAAGGGGCAATCTAGTTGCTTTCCATAGTGTTTATGTTTTACATGGATTGGTGTTTGTTGGCTTTGTTGAACTTTTATTCTGGAAACATAAGAACATATGGTGAAATAGTCTGCTGCCATAAACACAAGGCAGGAGGTGAGAGAGCTTTGTAACACGAAGCTTTCACGTGAGTGGCGGGTGAGAAGGCGAGGAAGGTTTCAGGAGGTGTTTCTTCTCCGCCTGCCGCTGGTCAGCTGGCAGTGGTGAGCCATGCAGTGTACGGGCAGCCCGTGCCCCCGGCTCCAGTGGTGCCCGAGGGACGATGCATCCCCGGAGCAGTGTTTCAAGAGCCCTGGTACAACGTGAGCTCCCGGGAGAAGTGAGGCAGCCTCATAGAGCATGTGAGAACTACGGAAATCAGGAGCTGTAGGGCAGGAACGCTGGTAGGAATTTGAAGCATCCTGCTGGATTCAGGACATCCATGTCCTGGGGGCCTAGGGAACCACACATCATTGCTAGAACAGGACAAGACAGACAGTGTGAGGCTCTCCCCATCTCTGTTAATTTTGAAACCTAGGCTAGAATAAAAGGGGTTCATATCATGTGCTCAGTGGCATAAAGAGGAGTCGGGGAAGGCTAGATATCTCGGCTCTGTTTGCTGTGGTGTGTGAGGACCTCACCCAAGGAGAGTGCCGAGTCCCTGCGCCTCTTGCAAAGGCTCTGATGGTTGTTCTGCAGCTCTGCCAAGCTCCCGTACAAAAGGTGTGCGTCAATTCCCAGGGAACAGGTCTGCACCTACTGATCTTGCCATTTCATTTCAAGCACATTGAATACCATGAATTCATACCGAGAATTTACTTTTTCTTTTTAAATTGCAGGATGCAAAGGGAAGGTGCCATCATGTGAATGCAAAACCACTAAATGAGAAACAGGACACCTGGGAAGGCTGAGCTGAAAGTGCTTGTGCACAGAATGACAGACTGATCTGCTCTTGGAGGCAAGAGTCAGGAAACCTCCCTCCTCCAAAAGACTTTCGTGAGTGAGAGGAGAAGAACAGGAGGAAGCACACAAAAGAGCGATGGGAATTGAGGGCCATGGTTACTTGAGATAAATGGCAGATCCCTGGGAGTCTAGCCTGGTAGCTGTTTGCTTTAGCTTTGTCTCTCTCCGCAGCTGCTCTTTCTTTTTTGCAAGCTGCTGCTGGGTACTGCCACGGCGGCACCGTAGATTTCAAGAGCGACGTGGGTGCAGGGTGTGAGGAGGGGGTGGGCAGCCCGCCTCACCATGATTCAGTTGTGGAAAGTAGTGCGGCATGTGCGACAGCTGGAGCTCCACAGATTGATCCTGCTGCTCATTGCCTTCAGCCTGATCTCCATGTGCATCCTGGCTTACTACGTCACCAACAGTCCCAAAATCAAGGAGCCGCCACCCCTGCCCTTCAGTGACTGCAGCAACCAGCACCGCATCCTGATCCCACCGCAGGCCAGCTGGAGGCTTACGAAGTCTGTGGACACCTCCCGCACAGATCCTGTGGTGCTCGTCTTCGTGGAAAGCATTTACTCCCAGCTGGGGCAGGAAATAGTGGCCATCCTGGAATCTAGCCGGTTTAAATACAGGACAGAGATCGCCCCTGGCAAAGGGGATATGCCCACCCTGACAGACAAAGACAGGGGACGCTATGCTCTTATTATCTATGAGAATATCCTCAAATATGTGAATCTAGACGCTTGGAACCGAGAGCTGCTGGACAAATACTGTGTAGAGTATGGAGTGGGGATTATAGGCTTTTTCAAAGCCAACGAGAACAGCCTACTCAGTGCACAGCTCAAGGGTTTCCCCCTTTTCCTACATTCCAACTTGGGGCTGCGGGACTACCACATCAACCCCAGTGCTCCCCTGCTCTACGTCACCCGGGCTAATGAGGTGGAGCAGGGTCCCCTGCCCGGCGATGACTGGACCGTGTTCCAGTCAAACCACAGCACCTACGAGCCGGTGCTGTTGGCCAGCACCAAGTCCTCAGAGTCCATTGCCCACCTGGCCACCCACAAAGCGTTGCATGCCACGGTGGTGCAGGACCTGGGTCTGCACGATGGAATCCAGCGGGTTCTCTTTGGCAATAACCTCAATTTCTGGCTGCACAAACTGATTTTCGTGGATGCCATTGCCTACTTGACTGGCAAGCGCCTGTGTCTCACGCTTGATCGCTATCTCCTCGTCGACATTGATGATATATTTGTGGGAAAAGAGGGCACTCGCATGAAAGTGTCTGATGTAGAGGTAAAATCCCCAGAAAATCACAGGCCCTAGATAAAATTCCAATGTGTGTGGTATGCCAGGAATGTCAAGGTTGCATTTAATTTGAGTGAAAGAGTTGATTGCTACAATTTTTCTCACCTTAGACACAGAGAAGTAACCTGCAAAGATGCTGAGGCACAGTATGTGATACACTTAACAATCTTTTTTTCAGGTTTAAATGGAGCATTTTGCTTTGTAGCACCTGTAGCTGGCATCTCTGAATTTAGGAGGAGAATGCCTGTCATGGTCTGTCCTGTATCCTCTTTAACATGTGGAATACACTTAGCTTGATGCCTGTAAATAAACCCATAAGGGAATGGCTGGCCCCAGCCATGATGGCAAACAAGGCTGTGATAGCAGCTGCCTTAGCGTGTTTCCAGAACAACTTTGAAATGAAGCACGCTGTATTCTTTCAACCAAGGGCACAGAACGTTTGGGGCAAAGGTATAAACAAAATAAGTTTTTGCATGTGTCTCCCCATACTTGAACTGAACCTCATCCACAACACGTTCCCAAGAGCACTCACACCTCATTGAGAGTCTTTTGTGCTTCTATTGTTTTGGTTTTTTTAAAGTTTTTCTACATTTTTTACACAAGATGTATCTCTCAGCTCATCTTAATTTTTTCAGGTGTGAGATACTAATTTCTGGCTCTGATCCCAAGTTTAGCTTAGGGAAAAGGAAGCCCTTGTATTGTGTTTAGTGCTAGCATTATTTTTTCAATTAATTTGAAGCTGCATACCTGAAGCACCTCTAATTGCATACCATTGATTATTTTACTTACTCCATTCCTTAACAATCCTTTACAACCACCTTTGGCCATAACTCTGTGTTCCCAAACAAGCAGGTATAGAAAAATGGAACAGTTGGATGTATTACTCCTTTAAAGAAAATGCTAACATTTTCTTAATTTCACTACAGTGCCCCTGTGTTTTGAGATGTTAAAATGCTCTGGAAGCACATTTTTTGAAGGATCACAATCTTATCTTGCACCCTCTAGCCCAGACTTGCAGAGATTCCCACCTCTGTGGTGTTTGTGTGGGTTACAGACCAGTGTGAGACAACAGGAGATAGCTGGCCACGGTTCTTTGGGGCAAAGGCTATTCTAGTGATTTTAAAAACAAACCCAGACAAGATAATTCCAGAAGATGCTTTGTTTGGGTTTTAACAGGGTGAAATGGAGGAATAATCTGTGATCAGTAAGCAGAGAATCTCGGGCAAAGCAGATAAAGCCCAGATTTATCCATTTAAAAGAAGCTCTCTGATTGCAGAGCCACGAGAGGTTAATGAATTTTTAGTTTTTAAAAGCGAGAAATAACTACAGGGATTTGTTGATAGTCTCTCGCTGTGGGGAGAGAAGGGAATATAATAGTGACAAAACAGCTGGCATTTTCTTTGGCCTTTTATATGAAAGCTGTGTTTCAGGGCTGCTATCTCAACATACAGCTCCTTATCTTAAAGCTTAGATTGCAGCGGTCAGGGTAGCAGCGGTTAGAAGATTGGAGGTTGTGTGAAGGTATAAAATTGACTCTGCTATCCCAATGAGCCTGTTTGCCATATGCAGGTCCACATTCAAAGAGCTTCCCAGACAAAATGACTATTAAAAGCAAATGCTAAATATAATTTGATAATTTGAATGCCTGTGGTAGATGTCCTCAGTGAGAGGATAAATGTTTTCATTTGTGATGCTTAAAGGAGGGCTGGTTAGCTTTTTATCTTTCAAAAGAAAAAAAAGGAATCATGTTTGCTTTTACTTTCATGATGATAACCCCTTGAGTTCCTGTTTCTGCTGAAGGGCTGGAGCAAGAACTTGCACTCCTCAGTTGAAGTGAAACAGTTGGGAGTTGCACAAGGAAAATATTTTTTCCTTGTAAAGTTTACCAGGGATTGATCTGCACGCAATTAACAACAACAACAACAACAAAAAAAATCCTGGAAAATACCTTCTCTTATCAATTATTCCACATTCAGTCTCTTGTAAAATCGTAATCCTCGGAATTTACCAAACCTCCATGGAACTGTCCAACAAAGACTTAGCCATTTCTAATGGAAAAGGTTCTGGCTTTAATGATCGTTCCTGGTCTGCTTCAGGTTTGAGGAAAGAAAATTAAGTACGTTATTTTTTTCCTCTCTGGTGGTAATCTTAGTAACTGTGTAAACTGGTATCCCTGCCCACAGCTGGGGGGGCTGGAACTAGGTGATCTTTATGGTCCCTTACAGCCTGAGCCCTTCTGTGGTTCTATGATAAATGGTGAGCGATCATTGCAAGCAAACCTGAGAGCAAGTTCAGGGAAAGTTGAGGACAGTCATTTCATTTTGGGTTATAAAATGGTGAGGCTGGAAGAGAGAGAATCTAGTAAGGGTGGCTGTCAACCAGCTCTTGCCTTTCTAAAGTGCATCTAATGATGTTTCTAACTGCTTTATTCTGGCATTGTAGGGGAGGTAGAAACACCAGCACCGTGAATGCTTTCACCTTTGACAGCACTGTTTTGAGCTATGCTAGTGCTACTGCCAGGCAGTGAGAAAACCACAGAAAAACAGAATCTTTTTGAAATCTTTTGAGAATGTGCTGTCCAGAGGGGCAGTTTGTATGGAAAAGGCATTTCTGCAACACATCCCTAGTATGCTTTGCATGAGCAGTTGAGAAGGGGATGTCAAAACACTTTGGGTTTTTTTCTTCAATTTTTTATCCTGTTCCTCTTCGTTTGTCCATATACAGTTTTCCTAAACTCACGGTATCCGCTCTTCCCAGGATCTACCTTTCATCCTTGCTTCCCACCTTTCTTCTGCTGCTTTCTACAGAGATCTGAGATAGAGGAGGCAATATTCAGGGTTGGTATGAAGCAGCTAAAATCACTGCAAACACTCTTGGAAGATAAAGATTTCATAGCTAAAAAAGCAGAGTTGCTTAAAGCTGAGCCCTGTGTTACTGATGCCAGCTGATAGACTCTGATGGGGGTGCCAAGTGGGAAGTCAGTCTGGCCTTGGTGGCTGTGGCTTATGGGCTCTGGAGGCCAGCACTTTTCTGGGGATCTCCTGGAGACCCCATCTTCTCCTCCTGGGGTGGGCCTTCCTCCGATTCTAACAGGGAGCCGTGACAGGGAAGGGCTCGCTGGGGGACATGCATACCTCTTGGAAGGAGAAGGATTTTTGGAAGGGAAGATAGTTAGAAAATAGAAATACTTGGGTTGGGAGGGTGATTTTCTAGGGTAAGAAACTTACCTTTTAGAGATGGGGGGCAACTAAAATGTTAGCTCTCTGTGCAGTACCAAATGTCTTAAATATGGACCTGAAGATGTTTGCATCTGGTGGTTATTTTATATCTTAATGCGTAGCGTACACCTTTATTGCCTTTCACTTAAGAATCCCAGGGCACATTATGGATGCAAATGAAATGCCACCTGAGTCACCTGTAAGATATTATTAGTAGAATCATATTCATCCTTCTTTATAGAAGAGAAACAGAGTGCAGAGGTGTCAGAAGAGAGAAGTGCCATGTTCCTGGCTCACTCCCACAACTGCCTTGTCTCACCATAATACACATGTGTTCCCATATGCTAGGGAACAATGAATGCATCATTTTTTTTGAAGGAATTTCCAAATACTTTGCTTGGCACCTTAGTCTCTCTTATCCCGTGCGGGGGAAAGACATTTATTCAGACCTGAGCGGTGCCACCCTATGGCTGTGGCTGAGGAGGACCAGCACCCACGCAGGGATGGCACACCACTAACAACACACCACCGTGAGGAGGGCAGGACTCTGCAGGGCTCCGCAGGCTCTCCCTGGGTCCCTCCCCAGACACAAAGGATTGCTGCCTGCCAGAGCACAGCTTTTTGGGATTTATCGTCAGATGTGTCGTCATGGTAACCCCAGCCAGGCTTTAATTCTCCTTCCGTGCAGAGGAATGCTAAGCCTCTTAGCTGCTGTCTTTCCTCCCTCCACCTTCCTGCCCAAGCTTGAGGAACGGGATGTGCCTTGCAGGGCTGCAGGGAGAAGGGGAAGGGCCTGGGACAGCTCTGGGGGCAATACAAGAAAGTGGCACTTTCCTGCCTAAGGTACTGGGCGATGCATTCAGAGTGCTGGTCCCATGCCGGGAGTGGTATTGTCACCCAGCTGGGCAGGCAGGTGCTTCTCTGTAGAGAGATGCACAGCTCTTAGCCTCAGCTCCCTGATCCGGCATGAGTCCCCATGCATCACGGGAGGGGAACTCGGCTGTTCTGGATCTTGTGCAGCAAGGAAGGCTTCAGCCAGCAGTGCTGCTGGCGTGCTGCCTTTTAGGGCCCTACTTGCACATGTGATGGGTTCTGGAGATGTCATGTACCACTCTAGGGTGGGAACTGGGATCAGGATGTGGTAGGCATGTGTTCATGTAGGAGCAGGGATATTTGTTACAAGTTTGTCCCAGGCCGCATTTGGTGATGCCGATGTGTTTGTGTGGAGAGGTGGAACAAGCGATTAAGTGCTTCTAAGTCTGAAAACTTGGTTACTTCAGGCCATAAGAGAGCATTGGGAGTGTCTGCAGCACCGTAGAAATAAACTGTCTGGTCTTCCCACCTTGCCAGGTGTGAGAGGGCTGGGTCACAGGCTGCCTGCCTTGGGATAAAAGCACTCCCCGTAGTTCACCACTCACCTCTCTCTGAGATGCATGTGTAGTAGATGGGTGGTTGAAGTAAATTACGATGCCATCATTTTTAATTTAATGTGGTGGTCAGTGCTTGGTCAACACTATTTTGAAACAGTAGTGACAGCAGTGATTGGTTCAGGATACCCTTCAGAGGTCGGGGTCGAGGCTGGTCCCCAAAGCCTCCGTACCTAGTGAGCAGTGTGTCTGAACAACGCCTACGGAGTGTGAGCCATGTGAAGGCAGCGCTGCTGTGCTCCTTTGTGCCCCGTAAGGCAGGGGAGCGGCAGCCGCTGAAGGAAGATCTGCCCATCTCTGTGCAGTCTGTATGCTTTCTGCAGCACTGTGTGCCAAGTTGCTTGTGTGTTTGCATTTAGCCCAAGTCTGCTGTTGAGAAGTCATCACCTTGGTGCAGCCGCTGCTTTTCTAGAAAAGCTATTAAAATGTAAGTAACTGTCTGGGACAGGATCACCTCCGTCACCTGCCAACAGCTCTCCTGCCAGGTCCCTGTCTGATTAAGAACAGCTCCCATAGGGAGCTCCATCAGTGACGGTTTCCCCAAAGCACACAGGCAGTAGCAGAGCATGCATTTCAGAGCTGCACTTTTTACTCTTTTATAACAGGAGAAATTTGTGTCTTTCTTGCACACTGAGCTGCTTTTTTTCTGTCAAGTCTGTCTGCTGTCTTACTCTGTGTGCTGGACCTTGGGGTTGGGGCACAAGGCTCCTTCCCTTTGGCTGTAACAATTACCTCAGATGTTTAAAGCAGACACAAGTGAGCAAGAGAGAACCTGCAGGAGATGACATGACTGTGAATGTCAGCTCCCCCAGGCTTTCCATCCAGAATCCAGGAAACTTTACTGCTGTAAAAGGATTTTGGCACTTTCAAGGGACACAGAGCCGGGGATACCTCTCTGTCATGGGTTCAATAGCAAGGTCCCAGCCCACAGGGGAGAGGAAGGGAGTGTTGAGGTTGAGCCTGGGAAGATTTAAGGCCTGTTCCATGGAGGTGAGATTTTTGTCCCTTTGCCTTAGCACAGCCACTCTGGGTCCTTTACAGTGAGGTGGAGAGCATGAGTGGGGGATGTATGTGACTGTGGTTTTAAAGTGGCAGCGTTCAGTCGGGCAAGGTGGTACCTCACGTAGAGGCTGTGTATGTGGAACCCTTGGTTACCCTGCTCCAACCCACAGGTAACAGTGCCTTAGCCCCATCCCCTGTGATACTTCAGGCTGAACTGGGCACCAGCAGAGCTCAGAGGAATGTTACGAGCAACTGAGTATGAACGTTTCTTTTTCCTTTAATTCAAACAGGCTTTACTGAGCACCCAGAATAAGCTGAGAACTTTAGTCCCAAATTTCACCTTCAACCTGGGCTTCTCAGGGAAATTCTACCACACAGGTAAGTAAGCTCCTGGCACCTCTTTGTCCCCACACCTCTGTACAGCCCACATGTTTGCAGTTGCTGCATGGTGCTATGGCAATGTATGGGGCACATTCCCATGTGGCTCTCTAGTGGTTCTTGACAGGTTCAATGCATTCTCTTCTAGCCCTTGCAGCTTTTGGCAGCTCCCTGCCTTGCTCCCCGTGTGTGTGCGTGTGCATAACACATTAAATCTTGATTCTCTGTTGGAACGACTCAGCATTGCAGGGGATTAGCTACTGCTTAGAAACATTGAGTCCCTTTTCTGCTTTGTGTTTTTACACTTCCTTTTCTGCTCTCTGTAGGTACAGATGAGGAAGATGAAGGGGATGACATGCTGCTCAAGCACAGGAAGGAGTTCTGGTGGTTCCCTCACATGTGGAGTCACATGCAGCCTCATCTTTTCCACAACGTCACTGTGCTGGCTGAGCAGATGAAGCTCAACAAACAGTTTGCTGTGGTAAGGGGCATCACAGTTTATCTCCTTTATAGTACTAATCCTGAGCAGCTATTCTTCCCACAGAATAGCTGCTCAGACCCTGCCGAACACAAATACTAGCCTACTAACACAGCTGCATTTTAAAAACCCAGCCCTGAAAGTTTAAATAGGTGCATGCCTCCTGCTGTCTTCAGGCAAGAAACAGAATTCGCATGTCTGCCTGTGCAGTGGGAAGTGTTTCCTGGCACCTGCATGGCTCCAGGCATCTCCGCCACATTCCAGGGTGCAGATCCCAAGGCTCTGGTTTGCTGAGGTGTGAACTTGTTGTAGCATTACCATCCAAATCCAATTAATGTACAAACCCTGGCAGTGAGAAAGTATTTCCTGTTCCATCCTTGTGCACAGTGGTTTTGTACAAAGTTGCCTGCTTGGTAGTATAAAATGCTCCGTGTGCTACCAGGCCTGGCTCTGGCCTCCCCAGACAGCGCTGGCGGGAGTCACTTATCTAGGAAGTCCAGGGGAAATTCCCTGGGTTTTGGCAGTGGAGGGGGGAAACCTTGAACATCCTGCATTGCTGAGACAATGCCTGCTTTGTGCTTACAGCACAGAATTGAATATAGTGTACATGTTTCTCTGAAAAGATACGTCCTTTTCACCCCTGGTTGGGTTCTGTTGATGGTAATCCCCTTGGGAATAGCAGGCTGCTGTCTCATGTTCCCATGACACATGCAGAGTTGGAATGATCCTGAATTCAGAGCACAGTTGCAGCATTATAGAAACAATTTAGTGTCCTTTTATTCATGCTTAAGTAACATTGCAGTCTCTTGCAAAGAGAGACAAAGCGCAGAACACAATTATATGTATTTAACATAAAACAGGCTACGAGTGGGAAGGCTGTTGCTTCATTTAGGGGCTCTGGTTTTATTGTGCACCATGACAGCAGAGCTGTCATCATTCGTATTGTTACCAGAACCACATAGTGGAGTTAAAAAACATGAAATTCAGATATTTCCTGTAATTTTAGTATAGCTTCAGGCCCAATATCTTCAGCCTGAACAGCCTCTTACTTCATGCCTGCTTTTCTTTGAATTGCTGTCTTCAGGGCAGATCCCAGCTGTTGTCTTCCTTTCCTTCTATAACAGTTAAGGAAATTTTGTTTTCCTCCTTTAGTGACTTAGATCTAGGCATTGTGGGAGTGAGATGTGTCACTTAACAGCATTGATTAGCTTGTCTTCAGTAACCAAGGAGCCTGACCTGAGGCTTTGAATTAATCTGACTCATCACACCTGCAAGCTACAAGACTGTTCTTGCAGCAGCTGTTCCAAGTGCTGAATGTCCTTGTTGATACGGAATCACCCTTCCTATTTCTATAGATGCATAATGCAAGAAGTACAAGAAGCATTTCATGTTTCCCAGTTCAGAGAGATTTCTTATTACTCTGTCCCCTTGCTCCAGCTTGAAGGCTGTTGCTAAATATGATCCCTAGTAAGTATAGTAGTTCAATATTGAATGATCAAGTTGCGTATTCTGCTTTCAGGAGCATGGGATTCCCACAGACTTGGGCTATGCTGTAGCTCCACATCATTCTGGGGTTTATCCTGTCCACACACAACTCTATGAGGCGTGGAAATCTGTTTGGAGCATCCAGGTAACAAGCACAGAGGAATACCCACACCTGCGACCTGCCCGGTACCGGCGTGGCTTCATCCATAATGGAATCATGGTGAGCACAGCTGGGGGAGCGGAGCCCATGGGCTCCTGGGCAGGGCAGAATTCCTGCCCAAGGGACGCTCTCCTGATAACCAACATCAGGCACGTTAATCTCAGTATCACCCGTATTTCCAAAATCATGGAGTGAAGCGAAGGAACTTGGCTAAAGCCAGTTTTTTGTTTATCAGTATAATTCAGAGGCCAGTACTGAACAGAGTGCAAAATAAAGCACAACTAGACTAAACTGAGGTTCCACCGACTCGTTTGCACTGTGATTAGTAGATGGCTGGGAGAAATATCAGAGTCCTCTGATCCTGTGCTACTTATATCCCTTACTCTATATTGATCTACAGAGTGATGCTTTGACACGTTCACGTTTAGATTTCTGCTGCATCTGCATCTAATCTAATTTTGTTTTTCTCTGTCAGGTTTTGCCTCGACAGACCTGTGGTCTTTTTACTCACACTATCTTCTATAATGAATATCCTGGTGGCTCAAAGGAGTTGGACAAGAGCATTCGTGGTGGTGAACTCTTCCTGACGGTCCTCCTGAACCCGGTAAGCTCATCTGAAAGGGGAATCGCTACATGGGTGTCTCAGTTAATGCACATGCCATGGGAAATGACTGAATCCTATGGGAGATTCATTGTAATAACCTATAGCATTGTGGGTATCCCCAGTGTGAGGGTAAAGAGATGTGAAAAAGAGGGCAAGGAAGTACTTGCTACTTCAGGCTGCTTTGCTTTGCACACTGCCAAGGAAGCATCAGTTTGGGTGTCGACAAGCACAACACTCCTCAGATAGAAGCTAGCCAGGGCGACGTGTTGAGCATGGCCCAACACGGAGTGGGTGTTACCTAGGCTGTTGCACCTTCATGAATCAGAGGTGAGATGTGCCTTGGTGTCTTTTGTTCAGAATAAGTGCTTTCTCAGGGCTTTTGTTAGGAGATGTTCTCCGCTTTCTTTCAATATGTATATATTTGAAGCAATTTCTGGATGCTGTTTTTTGTGATATAACTGTCACCCTAAGGCAGTTTTGGGAGATCTGGGTCTGACGCAGCTATTTCTCTTTCCCCTTTAATACTAATCAGTTCCATCAAACCACCAAACTACTGTAGTAGCCCGAATACACTGCAGCCACTTCCCAATTCTCAGCCACAGATGGCTAATCACATGCATTTCTCACTTCCCTTTGAAGCTCGGAACATGTGCTAGGTGTCAAGAGACCAAAAAAAAAAAAGTCATTTTTTAAAAATGCTGAATAGATAGAATTAGGAGATGAAGCTTTGTAGCCCTCTCCAACCATAGATTGCAATCCCTCACTTACTGGCTGCAGTAGGAAAACTTGCTGCTCTTTTTGATTGATCATATGTACAGCAACTTTCAATTCTTCACCTGAATTTGTTTCTTATTAAAGCTGATTTGGCACCTGTTGTCATCCTGTCTTCTGAATGGGCATTGCCCTGACAGATTTAGATCGTGATTTTAGAATGTCTAACTCTGTAGCCATTCCTGATGTTTTTTTCTTGGAACTTCCAAATTTCTACCTTCTTACTTCTCTTTTTTATATCTTTTCCATGAGTGCTGACCAAGTTTGGGTAAGAAACCATGCAAGCAGATCTGAGAGAAAGCAGGTTGTTTCTGACTAGGTGGGAGCCCTGGTCACAAAACTGTAGGGGTTTATACTTCCCGTTCTGGAAGCCAACCGTCAGTCCCAATCACCAGAGACAAAACTGCTAGCGTTACACACAACAAGCAAATCCACCTCCTTAATAAAACCTCCTTAATAAAAGTCTGTCATAAGGCGAAACCTAATCTTGGCTTTGCATATTGAGTGATCTTTGACATCATTGGTCAGATAGAAATAAACTGATCTGTTCTCTGGAACCCCTGCTCTTCTGGATTGCTGTTTCCATATGTAGGGTTTATTCCACCTTGTCCCACCTTATAATAGTCAGATCTTAAAGAATGCCTGCAGAAATAACCACTGTGAAACTTAAGAGCCCTAGGTCTCTCTTGGAAAACCAGTTACCAGACTAATGAAGAGATCATTGCTGCTATAGGAAGCTGTGCCAAGGAATTTGTAGAAACATAGTTTCTGGAGCTACCCATTAAAATTTCCTGATAAGCATATGATGATCGAGGCAGCTGGCAGTGATCTGTGATTGTAAAAGTTGGGGAAGATGGTGCTCTGGGCAGGATTAGCTTATTTGTCAGAATTATTCTTGGCTCTTCAGGGTGACTTTTAAAACTCTTTCAGACACCTTCTTCTTGTGTTTCCCATGTTTACATTTCCGTTTCCTTTTGGCAGTGGAGCATTTCTCTCTCTGTCAGCAGTGGAGGATCGTGCTCTAAGCTCCTCTTCATTGATTGTGTTTGCACAGTGACTCAGGCCCTCGCATTCCTTCCCTCCCTGATAGAGCCATCTCAGTGACTTGATAGAAAGCTGGCTAGCCCTGCGGCTCCAGCAGTGATCCATGGCAGACTTGGACCAGTCTCTTTCAGTCCTTTCTGGTGCTTCCAGCTCTCTTTGAGTGGATATACACATGCAGGAGTCTCCAAGCCTGTGTGCATGGGATTAACTCCACAGTGCAAACAGATGATATTTGATCTTCTGACTAGTGAACAAGGTCTGGTGTCAGTAAAGAGAATCGTCGTTGTTCAGTGGATGGGCTGCCTTGTGCCCAGTCTCTGCTTCCCAGAAGTAAAGGACATCTTTGCAATCATCCTCACAAACACTTTTGCTCATACCGCACACCCAGCAGGTTAATGCTGTGCCCACAGCTGCTGCTTTTATGTATTGTACGGATGCTCTTACCCTCCTGTCTTCTGTATTTGAGGCTCTCTGTGCCATTTCCTCTGAATTTTTCTCAGAGTGAAAGAAGGGAAAGCATGCCATTGCCAATAGTAGAAGGGAGGGAGAGAGGAGAGATGTTCGACCACCAAACCAGTCCCATGTGTCCCCGCTTGTGGGTGGGAGGAAGAAACAGGACTTGAATGTGGTTTATGCCAGAAGTAACGCACAGAGCAGTTTTGGTAGCCGTAGCTGTGGATGAGGCACAGCAAGCTGCCTGGCCTTGGGTACCAGTGCACAGGTGTCACAGGACATGACTGCACGCTCAGGGAAATGTCTTTGGTTGGTCTTGTCTTGTCTTGTGAGTCATGTTGCTTGAGACTGTCTGCAGATGATAGCATTACTTATGTGAGCCATGGCTGGCATAAAGATTTTACTGAATGCAATAAGTCTGGAGACGTAGTTGCTAACCTTGGTCCCATGCAAGCTTTTTATTCTGCAAACCGTGAAAGTGTTCCTGCTGGTGGTCTGTGTCCTCCCTGCTGCAGTGCTTGGATTATGGCAGTGGGTCAGGTGCTTCGTGCAGCAAACCCTTCCTCTAAATGTTCCATCAGCATGTCAAAGGGATGAGCCACCCTTTGCTATCACACCCCACCCTCCTGGTGTCTCTCAAAAATGGGAAAAAGACAACATGAGGTGCATCCTTTTGCCTTCCAGTGTGCTCCATGCTGTGGCCCAGATCTTTCTGTGCTTTGCGGTGTTGAACTGAGCACATCCCTTTTGGACAACAGCACCAAGTGCACACTGCTCTTTGAACTGTGGGTGCCAGAGCCCTGTCAGCTCAGTAGGAAACAAGAAGTGAAAAATTCACAGGCAGACAAATGAGATAACTCTTTAACTCCATTCAGTTTCTGTGTGTCCCAGAGTGCTACCGCTATTTGCTGTTGCATATGCAAAGACCCTGATGTGTGATCACGTCATGGACAGGATTAAATTCATTTCCAGTGTCTTGGGGATGGTCAGGCACAAAAAGGTACTATTGCTCAGCACCTCCAGCCGAGGTGCACTGATAACCGTGGTGACATAGCCATGGTGACACTGGGCAGAAAACTGAATTCAGACCTCCTGAACGCCAGCAAACGTCTTCATCCAAGCCCATCTGTCTGTCTCCCCCTTCCTCCTTTTGCTTTTCCCTACTGGAAGAGGGAAGGCCATTCCTGCCCCCTGCCAGCGAAGCCTCTTGTTGCCTGCTGGCCTTACCTGACGTCACCAGGATTCAGCAGTGGGCCCCTGCCATTACCGAGGTCCCTTCCCCTCCCTGCACCTGCAGGCACTGGATGCGGAGGGCTCAGTCACACATACAGTCATTCTTCCATTGCTGACTTCTAGCCTTGGTGTGGTTCTAGCCTTGTTTCTGGCAAAGTGCTCCTGTGTTGAGTTGACAGAAATCCACTGCATTCCCCTAGACACAGGCTGCGGGCCTGGAATAACTCCTGTGAAAACTTGTCCTGTCCCACTGTGCCCTGGTGTGCAGCTTGCTGCCCCGCTCCCCAGCCTGCCGCCCTGCTGGAGCAGATGCTGCAGCTACAGCTGCCCTGGCTGTGCCTCGGTGAAAGGAGGGGAAGCTCCTGTTCTCCCGTGAAAGAGGCTTTGCAAGTTTTTGTCTAGAGAGAGTCACTGACTAATCCCTGTTCCCCAAAACGTCCCAGAGCCACCTGAATGGGTTTTTGAAACTGTTTGGGACTCACAGGCAGGGCTTACCTCTGCCACCATTCCCAGGGATTACTGAGAGGTGCGTGTCCCTCCTTCTGTCCTGAGTTTCTGCTGCCTTACATACATTAAATATATTTCATTTTTCATGGCACATGCACGTTTGTCAACCCAGACAGGCAGGGCAGCCTGCGGTATGAACAGCCTCTTCCTGGCAGTGCAAACAAGCCAGGAGGAAACAACACCATTACCTGATTTAGCAGCATCCCATGTCCTTCTTCTTTTCAGATCAGCATCTTCATGACCCACCTGTCTAACTATGGGAATGACCGCCTGGGACTGTACACCTTTGAGAGCCTGGTCAAGTTTGTGCAGTGCTGGACCAATCTTCGCCTGCAAACACTGCCCCCTGTACAACTTGCAAAAAAGTACTTTGAAATCTTTCCCCAGGAGAAGAATCCCTTGTGGCAGGTGAGAAGGCGGTTTTAACTGCTCTTAGTGGTTTTCCAAGAGGTGTGTCCCACACTTAAAGCAGAGAGACTGCTGATCCACAGCACAGCGTGGTCATGCATGAAGTTGTTAGGTTTAACCTTTGTGGCTTCAGGCTGCAGGGGCCAAATTGCAAAGTGGAAGGGATGGGGACCAGGGGTGGTAGGCCGCAGTCACAATGTGGGCTTAGAGGCAAGGATGGCTGTTGGAGGTGACTGGAAGGAGGGTAGTGGAAGTTTGGATCATGAAAGGGCTTATATTAGAGCAAGGCGCTGTGAAATGTTAAGCGTATGAGGAAAGGAGCCCTGTTTGTTGCTGGAAAAGCTTGCAGGCATGTTAATGTGATTAATCGTAAAGTAATTTCGCACCGCAGAATTCATGTTCATTAAATAAAAACATGTTTATTCCATTTTATCCCAGCACAGCAGCTCTCTGCATGGTAATGAGCAGATGAAATTAACCGAGGGTGATAGAGTTGTCTGTCTGCCAGAATTCCACAGATGCTGAGCTGTACTATCGTGGGGGCCCCGCCCAGTGCGGCTGCATAGGGCGAGACCTGTGGTTAACACTCTCGGGGGGACTTTGGCTCCTGTATCACTTTGGAGTTTGAAAATGTTCCCTTCTGTTTTATCTAACTCTTCTCGATGCCTGGCAGAGCAGCAGTGTGGCTGTGAAGTGTTCTTCATATGCTAATAGCATGTTCCCTGGAGGACTGGCCTTCCAGCTCTTCCTCCCCTTTCCATTTGCTCCTGTGGTAATGCTTAATCCCATCTCTTATGCTGCAGAATCCCTGCGATGATAAGAGGCACAAGGATATCTGGTCCAAAGAGAAAACGTGTGATCGACTCCCCAAGTTCCTCATTGTGGGACCTCAGAAAACTGGTAATGTTTATCTTTCTAATTTATCTAAAAACAGATTGCAATTTTCCTCTCATTCTTCCAGAGAGGAGAGCAGGAAAGGTCTCTGTTGTAGATCTGTACGGCTGCCCTTCGTGCAAGCTGCCAAATGACCACAGAGGATATTTCAGAGAATCTCAGATTTGTTCTAAATTAAATCTGGCAAGTTTGTCACTTTGCATGTTGGCAGTTTCCTCGGATCAGTCCTGATTTGCAGGGAAAAGCCCTACCTGCAGAGCTGTGTTTTGGCTTTTCCCCACAAGCTCAGAGAAACCATGACCTTTCTTAGTTTTTCACGAGACATAAGCTGTCAGCAGGACTAAACACACGCTTAGCAAAGGTTACGATGAATGTCCCCTAGTGCTTTTATTGCGACAGATCTCTGTACGCACTGCATGCTCCATGTCACTGTCAGTAGGAGGTTGAGATCCTCTTTTGTCTGACCTCTGTCACCACCTCTTAACTGCTGCGGCATTGTGGTTGGCAGCGACATGGCCATCTGTATGTACTGTCCTGAGGACTCCCTTCTAGCCTGAAGACAGCAAAATCTTTTCAGCCAAAGCCAGGTCTTCAAACCTTGGCTTTCTCTGTAGTGCACTGAAACAGCAGCCACCAGCCATGCACAGCAAATGGTGATCCTGGCCTGTGGCAGGAAGCTTTCCCAGCCAGACTGCTGTCTCCTGCCGGTGTCGCTGTGAAGCTCTGTGTGCAGTGTGGGCCCTCCTGTGTTGTGGTCCAAGCTGCTTGCAATGGCACAGTAGGAAAACCTTCCCCTGGTATTCGATTTACTGACCTGCTGGAGCCCTACAGCTGGGTGCGGAGCAGGGTTGTCAGGCTAGGCTGCGTAAAGGGAAACATCCACAGCAGAGGCAGGCCGAGCTCTATCTCTAGGTGAATTCTCATCCGAGGAAACTAATGTCCCTAGTACATCTCCTTCCCAAGTGTGTGACGTTGTCTTGCAGTGCCCAGGTCACATCTGTTTAGCAGGTCTGGGTTCTGCCACGTGACAGTGTGGCTGTGCTACCAGGAAAAAAAAGGATGGGAGTAGCCCAGCCATGGCAAGAACACAATACAGTCACCATGGGTGGCAGCTGCTGTGCTGAGGAGGTGACTTAAACCAGTTGCATGAGTTAAAGTCTGGCATTGAACTGCTGTGCCATGCTCAGCCCCAAAGTGCTTTGATGTGACTGCTGTTGGAACCTGTGTGAGCTGAGGGTGGGTTAGCTGTGTGTAACAGGAGTGTGCCCAACTGGGACTGTTCTGTGCAGAGTAGAGAGAGCCTTTCATTCAGCCACCTGTGTGTGACCCGGGTCCCTAACTGGTTCCTGTTGCAGGCACCACAGCTGTGCACTTCTTCTTGACCTTGCATCCAGCTGTCACCAGTAACTTCCCAAGTCCATCCACCTTTGAGGAGATCCAGTTTTTCAATGGACCCAACTATCATAAAGGAATCGATTGGTAAGAATCCTGACGTTTGTTCTTCTGTGATAAGTTGCACGTGTTGTCTTTTCCCAAGTCTGTCTCTGTGTCCACCTCTGCCTTATTAGTAGCTTCTCCATTTTTGACCAGTTGCTTTCATTGCTATTGCTCAGTACATTGTTTTCTTGCTAACCCAACTGTTTACTCCCTGGAGCAGGATGGGTAGTTTGTGATCCTAGTAACTGTTCACCAGGAGATATTTACAGGCATGATTTAGCTTTAAAAATTTAGAGATTCTTTGTTGAACCCACCGCTGTCATGAGGTCTCTTGTCCTTTGACACGCAAAACAGCAGTGTGCTCACTGAAAAGTTCCCACTGAGTTCTGAGTTAAGACACAGAGGACAGAGGGCACAACGTCCACACTGTTGTTCTGTGCCCCTCAGGTTTACAGAGATGTCACTGCCTGCCTTAGGCTGACTGCAGTGTCTCTTTGGCCACGTGCATACCCTGATCTCCACCTGTACAGGTATGCAGTTATGGTGAAGTGTTTCCACCTGGCAGAGAAATACTAAGCCACAAAGGCACTATCATGCCACTGTGTTTCCAGGCAGAGAAACTGCCGGTGTGTCTTGCTTGAAGCATCACAGTTGGGTGCACTGTGGCACCACTCCCCCATGTCTGGCTCTGAGGGACAGCTGTAAGATTTCTGCCGTGGGATTTCCTTCCCCGCGTGATGCAGGACCTTGTGTGACCTCTCTATTCACTTAGAGGACTGTTGAAAAGATACTAGAAGGTGTTTGGTACTTGAGTGACGCTCCCGTGAGTCCGTGCTGCAGAGCAGTACTGCTAGCTGATAGATGGGCCTAGAAAGTGTAGGCTTTCACGTGCAGCCCCTGGAAAAGCCATCCAACTTGAGCTGAATATAGCACTACATGCAAGAGGGCACCGTTTGTGTTTAGGATACAATCTGAATTTTTAAGCTTAAATTCCAGCAGAGCAGTCTTCCAGTGATTTACAGTGTCTTGTCCTCTTTACCCTCTCCCTTTCCATTATTCAAATGCCTTAGAGTTTCTGTGTTACTGATTTTACAGCATTCTTTGAGGCACAGCAGAGCTCTTGACCCCGTGTCTCAGCTATGAACTGAGGTACCAAGAGACAACTGATTTAGGTCTAAACAAGTGGTCAGTGGCAGGGCAGGTGTCTGGTTCTGCCCTTTTTTTTGTGAACAGAACTTTTCTCCTAGAGCTTGCAGTGCCTTGTCTTTACCAGGCCATGCTGCTCACCAGCATCCCGTCTGTTCGGCAGGTACATGGAATTCTTTCCCATCCCCTCCAATGCCAGCACAGACTTCATGTTTGAGAAGAGTGCCAATTACTTTGACACAGAGGTGGTACCAAAACGCGGTGCAGCCCTGCTTCCTCGAGCCAAAATCATTACAGTTCTGATCAACCCTGCTGACCGAGCCTACTCATGGTACCAGGTAACTTTCCTACACTGTTTTTTGGGTGAGGGCTAGACAAATGTTTCAGTGGGGCAGAAAGCTATGGATCCATTTCCACAGGCAGGCCAGGGGAGGTGATGCAGGCTGCCTGTAGGGTGTGGACAAAGTCAGGTACAAAGGGTCTGCATGTTGGTGTGTAAGCTGGCACGGGAAAGGTAGAATTTTGTTTTCTTGCTCCTTAATTCAGCTTATACTTTTCAGCACCAGCGTGCTCACAGTGACCCTGTGGCGCTCAATTACACCTTCTTCGAAGTGATCTCTGCAAAATCCCAGGCCCCTCAAGAACTGCGCAACCTGCAGAGCCGATGCCTGCTCCCTGGCTGGTACTCAACTCACCTGGAGCGCTGGCTGACGTACTACCCCTCTGGACAGGTAAGACATTTGGCAGTAGGGTGAAATAGATTGATGATGCCTTGACATTGCTGAGTTTGGATGAGATCATGCAAAACCCTTGGGCCCAGGGAATGGACACTGCTGGCTGGCCTGAAAATGAGATGTCAAAGCAGGGAGTGGTCTCTCGGGGCCCTTTCGAGGTTTACTGCTGGGGAGCTGAGAACAAACCCCTCTCTCTCCTCCCGACTCCCTCCTCCCCAACCCCTTATGTTTTGTTTTCATTTCGCCTTCTGTCTTTTCTTTGGGAACAAGAACCACCACTTGCTTCTCCCTATTATAAGCTGGTAAGAAATCAGACTGGAATACTTCAATTTTGTACTTTACTGCATTTGTAAAAGTAAACGAGTACAAGGCAATTCTGTGATCTCCCAGGCAGCTCCGCAGGCTTGAGAGGTTCAGGACGAACAGCAGTGTCAGCACTCCCTTTCTTTCATCTAGGCAGCCTGCAGCCCTGGGACCCTCTACAGGCCCAGCGGGTATTCATCCACTTGCTGTGGTTTCCTTGCTTTAAAGAGAGGCTCTTGGACTCTGCCACTTGTAGTTTCCGTGTTGTGAAGTCTTTAGATGTCTGCTAAGGGGAAATTCCACTGCAGACATGTCAGGTTTCTGTGTTTTGTGTATAAATTTGCAAAAGGTTAATTAATATATACTACAGACCATTTCTGTCTCTAAATTCCCAAGACGTTTATAAGCTGTCTAATACATTGTGAGTGGGAAAATATTTTCTCAGTTCCTTTGTGTTACTGCAGTTCTGCTCAGACAGTCTGTACTCCAGCAGTCTTACAATGCCCATTAGTCACTTTAGGCTGCTCTTTTGGCAGAGAATAACTGCATGTGATAGATCTGCCAAGACTAAAGGAGAGAAGGGAGAACAAAGCAAGACCTATATCCCTGGTTACTGTCAGAATAGGACTGGTGCAATCCAGCTATTTGTCGTGGAATATTTAGCAGAAAGAACAAGTCACCGGTGCCACATCGCAAGAAGTTGTGGCGAGTAGGAACTGAACTCCTTCAGGACAGCGTGATAGATACTGCCACCCATGCCTTCTGTGTGTGAGAATTAGGAATTTAACTAATAGCTCAGCCTGCCTCCTTCATAGTTACTGCGTTCCTCCGTGTCTGTGGAGCTGGAGCAGGCAAACATTGACTGTTCCTACATAAAATGTACCACCACATTCTTGGGCTCGACTCTCATTGCTTTACTATTCCTGTGAGGAATGATACAGCCAGTGAAACCAATGGTGTGGTCACTGTTTAAAATAACAAATCACATTGTATGGCTGCTCTCTGTGGTGGTACCTTTGTACTGGTACATCGTCCTTGTACTTGCTATGGGTCAGGGTCTCCCGCTTTGCCCAGACTTGAGCTCACATGACTGTTATTCTGCTGTGTTCTTTGGAATAGGTAATTTATTAGCGCAAGTGTTCATTGTTGTCTATCATACATGTAACAGGAGAGTAATCTTAGGTTACAGAAGAATACTTAGCCCAACGGTTGACATCTAAAAAAGGATACATGAGACAATTTATAAATCATGCTACTGCTGCACCTCATTGCTCAGTCACAGGGCAGTTTGACCAAAGACAAGTTTATTAAGCAAAGCCTGTTGGGGTTTATCATCCCAATTTGTGAGCCAGAAAGCTCACAAATGTCACTCAGCACAAGCTGTCAGAGGTTAAGGTGGCTGCTTTTATTTCAGATTCTCATTGTGGATGGTCAGGAGCTGAGACACAACCCTGCCTCTGTAATGGACAACATCCAGAAGTTCTTGGGAGTTACACCACTCTTCAACTACACCCAGGCCCTCAGGTAGGGAATTGTTTTGGGGGAAGCTGCTTTCTTGGCCAAGTGTGATACTAACTTGATTGGAAGAATATGTCTTATCTCTGACTGCAAGACCTGCCAAGGTTTCAGAGGTTATGTCTAAGCCCCAAAATTAGGTTCAGATGGTGGTCTTTGAATAGCATGAGATACTAGACTGAAATCATCTCAGTCTTTCCAGAAATGAAAGGGAAGGGTTGTTTTTTGGCACTGTCATGGAGAAGCATGAAGTTGCTCACAGCAGTAATTATGATGTTTTCCATTTGGTCTGTGTGGTTTCACTAAAGGTGCTGGAATTGCTAGAGCTCCTTATGCTTTGTGTTATACATTGTATCTGGCAGAAAGCAGAAAAAGGTATGATAAAAATGTGTGACAGGCTGCTCTTCTATTCACCTAGATGGAGATTAGGGACACATCACACAGTTTCAAGGTAAAGAGCTTATTATTACAGATGACGTGGACTTGACAGGTGCCAAGAGCTGTCTGAGGAAGAGTTAGCAGAGGCAGTACCTTGCTGCTGCCGAGTTGAAGGACATTACTCGGCCATTACTGTGATGTTGCCCACAGTGTAAGTGCAATTAATCTGAACAGATTAAATAAGTCCTAGCTCAAGGTGAACTGTAGCAATATCAGTCTTCAGTAGAAACTCTGTAAGGCTGCTGGTGATCTTGAATCATAGAATACTGCTCTCTGCAGCTGAAACCTGTTTTCACATCTTCTCTGCTATCTCAGCCTGTGCTAGCTGAGGGTGGTAGATGTGTCGGTGTGTGTAGGCACACTGCAATTGCCCTTCCTTCAACGCTAAAGAGAGTAGTACCAATTCAGGCCCTCTCCTCCTACAGGAGTTTTCTAAAGGGGTGGGGTGTGTGCACATTTAAAGAAATGTCAGATTACTTGAAAGTCTTACTTGCTGAAGCACGTGTCATGACAGTAAATGGACTATTTACAGTAGTGATACTGGCTGTTATGATTCCCCTCCCCTTCACCCAGGGTCAGAAAAGAAGCAGTATTGGTCAGCTTGCCTCAGAGTTTGGTACTTGTTCGAACCTCAAGCTCACCTTTGGTTGACTGAGGGACAGGATAGACCTGACATGGTTCCTAATATTGCCTTATACCTGTGTTTTAGCAAGAGAAGAAGCACCGAGGCTTTAAACACACAGGGGAATTGTCTAACACCTCTCAACTAAAGAGAAGTTTTAAAAGAAATTTAAAAACATTGATACAAAACACTAAAACATTGATATTTTTCACCAAAGCTTGACAGACAAACGCAACACCAAGTTACCTCTCAAATTTGCATAAAGTTGAACCAACTGTGGTTGTAAAGGATTTTTTGTCACAGTAGTGAAGTACTAAAAACAACAAGGACAACAACTGAATAGCACAAAACCAAAAAAAATTAAGCATTGAAATGTAAAATAGCTGTGGAGTTGTTTAATTTCTGCTGCTACTAATTGAGCATGTGGCTATATCTTATAAACACAAGTGTCCTTTTCAGATTTGATGAAGCAAAAGGATTTTGGTGCCAGCTGCTAGATGGAGGAAAGACTAAATGCCTAGGAAAGAGTAAAGGAAGAAAATACCCTGATATGGATTCCTCGGTGAGTAACTGTCTCGAATTTATTGGCAGCAAGAGATACAGAAACATGAAACACAATGAGCAAACAAACCTGGATTTTCCTACCATCAGTGGTAGGAAATGACCTGTGGAACAGGGACAGAAACGTGCTCAGGGTAACCTTTTATGCTGATGTAGTTTGTCTTTTCCACACAGTCACGGCTGTTCCTAAGAGACTTCTACCGGGAGCACAACATTGAATTATCCAAGCTGATGAACAGACTTGGACAGCCCCTTCCAACATGGCTGCGGGAGGAACTGCAGAACTCCAGCTGGAGCTGAGGGGGACTCCCTTGTCCCCAGTGCCATTGGGATGTGTGGTGCTCCAACATGTGCTATGATGCCATCTCTTGTCAAGCCAGAACAACCGGACAAATGAGCAGTAGCAGAGAATGTGCGCGTGGAACCTTTCCCTGCCATTGGGAAGGGCTGCTACCTCTGACACTGCCCTGGGGCATGGAGTACAAATCTCATTCTTGGGTATTATTGGTGTGTTACACTCTGACTCTTACTTGCAGGAAGGATTTGTAATGCCTGCCCTACTTCAAGCAGGAGAGAGAGCAGTTAACATTTTACATTTAAATTACTCTTCCCGGTGTATGAAATGGGCAGCAGCTGGAGGGTTGATGTCATTCTCTTGTGGGTCCAGAAAAAAAAAAAAAGATTTAAGAGGTAAGGTATTGAGCCCACTGCTGAGAAAATAGGAGCAGCTTAATAAAAGGGGAATCTGGTCCCTTGAACCCCAGCTTTATCTAGCAGTGTGTTTGGCAACAGCAAGGTACAAGAACACCTTGTTCCTCCCCATGTGGAAGACAGTGGCCATGGTTATTACTTACAGTGCCACTGTGTGTGGGTGTTGAGGACTGCACCTTTTTGGAGACATGTAGCAGAAATAAGATTGCCTCTCCTTATCTGCAGCCTTGCAGGTGTGATATGGTGTCCAATGACTTTGGTCAATGGGCAGTGGGAGATAAGGCAAAGCTGCAGCTACTGACACAGAATTATTTTCTTATCTTAGGGAAAAGGTTGCCATATGTGACAACGTGGCAAATATTTCTCTGTAGGGACTTAAGCCGTTTCAGAAGGTAATGGAAGGAATGGTAAGTCCCCTTTAGAGCACTTTGAGGCCTGGGTTAGCAGAGCACAGTAGCTGGGGGAGGCAAAGCTCAGGTATTGTTAAATAAGGCTGAAACAGATTGTTCAGTTCCCTGTGTCTGATCAGCTTTAAAAACAAGAAGCAACATTTTTGTCTTTTCAGCAGCTCCAGGCTCTCTACCATGTATGCTGATAGCTAACACCTGTTTAGTCCCCCTGCAGTCCAACAATCCAAGGAGAAATGCAAAAAACAGTAAAGAGTAAGTATCATTCAGATATAAAGGGGAAGCTTAGAGTTCTAAGTGGTTTCCTGTTTCCAAAAGGGGCTCGTTGTTTAGATTACTACTTCTGCACATAGTCAAGTAAGTACACTAAGGTGCTGTGCCTCCTCCAGCAGTTGCCAGATAATTTTTGTCAGAGGAAATCCTCCGTCATGGTTGTACAGGTTTTCTGTTGCTGAGCCGTGGGCTTCTGAAGTCATGTGGGCCATCATCTCCCCCTCCTGGACACAGATGGCCCATAACTATTGCTGCAGTTTGAGGGGGGCAGGATCCATGCGAACACAGATCATGGGAACTTCCACAACTGTCGTGAGCTCCTTTTCTCCTGTTGGGGGAGAAAAGTTGCTTCAACCAAGCTTTTCCATTGAGCCTTAGGTATTGTGTATCTCTGAATGAATGGTGCATTTACCGTTGTATGTAAATGTATATAGTATGCAATATAGTATTTTATTTCACGTGCCCTTGGAAAGGGTTATTTTGTGCAGCCAAAAAAAAAAAAAAAAAACAGGACAGAAAGACTAGAAACACCTCTCTCACTCCTGGTGGAGAGAAGAGCCCAACTTCCTGCACTGGATCATGTACAGCATCATTCACATTGAATGATAATGAAGAAATTCTTGGCTCTCGAAACTGAGCACAAGTGTCTGAATAAAAGCTAGAAGTAGTAGTAAGTGGATTCAATAAATGTACTACTTATTTTTCTTCTTTGTGATGCTTTGGAGTGATGTCATGGACGGTCAGCTGGTAAAACGGTAAAGACAAAAAAATGGAAAACCTATTCCAGCTCTTACAGCTGATATCTGGGAGGTGTTTGTTTTAATTACAAGTGTAAGTTCTTTCTGCAGCAGTAACAGTGTACTAAAGGTGTCTTTCTCTGCACATGCATCTATAGGGTTGCAGGTGCCAGCACGGCACAGAGAACCTGTGGTTGGAGACTCATGCTTACTGGTTTGTACTAGTGATGGCTTTTGAGCTATTCCCAGCTATACTGCAGTAGCTCCCAGCTGCAGCAACAGAGCTTTGCTGTGAACGTTCTGTCCAGACGTGCATCCATCGCGTGGCCTTGGCCAGCAGCCTACAGGTAGACTTACAGTAACCTTACATCCAAGTGGTAAGAAAATATTATTTAAATAGTCACAGTAGTGACAGAATTGTAAAACCACCTTTCAGCTCTCACTTCACCAGGCACTTCAGAAACAAATACAGCATCAAAAGAGCAGGTATTATTATTATTAGTAGTAGTAGTAGTATTTTTACACAGAAAGAGCCCAGGAACTGTGCTACTGCTGGTGTTACGCACAGCTTCCTCCTTTTAATCCATTACAGGTTGTCATGTAGACAATTATTTCATACTTTACCTCAGAATTGTGGTAAATTTTCAATGAAATAGATTCAAATATAATAATAATAATAATAATAATAATAATGTACCAGGAATACATGTGTGAGGGGCTTTCTAAATGTCAGGGCTGGTAAACTGGTGATGGTCCCTCAGTCAAGGCAGCAAGAGGCAGCTCTCTATCCTTGTTATTTATCCCTCCGTTCCCACTGATCATTTCTATGCTAGTTCTTTACTGCGTACATTAATGGAAAACAAATCACCTGCTGTGGCCAGATCCAGATGTAGGATGTTCCTATCTGATTTAGCTGATGAAGAGTCATTCCCAAATCTGGTAACTCCCTCTTAGAGCACACTGCTGTAGAAGCATCCCATTTTCCAGCCATCCCTTCAAAGCTGTGGGAAGAACCTCCTCCACATCTTAAAAGAAGCTCTTACAATAGCAGAAGGTCTAATTTCAAAAAGCCAACAGAAGACCTTTCCAGCGAGATACATTGATTACTAGATACCGACACAGTCGCTCACCCTCACAACTCATTTTAACAGTGGAAGTAAGTACTAAATAAACCTTATCTTAACTCCCTGTCAGTAAGGAAAACTTCACGGTAAGTAGTTAGCTTTCAAGACAAAGATAATGTTAATCACAGAACATTACCTGAAAATTGTTTTGTCCTGTGTTTTTTTTTTTGTCTGATGCATAGGAAATTGAGCCATCAGAAAGGTCTGTGACTTTAAAATAGTAGCAGGATAAACATCACTTCAGAACTGGAAGTGTGCATGGCAGGTGAGAACAGGCAAAACAAATGCTAAGAAAACTTTTTTTTTTTTTTTTTAACCTTAGCAAAGAACGCTCAGCAACATTAAGTTGAAACTTTTACTCACTCATTCATGACCTCTGGAATTCAATCAGAAAAATACTTAGTAATAGACTGCTTTTTATTCAGTACAGGAAACACAGGGCAATGCTGGCAAGTGGTATGATTCTCCAATTAAAGGGTAAAAAAAACTTTTAAAGGTCCTGGAAGAATTTCTGTGTAGGTAGCATGGCTCAACTCTACATACAATCTGATCCCTGAAAATTGCCTTTTTTTTTTTTTTTTTTTTTAATTGATGACAGCACCACAAAGACATAATCCTGGCAGAAGCCTACAGATACTGGAAGTCAGAAAGAAACATAAGAGTCTATAGTTATATTAATCTAACAAGCATCTTGAGCAAATAGGCTGGTTCTATTGTTTTTTGGTGGTCTCAAATGTGCAGTTGACTAAGAGACTCCTTTGGTTCCTTACTGGTCATTTTGCTGTAGCAATAACAGGACAAGAAAATTAATGACAAACTGACCTGAACATGCCAAATGAAGCTGGTCGTTCATCCCTTCGCTGACTCACTGTGCATCTGAGTAGGCCACCAAGTCAGTGTAATTAACAAACACAAGTGCTTCCAGCAGGCTGCCTCACACTAGGAAGAAAATATCCATTCACTGAGTAGGCAATGGAGTGAGTAGTGGTTATTTGGGCTTTAACTCTTGTTTGGTTCTGTCCCCTTGTTACATAATGGCTTGTGGAATTTAAAAAAAAAAAAAAAAAAAAGAGAGAATTAAACATTTAGAGTTAAGTTTAAGAACTAACTCTTATCATTGAAAAGCACAAGTTGGTTTTGGTACAACAAAGTACGCCTGACGCTTTCATCTATAATACTGTTGTGGAATATGTACAAATAATTTATTAATCTCGTCAAACTACTGTTGGCTGTAAAGAGTATTTGCTTTTCAAGACGCAAATCCTCCCCATTCTCATCTGTATCACTTTATTGACTTGTCTAGTCTCTCCAAAATGCTTGCAGATCATATATCCATAATTCTGACCCTGCAAGAGCAAGCTGAATTCCGGCTCAAGTTTACTTTGCATTGGTAACACAGGATCATAAATCAGACTGTTCTCAGAATTCTGTCTAGTCAAGTATTGGAAAAGGCGCATGTCAAGTTTTATAACAATGTGTTGACACTAAGGCCCTGCACAATTGTTGCCCTTAAAGCCCCAGCATTCCTAACAGTGATACACTCCTGGTTGATTTAAACAAGGCAAAGTAAAGCATGAAATCAAAGGAAATTATGAGGGACCAGTCCACATTCATACTGCATGCTATCCATGTACACAAACTACACACAATAGATTATTCAATGCATTACTAGCATTTTCCCCCCTCCTTATAGCTCACCATCCCCTTACAGCAATAGAGTAATTGTGCAGTGCAGACTGTACAGTATTAAGTAGCTATGCTATAACTGCAAACAGGCAACATTGAACAGAAAACAGTTGCTTATAGAGCACAGACACTGTTAGTGTACCAACAATTAACAATACGCAGCACTGAAGTTACCTTGTGACAGCTCACAAGGCTTGCATTTGGCAGTTAGCCCTGAGAAAATGCTTTAATTAATCATAGGCTCAAACTGAAACCCTAGCACAGAATATCCCCAAACTGCACTTGCAGTTTTCACAGATAAATGGCGCTCCTTGACAGGAGCCTTACCTACCTTGCCTCAAGTTCAAGTACCCTTAAAATGGGAACAAGAAGCAGAAAGGAATTCAAAATCCATATCTGAATTATGCTAGGGCATGAGAGGGAAGGTAGTAAACAAAAAAGGAACTACTTAAGAAAGACCCTCTTATTATTTTACCATAGTCATCATATGGTGCTCTAATTAGGGCACACAGAATACATATCCCAAATAAGAGTAAAGAAAGCATATAAAGACACACAATTTTCATCTAACTCTAGTCCTACCTGCTAGGCATGTCACATCATCAGATGATAGCTCCAGCTCAGGTTGTTCACTGGCTGTAAAGACACTGAAGTCCAAAGGCAAGTAATGTTCAGCTAACATGTATTCCTGGAAAGGGCTTCCAAGGGAAAACTTTTACAGGCAAGAAAGATGGCTGAAGGTGAATATGTCCTCCATCGTCCCCTACAGCGGGAAGGAGGCTTTCACAGAGACTGGTGTACCTACCTGAGTCATACAGAAAAAAAGGCGTATCTGAAGCAAGAGATATGGCCCAAGCACAATTTTATCCACTACGTAAAAGCAAAACATCATACCATTTCTTCTTGATGAGCCAAATAGCCAGAAGTCCAGCTGTAGTTGTGGCACATTTACCAAGTCAATAAAGCCAAGATGTTACCCCCTAACGACTCAGAAATTATGCAGGGATCAAAAGATTAAGTTCTAGATATGCTACTGTCCTAGATACAGCTTTATTTTTAAGGACAAGACCATGTACAGGTAAGAGGAAAAGACACTAAATGGACACTAACTTCTTCAGCGAAGGGGAGAGGAAAAATATTTCCTGTGGTCACATGAGAAAAATAAATCTGGCAAGGAAGAGAAAGTCATCGTAAACAGAGGACAAAGGAAGACATACAATCTAAAAAACCTCATTCCGCCTACCTTCAAGGAATGGATCATGAATTAGACTTCAGCAAACGAGACAATAACCCATTGCAAGGTTACGTGTCACAGAATTTCATCCATCTTCACGTAAATGGGGATAAATACCTGTCGCTATTAATGCTGACTAAATTCAACATTTGTTGCCAAGCCTGAGAAGCAGCAGTAGCCAATCCCCCCAAAAAATAAAACAGCATCTCAGCTACATAAAAGACATTTCTGCACTGGAAGAACTCTAGAGTAGGCAGCTGCCTGGCAGATAGTCTAAACTGCACTGAGCACATGTGTTGCTGGTGAGGGTTTGGACCCTAGAGAACGTACTCAGAGTGAAAAAACACAATGGTTAACTGAAAATCAAAGGGAATTTAAGGTGGCTGTGACCTCTGCTCATTCACAGGTTTTCTGCTGAAGCATCTTCAGACTTTCTAAGCCTAACTACTTTCCCCACACCTGGAATAGTGACCAAACTAACAAGATTGCACTGGGAATTAATTTTTCTAACTTAATGGCAAATTAACACATCTGGGGCCACCAGTGCTCACTTAATCTCATACAAGGGAAAGATTACGTCAAAAGTCTACCCGCCACGTGGCAGAAAAAACAGTCATCTCCTCACTGTCTTCCTCTCCTTGCTCAGCTACATTTCCATAGGATACAGCTCAGGAACAACAAAAGATAAATAGATGCAGAGACCCAGGGTGGAGCGTGTTCAGACAGATGTGAATAAATGAGTAGGCAGCATCTCCACACAGCTCCTCTTTCTCACAGCTGTATCTGAGTACTCCCTTTTTTTTCAGAGAAAAGACTGGAAACTGCTGAAACTACTGACCTGTGGCTCATACCACTGAGCTGCTTGTTTGGTCGATGTCAGTCTGAGGTGAGATTCCCTGGCTCTTCCTGCATGGGCTCTGCAGCTGCTGGAAGACAACTCTGACAGGGTCTGTCAAATGGAAGCAGTGCAATCTCTGTATAAGGATTGGAGCAGGTAAAACAAGCAAAGAGAAAGTTTTGAGCACAGTGGAAGAAAATGGGTATTGCTATTTCTGTTCTCTTACACACTTATGGGGACTACACAAAAAGCAAGGAAATGCACTTCCCTATAAATTCCATTCTAACCTCACTGTAAGCAGCTCCACTATATTTCCTCAAACCAAAGATACTGGTGACAATGGTCTCATGCTCCTGATGTATTTTAATTGCAAATGTGTGAAAGCTTGCCCGTTCAAGGTCTAAGTGTAAGTGGAAAGGAAAAGATTAGACTTTATTAGAAAACTAATTTTTTATCCAAACTACTTTCCCAGTTCTGAATATACAAGAACCAGAGAAAGTGCTCCAGGAACCTAGACTTTCCAGAGATGGGGCTGTCCTTTCAAAAGCTTGGACTTTTGCTCAATAACAGACAGCTTTTTAAACAAAATTGGTTTAAAATACACAAAATTTTACACATTCTTACAAGCATCAGCATTTATAATTAGCATGTAACTAGACAGCAGAACACCTTATGGAGGTATACAAAGGGCTCTAAGGAGATATTTAAATAGTTACTGTTGTACAATGAAAAGCACAACCTTGATTACACTCGCTGGTCTGTGTAGCACAGGAAGAAAACCAAAGGAGCCTGTTTATCTGCTTTGCCGTATTTAGTTAGTTAGTTAACTTATTTCTTAAGAGCATCATTGAAAAGATCACACAGGCATACATTTTTACCTTGCAGAAACTAAAAGCTCCCTATTGCCATTGCTTAAATCCAAGTAAGAAGCAAAATATATTACTATTGAGACATTAAGATTCTTAACATCCATCAATTCTCTGATTACCAATTTAAAAAAACCTGAAATTTCTGTGCTTGTATGCTTACAGACGGTGGTAGCCTTTTAAATTTCATTGGCACAAAAATAAAAGCTTTCTAAAATTAACTTTCTGCAATGCTGTCCCTATTGGATCTCTGGGATAGTTCACCAAGTACCTCTTAAAACTCATGGGAGTACACCACTAGTCCTTAACAATTACATCCAGTGCGAGCAGCTACTGTTTTGCATAAGGTTTTGGAAATACAGAGCTGCCCGACACTGCCCCAGGACGCCCCAGGCCACCGGCTTCACTCACGCCCCTCAGCCACTCAGTCAGCACGTACCTCAGCCTCTGCAGAGACACGTCATTCTCAGAACAGTACCAGGCAAGAAACTTTTGGCTCTGGCCACCTGCCTCGTGCTGGCTGCTATTTCCCAAGGCAAGACAGCTATCTATCAGCTCACAGGAGCTCCCACTGACACACAGCTGGCCAGTTCCATCACTGTCAACATCACAGCAGAGAGAAGAGAGAGTCAGTCTAAGAAAACGAGTGTTTAATCAGGAAACGAGAAGAGACAAGGGATAAGAAACTGATTACAGGAGAGTAATACCCCAGCCAAAAGAAACACGATTGTACAACTCCGAACGACCAGGATCAAAACTTCCTAAGAGCCAGGAGTGCCCAGTGAGGGACACTCTTGAGAAAGAGCCTGAGCACTTCTGGCAGTCTCCAGGCAGTTCAGGGCAGTCTTGGATTTTGACTGCCCAAGCTCCAGCCTCTGCCATCAGCAGCTGCTGCAGAAAGCTGCAGAGGTGGCCCTGGCCCTGCTACTCCAGTCTCAGCTTCTCTCAGCAGGAGGTGCTGAAAGGAATGGAGGGAGCACTGGCTGTGCACAGCAGTCCCAGACTCTCCCAACAGGAGATGGTGTGTGGGAGTAAGAGAAGCCCATACAAAAAAAAAAAAGTTTACATATTTATAAATGCCAAAATAAATATTTAAGACAGACTCCCCCACCCCTCAAACACGTGCGTAATCACACTGCAAACTGCTCGCAGGACAGCCTCCAGGGGCTCAGGGAAAAAAGCAGTGACTACACCACAGGGCAGCCAGCTCAACTTTCTTCTCATTACCTGATGCCTCTGAAGCCTGCAGCCCACTGGGAAGGTGGAGGAAGAGCGAGCAAAGCAGAGCGCCAACACGCAACAGTGCTGGAGAGGAATGTCATGGTATAAATACATCAAATCAGTGGTTTCCAACAAGTTAATACTAAAATAAAAAAGACACCAGAAGGAAGGATGGTGTAAATGGAACTACAACTATGCGGGGCAAAGGGTTGTGTGTCCGTGCAGCTCCGCCTGCTGTCATGGTGAGAAGGTGGTCATTTCCAGAGACACCCTTTGCCACAGCTCCTTTGTCTGCTTGCTGCGCTTTAGGTTCTGGAGAATATCATTAAACTGCATCATGCCCACGGGAGTCAGGCAGAAGGCGCTTCTGGCGCTGCGGATGGCATTCACAAAGTCATCGTAGTCAGCTGGAATGAGATGGATCAGCCGGTGATGGATGTACTAGATGGGAACAGGGAAAAAGCCTTAAGGTATTTGCTCACCACCCGCAAGCTGGTGACATTCTTAGCAGGACTCAAGAGCTCCAAAGGTGATACGTCACACGATCATGTTACCCCATGAGAGGTCCCGAGACTCAGAGGCTCTGACAGAGAGGAGAGTTAGCTCAAAAGACAGTAGTGTTGTATCTTACATCCTAACATGGCCAAGGCAACTGCCACCCTCCGAGTACCAAAATGCACTACACAGCATCAGCAGGCATTCTCTTCTTCGTGAACACCATTTGGTGGCATAGTACAGAGCAAAAGGGTCAGCTAAAGCCCTTCTCCATCACCCACCAGCATCCAGCCCTCGCACCATTCATTCTGCAGGTCACCCGGCACATTCACTGGACAACATCTGCACTGAAGGGGTATGGCAAGAGTGAGGTTTGCACCAAGTTGCTACAAAATACCTCTAGGGCTAGCACTCTGTCCTCTATCAGTTTATCAAATAAGGCCCCAAAATTGCCAGTCCAGCCTTTGAGAAATCTGTTTCCCTAATAGAGCTCAGAAAAACAGCTCAAGTGAAGAAGCTGTCACTTCCCAGAAATACCATCCAGGTGACAGGACAGCTAACCAAACCTGGACAGTATGTCCACAGAACCACCCTTATGGTCACTTACTCAGAGAAGTAGGTATATGGAGGGTGTCCTGTTTACACTGTTTTAAGGAACAGGCAGCTGGATCACGGAAACACATTTATCCTGGTAAAAATCTTGTGACACCTTTCTAAAACCTGAGATATGTCATCTGTACTGGTAGGTGACCAAGCCACTTCCCCTAGTAATGCCAGCACTGGCACACCAGCCAGCCATGCCAGGGCTTTGTGATGTGGTGAAGACAGACCACAAAAGAGGAAAGAATAAAAAGGCTGGAAAGAGTTGGATAGTGGCTTGAAAACATAGCAAGGAAAAAGTTAAAAGACCTGTGTAGCACTTGGAGTGAGAAAGAAAGAGGACGGAACATAAAACCACTCCATCCAGTGTGGTGAGCACAGGAGGCGAGAGGCCTTAGAAGAATCAGCAGTGTGGTCCTCTGTATGCAGCCTCCACACAGGCAAGCTGTGCCTGCTGCAGTCCCTGCTGAGGGCGAGGCACGCAACAGGCAGTGCACCAGTTCAGCTACCAGTACCCAAGGCCCCTTCCCCCCCTCATGCGCACACGCAGGCAGTTCCTGCAGGGCAGGCAGCGGCCTGGCAGGAAGACAGACCACAGATTACCTGCAAGTAGGCCTGCTGGCACCTCTGCACCAGCTGGTGGAAGGCTGGGGTGCGCAGGTGGTTGTGCACATGGGCAGGGTTGAGCCGCTGTAGAGCTTCCATGATGATCTCCTGCAGCACAAAAGGGCTCAGCACCCCTTTGGCTGCACCAACACAAAACTGATGCACGTAGTTTACACCTGCACGGGAAGGAGAGGTCAGAACAACAGTGTTAAGGTAAGAGACACTCAAAAAATCATGCGCCTCCCAACAAGAACCTGGACTTGGAGCACCTTCTTCTCAGTATAATGTATCCTCCAGCAGGCTTAGGGAAGACTAGCAAACTCATGAGTGTAAGAGATTATTCTGATACATCCATCAGGTCTGAGTAGAGACCAAGTACCACTCAGTCACTGATATTCCCAGTTCACCTGTCTTTAAAGGAGATATGAAAGAAAACTGGTGTGGCAAGGTAACTGCAGAGAAAAGAATACACTGCACCTCCTTCTATGCCTTCCAGCCTGCCCATCTAGGAAGCACCTGCAGCACCAGCACCCAGGTCTTGTGGATGCTAGAAGGAGATTCAAGCTTCCCCACTGCTGTCTGCAGTGGAGCTCCCCTGACAGCAGCAGAAGTCATGCCACTGGGCAGGCTGTTTGTAGAGTTGCTTTTAAGTTCTTACTGCTGATGAAAGAATTAAGAACATAAGATGAAAATTAAAAAAAAAAAAAAAAAAAAAAAAAAGAGAGAGAGCAAAGTGTAAGTAAAACAAACCCCCCCCAGAAAAGGAAAAGAAAACCCAAATGTTTGGTGGGTTAAGCATCTGCTCCTATAAAAGGTCTTCACAGAAGGCATTAAATTCACACAAAAAAGAGAATACCTATGAGACAGTGGAAAGGGAAGAGAAAAAGTTATTGTTACAGAACAGAAGTTCTGAGCCCTGTCCAACCCCATGTGCTTCCAGTGCCTCAAAATTCAGTAGCATGCCTACAGAACCCAGAAAAGGGATGACTGCCTGGGTGAAAGAGCAGCAGGGATCTTCTGAAACCCTCAGAAATGGAATCAGACAGCAGGCTCACCCAGTCTTTGAAGTTTCACTCTTAGCAGAGCTTTTTCCCCCCCATGGTCCAAATCCCAAGAAGTGGATTCCTGCTGAAGTACTGCTCTGAGCCTTACCTAACTTTGCAGCTAACCCAAGGAGCCATTTTACATCCTCCGTGTAGGGTGGGCTGCGGGAGAAGTTGTTGGGATGGTCGTTGTGAGCTCTTCGGCCAAGCATCTCCAGAGCCAGCATCCCTGTGAGAGAGGGGCAGCCAGAGTCAAGCAGCGCTTCTGCCCTGTAAGACTTAGTCTAGCACTTCACTCCCTGCAACACCACCTCATTGGCCTGCCCTTCTCCAGCATCAAATTCCCTGGCTGCAAAAAGTCCACAGAGAAACAGAAGGCCCTTCTTGGAGACTGTCACCAAAGGAAGCAGCTGGGTCTGCTCCAGGCTGGGGAACGTGCACAGCCATCACACCTCACTAGAGCTGCCAAGAGACGCTCCACTAGGATCTACAACAGGGTCCAGCCCCAAAGGCTGCACTATAAAAGTTGTCCTGGAAGCAACAGATTTGTTCCAAGTTTTGCAACAGAGGGGCTACCCAAATCAAGCTACTTAGCTGCAAAGACAACAGGCCAACAGTGAGCTTGCAGTAGTGTCACTCTGCAAACTTTTCACTCATTCTGTTACAGTACCTCACACAAACTCCCATTTAAACAGCTTTAAAATACCAGCAAGTGCTATGTAATGCAAAAGCCTGTCTTGATCTTCCAGATCGTCTTCCCCATCCCCTTTTCTGTTATTCGGGCTATTAAATGCCTTTCATGGCTTACTACTTACCGCTATGATGCTTCCCATGACATCTGCACCCCTTTCTGACTGACAAGTTCTTTCTTCTCTAGCTTTCTACAAAACCTCAGGCAATATCCAGACAGTTTTTCTTCCATTTTCTTGCTGTTTCACTTATTTTGCTGTCCTATGAGGGCTTTGCTTATCTTAGGAGGCTTCCTCCTCCCTCCCCAAGTACCTGCTGGGTTGGACCATGACCGTATCCCAAGTAGCTCCCTGCAGTCTGCACTCAGTCACAACCCCCATGACTGACTGACATCCCTGTGCCCGCGGCAGTGTAAGGCAGAGACTATTTCCTCAAAACCAGTGTGGCTGGGGAAGGAATACTATTACATCCCCACACTCCATGTCAGCCTTCAACAACCTAGTTGGAGAGGCACAGGTCACATCCCTCTGTGCCTCTGAAGACTCAGATTGTATTAAACTAGAGGTGTGCCTGTACCATCTGTGAGCAGCAGGAGCTGAACTCCGCTGTTTCTAACTGTCACAACTTCCATAATCACATCCTCAGAACACTCGCCGGACTCCTTTACAATACGCCAGCTGAAAGGCAAGACTCTTCCCAGTTCTAACCCACTGAGCTTTCTCTTCTCTCATAGCTCTCAGCAGCAACTTTTCAACCTTCATAGCAAAGGAGGAAGGATTGCTATGCCTCCATTTTTAGCCCCCACATATGACTGATTATAAACTGGCTTTCCCCAGGTAGCTAGGATGCCATCGCCCCCAACAGGTGCAGTAGCAAATTGCCAAACAACAGTGAAAACCTGCAGCCCTGCCCTGAATCCCTCTCACAGGGGCTATAGAAACCCACTTGGCCGTCCTTACCAACTCGGTATGCGGAGTGGAGGTAGTGCAGACCCTGGGGGCTCACAGGCTGACTGTGCTGCTCATCCTCGGCAGGAAAACCCCCTGTAACAAGGGAGTTGGGCTGTGAGGACAGAGTTGTCAAGGAAGCCCCCTGAATCGCTGGGAACGTTGATCCTGCATGGACACTTCCTACTGAAGAGAGCAAAACAGCAGCATTAGGACCCACCACCAAGCCTACGAGAAGGTTTACTTGGGCCATCGTCTCCCTCAACTGACCGCCCCCTGCCAATGTACTGTTCTGTTCCCCTAAACAGAACAATACAGCAACCAAAAACCACAGACTTAGAACTGAAATACAATGGGCTAAGAATATCTCTATTTTATTTGCAAGCAGGGCCTGAAGGGAGTTGGTTACACACTTGCCCATCTCTTCTGCAGTATACCATGGGCACACATATCATCCATGTTTTACATGTAAATATAGGTACTGACTCCAAGGCCTTTGCTGTTACTAAATGATGTTTGGTTCTGATTTCTTGTCTAAGGAAACACATGTGCACATCTATATCTGATGAGAAACTGCTGAGGAAAATTACTGAGCCAGAACAGTATTAAGTCTCTCAAAGAAAGTCCAACATTGCAAAGTTCTTCCACTCCTGTTTAAGTCAGCTATGACTCCATCCAGATGCTATGTGGGAAGAACATTACTGGAGGCTAGCTTCCAATCAAACCTCATAAAGAACAGCTGTTGCATACACTGGCAGCAGTTATCTGCATTAAAAACTGCAAGGAAACTTGAGACGGTTCAGCCACATTCAGACACTAAACTAATATGGGCAAATTCAAGGGAAATCACTGGAAGTCCCATGACACATTGTACCACACAAGCTTGTAGAGACAGCAGCTAACACTGAGCCAGTAAGCTGTATTCTGACAAGGGACTCAAGTTAATCTTTCTCTCTCAGGAAAGGCATGGCGAAGGAAAAACAAGGTTTTCTTGAGCATTTCAGAGCAGAGATGCCATTAGGTGGGTGCACATTGCCACCTATATTTCATACGTTCTGTGTGGTGCTACTACACCATGCTTGGGCAATGCTCCAAATTCTGATTTCTTCTCTTCCCCTGACACCTCCAACATTTTTTTTTAATGTTTACTAGTGAACAGCTGAATAACTGAGAACAATGTGCCTCCCAGGACAGATCTGTCCGATCTCAGCCAGGCAGACACATAGTGCCAAACAACCCACAAAGTGGTGCAAAATCCACGCTGCATTTGACGTCTGGCCGAGGAGAAAAACCCACAAGAATGAGCTAAGCTGAACCGTTGCCAGAGCCTGAGCGTCACCATGTGCCTATGTACTCCAGGAACAGCAAAACAGTATTTTAAGAACTGAAAACAAGTTTCTGAAAACCATAAACAATGGCAAGTGGGAAGGGTGGGTTTGTTTTATCCTTTTGTTATTTTAAATGCTCTAGAATTAGTTAACTGTTCTAGAAGATTCATAACTCTTACAGAAATGGTTTCTCATTGTTAAGAGTCACAGCAAAAGATGCTCTTCATATCCTCAGGACTCTTCTATTTCCTTTTGCGGTGTCTTTTGGCATTGAAATTAAAGATAGCGCACTTAAAAATAACTGTAAAGGAATCCCCTTTCTCCTGATAATCTGGATAGGAAGGAGGCCAGCACATCTCCTAAGTGCTTTCCCACATGCCAAGTTTCCAGAACCTAGTGAGTTGCAGCACAGTGATAGATAAGCAAATTCATAAACAGACAATACAGCCTGTTCAGTTAGGGCATGACAGAGCCCGGGTCCAACCACAACTTACTAGTGCAGAACCCCATGGCAATGACAACACGTCCATAACTCAGTCAACATCTGCTGTTCCAGTGCTGCTCACTACCTGATGGATCTCCACCACCACTCAAGCCCCAACACAACGTGTGAGCAGTCATTCAGACTGCCATTGACATGACTGCCAAAACATCGGTCCTCTCTACAGAAGTTCCACGTTTCAGGTACTGGCTGCCTCAAATTCCTCAGGGCATGAAAGACACTTATTAGTGCTTCTGTCTGTTTATCTGACCCAAAGGAATCACAAGTCTGCTCAAGATCATCTATGGTCACCTTGTCCTGAGGGGAAAAAGAGGCTGCTGAGGGGGAAAAAAAAGGAAGAGGGCAAAAGCTCTAGCAAGTTAGAGGTCAGAAGGGCCAGGACATCTCCAAACAGAGAGGACAAAGTAATCTCAATACTGGAAATGAATCTACACAAAAATTAAAGCTCCACTAGCTGAATCAGGCCCCATAATGAACCCCAGTAGCCCTGAGCACGTGCATCTTTAGGCTGGGGTGGATTTGTTCAGAACTTTTCAGAGCAAGAACTCCGGTCCCAACCAACCGATGTTGGTGAGGAGCAGGACTTGGCTGGGTACAGCTATGAGGCTGTACCTCCTATGCTATGCCCAGCCCAGGGCTGTAACACTTACTCGCTACATTGGAAGACAGTGACAGTCCCGTCTCGCTGTGATAGGGATGCACCGCAATCTGCGTCATGGATGGGACTGGCACACCAGGGAATGACACTGCTGTAGCTGCCAATGATGGCGTTGTTACTGAGTAAGGGTACTGAGCTCCTATGAATGCTGGATGGACACCCTAAAGAAGAAGACAAACAACAGTCATTTCTACTTTATTTGACCATTTAGAAGTTCAAAACGTGATGTCCCCACACAAAACCCAGAGCATGGGAAATCCACTCTTACAAGGAGGAAGCTCATTAAACAGCACAGTAACTAACTTGCACCACATGACTATTACATCTGCTTGTTCTTCCTCCGTTTAAATCTCATCACGTTCCATGAAAACATTCCAAGAACTTTCAAAAGTAGGTAGAGGTTGAAATAACTTCTGTTAATTTTCCCTCTGTAGTCTCTATTTAGTGTCAAGACGACAAACTTTCTGTCAAGTACCTTGCATATTCTGAAAAACTACAGAGCAATTAAAGTCAAAAACTAGTGATATGTTATCTTTTGTATTCTCTTGAGAAATTACATGCACCCACAGGAGGCTCCTTATCAGCTCAAAAGCTGAGCTGGGAAGTCTAAGTCTGTGTCACAAATCAGCAAGTAAGTGAGCACAGAAGCCAGATCTCAAGACACGGCAGGTCCTGCCCCACACTCTCCCCAGCCACAGATAGTTCTTCTGGCAGCACTCACACAAATTACTGTAAATAAACAAGCTCCAGACAAAACTCACCTGTGGGTATGCTGAGCCAGGCACTGGGAAGACAGCTGGACGCGGCATGTGCTGGATAGTGTGTCCGATATACTGGGGATTACAGGGAATGTGAGTCTGAAGGGTGGTGTAAGGGTGGAGGCCCTGTGTGTGTGTGTGCGCCATCGCCGGCCCTGCCATCGTGTGCTGCTGGTACATGGTTGACCCCACAGAGATCACTGGCATGACCGTTGCTGCTGCAGTCACTGCAGCTGCTACTGTTACGGTGGTCGGCTCGGTGGTCACCCGGTTGTCTGTCACCCCTCGTGTTGCTTCGGAGGCAGCCCGCGCACCGCTGGCACTGCAGCCCGTGGCACCTTCTCTCTGGGCCGGAGTCCCACCAACAGTCTGTTCATAAAGCCAGTACCACTGGTGAGCTACTTCAAAGAGGACTTCTGGGTACACGCCACCTCCCTTCGCTGCCTCTTCTACTGCCATACAGGCCTTTTCCAGCATCAGATTGTCCTGAAGGTGGTGAGAAAAAAGCAAAACCAGAGGTGAAGAATGAAAAGCCAGAAAGAGAAGACAATACTATAACCAGAGCGAAGTACAAGGCACTCTAAAATGACTGATGCTAAGGGGAGCAGCTAGATCACAGCTACACAGCAGAATAACCTCAGCTATTCATGAAAGACAAACCCACAGAATTAAGACTAGGGCTATCCAGTAGCAGAGAGGGGCCAAGCCCCCAAGTAACAGTATGTCCCTGAGGCTGGCAGTCAGCTTGTGCTAGTCAGCCCTGACGCGATGCTCACCTGTTCCTTGCACTGCACCAAAGCCCTCTGGATCTCATTTGGGTTCAGGGCGTGGGCGTGGGGCAGGCAGCTGAGTGCCAGTTCAGCAGCTGCCCGCACCATGTTGGAGTCTCTGGCCCGCGAGGCTCTGTCTGCTAATGATGCCACCTCCGGGGGGGTCAGATGTCCATCCCAACACTCCACCAAGATGTTCAAGGCTGCGCTACCAATCTCCATAGCCTGCCCTAAGAGTAAAAGAAAAGACTCTCACACTACTGACCATGCCCAGCGGAGTTCCTGTCAGCTCTCCCTCAAAAGGAAATGCACTCATCACTTCCTTCAGTAGCAGCAACAGAGCCCAGTTGCTCTTCCTACACTTCAGGTCAAATGTAGGCTCTTCCTCCCAAAACGCAGGGCAGGGAAGAGCCCTTGATAAGCCAGCAGTAAGTGAGGGTGCCATTATCAAAGTTAAGCTAAAGATGCATTTCAGACAGTGAGAGGAACTTGCTACACTTGATTTTAGTACCCAGGAACCACAGCCTGGACTGTTGCTCTATTTCTGTCATGTCAGGAAAACATGAATTTTCCAAGGTGTGTTTTTCAGGCTCTGGAAACCATGTGGGTAGAAAGCAGGCAGTAGGTCTGGGTACAAACAGGGAGGAGGAAAGTGAAATGCTAATGCAGCCAAAGAGCACATTCAAACTTGACAAATGTCAGATTTGGTTTCTTCTGCAGACCCCCAAAGGATAGGTTAAAATCAGTCTGTGTACCTCCCTTTCCCAAAACCTTCTGAGAAAGGTCTGTGGCTCAGAGGACTGAAGCAAAACACTGGTGCTCAGCTTGTGCTGCCAGCTGTGCCAGCAGCTTACATGACTACCACAGCATCATCATCATCACATTTGGGAATAAGCTCGCCCCCGCCCCTTCCTGCCCAGAAGCAAGCTTCCCAATGAAGTTCTGCTATAACCTGTGATCCAGGAGACATGGGAGGAGTAAGTTCGAGAAAGCCAATTTGGGGACACGAAGTTGTGCAGCCCTAGTGCATACAACCCGATCTCAAATGCGCAGAGGTGAAGGTTGCGGTGTGGTCCCTGGTGCCCGCCACTGGAGGAAGGGTGGGTGAAGATGGAGGTACTGCTGTTTCCGCCAGCTTTGATGAGGACTGTCTTGGCCAATTCAAAGTAGAAGTGAGCAGCTGCCTCTGACGGCTGGTTTGGAACATGCGGAGCATGGCTCTCCAGCCGCCTCCCTTTATACCTAAGGGAAACACGCAGAGGAAACTTTCAGATAGCAACAATATTCCAAGTTCACTAACTTGGGTGCAGAGTTCCTATTTTAGGGTCTAGAGAAGACAGAGCAAACTCTCCCAAGGAAGCACTGCCTGATGCACACATGCCAGTTCCCTGACATCAGGCCTAGAGGTTGATTCTGTGCAGTGACACTATTCATTACCTGCCAACTTCCACAGTCTTAGCACGGGCTCCCCCGCTGGCTCTCCTACTGCCACTGGAAGAGGAAGATCCCAGCGAATCACTCGAAGAACTGCTGATGCTGTCACTGTCCTGTCCTCTGCCCCACGATGTTGTTGCCCACCCCCCACGTAGTGGTCGTCGACTGAGCGTTGGAGAACTGTCAGAGGTGGTTTCAGGAGCGCTGCTGTCAATGCTAGCCATGCCTACGACACCAGAACAAACACAGTACAGTCAGCAGGTAAACTTCTACCCACATCACCTACAGTCCCAACTAACATCAGTCACGTCAGCGAACATTTAACTTTGCAAACTAAAACAGATTAAATCAGTCAGTTTGGCCACAGATAGCACTGACGTTTTACAATTCTTGGACTAAAAAGCAGAACAGTCCAAGAACAATGTGTTTGTCTTTATTTCCTCCTTCGCATTGTCCCAGCCCCTCACTCCATCTGCCAAGCTTTATGGCAGAGTATAACAAGAAAATAACATACATACAAAGTTAGGTTCTATAGGTACCCTGCTGGTAGAGGCTGCACAGTTTATACAAATATTTTTCGTATCCTCTAGCCTCTAACTTACAACAAGTTCCTGAAGAGAAGTGTGAGAGGCAGGAGCTCCTCTGAATTTGTTTCTGTACCCAGGAGCGCAGTGCTCTGCTCCCAGAGCCCAACAAACATTCTGTTCCAGATACCTAATCCATCACCTGGAACACAGCTGCTGTGAGAAAAGTATGCACATAGCTAACTGCAATTCAGAAGAAGGTGGGGAGGAAATCTATGGATAAAAACCTGTTTTGCCATACCAAACACCTCAGAGACAATCAACTGCTCCTGTAGTACAGGAAAGGCTGACAGGTGGAATGAAAGAGCAAGGGAACAACTGAAACCCCAGAGCAATGCCTGGCACAGCCCTAGATGCTGTACAAACTAGTCAGTTCCTACCTGTGTGTTTCTTCTTCTGTCTAACAGGTGAACCCCAGCATCTCCCATTGTATCCACCTCGGTTTCCCAGGGCCAGACGACTGGGCACCTTTCCCTCTTGCTTCAGGACAGTGGACTCACCAGCTGGCTCACAGAGGGACCTCTGAGAGCTCTCTGAATAAACAGGATGGTGACATGGTAAACATTATGGCTTGTTTCTGCATCTCTAAAACCAGATGTGATCACTTCAGAAGTACAAATATCAAAAGATGCAAGGTGTTTATAAAATGAGTGGTATTTATGAGTAGGATTATCTCAGTTTTCTTTCTGTATTAAGCATTTCATCAGATACCAGGCCAAGAACACTTAAGCTTAATTCAAGATTTGGAAAATTTGCTGCAACTGTGAACGAAGTTTTACAAGAAAAATGCTCCAGCAACCCTAACCTTATTGCATTTATCTTCAGTTATGACTGATCTTTTTGGGAACAGTTAAGAGAGCATCCACTTTCCAACAGATGTAATGCTTGCAAACACAGCTTGAAGAAAATCACACCCTGTTTATCTCTAATGACCTTCAGCAATCTTAGTTATTTATCTTGCATGAAGGCACCTGACTCAGTATGTGACTTTTTGAACACTGCACCTCTGATACAAACCTAAAAGATGGAAACACAGTAGTTTCATGGTAACTGGCTAACACAGCTGGGTCAAGATAGGCAAGCCTGAAAATTAGCTTGAATTTCTACACAACGACGTGTACAGAAATGGATGCAGTCAAACAACAGAGGAATGACAATCTAGTAACTACCAAGCAGCCAGATGGTAATATAAAGTATATAAAGTCACTATGACTACTTCTCAATACAGACAAGAACATAGCATAGCCCTTACAAATCACATCTTACCCTGTGCACTCTTCTCCACAAAGTTCTCAGGACTGCTCTGGACTGCTGGGCTTACACCAGGTTGCTGAGTGACAGAAGTCCCTGGAAGCTGCTGGATAGCTGCAGTGGACTGGGCTGCGTGTTTGGAAGGAGATTTTTGATTTGCTACTGTAGGCTTGCTGGAGGAGTAGAAGGAACTCAGAGTCTGTGGCTTGTGAGTCTGACTCTCTCTGTCCAGGAGTTTGTCTAAAATCTTTAACAGCAAGGAAAAAACAAAGAAGAGCTTTCCAGATAGTTAAGAGAACAGACATTACACTACGAAACAGTGGAAAATACCAAACCAACTTCATGGTGGACAACAAATTGCGTTATGATTGGAGAAAAACATTTATTCTCTTGAAAGCAGGAATCATCTTCTTGCACTAAAGATCAACTATGCACACTTGACAGCCGTGTGGCCTGCACTGCTGAGGAAGCAATGCTTCATTTGTACTCAGTATTATCCCCCTTTTCACTTCAAAAAGCCGTTGGCTTTACTTGGAAAGCATCCAGAACTCACAATACAGAAGTAATTCTGGCACATGAAGGACAGAACAGAGGACTCTATATTTAGTGCCAGTCATTATATGTTCTTGTTTAAGTCACTAAAATTCTGTGCTCATCATCCAAAAAACTGTCATACCATTACTGAGCAACTGGCAAAGCCTTCTGAGACTTTCAGACACTAGAGAAGTCTTCCACTAATCTACAGTAACACTTTCTTATCCTTATTTATTACAGAACTGGGGAACAAGGCACAACCACATATTTTAGGTTTGTCCATTTCTTTTCATTTTTCATGTTTACTTTCTACATAAAATGAACACCATGAGTGTGACAGAGCACTTAACTTTTAATATTTAATATCACAGTCTCCCTGTTATTCCCTATAACAGAGAAGACTAGCAAAAGAACTTCTCCTTTAGGAGACAGAAAGACACTAATCATATTCTTGCCAGGTAGAAGTGTTTCCGAGTATAAAATATTAAAAAAACCCTTCCTGAAGCTTCAGCACTTTTTGATATTTTTTTCCTTTGGCGCATGGGGCAGGGAGGAGGGGCAGAACTGTACTCTCTCTTGTATGAAAAATTAAGGCACAGGTGGATTGAACTTGTAAATAGAAGAGGTGAGAGATTAACACAAACAAAGGTTTTGCTAGATACAATGTTCAGCAAGCCAACATCCCTGCAGCAAAACAGAATCTATCCCCATACAACACAGAGTGCACACAGAAAACCCCTGGGACAAAGGACTTGTTTAGCAGGTAAACAAAAGCATTAGATACCGTCAGAAAGCAGCCCTCAGCTGGAGCTTAAGAAACCTTTGGTAAGAGTGCCTCTTCCAGGCCAATGCATACTGTGCAGTCACATTTTGCAACAGTGAGACAAGAAAAACACAATATGGCTTGTAAACCATCAGTACATGACATAGCAACTTATGCTCACTGGAAGAACTCTGAAATGCATCAAAACCCAAACATGGTTTGCTGTGCACCTCCCTCTCCCCTTTTAAAGGGAGGCTCACCTTCTTCAGCTTAGACTGATCATCCTTGTAAGTAATCATCAGGGCTAGTGCCAGATCACCTTTCTCCCTTCGGGTGCCTTCACACAACAGAGGATGTTCTGCTTCACTGACAGTTGTCTTCATGCCTACAGGCCAGAAAAGAGAGGGATGAAAAGACAAGTGAGCCCATGAGACTACACCACTTCCTTAGCACTAGATATACACCTCAGACTATTTTATTCACCTCGCTGTCAGGCAAAATAAGAATTTTACCTATTCTGCTGTTAACTTCAAAAACGGGTCATGAATAAACAGGAGCAGCTGTCTGTCCCCAGAATACTAAGCTTGCTACAACCGTCAGAGCAACCTGATCATAATATGCCATGAAGAAAGCGCCCAGGGAAGTCCACATCATCTTGAAACAAATTTTTCCAGTTTCTGCAGATGCTACAAGCTAGCATTCCCACTCCATACAGAACTCATCTTGGCCCTTTCAGACACAAGGCAACAGAGGACAGGCCTTGTTTAGTCCATTCTATTCCTTCTTTTTCAGGCAGCTTTAAAACAGGCACACACTATTATCAACATAATACATATAACCACTGCTTTGTTGCTGAAGCTGCTAAATGAGAGGCAGGAATCCAGTACATGGTAATACTTGAAAGCACTTCTGCTAATCTTTCACCATCATTGTCTAAGCTCTTCTGAAACGATTACCTTTTGTTCTCTGAAACTACCCATCTCCATCAAAGCCTAGGCAATACCTCTTCCACACCAAAGAGCAAGAAGAAAGCTAAACTACACTCACTGCTTTAACATTCAAGTTCCTGTCCCATATCACCCTTCCATTTTTTACAGCTTTGCAAAGACACCTCAAGTCTGACGTACAGAATTTTTCTGCATCTTGTTCTGATAAACTGTGCAAACCCTTTAATTTCTGGACCGAACTGGAATCAGCTATCATCTCTCACCATCCAAAATGAGGCAGGACGCAGAACATGGATGAGGAAAAACTTATATTGTAAAAGATTCTTACCAAGAGCAGCAACAGCTGCTTCAAAACCCAGCTCTTCATCTCCAGGCATTTCATTATTCCAATTACGACTTGGAGGTCTACAACCTGTAGGAGAAACCACTGAAAGAAGGCAAGAGAATTAATGCTCAGCTTTCAGAACTAGGACCTCAGGGCACAAGCTATTTCTGAACTCTCTGAATTTGCAGAGCTTCCGGTGGTCCTATTCCCAACCCTTTTATCAGTTCCAGGATCACATCACTGCTTTGTTCCCCCACCCCCCCCTTCCTCTTAACTCAGAAGCCTCCAAACCAGCCAGGTATATGCCAAGTAAGTCATCTAATCCCACATTGTTGGGTTCTTTTTTTACAAAAAAATACTAGATTTATATTATCTTCCTCTGAACATAACCAGCATAAAAGCAGAAAAGTTAATCATTTTAGCTATTTTACAAAAGCACACAAAGAGTGCTGAAATATGGTAAGTTTCAAATGTAGGCAGAAGGAGAGAGAATTCTTATCTCCAGAGCAACGTGGAAGGAAGGACAAGCAACAGTGTGGGAAGAATCAAGATTAGGTTGTCTTATCCTGAAGACAGTTTATCTTTGAAACCCTCTCAAGACCTGGAATCTCAGAAGGTTCCCTTTGCCCATTCAAGCCAATGCAGACAGTACCTGGAGTGCACAGGACATCAAATATAAAGCTAGCCAACATGAGAGGCAGGACCGGACGATAATCACATAATGTTCCTTCTCGAAGTTCTTCAGCTCTTCCTCGAATAGTGTTCATCTCATTAGTGACCAAGGGAATCTTCTTCAAGAGGGCTACAATCTCAGACTCCTGATAAGCCAGCTTCACCTGGTTCGTATCCACAAAGAAAGAGAAGAAGGTGTCACCAGCACCATTTTTCCCTATGTGTATGTTGAAGTAAAGCAACAGTTTTTATTGGATTATTAAATAACAGTAGCTCTTAGCTCCCAAGCCACCTTTACCATTCCCTCCACAGTGAACACAGACATTCAAGTTTAATGCAAGTCGTGCCTCAGATTTATGCACAACCTCTGTTTTTACTCAAATTACCCATTCTTGAGCTGCATACAGAAAAATGAATCAGCTTTCATAGGGACATCAGAAGTGTTTGACTAGCTAAGTCCCTGGAAAAGATGACTCACAATTGTAGGAAAAAGCATGCTAAGCTAAGTAATACACCCATTAGAGACAAGGGATTGATTAGCAGCTGAATGGCATGGGGTGATATCCATGTGTGTTAGCACACCAGGATGAAGACCTACCACATTTCACTACCCTGTGTCACTCCTGTATTCTCTCCATTTTTAACGTGTGAAAGTGATTGTTTTCTCTGGAACAGCTTAAGTAGCTAGTGACTGCCAATCTCACACTTAATCTTCTAATCAGACTGTAAGAAGTACAGATAATCAGTGGAACAAGTGTACTTGGTGGATTACTAGCAATAACATGCATCTCCAGGGACTGCTCAATCCTGCAGCGAAAGCAAGGTGGCTGCAAATCACACAGACAAGGTCTTAATTGGACACTTCTTTTTTCTAAACAGGAAGCCTAGCAGTAATCAGGCAGTGTCCAAAACAATATGCCTGCACTGTGCACGTGCTCCCAAGCCAACAAATGAAATATCAGGAAAAGCAACAATTTTCAAAAATGAAACAATTGCTCCAGTTCACCCTAAGGAATACACTTCAAACCACTTCACCAACACGAATGTATATAATTCAGTTTACAAATGGCTTTTTCTTCCCTAGATTAGCTAAGCAAACTGGAAACATATTTGAGATAACAAGAACTAAACTGCTCCAATTGAAATAAAATATTCATAAAAGATACTGCTCTCATTTATTTTTCTCATGTCTGTAGCTTCACTGAAATCATAGGCCTTTTGGCACTGAGGTCTGAGCTTTTCAATGGAGATAAACCCAGATGAAATGATATTTCTAATCAAGTTTTTGGCAGATCAACGTGTACTTGGGATTTGTGAACACTCCCTTTTGTCCCAGTGTAATCAATTTTAAGGAAACATAAAAAAGCATAACCAAGCTTCAAGAGTTTAAATGGCAACCATATAAACATAAGCATTTAAGCATCACAGTATTTCTTATGGATACTGCCTTTTCAAAATGTTTTGTACCTCCAGAGCCTTGGTAGAAGCAGGTGGTCTCTGCAGCTCCAGAGCAAACATTCCTATTCGAAAGGCCAGATTGTGGTACTCCAGCCGCTCACTCAACACAGTCAGCAGGAAAGCAGCTTTGGACAAGGTGTTGGTTGCCATCCAGGTCTGCTTGCTGGTTGATACTTTGTTCTTCTTGCCCTGTTTGAGGAGGTATTTGTAATCAAGATAAGGCACATGAATGACACCCAGAGGAGTTCAACCCAAAACCAGCATCAATGAAGCGCCCAGAATCACAGTAAATGCAAAATGCCTGGGAATGCTGTTGTACCCATCCCACACCTTCCTTCTACATTACCCTCCACCCTTGAAACTAGACAAGTACTCTCTCTACCTTAGTTGGTGGCTGCTCAACTTTGAGATCTGGAGGGTTGGCTAACAGGTCCCGGGCAAGCTCTACAGTTAAGCGACATGCTTCATTGCTGTATCCATGTGCATACAGGGCCTCTGCGCAGGCAAACAAGATCTGCGAGAAAGAACAGACAGTAATATTCAAACCACATTCCCCGAGGCTGGAGTCAGCCTGATCAAACCACTTGTCTCAAAGCCTTTGCAAACATAATTCACAATTCAGCAGCAGGTGCTCTCAGAGAACTCCTTCCTCAGTCTTCACCTCTATCCCTTTAAGTGCTCCCCTAAAAAGCATTATCTCACATGATTAGGTCCCATCTTCCCTTCCAGTACTATAAGAGATCAAAGAATAACTCAAAGGAAACTAAAACTCAAATTGACTGACAATAACTATTTCCATGCATCTCCATTTTGGCTGCCTGCTTACATAGGTGCAAGCCCTAAACATATTTTGAGGTTATTACAGGAATGTGACACCAATGAATGCATTTACATCATCTCTGGCCTCCCAGAAAACTTCTGCTTGCGTAGCTGGATTTAATATTTTCCTGCTGAGCATGCCTCAATCTTACTTATGAATTTCAGCTCGGTTTTCACAGAATCACAGAATGGCTGTGATTGGAAAGGTCCCCTGGACATCATCTGGTCCAAGCCCCCAGCTCAAGCAAGGGACACCTAGAGCAGGTTGCCCAGAACAACGTCCAGGCAGGTTTTGAAGATCTCCAAGGAGGGAGACTCCACCACCTCTCTGGACAACCTGCACCACCACTTCCTGATGTTTAGATGGAACCTCCTGTGTTCCAGTTCATGCCCACTGCCTCCTGTCCTAGCACTGGGCACCACTGAAAGAGCCTGGCTCCACCTTCTTTGCACCTGCCTTCAGGTATTTATGGATATGGATAAGATCCCTCCTGAGCCTCCTCTTCTGTAGGCTGAACAGTCTCAGCTCTCTCAGCCTCTCCTCAGAGGAAAGGTGCTGCAGTCCCTTCATCTTGGTGGCCCTCCACTAGACTCTTTCCAGCATGTCCAGGTCTCTCTTGTACTGGAGGTGCCCGAGCCAGACAGAGGTGCGGGCTCACCAACGCTGAGTAGAGGGGAAGGATCACCTCTCTTGACCAGCTGGCAATACTTTGCCTAACGCAGCCAAGAATACTGTTAGTCTTCTTAGCGACAAGGGCACACTGCTGACGTGTGTTCAACTTGATATCCCCCAAGACTCCTCGATCATATTCTGTAAAGCTGCTTTCCAGCTGGGTAGCCCCCAGCATGTACTAGTGCCCGGGATTGTTCCTCCCCAGCTGCAGGACTTTGCAGTTCTCCTTGCTAAATTTCATAAGATTCTTGTCAGCCCACCTCTCTAGTCATTCAAGGTCCCTCTGGATGGCAGCATGCTCCTCCGGTGTACCCAGCACTCCCCCTGGTTTCATGTCATCTGTGAATTTACTAGGGACGCACTCTACCCCATCATCCAGATCATCAATGAAGATGTTGAACAGGACTGGACCCAATACTGGCCTGTGGAGTATTCTACCATTTCCAAATGGCTAGAGGAAAAAGCAAGCACTGTTTTGTGTACATTTGTAAGTTCTGGAGTGCGAGACGGACCAGCTAAAACTGGACACATTTGGAGTGAGCACAGCAAAAGGGAATCAAACTTGAAACAGAGAAGTGTGATACCAATACATTAAGACTGTAGGTACCTTATGATATAATGGATTATGATGACTTTATAGTTAAGCACTTACTATAACAACATACTAGGGTAAGTGTGACAGTTGGGAGGATGGCGAGAAGATGATGTAATCAATACATGAAAAAATAACGCAAAACAATGTTTTGAACTAGACTCAGCTCACCTCCATCCGGTTTTCCTGCTCCAGAGGCTTTATACCAGCAAATATATCCTGTTCCTCTTCATTCCCCCCTTCAGCTTTGTCATCATCTTCCTTGGCTACCTCTTGTGGATTCAGATAGTACACTTGGTAATCGTCTTCCTCTTCTCCATCGTCCCCTCCCCCTGCTGCACCATTCTCTCCTACTTCTTCTGGCTTCAGGCTCACACCACCAATGTTCTCGTCTGCAGAAGGCAGATCATCATCACCACTACCCATTTCCCCCACAGGATCCTTGGATGATTTCTTGGCCGTGGAACTGCTCCTGACACTTGGCTCAGGTCCCTCGGAGAAGTACACCCCTCCGTCCTCCTCAAAGGTATCCCTGTAGCTCCTGCTCAGCGGGCTTTCTGTAAAACTAAATGTGTTGCTGGCTTCTGCCCCCAGAGCCAAGCTGCTGTCATCCAGGCTCATCTCTGCCAAGTCTGGCTCCAGGGAGCTGTCCTCACTGCTCATGCGCCGTTTCCCACTATGTTTACTGGTCAAGCCTTTGCTCACTGGCAATTTGGCTTTGCCCACTGCATTCTTATACACAGCTTTATCACCTTCTGCTGAAAGTCGTCTCAGAACCCTCTGTGGCGTTTCAGACACAACTTTCCGCTTTCCAGTGAGTTCCTTCGGGCGAACCGCTGGCTCCTGGGGAGAGGGACGCAGCCTGTCCCCAGGCTGCAGACATGATCCTCCAGGCTCCTGTCCATGGGCTCTACCAGCCTCGCAGGCAGTTTCTGCACACTGCAACCGGCAGCTCCTCTGCTGGATGGCCTTTACCCAACAGAAAGAGTTCTTCTTGTCAGAGCTGCTATAGGTGATCCCAGGAATGGGATAAGCTTCCTCCCAGTTGAAGTAACAGGCTTCCACAGCTGGCTTGAAACCTTGGAATAGCTTCTCCAGTGATTTCTTGTGCTGACCCCTCTTAACATTATCTATGACTTTCAGCTGCCACTGTCTGAGCTGTGAGCAAAGGTCCCTGCGCCTAAGAGAAGAAGTAAGAGGACAGGTTAGAAAGCAGACACAAAACACACCACCACCAAACTACCTCTTAACCCACAAAACACCTCTTCCTTTTGATCAGAAAACTATTCTGCTGAATTAACTATAAACAACATTAATAAGAAGACAGGCTAGAAAAAGGAAACAGGTCTACTAACAATGAAGTCCTGAACAGGCCCATGACATAAAAACAAAAGGAAATAGTGCCATCGTGAAAACATGATACAAACTGGGAGGTTTAAAATGAAATGCTATCTGCCCTGATTTTCTGCCTCACATTAGTGATGTGAGCCTCAGCAGTCTCAGACCAGCAAGTGCCAAGAGGAACTGCTGTAGGAATCATTCACCAAACTCAGCACTGGTGTGGCCTCACCTCAAGTACAGCATACAGTTTTGAGCACAACAATATAAAAAGGACATAAAACTATTAGAGACCATCCAAAGGAGGGCTACAAAGATGGTGGAGGGTCCAGAGGGCAAGACATATGGGGAGCAGCTGAGGGCCCTTGGTTTGTTCAGCCCAGAGCAGAGCAGGCTGAGGGGAGGCCTCATGGTGGCCTGCAGCTCCCTGACGAGGGGAGCGGAGGGGCAGGCGCTGAGCTCTGCTCTCTGGGGACAGCGACAGGACCCGAGGGAACGGCATGGAGCTGGGACAGGGGAGGGTCAGGCTGGGGGTTAGGGAAAGGTTCTGCACCCAGAGGGTGATCAGGCACTGGAACAGGCTCCCCAGGGCAGTGGTCACAGCACCGAGCCTGACAGAGTTCAGGCAGAGTTTGGACACTGCTCTCAGACACATGGTTTGGTTTTGGGGTGGTGCTGTGTGGAGCCAGGAGTTGGACTCCATGATCCCTGTGGCTCCCTTCCAACTCAGGATACTCTGCGATTCTGTGATAATACAGTTTGCAGCAGCTGTGAAATGGCACTGTGAACAACTCCAATCAAGACTTTCAGAAGTACAACCTATACAGCCTGCCCAGAGAAGTACTATGTCAGATAAGATCACGTAATCTATCTCTTAGACATGTGTCTTTCTTCCCCGATATGCCTACCTACAGCCCAGCAATTTAATGTAGGCTATAGCAAGCTGTCCTCTGGAGACTAAACTACTGCAAAACATAGGCACAAAACAAGCAAAAACAAATATATAATTGATGTTTAAGCAACTGAGGAAGAAGCAAGCTAGAAGACTTAAAATCACTTAAATTACACAGCAGGTAGTCCCATCACAGGAAGAACAAAGTATTTCTGCATTTCGCAGCTCCAAATCTCACATACAGCCTAAGCATGCAAACAAGACAGTCAGAATGGATAACAATGTTTAGGCAAACTAATTTAAGAAGTTTCTGGAAAGTCTTTTTGCTCTGCACCAAGTATCTCAATCAACTGCCATCTTGTTCCTGCCACAGATCTAAGAGATTTGAGGTACGAGTCCAACACTTCAATCCCCTCAGACTACCTATCAAAAGCTAAAGAAAACCAAACAAATTCAAAATGGGTTGACCCAAGTAAGGTGAAAAGAGTATTAGAACAAAATAAGCTCAACGGAATAGACTGCTTCTATTTATCTAAAGAAATGAATTTGCAAGGGAGCAGACCAGTGGGGATTCACTGAGGAGAGGATTTTCAGAAGGAAAAAGAAGGAGGGAGAATTACTCAGGAAAGGTAACTTAAGAATGAGTGCCCACAATGAATTTGGACTTAGGTAGCAAGTCTCCTTATGGTTCACTGGAAAGAATAGCAAGGATGGATAGAAGGTTCTGGTGACTATTCAAATGCCAAAAGAATAGGAAATCAAGCAGAAGTATTTCAATTATGCATGAGCTCAAGTAGATCTGAGCAAATCTGAACTGCACCAGATAACTGGAATGTGAATATATGTAGCGCTATTACATACTTTATTAAAAGCCAAAACCTCTTATGGTTTTTCTATGTGATTTGATTGATGTTTGTGTTTATTTTAAACCTCATTCCCAGTTTCCTACAGTTTTTGACTTGTCTTCATCTGCTGTATTTACCTACTTCATACTGTGAACTTTACAAGACAGAAACTGCACACATTTAGTGTCCCTGGTGTACCTTACAAGGATATGGCACTGTACTAACATTATGCAACAATTCACAGAAAGCAAATGCTGTTCACGTGTAATTGTATTTAAAATACCATCCTGTTTTCATCTGTTCTGAAAAACTTTTTCTGACCATATATATCACATTAGACATTTTCAATATATTTAGCACCCTACACTTCATAGATTGCGTGTACTAAAAATATTATCACAATGCTGACCACACTATTTCAGTGTGAGCCATCGATACCTCAACTGCTACTCAAGCTGTGCTACATAAAGTTGGCAGTGATTTACCAAGGCACAATCTGGTTCAGAAACCTGCAAAAGCTTCTCAGTATTTCCTCAGACAATTGAAAACACCGACAGAAAGTAATACACCAGTGACACTGTTTGCCAATACGCTGTAGAAAATAACCTCCATAAGTACAAAGAAAGCAAGAAATGGTTCATCTTGAAATAGACAACAGTAAATGACTGCGCTAAACAGAAATACATTAAATTGCCGAACAGATAAATTCAAAAAGCATTAAAATTTATTAGAAGCCTGTATTACCACTCAAAGAAATGTTCTCCACTGGGACACTGAAATGCAGACATACACTCATGTGTAAAGAAAAACTCCAACAAATTATTCACAAAAGCAAAACAACAAATTATTCACACCACATAGTGTTGCTAAAAGTAAGCAGCAAAAGCAATTAAAGTTAAAGGCAATTACAATGCTCTTCAGCCTTACATAGCACACGCTCCAAAGGGACTGTGTGATGGCTCAACAGTCAACGATACAAACACAAGTCATCTACAAGAACAAACTCCTGAGTGTGTTTGCACATGACAAAAGTAAACGAGAGGATGGTGTCCATTGGTTAAAGAGTTGTAGCTCCCGTTAGATTATCTGACTTTGGTACTCACCGCTGTGGACTAATAGATGGGTCTAGGACAGCCAGCCTCCAAAGAACCACCATCTCATCACACATACTTGCACAGGCATGAGCAGCTACTTCTGACTGGCCATTGCTGCGCCCGGTGTGGCCGCTAGCACTGCTGTGTGACGCAGATGTTCTCACACTGTACCACCAGCCGGTTATCTGCAGAAGAAAACGTTCAGTGGAGCTGTGTTGTGGTTAACATCCCACTCCTTGCTCTCACTTCAATACCCGCAAGGAAACAGAAGCTGAAGTTAGTACCATGTTTTCATTTGACTTCAAAATAACTGAGAGCATTAAAGCTATATTGGTTTCTGAGATCTAAGGGCCTCTTCTTTTTTTGTTTGGAAGGCACGTGCCCACAGAACAAAACAAAACACTCGCAGGAGGTGCTCTTGCTAGAGGCCTTCACATTTGAAGGAAAAAAGTGAACAAATGTGATAAATGAAGCATTTCCTTTCCCCTGCTCAAAGTTGAAGTATGTGATAAGGTAATAAGGAAATGTGCACTGTATTTTATATTAGAGTGAGATCAGTGTCCTAAACTGTCAAAGAAAACATTTTTCCTATTATTAATTAAAAAAAATATATCCAAAAAATCACTACTTAGACCCATCAAAATATATTTTCTACAACAATAACCAAAGAACCTGAGGTTCTACCACCCAACACATTTCTTTAGGCTTTATAAAAATGACAGCTCATATGTGATGTACTTGTTTAGGAAAAAAGTCATTACAATAAATCACCTTGACTGGCCAGAAATCAAAACAAATTTGCTGAACAAAACAGTTCAGACTCCATATATTCAAGTTAAAAGGGTTGAGGTATTTTGGGGATACAGTGTTGGTGGGACAACACTGAGTAAGCGCAAGAGCAAGCTACAACATAAGTTTAGTGTGGAGAAACATATGCCCATAATGAATACAGACTGTTATCAAAAAAGTTATTTGGAGATGGATTGTACAGACATGTGGGATCAGTTACTGACTCAGCCTAGTTCCCCGGAATTTTTTCTCCATAGCAAAGAGGCTCAGATACCTGTTCATAGTTGAGACACTGGTCAGTCAGAATCTCCAGCAAAGGAGCAGCGTTGCTATCCCGTCTCTTAAACATCTCCCGCACGATAGAAAGCAGGTTCCAGATTCCCTCGGGCTCCCTTCCTCGCAAGGGACGCAGGAGACAGGCCCACTCAGCAGCAGCTGGTGGCTCCGTCGAAGAGAGATACATTGAATTCACATCACTGTGGATAAAATAGAAGTGCAGGGGTGAGAAAAAAAATGAAATCAAGCAAAGCCATACAAAATCCTGAGAATATGCTATATCCAAAAGTGTATTTGCATCTTAAATGGGACAACCATGCATAACTTGAAAGAGAGGACACATAATGAGACTGAGAAAACCACACAAGTAAGGTACTGTGCAAATACTATGTGCTCTACTGAAGTTACATTGGACAAGCAATACAAAAATACAATCCAAAAAAGTTACCTCAAAACTAAGCATCCTTCATGCCATGGAATCGCGTAAGGGTACATACTATACAGTGAATAAGCTTACAGATTACATTAATATTACATTTTCCCTTCAATAGGAAACAATTTACCTGAAAACAACAGGAGAAGGTCCACAGAATTTATGAAGGGTTTTCTTTATGTTGTCACTCAGAGTAGATTCATCTAAGTACCAGGTGCTTTGATCTGATGCAGAGGGTCCAGCAGTGGGATCTTGACACAAGAACACATACATAGGTTTTGCAGATTTTGAAGAGATTTTCCTCTGGTGCCCAACCACAGAGATTATGGGGAGCATACAAGCAGTGTTACTCAGTTTATTTCACCCATTGCAGAACTCACTATTCAGAAATATCTCAAAACGTTATCATTACATTACCTGAGCAACTGGCAACACTTAAACAGGAGACGTGACTCCCATTTATAAAAAGCACAGCTAGCCAATTCAGTGAACTTATCTTACCCTCTCTGTCACTGCTAAAGTTACACCTGAAATACTGTATCCAGTTTTGAATCTTCCAGTCCAGGAAAGATACTGAGAAACCAGATAGGATATAGCAGAGGAATACAAAAACAGTGGGGAATGGAACACTGATCTATGAGGAGTGGCTTGGAAGTGTTTTGACTAGGAAAAAAAGGGTAAAGGATTATCATTAACAGCCTACAACTACTTGGAGTCACAAACACACACAAACTCTTATTAGGAGTGCAAGACAATAAAAATGGGGCACTTACATTGGATATCAGGAAAAAATTCTTGACCCTAAAGGTAATGCAGTACTAAAACAGCAATACTCTATAACTTCTGGGGTAACCAAGACTCAGCTAAATTTGCCCAAGGCACAGCTAACCTATTTGAGGGTTGCCAATAATCTTGTTTCAACTAGCAGGTTGGAGAGGTTCACTCCAACCAGCATTTCCAGGAGTCTATAATTAACACAGAGCTAAACAGAACAATCTTCTGTTAGAAAAGGTGCATTGCCTGATGCTCCCTTCCCCTGCATATACCCCAAGAAGTCCATCATACTAACAATTTCTGGTAGGTGCACCACATGCATGCTTGTACTTATCCCTTTTACTTTGACCTCCACCTGCCATCGCAGATACTTTGTAACCTATCATTTCAAAAACTCAAAGCAATGGAAATATATCTGCTTCCTATCTTTGACACAGATTACTGAAATAACATATATCAAGGTTACCTGGGGCTCCACACACTGTGTTGATGGCAGTGGACTGAGAAGATAACAGCTCATCGAGCAAGCGCTGAGCAGTTGGAAGAATCTGCAAACATGAAGGAAACTTTCAATATACACAATATACATAGTGCTTCTTACCCCATTATATGCAGCAAATATTTACCTAGATTTTCCTAACTGAAGGACTGGCACATCAGAAATATCACATACACAGTCATGTTTTCAGAAAGGACAGTAGAGGGTGCTAAAGATAATCCAACAGCAAACTAGCTGTTAGAATTCCTTCTCTCCTTTCTCAAAGCAAACCTGTATGCAAGACTTCCTTTCTATGCTCACACCTTAAGAAGTAAACAAAAGCATTGTACGTTATTAGTTCCTTTCTCATTTCTTGAGGAGGAGACAGACTGTGCTACTGCAGCCAGTTTGGGGAGATATGGAAGTGACTGCAGTCACTGTCACTGTTTTCCTGCATTTTTAATGTTCTGTATTTCTTGTTCCAAAAATCATTTCACTGAAAATAAGCTAACAGGAACAGAGGAACAAACTGTAAGCTACATCTACATATAACTTTTCAGACAGACTTTAGCTCATTTACCATGCCCTTAGCACAGAAAGCACATATATATGGCTCAGCAGTAAACTAACACAATCTCAGCACTAAATTAATGCCATCATAGCTTCCAGCCAGTTCATAGCATAAGCAGAGAAGGCTCACACCTCACAGCAAAATCCTGCAGAGACATACACATAATTTGGCCTTTTTGAAAGAAAAATGCATAGCAGAAAATTGTTCTTCCCTCACTTTCAATCTAAGTCTGAGCTGAGAGACCTTAGATCTGTTTAGTCCTTTGCATGGACACTAACAACAGGTTAGGCATATAAAATAGTCAGGATTTAAATGACTTGGAGTTGAACACCTGATAACCCCCCACCTCTCTCTGCACAACAACTGTGGTTAAAGATCACACTCACTGTAAAGCAAGGAATATTCAGTACATCTTTATATTTACATATAACATGGACTCATCCAAACAGACAGGAGAAAACATTTCAGAAGGACATTTTAAATTTCTACAAAATAGAATGTAGGCCTTCCAATACCCAAAGGGGGCCTACAGGAAAGCTGGGGAGGTACACTTTGTCAGGGAGTATAGCGATAGGACAAGAAGTAATGGTTTTAACCTAAATGAGGGTAGATTTATATTAGATGTAAGGAAGAAATCCTTTACTCAGAGGGTGGTGAGGCACCGGAACAGGTTGCCCAAAGAAGCTGAGGATGCCCCATCCCTGGAGGTGTTCAAGGTCAGTTTGGATGGGGCCATGGCCAACCTGATCTAGTGGGTGGCATCCCTGCCTATGATGGAAGGGTTGGAAATAGAATGGCTTGAGTTGAAAGGGACCTTAAAGATCATCTGTGATTATCCTATGATTAACTGAGAAGATAGAAATAATTAAATTGCCCAGATGTTCCTGGATGCACAGCTGATACACATGAAAGGAAACCTTGCAGAAAGGAGCAGACAGAATATATGAAAGCATTATATCATGCAAGCAATTCACACGAAACTCAGGAAACTAGTAGTACCACTACTAACCTTTCAAAACCCTCCTTTTTAAACAGACTAGTGACATGACTTTAAGATCTTAAGGAGGGACGAAAAGCTTTCTCTTTTATATGTAACGAAGCAAGAAGCACACACTGTTGGTGCTTATATTTCAGCAACAAAAAACTGTTTTTAAAATAATTTTCGTATTATATGATCTCTCTATTTCCTCTCTTAAGGAGATTACTATTTCTGTAGGAAAGTTACAGGATGTTTTAGCAATAGAATATCTCAGTGTCTCAGGCACACCATCATACTATACATTTTAGACACACGCTGACAGTATTGTAAGTCTTAGACATAATTAATACACACACTACTGAAACGTGACAGATACTCATGTAGGCCAGTGTTCCTCAGTCTCATTTGTTTGAGCCATCATAAAAAGTTGCCAAACCCTTATATTCTTAATTTTAAAGCAAACATTTTGCAGTCACTTGGGTATTTTTATGCAATTTGAGCTAGCATTTTAGGCAGATTATAGAAATGACCTGACCTTGAATGGCGTAGATATTTAAGGAATAACAAAGCTGATTTTGTCTTTGACTAACAAAACGTCATGCCTATTACATTGCGTAACCCAAATGATTCTTTTGAATCATCAAGAGACTGCATTGGGCAAAGTCAAAAGGTCATCAGTTGGGTACATCAGAAAGTACCTACCTAGGGTATGTATATACAGTGCATCCCCTATGTAGTCTTCTCCATTTATCCAACCACAGAACACAAAATGGAATAACCTGTTTTATTCTTACCAAAGTTTTTCACAACTTCACTTTATTTTACTGGGTTTTAACTTTACTTCCACCAGCTAAGTGCATATTTATGCTAATATGAATAGACGTCACTCTTCTTTCTTCTTTTAAGACTTTTAATCTTTTACCTGACAACAGACAATTGTCAAATACTAGAATGGCAAGCTTGAAAAGGGCAAGAACTAAAACCTTTTCTGGCAACTCACAATCAAACAGCATAACTGGTGATCTTGCAACAAAATATATGACATAAATTCACCCAAAATAACGATAACTGAATTTAATAAAAAACAGTCCTATTGATTGTCCCCATTTACCTGTTGTGGAAGTTCACTGATTAGGTACTGAGCAAATTTTTGCAATTGGTCTCTTTGTAGCCGAGACAAGGACTCAGAAACAGGTGCTCGTAAGCATACCGCAGATGCCTGAAGAAAAGGAGATATAAACTGTCATTACCAGGTCAGACATAATGAAGCTGTGCCCAGTGAGTGGATAAAGTGTCATGAATAGTGGCTATGTTGATGCATATCATGTTTGGTCTTGATAAACAATTTTTTCCCCCTGTAATTATGTGGAGTGTTGCAGATAACATGCAAATAAGCTGTCTAGGCTTTATCAAAACTGTTTTTAAGAGTTTCTTGTCAAGGAAACTGCTTTAACAGCTGTTCTTAAGATCTGTTGTTGCTAGCAATTGCACAAACACTGGCAGGGATTTCACAAACAAACCTCTAAAACAGGACATTATTCTTTAAGCTTCTGGCACAGCAACCAGCTCTGTAGGGGACCGTTTCACAGAATCACAACTGCCTCATTTATCTCATTTGAGATTTTGACTTCAATCTTAAAGTCATTCCTTCTCCATATCTTAAAACAATAGATCATAAAATGAATACTAGTTTCTTAACCTTTTTCGATATACAGAATAAAAAGTACCCAAATGAAACCCACATAAAATTTAAGCTGGAAGCAGGAGAGAGCACTTTGATAAAGATGCTTCTGATACTGATTTGTCTACCCAGAGCAATATCCCTTGGCTTGTAACTCGCTAGTGTCAGCAGTCAGTATACACAAACATGAGAATGATTTCACTGTCACTTTCAGGTGGAAGGAAGGACGGGGGGGGAAAGAGTGATTTCTGTCTTACAGAGGATCCAAATTTTCTCATTGTAAATAGTGTAATCTAGAATTTGTTTCCTATCCTCACTTTTAATACCCACTTTTTAAAATAAAGGTCTTTCAAAGCTGAATCTATTTTTTTTTGCCAATTCTCCTGCTCTAAGTACAAAAAGTACAATGATATTTGAATGAGAGTACATCTGAGTATTAATTTAATCCTATCACGATTGTCCAATGTGAAATGTAAACAAGCTTCAGGAGGTTATCAGCACTCATTTAAGAATCTGGAATTAATCATAAATAACCATGTTAGCTATGAAGGGTTCCAGGACAGCAGAGAATCTTCTGTTTCCTTCAATCATCCAAGCTTAATCCTTCCTAAGATATATTTCTCATTGCTTCCTAAAGACTGAAGAAATAAATCTGCATGCAAGTCTAACCCCCAACTTCCGTGTCTCATGATGATCCCACCTGTTTTCACCTGGAGTCCCCAGGACAAGAAGTACCTATTTTTCACTCTATACAAGGCCATGCAGAATGCTAGCAGTCAAGTAAAACTATAAACATATTGTTTGAAATCTACAAGTAAAAATGACGCTTATCTGTCTCACTATGTGTTTAAGTGAACTGGTGAACATAAAGGCCAACTGTGATCAAAATGACTTTTCTTCTGCAAATTTTCATCAAACCTCAAGAAAGAGCTTTCAAATCGCACATTTACCAAGATTTTTAATAAAAGATTAAGTATTGGTGACCTTCCACTCTTTCAGAACTGAAGAAATAATAATTTTTGCATTTAAATGAGAAGCAGGAAGGGTCCGACAAGGACTCTGCATCTACTGTTAGCAATTTGTACATTATCAAAGGACATATTCTGCAGTTTAGAGCCTCAGTCAATTCACACTGCAGACTGCAACTGTAAGTGCACAATCTGTAACCAAAAGGAGTGCCAAAAACAATTTCCCTAAAGAGAGTGCATGCTGCATAAAACGGTAATGACAAGAGACTCAGAGAAGAGGATGCCTAGGGGACAGCAGAAGTGTACTTAAAGGCCTACATTGTGTATCCGGAAGAGGCAGAGCGCCACGACATGAGCACACCACTTGGCCCCAGCTCCGCAGGTACAGCTGCATGATGTGATCCTGCATCGGTCAAACATCACTGCCACATTGTATGCACCTTTGGGTGGCACCATCTGTGGGGGTACCACAGTGGCACTCAGATGGAAACCTGTTAAAATTCAAAAGTCCAAAGTTACTATGCTGTTGCCTGGAAGACAGATTCAGATAGCACAGAAATTTAGGTATGTGGCATTTAAACAGCAAAACTCTATGTTTAGCAATGATACCTACTAGCTAGTCTTTAGCATGCCCTTCTTCCCAATCAGCTGTGGTAGAGTATTAGCAGCAAGGCAAAATACATTGTAAAAGGTTTAAAATTACCAGATTTTAATATATTAATTTATATTTTACAAAGAAAAGCAAGACTGGATAAAGCCAGCACTGAAAAGTGGGACTTTTTGATCACGGGGTCAAAGTCAGACTATACATATTTTAGGCATGATTGCTATGTTAACGTTTCTATGTTAACTCTAGCAACAGTGCAAAAAGAACAGGTTAGGTGACTTCTTCAGAATTAGTTGCCACTCTATTAATTTTCACAATTCTGCAGTGAACTAAAGAAGGCAGCACTTATACCTGAATGCTTACTATCAAGTTGTGACTTCACAGGCTACCAATTTCTCACAAATTACATACCTGCTTGAAATTTTGCAAAATCCCATTTTTATAAACCCTCTACTCAGAAAACAATTTTTTTTAGACTAAAATCACTGACAAAGGAAAAATTCAAAAATAAAAGAATTCAGCCTCATTTGTTTGTGATCAAACACGAATTATGCATCTCATCTCAGGCAGGATAAAAAAACACTTTAACAATACTTGGCTTTACATGACTTCATGTACAGTGCATACCAGTTGTACTCAAAATAAGGATTCCTCTGCAGATAATGATTATCCAAAGGCACATGTATTACAACCAGGAAAAGGCCATCAGGAGCACGCATCTTCCCTTTGTGTTTAAGGTTCCAGTCATCAGTTAATCATCATTTATAGCAACGAATATCAGCCTCAGAACCTTTTCACTAGTCTTAAATTCAGTTTTAATGCAGCATGGAAAGCACAAAGGGTATCAAAGCTGCAACCAAAATTCAGCCCAACAATCTACTTTAAGTGAAAAAATACGGCTTGTGACAGATGATTGAAACAGTTTCTCCATCATCAGCACAGGCAAGTACATTATAAACCCACACTACTAAACTTTTATTATGATGTTGTGCGATTATTAAAATGATGGTGTTCAAGAGTGCACGTGACCTACTAAATCTCATTTAAAACAATGCACAGTATTTCCTCCTCAAAATGTAATCCCCATGCCAATATAAACTTGCTCTTACCTTACCTAACCTTTCTATTTCTCCTGTTCACCAGAATTAAAATCCTCTTCCTGATGTGGGTGATTATTTGGATTAGTACACATAATGCCACCCAAATTCTTCAGCCATTTTAGCAATTGGAACAGAATCAAAACAAAAGAAGGCATTCACCACAAAATTATTGCACTGCTTATTACTAGCTACAGTTCTATTTTATATTCCACACTTGGATAATAGCACCCAAACAGTTCAGCTAGTCCTTCTGGTATACTAGAAGCATCTCAGACTAATGCCAAAATGCCCTAATTTTCACAAAAGCAAATTAAGCACTTCACAAATTGTAATTGCAGCAATTCTATTTCACCAAGAAAAAGAAATATTCTAAAGTTGTTAGAGAAGAGTGGGTCACAGCTATACACTCTTCTCAAGCTCCTACCGTGATTTTTTTTATTTGTACATGAAGACAGTTAACTGATTAAAGGCAAAGAGTGAAGAACTAGTATAAAGAGAGACAAAGAAAATTTAAGGGCTTCAGCATGACACATCACAAGCTTCAACTCAAACTGTAGCTTAATGAACACATCTGCCACTGGCACTGCCAATTCAAGCAGATCCGTCTGATTCCTTTGCACTGCCATCTTGCTGTACTGAGAAACTGCTTGTGGGATGGCACAGGAAACTAATACCACAATTCAGTTCACTGCACAGCTTATAGAAGTCTGAACCTGCAGAGACTGAAATGGTGACAGTGCAGGGAGACCACTCTGGACTCCCTAGCCCAAAACCCCTGTTTAAAGAAACTGCCATCAAACTGAACTTGTTTGCAGTCAAACAAGCTCTTACTTGCCTGCTTAAATGTGAAGACAAGAATCATGCCCACTGTACCATGCGCTTACTGACCCAGTTACCCCATTGACCCCCTGCAATCACTACCTGGTACCAGCTTATCTACTCCATGCATAGCTGTACATTTTTAAAAACCGTCTACACGTACCAGTAGCATTCATTCTGCAACTGTACGTAGCCCACCAAAAAAAATGAGATGTGTTAATTTCTACTCTTGGCTAGCTCCACTCCAGGAGACCTCACAAATGGGCTGCAGACCAGAGCAATTGCTATGTCATGAGTCTGACTCCCCTGGCTACCATTTTTCTTAAGTTCTCTGTGCAGAGCAAGTTTACCACTTCTGCGAAAGCATTTAGGCTTCTACACATAAAGTGCATCTTAGACTTCTTACAAGCACAAGATTTACTACATCTAGAATCATTTGGGTTGGAAAAGACCTCTGAGATCATCAAGTCCAACAGTTATCCTATGCATAGACCAAATTTGTCAAGCAGCCAGTACCAACACTACAGAGGATATTCGGCCTAGGATGCACCACATACTATGCTGGGAGCAACCTACTGCACTCGTGAAGCAGGTCTTATTACAGTGAAGAGGTAGCACCATACTGTCATCTGTGATACTCAATTGAGACACATGGTTTGATCAATCAGGAAAGTTAAAAATAAAAATAAAAGTCATCTTCTGCCCAGACTAGGTCCCATGAAACACAGATGCTCTGTTTTTGCTCCCCAGCTCCCTGGGCTGGGGAACTGCAGCCGTGGAGACGAGCCCACACAGGAGCAGGTATCTGGCGGGAGTTGTTGAATAGACAGTTCTATGAGAGCTGGGGAGACCCTTTCTGGAGCAATCTGTTCCCAAAAGATGGACCCCATGGTATGGACCCATATTAGAACAGCTCTTGAAGAGCTGCAGCCTGTGGGATGCCCACACAGGATCATTTTGGGAAGGACAGCATCCTGTGGGAAGGACCCTGTGCTGGAACAGGGGCAGAGGGTGACCATGAAGGAACAGCAGATGAAGTGTTATGGACTGACCGCAGCCCCGTTCATCTGCACTGCTTGGGATAGGAGACAGAAGAGGGTAGATAGTGGGGGAAGGTGTTCTTAGTTTGCTTTTAGTTTCTCACTTAATAGAAGTTGTTTTGCCTATGACAATTGGAGAGCAATCTCCCTGTCTTTATCATAGTCCTTGAGCCCTCTCCTATCATATTTTCTCCCTCTCTTCCTTTGAGGAATGGGAGCAAGAGAGCAGTTGTGTGGAGTTTATCTGCCCATCAGAGGGAAACCACCAGACAAAAGAGCACAAAGCACATTTCAACCTTTGTCCTACTGATCATAATGTCACAATACACTGCTGACTCCTCCCAAAATCAAATCCCCTCTCAAAAGGTTGCTTCACTTCCTACATTTCTTTTCATGTTTGTCAGTATATGAAACTCAAAACTGCAACCACACACTGTAAAATCATTTAGAATAAACAAGTGAACTGACATCCACCCCACATGTACTGCCCCTCTTCTGAGCTGCTATTCAGAGAAAAAAATCCTTCCTTCAACAAAGTTCCTCTCCTAAGGAGGAAACAATGCTACTATTTAAACACAGTTACTTCCTTCCCTTCCACACACAATCCTTTGTTAAGAAGTTCAGTTGCTGTATGCATAGTCACAAAGTTCCTCCCTTGTGATATTTACCACCTCCTCTTTTTCTTACTCTTTTCCTCCTCCCCCAAGCATAGTTTTTAAACTAACATTTCCAGACTTTGTTCAATTAAAGTTTTTCTATACCACCTTTCAATTTTTATTTATTACTGAAACAGGTTTTAACCACAGTCTTAGCATTGTGTATTAAATATTTTGCTCTTTTCCACTATTGAAGTCCCAGAAATTACTGAATTTCTGTCAGTTTCATTGTAACTCATTTTGTCTCTCTTAAACATTTATCCTCCTGTAGTTCAGCCTTAAAGGCCTCTTGCAGCATCTCAGTCCTAACATCGGAGGTCTATGTAGGCAAAATTCAATTTTATTTTGTTTAGTTCAGTTTTGTTGATGATCCAAAATTACTATCTGGTCTCACTAACAACTTCAATACACCTTATGTATGAGGAAGTACTTCCATTCCCAAGATGCCTGCTATCGTTATTAGAGTAGGCAACAGCCTAGACAAAATCCTTTCAGCTTTACCTTTAGAATAAAGCTTCAGAAGCTTTATTCAGAAAACTGTTCACGAATCTCTTGCAATTTGCATGTACCAGTGACTGCCTTCTTCTCCCCCAGCTTTATAGCATGAGTCCCTTTTATACCTTTTAAGGGTTCTTTACCAAATTTATTCATTCCATTGATGACCAAGATTTAGGTATTACTGGTACCAGAGATTTAATAGGCCCATAGAAGTTTCCATCTTTTATCACAGGAAAATAGAGGGACTTCCATCCTTAGCATTATGCATCTTTTTATATTGTCATTTTTCTTAATATAACCAATTCCTACATGCTAATTAATAACCTAATTTTGAAACTTATACTTGCAGAAAAAACAACACATCTGCATTGAGTTGGCATGGCTCACCTTGATACACTAATGTCCTTATTTCACATAACTCCTTCCTGTCGTCTTATAGCTGTCACTAGAAAAACTAACTCAACATTATTCCTAACTTCAAAGGATTTCATGAAAAATCCAGAGTCCAGTTCCTTGTTTAAGGTAAAATTAGTTTTCATAACTGTAAAGTGAGCAAGGTAAGTGAGAAGGGATAAAACCCACTATCCAGCAACAGGGTTTTCCTTCTGCCTTAATACTATAAGAGTAGCTGTATTATAAATACAATTCTTTTGCTATAAGAATAATATGTAAGACTTGCAAACTTCACCTCTGCCATACATACATGCTAGGCAAGGCATTAATTGGATCAGACTACCAGAAAGCCAAGTTCTCTTTATTAATGAGAAATTTAAGCATTATGGAGACAAAGGCATTCTATAAAGTTTTTCCCAAAATGCTGAGACAGATTAAAGATCTAATTTGTAGGGCATTTCTGTCTTTTCACTCTATTTTACAGTTGATTGATGCTGAAATAATACTATTTAGCTTAAGACATTACAAAAATACATGTAGCACAGGGTCTAGGATACTAGAAAAGCTAGTTTTGAGACATGGTCATATCACTGCAGATATGGTTTGGGGAATCTGAAATATATTGAGACATGGAGCTGCAGATTTCTTACCTATCTGGAGAGGGTCTTTGACTGCTCTCACCCGGAAAAGCTGTTCCCCTCGCTGGAACTCATCTGCACTGCCATTTGCCAAACATGAGTACAATCTGTAAGAGATAAACGTAACATATAAAGATCACCTGTCTTTGAGAAGCTTCACATTACTACCCTTTTGCATTTCTAACCTAGCTTTCGACAAATACTTACTATCTTTCATCTTTAAGATGAAATCTAGCTCTTTTCTACTATTTCTCTATTACACTTCAAGCGTAAAAATCATTAGTCTCTTCCTAACTGGGTTTGCATAGAGCTACTGACATTTCTAGTAATTTCAGCCTAAAGACTCCGGAATACAAATACATTCACAACCTAAAATCACTTCAAGGTCCAATGTTAGCAAGCAAAAGTAAAATTCCTACTTCTAGATGAGTTACCTACATGATCATATGAGATTTTTACAACTGTGCTCATCAGAATAATGAGCGTGTACAACCAACACCTGGCTTGCTCTAGTCCATCACAGGTGATCTTTATAATTCTTTATGTATCAGCACTTCTGACACCACCTCCCCCACCTGATACCAGAATGTTAGGCACAAAAATCTAAGAATTATCAGGATGATTCTTTCTAAAAGACTATAATACCACTACTGTCCCACAAAATTATGGATGCACATTTACACAGGTAGGCATCCTATAGTAAAAGAAAAAAAAAAAAAAAAAAAAAAAAGCTTCAGGCAAAATACATTGCTAAAAGATCTAATAACAGAGTTTTTGACTACATGCCCAACCAATTTATGTGGAAACAAGAAATATGGTCATCTCCCTGGCTATATTCACTCTAACCATTGATGTACTCAGCAAATTCCTATTCTCCTACTTACAACCAATAAAAACCTTGCACAGCATATTGAGATAGCCCTCCCCAATCATTTCTGAGCTCAGTTAACTTCTAATTCAATAAACAGATTCAAACTGGACAGAACACTACATAAGACTTGTGAAAGGACAAAACTTTACAAACAGGTTTTTGTCAAGCAAACTAAAGTGTGCATTTAAACTGCTATCATTTACACACAGAACATGCACATGTATATTTTCTTCCTGGGAAGCATGCAGAGCAGCTCACCCCACAGTAAAAATCCATATCATGGCACATCCCACATTAACCCATCCACATTTTACAGAATGCACATACCAACAGCAGGAGCAGTGGTCATACTGGACATTAAATGGACAGTAATTCTTCTCTAGTGAATAGATTTTTTCCATAGTGAATAGATTTTTTCCATAAGACAATGAAGCAAAAACAGTATGCATTACCTAATATCTTCTTCATTTTCAGGGAAACTCCAGAAGGCGATCCGAAGCTGCAGTTGCTCAGGCACTGGAGGATAAACTTTCTCCACAACCTCAAATGGAATGTGAAATGCAACCTGTTTTGCAGACAGTTCCACCAATGGGATCACCAGCCCATCTGGCAAGACAAGAAACAAAATGCAATTAACTGTTGAGGGAACTAAACTCAAGAGAGGCTAAAGAGATCAGAGCAGGCAGTTCTTCCACTTCCTCTTTTATCTCACCAAATACCAATTATGATAATACAGTAAAATGCAGCACAACTTTCTGAAGAACTGCCTGCCAACTTTATGTCTGTTTTCAGCCCCTACAGGGCATAGGTAGGAACACATTCCTGAATATCCAGTCCTTCATCAGGAGAGCTGCACTAGCCTATATGGCGGATATTGGTAACTCAAACTTTGTCTCCTGACAAAGCTAAAACCATTTAGTAAGACTTGTGGTAAGCAAATACTTCACATATTTTACAATATGGCAGCCAACATCCTGTGAACACCATGTGATTGCACAGAGAAGAACTAGTACAATGTATATGCACAAGAGAGCAATGGAAAGATTGTCCGGGAACCTTAGTATTGACTTTTTGGTTACCTTCAGGATTTTGCAATTTGCAAGACTTTAATTTAAAATAAAATTTTTGTTTTCTTTCCCTCTCTACCTTTTATCTGTCTTTATATTTCAAGTTCTTTACAAAAGCAACTGGGAATTCATGTTTGTACACTGCTGACTACAGTGAACTTATGAGGCATAAGAGGCTTCTATAAATAAAATTTATCACGCTCTTTCTACCAAATTACTTTGTACATTTTTAAGCACAGATGAAGATTTCTTATCATGAGGCTAAAGGAACCCTATGTTTCTGCTTTGCTCTGAGCTACATTACACTCTATAATGAAACACCAGCCTTATGTTCATAGAATCATAGAGTATCCTGAGTTGGAAGGGAGCCACAAGGATCATGGAGTCCAACTCCTGGCTCCATACAGCACCACCCCAAAACCAAACCATGTGTCTGAGAGCAGTGTCCAAACTCTGCCTGAACTCTGTCAGGCTTGGTGCTGTGACCACTGCCCTGGGGAGCCTGTTCCAGTGCCCGACCACCTCTGGGTGCAGAACCTTTCCCTAACCCCCAGCCTGAGCCTCCCCTGTCCCAGCTCCATGCCGTTCCCTCGGGTCCTGTCACTGTCCCCAGAGAGCAGAGCTCAGCGCCTGCCCCTCCGCTCCCCTCGTCAGGGAGCTGCAGGCCGCCATGAGGCCTCCCCTCAGCCTGCTCTGCGCTGGGCTGAACAAACCAAGGGCCCTCAGCTGCTCCCCACATGTCTTGCTCTCTATGTACTAGATGGGTAACCTTATCTTAAAGGAAAATAAGAAACTTGAAGGAAATTTAGTTCATTAAACAGGACTTTTCCCCTCATGAACGCATGTTGGTGTGACCAATGACTGCATTGTCTTTCAGGCATTTTTTAGTAACTCCCAGAATAACTTTCTCCAAAAGTTTATCAGGCACAGAAGTGATACTGAAAGGCCTGTAATTTTCAGGGTCTTCTTTCATGCCCTTCTTGTAAACTGGAACAATGTTTGCCAGCTTCCAGCTGACTGGGACCTCTCCAGATTCCCAAGAAACAATGACATCAGCCAGCTCTCTGAGTAAGCTGGGTGGGATGAGTCCCATCGGGCCCCATAAACTTACATGCATCCACCTAGAGCAGCAAATTCCCCACAAGTTTAGTGTTGCCTGGGAGTTTACTGTTCCCATAGTCACGGTCCTCCAGCTCAGGGCTCTGCCTCCTATCACCAAAGATTTTAAACTCAACTACCGCATGGTGACTATGGACAAGATGGCCGCCAATCGCCACTTCACCCACCAGACCCACTCTGTTAACAAGCAACAAATCTAGCAGGGCCCTTTACTAGTCGGCTCCCTTAGTACTTGTACCAAGAAGTTATCACCACGGTGTTTTAGGAATCTCTTGGACCTGTTTTTATCATCTGTGTGATATTCCCAGTTCACATCTGGCCAGTTGAAATCATCCATAAGAACAAGGGTGCAAAATCTAGAGGTATCTCATCTCTTAGTTCCTTTATGATTAATTTATTGGCGTCATCATCCTGGCTGGGTGGCCTACAGAAGACTCCCACAACAACATCCACTTTATTTGCTTGTCCCTTAATCCTTTCTCACAGGCTTTCAACCGTGCCATTGCCAGCTGCAAGCCCCTCCATTACGCACAGCGCCAACCCCTGCCTCGCCTGCCCTGCCTGTCCCTTCAGAAAAGCCTGTAACCATGCATCATAACAAACCAGTCACAGGACTCTTCCCACTAAGTTTTGCTTATGCCAACAACATCATAGCTCTGAGACTGAGACAAGGATTACAGCTCCTCTTGTTTGTTCCTCGTGCTGCTTGAATTGGTGTTACTGGTTATCGCACTACCTGCAAGGACCTCACTGCTTTACTGAGATCACCTCCTGGCCTACCACAGCCTCGGTTCCCTGGCTTCCCGACCCTGTTGCCAAAAGCCTAATTAACTGAGTTTCAGGTATTCAGTGTTATGTCTCTTCACCTCCCTAACCAGCTTCTTACCCACCCCTAGAAGCCAGCATGTAAAGCAATCTGTCTCTCAGTGTCCCCTCTCCACTGGCCTCCAAGCAACAAATCCAGGGAGAGCGGCAGCCCTGATGTCGGCAATGCTTTCTCGTCCACTGCCCAGAGACACCCTCCAGCCAGAGCAGCTGCGAAGCAGGGAGGAGGGGAGAGGGCTTTGAAAATGCATGCACGCAGCAAAACAGCCAGCATCTCCCCCAGTACTGAACAGACCTGTCGAACAGTAGGATTACATAAATATGGAAAGAACATACCGTTTTCAAAAATCCACTTTTATGATTTTTTGATTACAGTGAAATTAGATTCATTAGGCAGCATTCCCTTCTCACAGATAGTCAGTCTTTTACCTTCACAGCATTATTTCTCCATTGCCTGTGATTTTTATTCTACATTATATATGGAGCCTCTGTTTTTTTCTGTAATCCCATCCACAAATGTGAGAGCAGCAGAATGTAAAATGAACAGTGATGGTAAAGTGGATCATCCTTTTCTTTACAGCAAGGAGATAAAAAAAGATCTGGTAGAAAAGTCATCTCATTTCCACTTTTGACAGCCAACACAGATCAGTAAAATAATTACTATTTTTAAGTAGTACAACACAATCACCTTAAATATCATTGCTGTTACTGCAGTAGTAGTAGATACAACCGAAGGTGCAAACTGAGGCACATTAATACTTGAAATAACTCTGAGCAATGAAAGGAGAGGTAGTTTTTGTGGGTTTAATCACACTTTTTGTATAGAGGCACATTATCCAAGTCTGTCATTATACAGTACTAAAAAAGAGATAACGCCTACATGACCTCTATCCACAAAGGTATAACAATTGAAAAAAAATAATAATTCAGTATCAGATGAAATGTCTGTGCATTTTTTCAAAGAGCTGAATGACTACAAGTGGATGGTATTCCTTTTTACAGCTATTTGCTGTGGGTTGTGAAGGTCAGATTAGAAATGCTAGAGTCAGACTGGGTTGACAGAAAAACAGCAAAGCAAAAGCATTCTGCTTATTATTCTATCAGTATGCCTTACTCTTAAAAATACTTTTCTTTATAGTTGCAGTGGACTAGGACACACATACAATCAGTTACTAGGTCTCAGTAGTGCTAGCAGAGGAATAGTAATACTAGGAACACTGGTACAATCACTGCAATTACCCTCCACTCACCTCATTACACAGCATGGCTGTTCTCTTTCAATCTAAACTAGCTCAAGAAAAATACTTTGACAACCATTACTGAAATCACCTCTCCTGAAAAAAAACATCTGTATTCCAAGTGGGAATGAGAGATTGCTACTACACATAAGAAACACATGCTTTCTGATGAATCAGACAACTTTGTAGCCCCTGATCTAACAATTTTCAGGACCTTTCTGTCAATAAGGCAGTAGTACTCAACCTCATCACGAGAACCCCATGGTGATTTCTTGCCGCTGCAGGCTATGCCCATTCCCTGCCCACAGGGTACCTCACCCCAAAAAGGGAAGTCAAGAGTGAATAACAATCATTAGGGCAATTTATGTACTGCATAGTGTACTTCCAATCCTCATCTTTTCTCAAGTGCTTTTCAGACACCAGCAGGAAATAGGCTGGATAAACAGTCCTGATACCAGCAGGACCCTATTTCCAGCTGCCACTTTTTCCCACGGATCCCTGCCTCCCTCTCACAATCACATGATACATTAGCAAAAGTCTCCTTCAGAGGAAATAACTTCCCAGGAACCACTCTAGCCAGCGTTCCCTGTATTACTTCTTCTGCATCATCTACCAAGATTTCATACTATGAGAAGAAATTGCAGATTTATTGAGGAAGATGAGTTAACTTCAGCACCGTTGTGTCAGCTCACAAAGTCATATGGCTGAAAAACCCCTTGCCATTGTAGTCTTAAACTGATCATGGATGACCATGACTTTGGGACAAAAAAAAATCCACCACAACTGTATGGAAGTCAGCCCTATTTGAGGAGTCTGTTGAATTTCCTCTGTAAGAAAGATACTGGGGGTGGTACCAAGCATCCCGGCACAAGTAGCACGACTTTTAGAGCTTTTCTCTTCTTTGTCAAACACTTGTGCTACATTAAGTGAAAAGGACAAGTGGGAAAAGAAGACGGAGTATAGGAAATACAACGACTTAAGAGTTGTGTGTGAAAATACAGAATATTGAAGCATTCTGGAACAAATCCTAATGCTGGAGTATAAACATTTATACACATGGCAGAGAATGGATTTGAAATAAAATATTTTAGAGTGCTATGATGGGTACACTTAGTCAAAAACAGTAAGACCAAAACAGATGAGACAACGTAGACTAAGCCAGATGCCAAACACACTTAAGTATTAATCTTTTAGAAACGTAATCAGGAAGAAAAATTCAGATGCTGTCATGGAAATCAACAGTGGGGAAAAAAAAAGAAAAAAGAACTAAAATCTAAGCAAGCCCCGTTTCTTCGAAGGACGGCCTTGTGTATGACCAAAGAATTAAACATTGTGCTTTGGGAGGTGAAGATCATGATTTTTCACAGAAGAGTCAATGGACCAGACAACAAGAGACCTCCTCATCTGCTCCAGTGCAAGTCAGCCTGTGACTTTAACAGATTTACACAGTGAACTAAGGTAACCGGTTGACTTTGCACTGACCTCAGATTTGTCAGCTGTACTGTGTTAGTAGCAATCTGCAGAAGACAGCAGTCAATTAACCGTCATAACTATCACTTCAATGTGCATTCAGACATTCAAAGCACACAGCTTAGACCTCTTCAGAAAAAGGTGAAAGCAGTAACACCTGTTGGGGAAAAAATAATCTAAAAAGCAATAGTCTTATCTGTAAGGCCATGAATCTGTCTAAAATGGTTGATTTTCTATAAGGAAAAGAGCCATGGAAAACAAAAGGTAGAAGACAACTGAAAAGTAGAAAAGATTTTTTCAATGATACTTTAATGATGGGTGAACACACAGTAGCTAAGCTGGCACATAATGTGAATACTAAAATTACAAAGTTAAACAGCCCTAAGTTTCAAGGGGGGGTCCCCTGTGTAGCCAAGGTGAGAAACACTTATCTAGCACATGATTAGACCTCCTGTGAAGTTAGCTGGACAGCCCCAGCTAAGTGCTTAAATTAGACTCTGAATACCTTCTTCTGAGTCCTAAACAAAATGTCTTCCAAAAGTTTGTCTCTAGATACACAAATCTACTACTGGTGGATTCACACCTCCTTATATCAAAAGGTATTATCAATAAAACAGACAAAAGGTACACTCAAGTACTACATAAATACATTTGGGGCAAGAACAAAAAATTAAAGTCTGCTAAGAAAAGGAGAAAGCATGTACTCAGAATGCAATGATAAAGACAGCAAAGAAGATTGCAAGCAGTGTAAAAACTGATACCGTAATGAAATCAAAGATGTAATAGAACACTGACAAACTTGAACGATAAATCTATCTGAGGGAGAAGACTATTTTAAACTGTGAAGCACAATAGCAAGAATCTCTGCTTCCTCTTGGGAAGCAGACATGATCACCCAAGCAGAACAAAGGAAACTCTTCAAGTCTTAGAAACATAAGCAACCCTCATCAATTCTGATCTACACATTAAATGACTAGCAAAACCCAAAGCCCAGGTCTAGAAGAGAACTTGAGAGATCATCTAATCTGTACATCCTATCTGAGAGGCAGGACCAAACACATCTAAACCATTCTGAATAGATCACATCCCATCCACCTATTGTCATGTGAAACGCAACTTACATGAGAACCATCCCACACTTTTTACTACTCTTTCATGTGAATTACAGGTTTGATTTTTATCACAGTTTTATAGTAGCTGTAATTACTCCTGCAGGGACAATAACAGCAACAACAAAACAAAACCAACAACAAAACACACAACAAACCAAACTAAACCAAACCCAGCCCCAAAACAGCTAATACAAGCTATTCACACACACATATGCATTTTCACCACTGGAAGCAGATCCTGTGCCAGCAGGCTTACTGACATAGGTGTGCTACATTGCTTAACCTTTCCTAGTATAGGGTAGGCTGTAGGAATTGCAGCCAATGCTTTTTCATAAAAACAGATCACGTTCCAACAAAGCTATGTTTTCTTCAGTACAATAATAGAGTTTGCATGACAGACAAAGAGAGAGGGAAGAAACTGCTTGAATAATCAGCAAAATAGGGCCAAAGAGAATACAAGAGTTATCAAATGGAACTGAAACAAATCCAACTTGTCCAAGCACTGAACATTTTGTTATTTAATTACATTATTTCCATTGGGTTACTTTCAGTTGACACATGACGCTAAAAATAAACTATACATACAAGTAAATAAATACAAATGTAAGTGAACAAATCTCACAGTATGACATAAGACAGTGCAAAGACAAGACTCACTGACTTTTTATATATACCTTAAAGAAAATGGGGTGGCATTTCTTAGCAGAACAAGTAAACTACATTGTAAGACATCTTAGGCTGCATTATCTTCTGACAGATCATACAGCTTTGATTTTATAGCTATCCCTACAGCACATCTCACATTTCCTCTCACCTCTACCTTTGGCCTCAGTCCAAAATGTAACACAATGGAACAAAGTAATCCAACTATAGATAGAACAAGGAGATGAGGCAAATGAAGTGAAGCACTTCTGTTATCAAAAGAGAAAATGAGAAGAACAGAAAATCTAACAGAAAAAGCAGAATGCAATCTTGACCGGTGAAGAAGGTGTGTGTGGGGCCATTATAAAACTGTTTTACAAACCTCATTTTTTTTAAATGGTAAATATTATGTTCCTTTTTACAGGATTTGCCATGTAGAAGGATAAATCTGCCATTGTGGAATGCCACCTAGGCATTTAACTAAAATAAATCAAGCAGAAATACATATCAGTAAAGTGCCCTTGGCTTAAGGCAGTGACATATTCTCTCTCATATAACCCTTGAAACAAAAAAAAGTGCTGAGAGCTCTCAAATACAGGTCAGCAGAGCAAGCCTTGCATTTAACTATAATATACCTAAATCAAACCTCTTCAAAAATATTTAGCTTCTTACTGTTTTCTGTACATTTCTTTCCAAAATTTTGCTGTTGGCTTTATTTTAATCTTGGTTTCCTCCTTTCTAAAAAAATTATTCTTGGTGTTGATATCTTTAAGAAGTACACGCAAAGTCAATATATTCCTTTCTGTCTCCAATTTTGCAGCAAACATCAGAAAACTCTGCCTTTGTCTTGAACTCAGTAATACTCTAAGGCCAATGCTTTGAATGCACAGTTGCCCAAGGTGAACACTGCAGAATGAAACATGACCTTTGAAATTAAAATTTACTCTTCATTTTGAATAAAGATTAGACCCAAGGTATTTAGACCATTAGTTATACTTCTTATTATTCTCTCATTTTGCTACATAATCAACATCCTACAAAAAGCAGGATGTATGTTTTTTTTAAAAAATAATCAAAATTCACCTCTGAACATAAGATAAAACGCATGGTACACTGCAAATGCCTGAAAACAGGATATATTCTCTTCCTTCAAAAGCATTTCTCATCCAACGCTCCTTCCACAAGGCCCAGTTACTTTAGTTCTTTTTCCAAAGAAGAGGCATTCAGTTATGAGCAGAACCATCTCAATGAGTCACAAACACACCACCACCACTCAGTTTTCTGTCACATTAGCATTGTACCCAGGCAGATCCCAGCCCTATAAAGTCATCAGAAAGGGAAGATCTTCAGAAGTGTTGAACTATGTGCTTGCAGCCCACGGAAGCAGTAAGGGTACATTTCTGTCAGCTTGCTGGTCTGTGGCTTTCAAGCACAGACTTGTGAGATGGGAAGCCAATACCTGTCCTGTACAATTTCCCAAACTTCACGTTACACTATTAGAAAATACAGCACATCCATAACGCAGTAGTACAGCATACATACAAATGGTGGAATATTAAGAGCATCCTGGAATAGTCTTGGGATAATGATCTTTCAAGTAAATTACCTAAGCACAGTTAAATGGGAGCTTCATGACGCAGTCACAAATGTAGCAGCTATGTTTTCGAAGAGATAAAGGAAGAGTTCTTCTCCATCTGAGTTGAAGAGGTATTACAGACACTCTACTCTTTGCCAGCAAGACTTCGTGAAATATGAAATATTCAACCACAGCCACCAAGCTCCAAAAAAGAAACTAAATACAACATGATGCAAACAAAATAACTAACAGTTTTAAACATACAGAAGAGAGAGATAACAAAAAAAGCACTTTAAACAATAGCATTATTCACCTTTAAAAACCCATGCCAAAATGTGCCAAAGCTGGGGGAGAGCAGATTTACGATAACAGAGTTTAAACTAAATTGAACTGCTTGAGAAAATTCCATTGTAAAGGCTCACAGGCAAACTGCTGGAGCAGCTATAAAGCTATAATATGTAGTAAAAGAAAGATTAGCTAGACCTGTGCTTAGAATAGACTATGTAATAAAGCACATTAGATAAAGAAGAAAAATCGCACTCACGATGCCCTCTTTCAGGCTTGTGTGGTGATTCATACAATTAGATAGTTATTTCCCTCAAAAAGTCACCACACTGCATCAGAATGACTTTTTGGAACCAGACAGCTGGTCTCTGGGCAGTTCATAGTGGACACACACACATCACAGATTGCTCCAGCACAATTGGAGCAAATTGGTGTTCTCATGGCAGCTCAGTAGACATGCTGAAGACTGAACAAGCACAAAGGGTGTAACTTCTTGCTTCAAATAGCAGAGGAGAAACACAAACTGGCAAGCCAAGGGGGGATGAAGCTGTGCTACATAGCCAACCCACATATGGGGCAATTCAGACTGCAAGACTGAACCAAGACCCTGCAACGTCAGACCTGGACAACTGAATGGACACAAGAAGCTCCCCACCCTAATCCAGGTCTAGCTTGACTACCTATGGCATGACACAACCTGAGGAGCTGAAGATTCAGCGTAATACTCAAATATTGACTCCCAGCTGTCTTCAGCTGGCATTCCTCTGTTTCAGATTAACAATTCCATGCCATCTTATGCCAAGGGGAAAAGGCAATGCTGTTGCCTCTCAAAATCAAGCAAACCACAGTATTGCTAAAAAGTAGGGGGTTCTTTCATTTACAGATTAAGGAACAATTGTGAAGATGCCTGTTCCTGGCTCCTAAAGCAGTCAGGCAGTGTCACTCTTCACAGAATAAGCAACTCCTTTACACTAGAACAGCTTTTCTACCAAGTCAAAACAGTTTCAGCAATTTGTTTCTCAGATACTACTTCAAACCAATTCTTCTGCAAAACACCTCAGCATTAACAAGGCAGATGCAATAACAGAGAGCAGTAGACTCCGGAAGAAACTCTTCAGTGGAATTCATCTATGCAAGTTGTTCAGATGCTGAGAGAGAACAAGAAGGTTAGATGAAAAAAAATAGGTATTAAGTGATGGAGAAGGTATGCTACAAACACTCCTCCTGATTGTTAATTACTTGCTCAGAAAAGATGAGTGAAAGGAGCATTCTGATTTGAGGGCTCCTTTTGTTTTGTTTCCTTCTGAAAATGTTTTTGTACTTGTTAAAATGTCCACGTCCTCAGAACAGGCTAGCAAGTGCAGCTAAAATTTTAAAACCTTATTAGGATCAGTGATCACAAGACTTTCTTATACCTCTTATTTCCCCCATGTAGAGTTATACAGCTCTGTCTGGTTTTCATAACCATTTTTCAGCAGTGAAATTACACTGAGAATAATGTGGTAGGGTAGCAAATGCAGAGATATATAACACCATGTTGAAAGCAAAAAGGAGAATTTGAGTGAGCCTACATCAGGCTGAAGCCACAGAATGACATTTTAATGTACAAAATATTCGAGAAGTGGAACGAGTAACAGAACTTTTTCATTAGGGTATACTACATAACAATCAAGAGATTCATAGCCAAAAGCTTTTAAAAATACAAATAAATCCCAGATGGGCAGATTATGGTCAACAACTGGAAACCTCACATTTAACTGACAAACTGCAGCAACTATTACTATACTAATCCCATTGCAACCACAATAACATTTTAAGAATAGCTATTTATTATTTTATCCAACGCAGAGGCTAATTTTATCACACGAGGGTGTCCAATTCATCCTTAAAGTCTCTTATCTGCAACAAAAGCCATAGCACAAAGTCAAATCTAAGGTCAATTTGATTTCTGAAAATTGCTTTACACTGTTTCACAAAGAGCTCTTACAGGTAGCAAATATGCTACAAATATCAAATATACTTGATTGTTCAAACTACCTTTTTGGAGCTGTATTCACATCATGTTTCAAAATCAGTAAATATATAATTTGGCTAAATGTACAGACATATGCTGACACCATGACTTCTGTCTCCATGATAAGGAAGCAAGAAAGCATTTTTTCTTTACTGCAGATCTATAAATACACCCATATTTAATACTTTTGTTTGTTTTGTACGCAAGTCCTCAGAGATTTGCAAAATACAATACTAAATTACACTCTGGATTTGTGGTGGTGGTTTTTTTTATGCGTGTGTTTTTTTCAAGTGTCAGTAAGTTTAAACCTGTTAAGTTCTGCATGGCCCCTTCTGGTCATCTAAATTATTAAAAAATATATATATATGAGAAACTTATTTCACAGTCATTTTTTTATCCTCACTCTGTATGCATACAGAGCTAAAAAGTAAATAAATAAAACACCTGACTTAACTTTGTTGTCAGAGGAGTAACATCACCACTGTCCTAAGATCAAGCATAGAGACTGCAACCCAAAACAATTTTTGTTAAAGAAGCCAAGAACCTAACTGAGTAGGGATCCTGCATGCTCAACTCCTCCTCATATTTGGATCCTACATATTCACCTCCTACTCGTATTCAACTCCTACTGGTGGCTGTTTCAGTATTAGAGCGAGTTAAAAAGTATTTTATCTTGAGGTTATTGTTTTTAGAGTTACATCTTTGAAATCGTAAAGCGTTCAAGTATTAGGCCAACTTCTCATAACACTTCCACAAGATTCCACACAGCACAGCTGGTGAGTCTTTATAATCCTATCCAACACCTGATAAGATAACTAAACCTTAGAAGATGCATGTTTGTGTAAGGCCCAAGAGTCTTAACCTACTTCATGTCTAAATCAGTAAGAGTATACCAAAAATCCCACAGCCACGTCTCAGCTTCCTCTATAGAATTCTTCATTTCTCCCTGTTCTACACAACCAACAGCCACCATCCACTGCTATATAAAATGGTGGTGACTTACCTTCAGAAAAGCATTCTTCTGAGATGCTCTAGTTACCAGTACTCCTGCTTTTAACACTAAAACAATGCTGAAAAGAACAAGCAACCACAGATGAATGCAAGAACTACTCAGAATTGAACAAAAAATAATTCAGTTGGAAGGGACATAAAAAGATCACCAAGTCCAACTGCCTACTTCAAGGCTAACCAAATGTTAAAGCATTTTATTGAGGGCATTATCCACATGCCTTTTGAACACTGACAGGCCTGGGGCCTCAGCCACCTCATTAGAAACAGCTCCTTATGACAAGAAGCTACAACGCGCATGAAGATGACGGCAAGCTTCTCAATATACCTTAGAGCAGCTGTTCACTTCTACCCCTCCCAACTTCATCTGTAGTTTTCTGTGTCAGGAAGAATACTGTCGGAGACAAAATATTTGAGGGAATCCTCTCTTCAGAGCACTATGACATGTTAATAAGAAAAATAATCACTTCTGTTCTGTTATTCCTCTTTTCACCACTGGTGACCATGACTAAAGAGTTTCAGTATGTCCAAGTAACCTTTAATTGCCAAGTAGATAACCCTCAAAGGTCCTCTTGCACTTTCTAGGCTGAAGAAGAGCCACACATATGAAAACTTTCTGCACGCCAAAGGTCATCTGGCTGAAGAAGAGATTTAACTTATTTCCTTACTAACTTGTCCTCACGTCTTTAAAGCATCATAGTTGCACACTCTTCATATATTGGAAACCAGATCTCTAGAAAGAACACTTAATTCAATCATCAGAACTCTGGACAAGGCAAAGGTGGAAAGCTACACATTATATTTAATAACCAAGAAGATGTTTGATAGAAAAAGGCAGGGAGATAAAGGTGAAACCAAAATCCATGATTTCTAATCTCCCGGACAGAAATACTTGAACTTTCCTCCATCACTAAACTCGAACTCCTAAGATTCTACTCACTTAAGTTCTGCCTCAAAGTTCACATAAGATTTTGTTGCAAACACATACAAAGTACCTACAGAAAGCATCTGCTCTCAGCATATGTCAGAATCTCTCCAAAGACAAGTCAAAACCAGATCAGAACGGAAAGCTGTATTTTCCATTTAATTCTATTGCTTCACCTGTGCAATGACTGTGAAAATCTTGTGCACAGAGCTGCGCTGATGAAGTTGGAGTATCTGATGTTATGCTGATGCCTTATGCAAGATGAGATCTATTTGTCTCTCCATAAGCTCTGAATCTCAAGAACAAAATGTCAGCAAGCTCTTTTCCCAACTCTCACCCACTCTAACATGATTGAGGTCCAAAAACTGTAATACCAGCATTAGGCAGGCAATGCAGCATTCACAACTTGACAACCTCCTCTGGAAATGCAGACAAAGTTCTTAATCCAATCACCCATCACCCTTCTGTTTCCCTCCCTAAAAAAAGAGAGAGAGAAAAAGAAAAAAAAACTCATTTCAAAAAAAGAGCAGCCTGGGCAAGCAACTGACAGCTGTTAGAAAACCTAAAATGAACAGCAGATTTTTGTAAAGAAAGACAGACAGTGCTACAAAACACTGCATTCATGCCAGTGCTGGCCAAGGTTTCACAACAAATTGGGCAGCTCACATTCAGAATAACTCCACAGCTGATGAAGCAGATCAGCTGCAGGCTAAGTCATTTTCCCGGCGCTGTTACCCCTCGCACTCCATGCAGAAGCACACTGCATAACCTGCATTGTGCATTCAGAGCACAGAGATCAAACGCCTTCTATTTCCTGAAAGGAAGGCTCAGTGCCACCACTTATTTCCACTTCTGTCCCGCACAAAGCATTTTATAATCTCAGAATTTGAAATTAACCATGGTGGTTGACAACAAACAAGCAAGTTACAAAGACCACCAGGGACCAGATATTATTCTGAACACAGACAGTGGAAGACAAACACAAATCAAAAACCCAGACTGCATCCCAGCTGAGCAACTCTATCAAATAGTATTGATAGGTTTTCTAATGCCATAAAGATGTCACACAAAACACCATGCAACATACAGCACCTGATGTGCTGCTTTCTACCATTAGTATCCATCCTTAAGTATCACATGCAAAATTAATCTCTAACCAGCTTTCTCCTAGGCCTAAACCCTAGAGCAATATCGCTTGGCCTCCAAACAAATGCACTGGCAAACACCAAAGCCCTGCATTACTGAGCATTATCAGAATGAGATCAGGCCAATTTTATCGGGCTTATGGGAAAGTTATTGGCTGAAAAGAACAGATCAAGAATGAGGCATTCTCATCTCTAGGGTGAGAAAAATTAATTAAACATCTGTCAGAACCTAAAAGAAGATACCACCCTTTAGTATCACCAACACAAACCATTACAGGTTTAAAAAACTGTTTCCACAGACAAGAGTCAAAAGAAGTTAGATAACTAAACGTTTCAGAAAAAAAAAAAATCTCACCTGACTCCTATTTTTACTTCCTTTGGTTTTGTTAAAATCTCCCCCAAATCTAACCTTGGGTCTACAGCTTTATGGGAGGTTACAAAGCCCACTCAGTGCTGTCCCTCAACTCTAGGGTCTCCCTCTGCAGCTGAGAGGTGCAGCACAGCAGCCCGCGACTGGCCCCAAGTGCTGCTGCAGGGCACAAGCTTCCAAAGGCAGCATTCCCTAGCTTTCCTCAAGCTCTCCATCCCTCAGCAATTACATTTCCTCTCACTAGAAGTAAGGCATCTGTCTGACCATTCCTTGGTATCCTGCGGTTGGAAAAAGTTCCTCCTCTAAGAAGAAATGACTTATCTTCCATTTCCCTCCCCTCCCCTGGAGAGGGAACACAAGGGCAGAGAAGCCGCCTCGACACAAAGCTGAGTCTCGAGGAATACATGGAACAAGCCAGCAGCTACACAATGTTCACAGAGGAGGAACTAATTACAAGTACATCTATCATTTTCAGTGCACAAAAATAGTGACAAATGCAACACAAGAAAGCTGTGAGGCACTGATTAAATACAATCCACTGCATGAATTTGCTTAGTCAGATGGGCAGTACCTTCCAAGATATTTCCAACATCACAAGACTGACGCAAAGTCAACCATCTTCTGAAAATGTCTGCACAAGTCTTGAAGCATTTGCTGCTCATAACCAGTAAGGCAACACTAACTCCCTGTCCTTGAGAAGGTTAAGCAGCTTAGCTGACCCCACACACGACTGCTTTAAAAGCAATCCATTAGTCAATGAAAACTTCCAAAGGCATTCAGGGTCAAATACAACTAACTTATCTGTGTCAGATCTCCTTCCCTTCAAACCATGCATGAAAAGCTATATGCAGGTGTAAGCTGCAAATATTTTCACACCTGGCCCATCTATCTAGCTCCGACAAATGCATTTACAGCTGCTTTTCCCTTTTTCTCCCGTCTCAGCATCTACTGACCTAAATATGAGGTAGCAAATGTAATTACAAGCAATACACAGAAGAAACTGTAAACAGCTCAAGAGAATTATTAAATGATGCCCTACAGACTTCATCAAGGTATTAGATTCTCATAAGAAGTCATTTCATTTTCAGAGCTATTAATTACATCTTTACTTACCAGCAGGACTACGATGAAGCTTAAATGTCAAATACTTAACAATAATTTTTACATCAGCCATCAGTGCTTCCTAAAAGCACAGAACTTAGGCATTCAAGCCATCAAGCTCTTCAATTAGCCTCTAAGAAGGATTAACAAGGATTCATGTTTGTACACTCTCCAGAGGATGGGCCAGATGCAAATTTATCACGTAAGAATTCCAGTACAGGGATATTACAAAGGAAAAACATAAATAAAGGGTAAGTCTCAAGAATAACATTTTGTTAATACATGAAGTCAGACAAATTTGAACATATATTGAGATCTGTAAAAGCTGAAGCCCTTCAAACACAAGAAGCAAGACATGGACAGATTCCATAAGGTCATGCAATATTCAGTGTTCACAGCTTCAGTGATTTTTTTTTTGTATTTCACAGAAGAATCTGTCGCATACATTGGCAAGATGCCAGGAATAACGGTTCGGCTACATGTAGGCATTTTTTTGGTGAATCTATCTAAAAAGGAGTCCAGATGGTATCTTGGCTACATTCACTTTAAGGCCACCTCACTTTTTCCATTCTTGAATTCTGGCTGGGGAGACGTGCTCAAAGCTGCATCTTTAAGAATCTTTAGCCTAATGAACAAAAAAGCAGCAATTAACTTTTGCTATAACTTTCCAGATAAGCAGCAGTTTACCTGGGAAAAAAAAACAAAAAAAAAAAAAAAAAAAAAAAGGTAAAACAAAGTCCCATACTAGCTAAATTTTAAAACATTGGTGTTTTATTTTCAGAGCTCCACCTGTGCATTAATCCTGTTTACGAGTACTTCTGGGTGGCAAAGAATGATCATCACCTAGTCACATTTTTCCCCTCTCTAAATGAAGAGGAAGCCAGAACCAGTGGTGCAGGTGCCCACCAGCCCACCTCAGTAAATGTCTTAACTCATGAGGTCTAAATATGGCTGGATGCCCTCCTGTAAATATTCTCATTGCTTGCAGACAAATGCTGTGTAATACTTCTATTAGCACATGATTTACGTTTTTGTAAAAAATGTGGACCTTTCTCCTTATATCTGGGAGGGTGTCTCTGACCTCCTTTTTCATTTTGTTGAATCTATTCTCCCTTCTCCTGCATTCAGCTTCTCTCCCATGAACAAACAGGACTTCTTCTGAAGACAGATTTTTTCATCCTCCCTCTACCTTATCCTTTCCCTTTCTTGTACATACCAATTTCATACAAAAAAAGGAGCTTGAAAGCTCCACTATTTGTCCCACAGCAACAAACTAAACCTAGTGGACCAAAGAAAGGCATAAAAGTCATTGAGGCATCAGGAAATAGCACTCGAGTCTGCTGCCTGCAGCAGCCAAATGAGAATGTCACCAATTTCTTTAAAGACACTATTCCTGCAACCTTTTCAGGTTTCCCTCTTCTGTGAAAAGAGATTGTCTTAATTTCCAAAGTTTTTCAGTGCTGCCAATTTAACAACAGACTTTTATTTAAATACAGAAAAATCAGCAAAAAAGATTTGCCCATTTAATATAATGCATCTTAAACATGTTTGACCTAGTTTATACTGTTCAATACTTACATTTTCTCCTTTTTATGTTTTGTTGGAGCAATCTAGAAACACTAATAATTTATAATAGCAATACTATTTCATTAAAAACAGATACTTTTCACAGCATCATTTTTCTCAAAATATGCAATTCCAGAAGACTTTATGTAACATGTATAGCCTGAGAGTTCATTTGTTTCATTCTTTTAGAAAATGTAATGTTTCCAGCTGAATGTAAGCAAATATAAATGAATTAAACACTCTAAAAACGACAGACCTTCCATAAGCCATGCCCTTAACTTTTACAGCACCATCAATAAACGTGGTCAAAGATATCAGTTTTAGTGTTTTCTGATAAAAATGATGGAAAACTATTAAGTGGCACAATCCACAGCCTTGCCAGAATGTTACTGCCATTCCACAGATGAAGAAACCAAAAAGGACGCATCAAAAAGCACACAAATTCAAAGAAGTATGAGAATCTTCTGGTTGGTAACCCTACACTTCTGGCCCCAGACTACAGGATCAGAGGAAAAAACTGAGAAAAGTGTGATATGGTATTTTAAAATTAGAACTAACATTCTAAATATTTTGTATATTATGCATCACTGTTCTTTAATCTTAAAAAAAAAAAAATCCTAATACTTTGAAGAGTTGATATATATGTGCTTTCAACTTTACTTTTGGAGTATTTAGAAGGGGGTCACAAAAGAGAAGGAGGGAGGAAAGTGCTTAATACAAATAAAGTGCATTAAAATAAAGTTGTAAATTAACATTTAGCCCTGACACTGTTTTAAATTACCTTTACAACTGCTTTTTAGTCTTAAAATTGGATAGGTGACAGAAAAAAAAGCTGTTGATAAAGAAAAAAAATCTTAAAGAGACGTCTACACTTTAAGAGCTAAAGAATAAATCTGTTTTGATTCTTTGACTTTTTACTTAAAGATATGAAAAAAACATCAAAATTAATTATAGATATTTTAAACAGACAAACATTTACTCCAAAACTTCCTTAAAGTATGTAAAACATCTTTTGAAGCTGTACATTCCTTTCTTCTGCTGGAACAAAGTACTGTATAATAACTAGGACACCAGACAATTAAAAGGAGACGGTTTCTGTTCCCAGTTTTATAACTGTCACACAAGATGCTGGTCAAATCACTGATGCCCATTTCTGTTCTCTCAAAGGTATACTGCAGGGAGGAAGAGGGGCTTTTTGTCTGTTTAAAAGACTACCCTATGATCCTTGGCATTTATTTATTTCTGGTTCATATTTCTTAACATTCAACTGTGTTATCTTTTTCTCAACATACTGGAATAAGTTGTATCACTCCACAACCACTGACTATCAATAACTTTCTATGGGCAAGAAACCTCTTTCCCACCCACTAAACCAAGTAACAGTAATATGTACACATTTCCCTTCGATTCTGTGCAAGTTTAAAACATGTATTTATCGGCAGTCCTGACTATCGGGGGAGGTCCCACTCGACTGGCAGATAGCAAACGCGACGCCCATCTACAAGAAGGGCTGGAGAGTAGACCCGGGGAACTATAGGCCTGTTAGTTTGACCTCAGTGCCCGGGAAGCTCATGGAGCAGATTGTCTTGAGCGCCATCATGCGGCACTTACAGGGCAAGCAGGCGATCAGGCCCAGTCAGCATGGGCTTATGAAGGGCAGGTCCTGCTTGACGAACCTGATCTGCTTCTATGACAAGGTGACACGCTTAGTGGATGAGGGAAAGGCTGTGGATGTGGTCTACCTTGACTTCAGTAAGGCTTTTGACACCGTTCCCCACAGCATTCTCCTCAGGAAACTGGCTGCTCATGGCTTGGGCTGGCAAACGCTTCGTTGGGTTAAGAGCTGGCTGGATGGCCGGGCCCAGAGAGTTGTGGTGAATGGAGGCAAATCCAGTTGGAGGCCGGTCACTAGTGGAGTCCCCCAGGGCTCGGTACTGGGACCAGTCCTCTTTAACATCTTTATCGATGATCTGGATGAGGGGATCGAGTGCGCCCTCAGTAAGTTGCAGACGACACCAAGTTAGGTGCGTGTGTCGATCTGCTCGAGGGTAGGAAGGCTCTGCAGGAGGGTCTGGATAGGCTGGACCGATGGGCCGAGGCCAACTGAATGAGGTTCAACAAGGCCAAGTGCCGGGTCCTCCACCTGGGGCACAACAACCCCAAGCAGAGCTACAGGCTGGGAGATGTGTGGTTGGAAAGCTGCCTGTCAGAGAAGGACCTGGGAGTATTGGCTGATAGTCAGCTGAATATGAGCCAGCAGTGTGCTCAGGCGGCCAAGAAGGCCAACAGCATCCTGACTTGTATAAGAAACAGCGTGGCCAGCAGGTCCAGGGAAGTGATTGTCCCCCTGTACGCAGCTCTGGTGAGGCCGCACCTCGAGTACTGTGTCCAGCTTTGGGCCCCTCACTGCAAGAAGGACATGGAGGTACTCAAGCGAGTCCAGAGAAGGGCAACGAAGCTGGTGAAGGGTCTGGAGAACAAGTCTTACGAGGAGCGGCTGAGGGAGCTGGGACTGTTTAGTTTGGAGAAGAGGAGGCTCAGGGGTGACCTTATCGCACTCTACAGGTACCTGAAAGGAGGCTGTAGCGAGGTGGCGGTTGGTCTGTTCTCCCACGTGCCTGGTGACAGGACAAGAGGGAATGGGCTAAAGTTGAGCCAGGGGAGGTTTAGGTTGGATATTTATAGGAACTTCTTTACCGAAAGGGTTGTTAGTCACTGGAATAGGCTGCCCAGGGAAGCGGTCAAGTCCCTGGAGGTCTTCAAAAGACATTTAGATGTAGAGCTTAGGGATATGGTTTAGTGGAGGACTTGTTAGTATTAGGTCAGAGGTTGGACTCGGTGATCTTGGAGGTCTCTTCCAACCCAGTCGATTCTGTGATTCTGTAAGGACACCTTTGTTACACTTGGGAGCTTGTAGAGTAACTTAACTCTTTAAAAAACTGGGCATCCAAACCAAGCAAAGGTTCATAAAGTAGGCAGTACAAAAAGCAGCTTTCTCAATTACTCTGAAAATGAATATCCATTTAAGTACCTAAACCATTTCTAATCACCTACCAAACTTTCATAGCTATAATTACTGAATTTACATTTGCTTACGAATGAACTTTACCATAGTTACTACACAAGTTCACTTCTTTTCTCACTTCTTTTCTCTCCAAAGACACAAGAAATGTATACTGCACAAAAGGTGCTATTTTTCCATAAACAGGTTATGTTATGACTTTAATGCTGCTCCTCAAACAGAACTGCAATTCCAGACTTGTAAACTTGCATATTAAACTGCATTTAACTGGTGCCTCTTCAAACATAAAGATCATGCCTCTATATTAAGCAACACCACTACAGAGTAAGAGGTGTATGACGCTGACGATAGCCGAATGCAATTTATGAAGCTACCAGGCCACATCAGCATAGTGAACAAGCCTGCCTGGCTTCTGAAAGCTCCTATCACTTTCTGAACTCAGCAACATACAAAAAGATCTCCAATGGTCAAGTGAAGAATCACAACGATTCACCCCCATTGTAGGATGTTAGCTCTTCAAAAGCAGACGCAGAAAATGCAGGTTTTGAAATTGAGTCATTTGCCTACAAACTAAAATGCATCTTTTGAGTAGCCAAGCTCTAATTTTAAGTCTCCCAAGGTTTACATTAGGACAGGAATAACATCTTCTCCTGTGCTTTTTAAGAATTATCAGGGGAAAAAAGAAAAATCTGGTCTCTTTTGCTCCTGATATAATCAGCAATACTGTAGAAGGAGCAGCAACATCTTCAGTTTCATTCCCCACAGCTTCTCTGACGGGTGACCCCAGACACGCAGAGGGGGCACAGCTCAAAGCACAAAGCACTGCTCTCTGCAGTGGCTGTAAGGCACACAAAGTTACTCTCCCACTTGCTCTTCCTGCTTGCAGCACCAGATCATACAAATATTCAAATACATTAATTTAAGGAAGAAAATAACTTCTGCTGTCAGCATTCGAAGAAGTGACTTATGCAAGAAACACATGTATAAGCATTAAAAGAAAATGCTGTTTTAACATGCATTACCCTGGGTACAATAATCAATAAAAGACATTTGCATTTCATCATCAAATGAATTTGTCCAGATAACCACATACTTCAAACATGAAGTGTAGCTTGAGGTGTTTTTGTCTTCACTTTGTTTTTTTACCTCAGGAAAGAGCTAGTTACCTACAGGTAAAATAAATAAATAAAGAAAATAAAAAGAAAAAAAACTCACCCTCTAGCAATAAAGAACAGGTCAAAGAAAAAAAATGGTGGGAAGGATGTTGGATACAAAGATTGGATACAAAGACATAGATAATAAACAAAGGAAGAGAGCATGATCCAGAGTCTAGAATCTAAGCTGAATCCTTGTCATTGCTTCCCTGGAGCATGTCACAGAAAAAAAACCCTACAGCTTCTGTCCACTTGAAATTCAAAGAGAGGACCTGTGATATCTGGTCATTCAGCAATACACAGTGAAAGGAGGGAGAAAATAAACACAAAAAGAAAAATCCATAGGAATCAGGAAGGTCTCCCAGTACAAAGATGAGACATTAAAATATGGAAAGAATGTGCAAGACTTCTCATGAGAAGAAGCTTGTTTAAAGGAAGAGGTCAGAATACAGCAACAGAGTTACACCATTTCAATTCGGCCATTTAAAATTGCAGTAGTAAAGGTGCATCTTTTCCTGATAGCTTCTTTACCTGGATTCCCCAATTCTATTCCTGAAGAGAAGGGTACGCACTTGCAGTTATCTCAAAAAGGCTCGGGAAAATGGAAAGTAAGTGGCAAATGTGTGAGAGTCATTCAGCTTGTCATCCTCCCAAAAGACAGAGGTATCACTGCTTAATGAAACAATCTTTTTGTTTAGTAGAAACTTCTAGACAGCTTCTGAAATCTGCATTCCCGCTCCGAAGCAGTGCATTTAATTATGCTAATCAGTCTTGATGAATGGCAGTCTCCAGAGTTTCTTCAGTATCTTCAACTCTAATGAACTGACATCACTTTTGCACCTTGCACAACCTCTCCACAACCCTCAACTTGAACTTTAGCTGCTGCTATACAGTGAGTTAACACTACCAATCACTACGCGTAATGGGATGGAGTACAAAAACAGGTGAAATCCACTTACTAAGGTGAGAAAATACAGAGAAACCTATTTTCTACTAAGAGCTAAGCCTTCACTTTCGTGTTACCTTTCCTCTTTGGACAGATGATCTCCACTCATCTCATAAGCATTTGCAATACTTTCTCACTAACACTCAGACTTTTAATTCTTATGAAGGAACTCATTAGGCAGCTATACAATACTCTTGCTTAATGGTTATTGTTTGGGGTTTTTTCATGTTATCAGCAAACTTGGACATACTATAACTGATATTTGAGCTAGAACAGATTTGTCACGTTATATTACATTAAAAAATACACACAAATAAGATAATCTGTATCTCCCAGAAGTACAAGCTGATTACATAAGCTCCCTCTCAATACCAGAGGCACAAATAAAGTAGGAAAAAATCAATGGTAGCTATAATACTCAGTAACAGTCAGCAACAAACCTGCAGCAAACCATCGAGTGTTCATTTCCTGCTTCCTCAGGCTCTGAGTGGATACTCTGGATGACACCAATACTCTTCTCAACAAAGAACAAGAGTCTGAAGAGCACAGTATAAATTTGAAAGAGAGTATGGGTTTTTCCTATTTTGTTGTTGGGTTTAATCTTTTGTTGTTGTTGTTTTTAATTATTATTATTATTATTATTTTGAATTGCTCTTTGAGCAAGGGTTAATTTTAATTTATTAAGTTGTTACTGGCAATCCTGAGAAAGAAGTGTTGCTCTCTAAGCTATTTATTCTTTATCCTTATAAATGAATGAAAATCAGTCACTGCCATTTTTCCAGTGCAGACACTGTTCCAGCTTTGATCAGGTTCTCTCTCTGAACTGATCACACCCTTACCTCAGGCTCTGCCTATTTTCTGCCAACCTTCCACTGTGGCTTGTATTTTTGAGGCACTGTACCCGGTACTTAACACTGTGGGCATTCCTAACAGTTTGGAAGTATACAAATTTTCTGGGGCCGGATAACAAGAATATTTTGTAGATTACTGTCTGCATCAGTTCTTGGTGTAGTTTAAGGGGTTTTTGCCATACAGTATGCAATGGTTAAAAGAAAGAAAGAAAGATCAAGCTTTAGCACTATAATCACTATTGATTACAGTTTCAATGCAACTCATTATTACACTTCCAGTTTAAGCCAGTGTGAATGAATAAATGCAAACTGAGCAGAAAGTATTGTGAACACATTATTTAGCAATCCTACAGTATTTACAGCAACTTCTTAAGTGTTTGGTAAACATTGATGCTTCAGAAACTGTAAAAGACTAAGGGTGGGAAAAAGCTTAGACGCTTTCAAGAAGAAACAAAGGCGTGGTAGGTTTGGAGCGTACTTCAACACACACTCTAAGACTTCTGTTGCAAAAATACTTATGTAATCATAACCGATGACAAAATCTTTGCAGGTACACCAGGCTGATTTCAATTGCCAATGAAAAAAAATGCAGCTATTTTTAAAAGTGAGAAAGGAAATCAGACGACCATACTGCCTCTCAGAATGGCTTCCAGGGAACAAAAGACTGTCTAGAAAATTGGGGAAATGGCAAATTCATTGGTAGAAAGGTGATAAATTGGTGAAGTGTAGCTTGATATGGAAGAAAGTGAGTTAGAGCCATAAACCCATTGGGGGAAGCAGGCGGTTCTGAAAACACTGCAAATACATTGTTCTTCAAAACGTCTATTCACATGAATTTCAGCAATTAATTCCGTCCTCCTGTTACTTTATTCAAATAGTACAACTGCAAGCTTCTCATCAATGATGTATACAGACAATTATATTACTAGGAGTATCTTACTCAAAAAAAGACAGGGGTGAAAACAAGCAATCAAGGAAGCCTAGTGTGGGAAGAAGCCATTTCTAAAACAGAGGTACAAAATTATTTAGTAAGTTCTAAATGACTCTTGGTTTTCCCAGAACAGACATGCTTTGCTGAAATTTTGTCTGGGATTTCAGTACAGGTGAATCCAAGGAAATTGTGAGGAGTCTCAAAATCCAAGGACATTAAGTGGACACAGTACATTCCTCCTTCACATTATCAATTTTACATTTAAAAAGTAAACTCCTCTATAGAAAGTAACACACAAGGAGTTTACCATAAACCAGTGAAAATCAAGTTGAGGAAAAACAACCAGCTACAGCCCTGTTTTTCTGATGCAACTACTCAAGATACTTGATTTTACAAATAATTCAGTTCCAAGGATCATATTAGAAAAAAATACATTTTTCATTATTTTCATTATAAGATCTTTCACTATTTTTTTCTTTCACTATTTTTTCAGTACGTTGACAGAGTGACTAACAAATAAGTAAACAGCTCAGCAGTGAACAGTGTCTCTATTTGTGACAAGCTGTGCCAAGACTTAGTTAAATTTGCAGTAAGCATGACCATAATACAGAAAACACCCAAGCACAAAGTAAAATGTTGCAAAAAGTAAAAAAACTGCAAGTGGTGGTGATGGTGGTTTGTTAGTTTGTTTAAAAAGAAGAATCCTCAGCCAGCAGCACTTCCCTCAGTCTCAAGGGGATTCTCTTTGAACTAATTAAAGAAGAATTGGACTCTCACAAGGACAAACTCGAAACAATTGAAAAAGCTAGAAATTGTCTCTATTACATAACTTGTCTGACTGATTCCAAATCAAAACACAGGCTGAGTTCCAAACTGGAGGAAAAGGCTAACAGATTATAGTTCCTCTTATTTTCCTGTAGCTTTTAAAATCAAAGTTCTCTGTGTCTAACCTCATTTTATGTTTGCATAGGCAGCTACATCACAGGCCACTGCAAAGTGGTAAACTGTGGAAACAGAAAACACACAAGCTGTACTTAGAATTATCATATTTTAGAAGACTCACTACAACTGACAACCCCAGGATCCAGCAAGTTCTTGACAGAAACTATTTTTCTGACTGAAAAAAAAAAAAATCTCAAAAAGAGGTGTTAAAAATAGTTAAATTTGTACAGGTTTTCTGGAATCCAAGCAGGTCCCAGATGATGAAAGATTCCAAGTCAGAGCAGACTCACTGGCAACACGCTGTGTATAGTAAAGTACCTACAAGTGTTCCATGTTAGTAATACCGTACATGAACCCATAGAGTGGATAATTAATTTTTTAGGTAGCAATCAATGTTCACACACCTCTCAAAATAACCCTGACCAGAGCATGGGACCGCCAGCAAATGCCGTAATAGCAGGCAACAGCATCCCTTCAGAATGTCTCTCATTAAAGCAAAATTTTAGCACAAAGGAATTAAGTCTCCCTACAGATAAAATCTCAGAAGTATGAACCAAATACAAAAACTCCAACCTTTGCCTACACAGGTCTGCAGAACTTGGAACAGCAACATCTCCATATGGTGTAAATAATGACAATTATCACAACAATGCTGTTAGCTGCATAGTATCCCATGTGAGGAAAGAGACCAAAGATTGCAATTATGTATAATCTATTGAAGCAATTTTTCATTTTAATGCAACAACTGGATGACAGTAGAGAGAGCAATTGCTGCTTGCTTTTAATTTGGTCAAGAGAGCTAAAGGAACTAGGCCAGCACCCAGAAAAACACAAAATCACACACTGAAGCACTGGAGAGCAGACAACTAAAAGCACGACCATTTTTCCAAGTATCATTCTGACCTTCTGATCTCATACAAACCAGTTTCATACACCACTGTTGAACTACAGATTTTCCACAGCAGCAAGTTGTCAAAACTTCAGCTCTTTTCAAACAAGTTTATATAAGACTTAAAGCAACGTGAAGTTTACTGTGTCCATCCCTTACTTCTGCATCTCAGAATTTACACCTTTAAGAAAACAAACACAATTCTGACACTGCGCACCTTCTTTACGCTGTCAGGATGTTCCGTACGAAAACCTCTGCATCCCACCAGCAGGAGAAGGATACAGAGTGCTATCCACCTTGGGTCTGTATTCAGCATTTCTCTCTCTCTCTCTTTCCCTTTCCTTTTATTTATTTATTTATATATTTTTTTTAAAGTTTCCATTCCAGTTTCCATCCCACCCTGAACTCTACTACTGACAAGTTGACAGATGCAGACAGTTTCATACCTAGAACTAAGGACAGTTATAACCGTTATTAAAAATTTCGAACTTAAGCTACTCTGGAAAGCCTATGGTTAATGCAAAGTGTACTTTCTGGTCCTAATCCAGTGACAAGTGAACGTTTGTCCATAGCATAGCACTGCCAGATTTCAGCACAATTCATTATAAATTGCACTCTCTGTTCATGGAAGGCCAACATTCAGAAGAGAATGAAGCTTTGCAGTTCAGATAGGGAGATATTAACAAGGCAGCTGATGGTCACGAAGGTCAGCAGTAACAGGAAAAGTACTGACTCTGGACTGAAAAAAAGGAAGGAGATAAAAGGAAGAGCAGAAAGGGCTCGTGTAACTTCTGTTAACTGTATGTCTGGCTCTTCTGAGTGTAAACACCACCTGAATTCTAGGGTCATGATGCATCACGACAAAAGACAAATTACATTTCAATTAAAAAAAAAAATCAATCAAAGATTTAGTAGCTATACCATTAAGACTTTTTTTTTTATTTATTTCTAACGCTGTCTATTTTTGTCTGCTATTAAAAATAAAAGACTTAGCAAAGGAAAAGAAATAAAACAACCGTTTTGAAGCAGGCACTGCAGTTTGCTCGTTCCTTTGTCACAGACATAAGGCCCTCTCGCTTTACTACTACAAAAGAAAGTTTGTTATTTTAATAGAAAAGAGAAAATTGAAGAAAAGAATAAGAAAAATAGATTGCTCTATACAAAGATGCCTGTACATGAGTAATTTTACAGCAATTATAAAGACCTCTGTGAAACCTTTGTGTAGTGCAATCAGTGCAGCTGGGAACCAACCTACGTATAATTATTTCCAAATAAGTTTGTGGTTTGTTTACAGAAGGTTGTTTTTGGATTCCCGAGAGCAAGCCAGAAAATCAACTCAGAAAAGCAGAACTGCAATAATACAGAGATCAGGCAGATGAAAGCTCACACAACAGGCTACTTTTTCTTAAGAACCCCAGTAAATTCTCAGTTTCGGTCTTTGTTCAAAAGTTATCCACACAACTAGCCTGCATTTGACTTCTCTTTGCACTCCTGGTACTTGTGCAGATCTCCTAACCCGGCAACGCCCCCTCACCCCACAACTCCCACACGGCCAGAGAACAGCCCGAGGGAACCGTGTGATCTCACCTTTCATTTTGACAGTGGGAGAATTGGGTCCAGCTGATTGCTTCCTCCATCCTCTCCAGTTCTGGCAAAGGCTCTCTGCCTCTGAGATGAAGGAACAAAGAGAGTCCTCTTCAAAGTGATCAGAGTCTTCAAAAGAAAACCTCTCCCCGTCCTCCCACTCGGCAAACATGAGTTCCATCACATCCGACAAGCAACCAGGGGGAAAAAAAAAAAAAAGAAACAGAACTGCTCGCTTTAACAGGTGGATGGGCTTGAGGACTCGTGTAATGCTTAAAATCTCGATCCCGTTCAGATCCCCATGCTACGGTACCAGGAAAGCAAGTGTTGTCTTGAAGTGGGAGAAGCAGGAAACCATCGCAAACTAACGGGGGCTTGTAAAAAATCCCAGGAGACAAGTTTCGCTTTGTTTAAAAAAAAAGTTTTTTTAAAAAAATAACGCGTACGTCCGCAACGTGTGTCGGAGCCCGGAGGTGTGCTTGGGGTGTGCGGAGGTGCTTCCAGCGCGTGTGACACGCGGAGCCTGGCCACCTCCAGCGCCGGGCGCCCCCGAGCCGCTGTCCCGCGGGCGCCGCCGTCCCTGAGCTCGTGCTTTGCTCACTCTCAGTGCACCAAGAGCCACCCGGCGGCCCCGGGCCGGGGAAGCGACGCCTGCGGGGCGGGGGCCAACTTCCCCCGGGCTGCCCGGCGCCGTAAAAACGCCCCCGGGGCGGGGGCAGCGCGGCCTCCCGGCGGCTCCGCACCGCCACCGTCACCGGCGGCCGGCGGGCAGCGGCTCCGGCCTCATGGGGGCGCGGGCGGCGAGAGCCCGGCGACGGGCGCTGGGGCCGGCCGCCGCCGCGGCTGGATCCCGCGCTCCTAGGGGCCCATAGCCGCCGGGGCCCCGTGCGCGGACGCCCCCTCCCGTGCCCGGCCCGGCGGCGCTTCGCGGTCCTGGCGCGGTAACGGCGGCGGCGGCGGCGGGTGGGTGCCCGGTGCGGGCACCAAGATGGCTCCGCGCTTCCCAGCTTCACCTGCGACACCCCCCCGCCAGCTGAGCCCCGCTTCCGCCGCCGCGCTTCCGGCTTCCGCCGCCAGGCGGCCGCGCGGGGCATGACGGGGACCGGGAGGGGGGAGCTCGGCTCGCTGAGGGGGGCTCCGAGCGAGGTGCCCGTGAAGGGATCCCCCTCGGTGAAGGGCGTTCGCCTTCTTTCTGTGCTTCCCCTTTTAAGATAACCAGAGGGAACTGGGGGAGCATAACGCGCTGAAACACGCCTCTTGTCCCCCAGAATAAACCACAAATAAGTCACCCGAGGTAGAAATAACAGTTACACTCACCTAAACAGAGATGAAGGATACGCTAGGCTGCCCAAACACCACTTACAGTTGGTGTTTTGTTTTTTAAATACATTTTTTAAGAAAGAAAACTGAGTTAAAAAAATAAAAACATGAGGGAATACTGCTCGCACAGGAATAAATAGAAGGAGCTGTATTGAAAAATAAGAGTCAAACCGCACCAACCTCTTGTCTCAGGCCAAAAAATCCCCTTTCTCTCCAACAGAACCTGAAGGAAGGAGGCAGGTGCCTCAGGAGCTGGAGGAGTCTGAACAACTCTGAAATTAAAAATAAGAAAGTACCTCCCATCCCAGTTACGTGAGGAGTTACATTAGGTTTACACATCGTACCTACACTGAAAGCAGAAGGTTTTATTTTGAGCTTTTTCTAAAATTCTGCTTTATTTTAGAGACCTATTTAATTGTTTCATTGTGAGAGTAGGCTGGTGTAAAACCTAATGGTAAGTTTTCTCTATAAGTTGAATAAGTGTCAGCTGAGCAACCGCAGGCTGGACCTGCATCTTCCTTCATGTACTTGTACAGGGAAGAAAAAAAATAGGAAAAGAAGAGCTAAAAACAAAACAAAACAAAACAAATAGAGTATTAGGAAACTGAAGCGCCCTTTCTGAGAACACTTAGGGTGTCACTCATCTTAATTCACCTTAGTACTCAATCCAAAAAAAAAAAAAAAAAAGATGAATTCTTGTAGTGGATCTCTAGAGATACCCCTTGGACCTGAATTATAATGCTTACTAGTATTTAAGATCTCAAACACAGAAACGTGCATTAATAAAATGTCCATGAACTGTAAAAAGTATGCTTACCTGTATAAATGTCATATCCTTCAGTGCTTCCTACAGGAAAAAGGGAGCAGTCCACAGCTTAATCCTCAAATCTTTCTCCTAGACTTCATCTATCTTAATATGCTGCTTGTCCAAAGTGGCTGTTCTAAAAATACTTGCACAATTCCTTTAAGGGATCTTCTTGAGGAGTTATCTGAGGTAATAGATACATGATAAATGTATTCACTGCATGTCTTTTTACATAAATCGGTTTTTTTTGCTAAATAAACTCTCACAACGCTAGTAGCCTCCCTGTGCTTTTTTCTCAGATATAGTTTTGCCAACAGGCTGCCTGTAAACATTTTTATTTCACAGGAAGAGCTCATTCATAGTCATGCATACATGCTTATGGCGTATCTGAAGGGTGGTATTATCCCTACTAGTCTGTTACACAAGAATGTATGTATTAAAACCTGTTAAAATCAGTTCAGGAGCTCTGAAATTCATCTTTTGGGAGGGGAAGGGGTGTGGAGCCTAGAACCTGTTTTTCAGCTAGCCAGAAATACTATTAATTAACAATAGTTGCTGTAATTACCCTGTGAGTTAATGACAGTCAGTCAGGTAGTTAGGTAATTACTGTCCCTTTTTAGAGTGTGCAGGGGCAAACAGAAAATGGTATTCTTTAGAACCTGGTGATTTAGAGCTTCAAGCAGGGTAAAATGCTTTGCCCCTAGTTCTACAAAGTCAAAACGTTTAGACCTTGGCTCCATAAAGATAACAATGATAGGATACTTAACATCTTCAAAAACACAATGGCAGGGTGTCAAATGCTGACTCTACTGATAGAAAGTTGTCTGAAGGAGTTATCTTCATCAGTTTGACCCTAGCTGGTACCCTATTCTTCTCCACACTTGGTACCTCACCGTCCTGCCCAGGGGTTCCTTTCCATTTTCAATGATATGAGGCTTAGGAACCTGAATATCAATTCTCTCTCTCTCTCTCTCTCTTTTAGATTAAAAAAGTGGATTCAGAGGTACTCTCTCACTCAAGAATTTACCAGAGTTGGGGCTTTGTTAAGCTCCTACCAAAAGACTTCAGTTAAGGTTATCTATCTCAAAATGCAATACGATAACTAGCCATTGGGAAACAAACAAACAAACAAAACCTAATCAACCCAAATCTGGCAGGCTTGAAACAACAGTGGGTCACAGTGCAGAGTGCAACTCTGAGGATTATCTTCAACTTTCTGATGAAGGACAATTTTCCTCAGACATAGCCCACAACAATCTTACCAGACAGAGGTACCAGAGCTGTTTGGTTTGGGGAGGAAGGAACTCCCATGCACAGTCCAATATGACGGTTTGAAGAAAGATGCAGTTTGCCACAAAATCTGCGCTCAGATGCTTGTGTAGACACTTCAGGGACCTGAACCAATGGCTCACAAGAAGACCATCAATAATGAACTATTCTGTTTCATGGCACAAGGAGGATTATCTCTTTTTTAACTAAGATGCAGAAATAATTCCTAAATTCAACAGTATGTGGTTTCCCCAAGTTCAAGGACAATTTTCATCCTCCAATGGGAAGAAAGAATACCATGACAGAAGAGACTATGGAGGGGCAGGATCATACTTCCAATGTCAAGTATCTGAATCAGATGCTACAAGAAGATGCCTAGCCTCTAGAAAGTATGGATACCACTACTCCCAACATAAAAGCTTTGCTTAGTGTGTCCTTTCATTGATTTGGGAATTTGGAATGGTTCTGTTTTGTCTTGTTTTGTTTCTGGGTGTTCTGCCAAGCACCAGGCTCTTTGCCAAGCAGCAGCTCTCAGGCTCTTCACTCCCACCACTTCTGTCTGAGTGTGTACTTCTGCTGCATGCCGTGCTCCCAGACTGGTGTCACGGCCACCTCGGCAGGGTATGCCCACCATGCTCTCTCCTCAGCCTTAGTATGGCATGCAGTGCTGCCCTGCCTCAGGTATTTCACATACCTTCTGCTGAACTTCCTGTGGCTGGTGTAGCTGACAACTCTTAGATGAACAAATACACAGAAAGGACAAATTGAATTTCTACAGTGGGCACAAAATTTCATATAACAAAGCAATGCCCTTTTACTACAGAGTTGCTGCCTGTTCCTCAGTGCTGAATACAAACAAAACAAAGAGGTAAAAATGGCTTTTCCTGTTTTCACCATGTTATTGGCTGGTTAGTGCCTGGATATAAATGGCATCCTGACAGTTCTGGTGCTTCTCCCAAGACTTTTCCCCATGTTACAGCTAACATCAGTAGCAGGTTCTTCTTCCAAGGGACCTACTATACACTTCCCCACAATGCAAAAAAGTCAACGTCTTGTAGAGCGCTTGGCAGATGGGCAGAGGCAGGACACCATGCGAGCCATGTACCAGGCAATATGCTGTACCACCTAACAGCAAGTTCTGTCTCATATGTCCCTTGGTAATCTGACAGAAAAGTTGTCGTACACTGATACGCAGATGGATCAAATTTGTACTGCCAAATGAGCTGTTAGTGCACAGCACCAGCAGTAATTAGAGAGACACACCTTGTTGATAATGGAAGTTCTGATGGTTTACATTAATAGCAGTCTGGGTCATGAGTTTTGATACACTGCAGAGAATCTCTGCCCTATGAGAAAGCAGAAATACCTGAAGGTATCACAATATTTTATGGAATGTTGCATGAAAGAAGGGTTTGACCTGCAGGAACAGTGCTTCACTGGTAAGGAAAAATGATTTAGAAAATGGTGGGAGTCAAATAGAATCTAAAAATACAGCTGAAATTTTAAAGCGTGTTTTGACAGTTAAAAGGAGATGAAAGTAGAGCAAAATAAGAAACTGCAGATTTTGTCCACAAAATGAAGAGATAACTAGGGGTGAGATTCTGCACCCTGACATGACCAGTTGTAGGACTTGAAATAGCGTTAATAGGCAGGGAGATACTTATGGCATAAGCCTACTACTGCTCACTGATATCTTTTGTCAACGTTACATGCAACACAATACTATTAGCTTTTACCAGAATCCAGAAGAAAACACAAGTTGCAACAAGAAAAGACAGAGGACAGAAGAAATGGTAGAGAGTTTTACTAATGTGATGTGCTTCAGATTATAAGGGGGCTTCAGCACATTATGTTTACCTATATTAAACTGGAGCGATCCTCATTCACATTCTTTCTCCTTCCAGCTTTCACGTATCACAAGTTGCAGAAATTTCCAAATAAATCTTGCTTCCACTTTCTCAAATATCACAGGCTGAAAGCATGAAAGAGGTGATGAAAGTAAGGAGGCAAGCAAAGCAGGCAAACAAATTTGCACTTCTATCTTAAAATGCACATCAGGAGACTGAAAAAAAAAAAAAAATGTCTTCTGGCCTGTGCAGACCAGATTTGGGTGTGTTCTTTCTCTGGGCAACATGAGGGAACGCAGGGGTGATTGCTAGCTTCTCCTTGAGAAGAGCTATGGCTTGGAAAGGCACAGTTCATAAACACTCATTCATCTTTTTCCAGTCAATGTATTGCATGAGACAAGCATGCATTTTCCCTTGTGGATCTCCCAAAAGACAGAAGCCATAGTCACTACTGAGGAGGCCATGAAAAATAGTATCTGATGATTTCATCAGTGCTCTGCTAGGAGGACAGAAATTCAATAAGAAATTCTGCAGAGATGACAAAATTGCAACTAGGATGTTTTTTTCCTTTACAGGGATGTATTTTTTTTTAGCCTCCTTTTTTATTTCAGAGGAGCAAAATTACTGTTCAAAATTCTTTTGCATCTCTTACACGCAATTTTCAGAATGCAGCATCTCATATCAGAAAGACATGCACTCACACATACCCTGAAGCAGAATTGCAACATTTACATTTGTTTCCTGTCTTAAAGTCTCACCAGGGACTGCAAATCAAAGAGAGTCTGTTTTGCACCCCAGAAGTGTCTGCTTTTCACTGATGAGTCATGTGGTACTCTACCAGTCACATCCAGTGTGTTTGTATTTCTCAGCACACAGAAAGTAAAACACACCCTTGGTATGGCTGGATTTTAACAGTCTCAGTAACAAATAAAGCACTCTTGAGATTATATCACTGCTAATGCAATGAGACCCAGCTGTTCAGCTACATTCTGAATCTGCAAGATTTCATTGTCTTTCCACATGCAGTCATGCAATCAGAAATGACAAGTAAAGGCAAATTTTTAAAGCACACGTATGGCTTTTTTTCCAAGTAAAACATTGGTTGTGCAGAACTGTGGTTCTTGTGCTCTGGCATCATGACATTATGGTCAACTGCAGATAATTTTTGTATCTTAAGTTCCTGTTCCTTGGAAAGTGATGGTGATAGGACAGCAGTCTGTTCTGAAAAATCGCTTCTAGAAGATCACTTTTTCATGATATACCAATCACTGTTAATAATAAATATCAAATATCTCCAGAGAAATCACAACCAACCACCACTGTTATTTACTTCAAAGCACTGGGACTGGAGAACAGATAGAGCAAATGTTGTTATAACACAAAATAAGGGACAGCACACAGCCCATTCTCATTTGATCTGCATTTAACTACACAAGTGCCTGTGCAAGAAGGACAGAGCTTTCTCAGACACTGAATACAGTGAAGCTGAAAGCAAAACTACCATGAGGAATCAGAAGCTCTGGAAAACAAGTTCCCTCCATTTGGATTGAGCAGTTTCCAATCCTTAGTTAATCCTATTCACAGGAGAATTTGAACTGATAGTGTCAGAGGTTCTCTCTTTGAAATTGTATATAACGGGAACATATGCCTAATATTAAAGCCTTATTAAAAAATGAATTCACTGTTTGTGAGATGAGTTACTGCTACATACATGGAAAATGGAGTCATTAGGGGGACACTTTGCAACAGCTGTTAAAATTATTGTTGTAATGCAGACCACAAGGCTGAGGTCTCATGTATGAACTATTATGCTTCAGAAAGCATAAGATGCTGTTTATAGATAATGATGTCTGTAAGGATTACTGAGCATATTTAGTCTAGCCTCTTGTATTTCAAAGGTTACATGTGTATATTCCTCTTTCTCTTACAGTAACCTATAGGAGCATTTGTTTTCCTTTTCACACATTCTTCGTCCTTCTACCATTGCCCAAGCTGTCTGGCAGGATCTAATATTCAATGTAAATTCACAGACAAATTAAAGAAGTAGCATCAAGCTAAAAGGAACTGCAAAGAGATGTTCTCAATTTCTCAGAGAAAAACAACTGTTAAACTGCTAGTTTGTTTGTTTGTTGTTTGAGACCACATTTGGATGTTTCCTCAGCTAAAGTGAAAAAAAAATGTGAACGCAATAATCTCTCTGTCTTTTGTGGTTAACACATTTGATATCCCATTTATAGAAACCTAGCAATTGATAATTCAGTTTGTCTAGAGAAAGTATTGCCCTAGCTAGTAGTGTTACATACTTGAAAGCTTTCTAAGTACTCTGAAAAGTAGGCATTAAGTCCCTAGCTTATTTTGATTTCAGTCTGCTGAGAAATAATCAACGTTCCTAAATATGATATTCCTTCTCTATCAATCTACAGTGTTAGAAATCAAAAATGGTAGTCAAAGAAAAAAAAGAGGTGCTGCATTAGGTGATTCTCAGCATGCCCTTGTTGCAGAAGTCAGGTTTCTACCTTTGTTGTTGAGGGTACAGTCAGCTGACTGGTAAGCAAATGATTACTGTTAGGGAGAAAAAGGATGTCCATTGATTGATGTCAAGCCCTATATTCACTATTCTGCTATATATGTAAGCAAATATTGGCTAGAAGAAATGATCCAGGAAACTTAGAGTAACCTTGCTCTACTTTATGTGCTTCTTACATCTTCAGGAAAGGAAGTTTTCCACATGCTATGAAACCTGCTACTTCAGACAAAAGTGGCCATAGCAAAATTTGCAGTGTAGGTGTCTCTCAGCACTTTAGTCCTTCAAAATACAGAGATTAGGCACCTTAGCACTTAAATATTGGAATAACAGATGATTCTGAAGTGCAATAACAGCACTACTACAACATTAAATAGATAGTAGTCTATCCATTTCTGCACAGATATTTCTCAGGAAAATAATCTAACCTCATAGTTAGTGATGTGACTTTTTTTTAAATTAAAAAAATGTAATTAATGTTATATTCCATCAGAAGTTTAAGAAGCCAAGTCAATTTAATGTAAGGTTTTCTCTTACTAAAAATGTCATGACCACACACTAGCACTTCATTTAGGAAAACATACTTTGAGTATTATATTCACAAGCACAAGTGAGGGTCACTATATAATGTTTAGCTATGCAACATGTTTGGGGGAGACATTAATACAAATACTGTGCAGTACATGATGACTGAAAATTACCTGGGCTGCTGTACCCTGGATCTCAGTCACTTTTCTGTTTCTGTAAAAAGTGAGGGAGAAAATATTCTTTTTCTTAGACCTAACTGACAAAGCAGGATCTACTGCAGGGTGCTCTGTAAATACAAATTGGTTGACCTTTAAAATCATGCGGATTCTTATAAGTAGAGTGCTTTTATTTCTTTTTTACCTGCAAATGTCATAGACCAGATCCATTCAGGAAGCAAGCTCTTTGAACTAGATTTCTCCCCCGTTAAGAGACTTAGGGAGCCTAGATTACTTCAGCTGCTTCTATTTTCAGCTTTCTTCTCTAGGTAGCTGACCAGTCTGTAGAAGGCACTGAAGGCTGTTTTTTTAAGCTGACTCGGAGCCTACTATCTTTTTTAGGCAGATCTTCATTTCCAGCCATGTACCTGCAAAATGTTGTGACAAATTCCTGTAAAATTCTGTCCAATACTTTAATGCATTTCCCAAAGTAATTTTACATCTTCTTGGGGTAATAAAAGTAGATTTCTGTAATTCTATTATTGCAGTTGTCCTCTCAGTTGGTGTTAAATCTAGCAACCTACTATTGAGGATAAATAGTAGGAATTTAATGAATAGAAGCATGTGCTTTTTTTATTTCACCAGGTATCTTGTGTGAGTACACTCCTGTTTCAACTGAGAACGGTGCCCCAACTGAAACAGCACATTCTGCACCCCTCCACCAAGTGTCAGCAACAAAATTGCATCAATTTAAATAAATTGGTAAACCCCTGTAACTGCAAAGACAAACCCTGTATGACAATAAAGATTTCTCAAGTCTTAATCAACCTAGCTGTGGTTTAAATATTTGGAAAGTTGAAAGAGTTTCTGTTGAGACCTCAGTAGTTGTGACCAGGACCTCCCTCTCCTTAGTCTTGCTGGAGATCATGAAATAGTCAGCCTAAAGTAAGAGAGCTTTCCTCTGGTGCACTTGGTTTCTGGTTCTATAAAAAATAATCAAACGCAAAGCGTGCAGACATCCAAATAGCACACTTGACCTCTCTTAAACAGGTCTCTATCCCATGATCGGAGGTTATAATCCTACTTGATCTCCAGCAAGCCTGTGCATGCAAGGGAGAGTGGAAAAATAGCAAGAAAGAAGTAATCTTTAGAAGTACATTTTCTTCTCTGCAGCCAGCTCAATTTTATACAGGGCAGATTAATTAAACCACAAGGAAGAAAGTTGTTATTTTTGTTGTTGTTCAAAGGGCTTTTTGTTCTACTTTTGAGTAGGAAATAGCACAAAAATGTAAACTTTTTAAATGGTTTCTGCTGAGCTGTCCAGCTACATTTCCATCAAAAATCTCTCCCAAACTCTCTACCGTGACAGTGAGGGGCCTCACTACCCAGGCTAGCATACCATGCAAATGGGACAGCAAGTCACTGCTTGACACCTTCTCATGGAAACATCTGACATCTACCCACTGCTGGCCTGGGAGCCACAGGGCTGGCATGGGCTTGGGTTGTCAACATGTTAGCAAGGGCTTCACAGCAGGATTAATTTGTTGCAATTTTAATTCCTGCCAGTTTGTTTTTCCTGTGGGGCAGCAAGTTCATGTGAGCCCAGCACTGAGCTACACCTGTTTCCAGCTCAGCCCTGTGAGCCAAAGCTGCCATGATGACTGTGCGAAGGCCAGCACAGATAGTAGACAGACAAAAGAAACAAGGCTTTTTGTTTGGCTGACATCAGAGTAGCACAGCTTCTCTTCTGGTAAAGCTGATTCAAAGCAGCTACATCTTCCCTTCAGAAGACAGGGTAGTTTTGAAAATCTGTTAATATAAAGGTACCTTTTAGTTTTTGGCAGAATGTGATGGATTTGAAAAGCAGGGAGGGGAAGATCAGGTCGTGGCATCAGGGTTTCACCAAATTGTTTGAATTTGTCTGTCCTACTCCTGTCCCCATCAGCACCTCTAAAATCCAAGGTTTTTCTAAACATAAATGATTCAAGATGGATCATCCGCTACTTAAAGACCCATGTAGCCACCTCTGCTTCCTCTTTTTTGTTTTCACACAAACACAATCCTATTGCAAATCCAGTTCTCTTACCAATGCTAGATATCCCCCTGTGGAAATGCCAGGTTTGTTGAAGAGTGGCACAGCATCCAGCCCAGCAACCTAAGGTTGCCTGAGCAGCCTGCCATCTTCCTCCATTAGGAAAAAGGAATTTGTATTCAAGGTTTATTATTATTATTATTATTATTATTATTATTTAATGTCAGTGGTAAGACCTGAATGCTTTTCTTCCTCGCTTAATAACTCTGGTAGCTATCCTAGTTAGAAAACTGCATGGAGTAAAGCCCTGTTTTCTCCTGATTTCTTACATCAGTTTTGAAATCTGAAGTATCTTACAGCTGACAATCTGAAATGAGCACCCTCCTCCCAAGCCTTTGTACAACCCGAAGGCAGAAGTCAAGTTCTTTAATATAAAATATGAGACCTGACAGACTCGTAACCTTAGCTTCGGTTTTGACATTGTTTCTTTCCCAAACAACTACTATGTGCTTTGGAACTTACTTGGTGAAACAGCTCTCACTGATGTTTGAAAGGCCGTCTAAAATGCACGCAACTCTGCTTCACCCTTGATACGCGTTGGCTGTTCTCGCAAAACCTCAGCCATGAGCTCTCAGCTTCTCACAGGGAAGAGAGTAAATATAAGTAGGTGTGCAAAAACCCTAAGTAAAAAATGAAGCAAGGGAGGTGTTAACCACAAACAGCTCTCTCTTCAGTGAGTGCATACTGGTTCCCAACAGCAAGAAAGAGACCGTATGCACAAAAAAATATATGCTATAATACTTAGAGTCTGCAGGCATTGCTACACCAAACCCCCATCTAATCATAATGACTTGGGAAAGTCACTGTAGTAGTGGGTGAGTTACTTTTCAAAGCAGGCGTTTTACACAATGCTACAGATTTCAGTTTTGGAGGTTGGCAGGGGGAGAACAGTGTTCTTGCATCAGTGTTGCATTCAAATTGCATTTTGCTTCCACTTTTCCAATGTTTGGCTTTGATCCTTCATCTGGTGATATATGAATCCTACCCTGGAAGGAGACAAAATCATTTCTGAACAAGTTTGTTCAAAACTAGTATGTAAAGATAACAAGAGCAATGAATTATGAAGCTGATACATAAAACCCTGTGTTGAATTTTAAGTGCAATTAATTGATTTGCTGATACCCTTCACCTGTTCCAAATGGCCATAAAACATGGCACTTAAAGAGCTGTTGCATTTTGTTTTTATGGTAGCTAATATGATACTGACTTTAAAACGTTCTTTCACACATTAAAACTGCCCCAAAAATATCATTAACACAAATATTTAATTAGCATAATTCAGTGCTGAAAAAAAAATACCAAAAACCCCACAAACTGAAACATGCCCTTGGAACAGGTTCCTTTATTAAAAATAAGACAGAGCCCCACACAGTCACAGTATAATCCATTTATTAACATATCTTGTGAGCCATTGGTGTTGATCCAAGGGACACAACAGTTTTGGCAACAGCCTGATTTTAGAGGTACTCAGCCCGCAGTTAGTAGAAAGAGGTTTTAATAGGACTGAGTGGGCTGAGTGTTCCTCCTTGATCTAGGGAATTAAACGTTTTCCTGAATAATTAAAAATAAAGCCCAAGACATTGGTCCAGGTTGCAACACCTTATTCCACAGGGAGCTGTCCCAGGCTGGTAACCACCAGGGGCTCTTCTGTTCCTGTGTCCACATTCTCTAGGTGCAAGAAACTCCCAGCAAATCTATCAATAGGATGTCACTTACAGTTCATCTGCCAAAAGCTTTCCGTATACACATAAAAAGTTGTCTTCAAGTGGATGATGGATCATCACAGCTTCAGGATATTGGTTTCAGAAAGGAAGGCAGATAGACAGAAAGCAAGCCTAGTTCTCCTACCCCCTGAGAAAGCAAATATCCATGTTCCTGTCTCCTAGACAATCACTCCACTAATATCTTTGAGGAATTGATCTGCTATTCTCTGCTATAACGGTACAAGGATTGCAAGAGTAATTGACATCCCATCCAAGTTCATAAACAGCTGCCTGATTAATTATAACACAGAACAACTCCTGGAAATCCTCTGAACAGCATTCAACTGCAGGAATAGGTTAAATCTTTAACCCAGCTTCAGCTGGCCAAAGCCTGGGTTGGTGTCAAGACAGGGCAGATGAGGGTACCCAGGCAGGCACTACGGGTCAGGACAACACCAGCACTGGGTCAGCCTTTGCAGAGCACCAGGGCATTCTCTTAGGAAGAGGGGTAACTGGAACATTAATAGCTGCTCCTTAGATGCTTAACATAGACACCACCTAGTCACCTGTGTCTTTCTCACACAACCAGCATGTACCACACTGCTACAGGAACTTGTCTCACAAAGCATTCCCATGGCACAGTGCAGTTGCCAGCAGGAGTAACTGAGCTGTCAGCTCCTAGAAGTGCTGGAAGGGCATCAGCCTCATCCAACTAACACTGATAAGACAGACTGTCTCAGTCCTACAGGTATGTCAGACACAGACATCAGGTATTCTCTGCCCAGAGCTGCGTTATGCTCCGCAGACATACCTACAGCAACTGCTCTGAGCTCAGAGGTGCTGCTGCACCTGCCAGAGACAGGGTAAATTGACCTTGGCTGGTTTTCTCCCCATTGTAGCTGCCACCAAAACTACACCAGCAAGTTTAAAGTTAGCTCCAGTATACATACATAATATACATACAGTGCTGAAATCACTTACAGCATTGCCTGCTATAGAAAATAGTACTGAAAATAATCAGTAGATTATTTTCTCAAACCGCATTCAGTTCTTGTTACCAAAGCTTAAACACCATCAGAAAGAGAAGACATGGAGAGACAGTTAGCATCTTATCCGATAGCTGGACAGTTTGAATTGAAGAGAAACAGAGAAGCCACAGTTTTAGGAAGGGAACTATCTGTAAAGGATGACAATATAAAGCAAGGCCCCTTATTTCCTCTTACAGCTGAGAACACAAGGATAGATGGGATTCAATGAAAACAAAAGGCAATTCATTCTGGAACTATAAAAAGAAACAATGTGCTACGGAATATAAAATGATGTTGGTTCTCATTGCCAGAAAATATTGAGGCTTAGTTGGATTAAATAAGAGATTGAGCATTTATATGGAAGATGAAATTTGGTTAAACAATTTTTTAAAAGTTAGGGAGATGAACTCTGACATTCAGGAAAAATTAAATTAAAAGAAAATAGTGCACAGTGTTTGTGCAATACCTAGAAATCTGAGTATTGTACTTTTATTTTAATCATGATAGCAATGCAAGCAATTAACTTAAATGGGCCAGGAACAAAATTTCCCAAAAGAGAAGGTTGTTAAAACTTGCTCAATACAAATGCACAAGCACTATCCTTTGAAATGTCTGCTGCTGGGCAACGTTAGGTACAAAATACAAGCTGGAGTAGCTGAGCGCTGCTCATCCAGACAATTCCAATAAGCCCAGTAGCAAAGCACGTGAGTTTGGCTTGGGCCACAAAGAGTAATAGTGGTGTTCTGAAACAGGTCAGGACAACTGAGGAGAGTATTTGCAGGCCTGCATACAGTACAAGTAAGGTGTGAAATTAGATGGAGATAAGATACTTCCTCCCTTCCTCCTGGCTCCTGCAGGACTCACAGAATGATAGCTACAATGACTCTCACAGCTTCCACAGTGACAAAATCCAAGATAAATATTTTGAGCTGGAACATGGGAATCTCAGAATCCACTGCCAGGCCTGTGTCTCATAAGTGTTACATGGCAATTTTTAATAACTCCTGAACAGCAACCAGTAGGCTTAAGGAAATAACCCTACAGTTTCAATCCTTTCTATATTTCTATGCCTTTTTGGGTTATAGGTATGAGCTGCAAGATCAAACCAGGTTAAACTAGATGTGTAACAGCTCTAAAGGCACCTTCAGCATTCCAGTTTGGGAGGCTGTAAATTAAAGCCAAATCCCTCTCTATTCCCAAACAGGTACTGCTACTGCCAGTGTGGAACTTGGGGTTTAACCCCCTGCAAGACAAGAGGTCTGTAACATAATTGTCCTCGGTCCTCTTGTTGTTTTAATTCCCGGGTGATAAGGAACAGTCTTCAGTTTGTATCTTAGGGACCCTCTGCCAGCAGGTGTAGGACAACCTAGCCAGCATGGAGCCGAGCACGGCACTCCTGAAGGACCAAGTCTGACTCTTCAAACAGGGTTATCAGCACAAGCAGACTGCAGACATTCAGCCCCACGAGAAGAGGCACCAACAAATCAGATCAGTCTCAAGTGCCAATTCGCAGGAGTTCTTACACTGCATGTTTTAGAGACTGCTACAATGCTTTTTTTAACATAAAGTTTCCAAGCAGGTATTTAAACAGCCCATTGCAGCAGTTGTAACCCAACTGTCTTGTAATCTACTGGAAGAGAGTAAATGCAACTGTTTGGTTTAACATTCACAAACAAAAACCAGACACCTCGCCAGGTCAGCACCTTTAGATTAAGCTACTTTATAGATGACAGATGAAAACTTTAGGCAATCACTGCTAGCTGAATCCAAGACAATTTCTAGAACGCTGTCGCCAGCTGTCCTATGAGATGACATGGCTAATCCACAGACCATACTCTGCCTTCCGTTCTCACCTTGCTAATCCCTAGGTATCAAACATATCAGTGCCTGGAGTTCACACCTCCCAGACAGCAGCGCAGTGTCTGACCCAGTCAGTGCCTACACCATGGTGCATGAGTGAGCCCAAAACATGCACATTCGGCATAAGTTCCACATGCTCTGTACCATTTTATGAGTCCATGTTTGGATCATCAGTTATGCAGCAAAGCTGCTGCTGAACAGACTTCTCTCTGTCTTGGCCACACAGCTAGAACACACTGTTGTGCATTGCACAACTGTTAACACACTCAGCCCCTCTATTTGCATATTTTTCTGCGCACTCAAGAAAAATAAATTAGCTTCCAAAAGTAAGGAAGGCCTAAGAGGAGGAAACTATTCACTTGTTTTGATAAGAGGGAAGGAAGAAATTGAAGTATTCAACAACCCCTGTCTTCTCTCAGTATTTTTTCTGTGCAGGCTGAAAGGTCTGAGCCTAACCTATAGCTTGATGGCACCGCTCTCATACTCTTAAGCCAGTGTACTTCCTCTGAGAGGAATTAAAAGAGAAATAGTGCAGAGAGAAGAGGGGAAGCATAGTCCAAAGGTTTCAAGAATAGCACACACTTCAAAAAAGCAGGAAGCTGCTTTGCAGCACACTTACTGTTCTACACCTCAAGCAAATTACTCACTCCTTGTGTTTGTTTTGTATCTATATCCCAGAGTATTTCCATGTTTCATGGGAGAACTGCAAACACAGAGATGTTAAAGACTAAGACCACAAGTAAAGGGCAGTTAAAAACTATGATGAATAAGGAACATAGAGAAAGTCCCTGCCATGCTGTTAAATTGTCTCAACACCTGTTTGAGATTAACATTACATTTGGATTTAAAGAAAAGTAACATGTCTATTCAGCCTTTTGGGGTCACATTTTTAAATTACAGTAATCACGAGGGCAAGAAAGCCATTTTCTCTTAAAAATGAAGATTTACTCTCACACAAACAACTGATTCCAGGAGATGCTACTTTATGGAAAAAAATAAAACCAAACCAAACACCAAAGAATCACTGTATTGAGAAAGCAGCAACAAAACCATAGCGTCTGACAACCAGAAATGTGTGGCACAGGATTACAGCTGGAGGGATAAGCACCTCTTAGGAGGGACAGATACTAAAGGATCATGTTGCAGAGGATCTACTATTCAGAAGTGAAAAGGTTCCCCCTAGAGATCTAACAAGGAAGGAAAAATAACCCAACTGTTGTACTGTTTATCAGTTCAGGTCAAATCTTCTGATTCCTGCAACTGAAGAGAGACACATTATGAAAAAATATCTGAAGATTTCTTCTATGCCAGAGCCTGTTGCCATCTCCAAGCATCTCACCTCTCCTTTCGGTGTTTTTCAAACATCAAACATACAAAAACTGGGTAATAGATTTACAGAGACAGGCATCTCCAATTCTACCTTTTCTGTGTGCCAGGGCAAAGGAATAACTGTGACTGCCTTACAGGACCTGGATGGTCAGAGCAACACAGACAAAATTGTCCTACCAGTGTACACCTGCTTTCTCTGCTCAGATATTAGGGACTGAAATGAAACCAAAGAAACAATCTGCCATAACTGGTTTTCTCCCAGTTCTATATTAAAGTATTTTCCCAGTGTCCAAATGACAACATAAACCTCCACCAGTCACAGGCCAGAAGCCACAGCCTTCAGGTGCTGCAGGGCAAAAGGATGGTACGTTGAAGTTCCTAGGGCTCATTTCATTTTAGCTTGGTGACTTTCTTGATCCAGGGTACGTATTTGCTGACCTTTGTGTACACTCCAGGGGAATCCTTTCGACCACAGCCATAACCCCAGGAAGTGATTCCCAAAATGATCCAACGTCCATTTGACCTCTGACACATGAGTGGGCCTCCACTGTCACCCTGGCAGCTGTCCACCCGTTTATCTTCAGAGAGGTTCCCAGCACAAATCATGCGGTTAGTGAACTTCTGTCCATAGCGGGCCTCACAATCTTCCCGGGGGAGAAGAGGTACCACCCCTTGCAGTAGTGTTCTCGAATAGGATTTCCCTGAAACAGAACAGATCAGCCAAACCAATTCACACGCAGACAACAGACGCAACCTAGAGCAACAGTTCTCAGCACAAAACCAGATATTTGTACATTTTGTGTCAAGAATGCGGCACAGAAATAGACCAGATTCAGCATCTCTGAACCATCAGAACTTTACAAAATAGTACTGCAAAGCCAGACCACAAAAAAGAGATGTAAGATCAAAGAAATGGGGAAGAGGTTAGAGAAAGAGGTTAGATCAAAGGATGAGCCTTACTCCTGGTTTTGCAACAAGTAACTTGAACCTTGTGCAATTTATTTCACCTCTCTGAGCCTTCATTTCCTGCTCTATAAAACAAGGACAGTGTTTTCACAAGGGAATAAATGCAGTAAAATTTGTGATGCGCTCACTCAGAGAAGTTTTAGAACATGTTTCAAAGGCATCCAAATATTATTCTAAGGGAGCTTACTTCATCTTTGGCTAGGCTTGTCTCTATTTGCTCAGATCTCTTTATTACCACAGACTTGGTCAGAACGTAAGGATCATGTGCTATATTATAGTATAAACTTTCTGTGCCCAAGATTTACAGTAATTTACAGACTTACTGTAAGTTCACAGGGTAGTAGGTAACTCGTTTGGAAAACTGGGTTTGGTGTGTGGGAGGGATTCTAGCCATTAAGTCCCAGTACAGCTTATGGGAGTCACATGGCTAAGTTGCTCCTTGATCCCTCCCAGACACCTCAAAATGACTCCTAAGACAAACGTATATTCTCAGTTAAACACTTGAGTAACAGCCAGAGAAACAGCTGGAAAGGATGGGTATGGCCAAAGTCAACATACAAGCCCCTGGGGCTATTTGTTTTTTGGCAGCAAGTCCTTCTAAACATATGGATTTTCTCCAGTTACAGCAGCCCTAGAAAGGCCTCCTTTCCTAAATCCCTGCTTTGCATCTATGAACCCTTAATGTGGAAGGACTGGTCAGCCAGTCACAAAGCTTCCTTTAGTGTTTAAAGCTGTCTCCAGACTAATGCATCCATGTAAGGACACCACCGAGCCCAGCATTTTAAAACATCACATTGAGAGAGTTAAGGATTTAGTAATTAATAGTTTTTAGACTATTTCCTGCTACCTTTTACCTAGGAAGCATCATAGCAGCACAAGATGGCAGGCACAGGCTGTCTCAAACCTAGTGCAGAAACCAATGTCAGAGCCCAGCTGTCCCTGGAGCAACATCCAGGGAGATTCGTCACAGTGACCTGGCTTCCAAGAAAGGTCAGCTACTGCACAGGAAGAACACTGTCTCAGGTCTCTCCCCCTGCACATGCTCTTTATAAACAAGGTAGTCTGAGAAAGACTCTTTCCATTGCTAAGCTCCCACTGCTACAGCAGAAGGTCATGGAAACACAAGACCTCCTTGAACAGTAGATAGGCTTTGTCCACCAGCTCTGCACAGGTTGCTGCCTAAGGGTTTTGCTGTGGGTAAAAACAGAGCAATGCAATAGAGCATGTAGAAGGGGGGAAGCGAGAGGACTGTGACCAGGTGGCAGCATTCCTCTCTCCCACAGCTTCAGAATGATGCAATGGCTACTAAAACTTCCATCATGGGCAGACCCAAGACAGCTTAAAAAAAACAGAAAACAGTGATCAGTGCTACAAAAATCACCTTATTTCCTGCTCCTTGACACCATGTGCTTGGCACAGACATTAGGAGCGGTAAGAACATGGCCTTTCGTTGGGCAGATATAAATTAATCGTGCATATAGCCTCCTCAGTCCAGAATCCCTCATCCATCTTGCTCCTCAAAGTCCTGTCACTTACCTGTGTCTCCCCAGCCAGAGATGATGCAGGCTTGCCTGTTGATGTCAGACTTCTCTTTCCTGTCAGGAAGGCAGACAGGCAAAACGTGGTGATTGAAGGAGAGACAGTGACCTTCTCTGCCCCGCATTCGGACCAGGGCAATGTCATTATCATTGCTGCCGGCCCAGTAGTTCCTGTGGAGGACAATCCTGTCCACAGGCAGCTCCCTCTCAAACTCATCCTTCACACCTGTGTGGTAATCGCCTACCCGCAGCAGGTAGCGTCGTACATCAATACCAAACCTAGAGAAAAAGACAGGCAAGACCTTGATACTCCTACCAAGAGAGAAACAGACTGATGCAAATCTCGGTTGCTTTGAGACTGAACCAACTCCTCACAAACTGATAAGGTAGTGCCAGGTTCAGAACTGTGGGATCTCTTTAGCAGATGTGATAATGCCAGCTGTTGCAATCACCATCTACCACGCAACAGACTTCTTTCCATGAAAAGGGCTACAGCAGTTGCAATAGGCTTATGATCTTATCTTTTCACAGTTGCTTAAACCACAGGAAGAATGACAAAATGCTGATTCCCTTTATGTGTAAAACCTCAAAGTTAAGAAGGCAGGTGTAAGCAGTGAGGGATAAAGCAAGCCTATCATGAGTCATCCCTGTAAGAGCTCCAAGATCACACATAACATAACCTGGAGGTTTTGGTTTAGAAACTTTTCTCATGTAGTTCCACTGCACTGGGAGGATAACTTCATATGAGGTTATCTTGTTTGTCTTTGAGAATCCCTCAGGGTTCCCGACTCAGAGACACACCTTTTGAAGCAGTGGGCTGCAGTCACTACCCAGCAGCTGCTAATCAGTGTTGCTCCACACAGCAGTCGGGTATCTCTATGAAAACCCTTCAGCCGTAGTGAGACCTGCCATGGCCAACCACCTCTGAAGAAGAGACAGAAGAATAATAAGCATCACATACACAGGATATGTTTTCTTTTCCCATTTGCTCTGCCCTATCTGGGCTCAGTTGGCATGCATTCTCCTCTAGATGGGCCCGTTGGTACAAATGAAGTTCAAAAATCACAAGGGAAAATGTTTTAATAAATTCACCATCTGCCAGGCTATTTGCAGAGTCTTTAGGAAGCTGGAACCAGTTCTGGCTTTTTCAGCAATTACCTGAGAGCCTTGTTTCCACCTATGATTCTTTTCTTGCGACGGTGAAGCAGGCGCATGCCACACACACCAGACTCTGGACCTGCACAGCAAAGTTAGAACAGCCAGGTAGATATCTTCAGCTTATATATCAACAAATGCTGTCAGAGAGCCAAGATATCATTCCTCTTCCCTGAGGGTATTAATCTTCCTGGTAGCTGACTGCATTGTGCTGTGCAAAGGAATTTGTTCCCAAGGCTTTCCTCAGTTTTAGTGGAGGTGCTTACCTCCAGTATTGTAGGAATGGGACATGTACAGCTATTTCTTTGGTGCTCTAAAACCCAAAGTTTGCTCATAGTTACTGCTCTAAGAAGGGTGTAATGACATAGCTCAAGGGAATTTCTGAAGGGTCAAAGACCTGACACAGGTAGAGCTCCTGAGACTAGTCTGGAGCACCCTGTTCTCCTCAGAAGAGACAATGAAAACAAAACAAACAAAACTAGGAGGTGCAGGAGAGTACATGTTTGTTTTGTATCTAAAGCATCAGAAAAAAAAAGAGAAAAACTAAAGTGCAAAAGCATACAGAGATCCTACAGCTCAAGATCCAGACTTATCTGTAGAAAAAATGGGCATTATCACCTGTTCTCCTGATATCTTGGACTTTCTCTTCCACATAGTCACAGATCACACCAGCATCTTCACTGTGCCAGCAGCTGTGAATCCCAGTGTCAGGCCTGACACACTGCCCCAGGGTGTGCTCCACGCCACTACATTCTACATTGTTCAGATGGATGGGCCCTTGGCCTTCACCAAAATAAGCCATTGCCCTGGCTTTTGCTGTACCACTGCAATGAAAGAGAGGGTGGCTAACCTGCAATAAGCAGGAGGCAAGTGAAACTCAGCACGTTTTTAGAGAAATGATATTTATAGATCCCTCCACACACAGTCAGTAGCCCAGTACCTGCTGAAGGCAGCATGAGAATAGGATCCTAATCCCTCAAGCATATGCAAGTCAGCCAGAACTAAGAAATGAAGCTCCCACAAACAGGACCAGAAAGACATCATTCCCCCCGACAGCTATTTTTATTTGTAAGATGTATGTATCAGATCTCTCACCTGAAACCAAGTTGCCTGCAAACTACTGCAGCATCTCTGTCTGTCCAGCCATCATCACAGACGCTGCCCCACTGCCCGTTCACGAATACTTCAACCCGTCCCTCCTTGGTGCTTTCTCCATCCACTAGCCGCACGGGAGGCCCTGCAGGAAAAAACACATGGGTTGCTGCAACCAAAAATACCAAAGGGCATGAGGTATCCAGAACTTGGGTTCTATAGGAAAAACTGAACCCTAGAGATCAATAAGCTTAAAAAAAAAGGGTGGGGTTGGAGGGTGGAGATCAGATATAAAACTATATCCCTCATTTCACCTTCTTGATAAATCTGTAGACTGCATGCATATTAATGTATTTAATACACACTGTAATTCATATTCTGAAAGCTGAGTAAAGACGAGAACAAGAACAGAAGGAAAGGTATTAAGTGCTTAGGCAAGAATGGACAAGCTTAAACATGCCTTGGAAATAAATCCATTAAGTGATAAAACTACTGCATTATTCTAGGCAAGAAAAGAGTTCTATGTCCAGGAAAAAAAACAATAACAAAAAATTAGATGCTGCATATTTCAATGAATAACAGCTGACAAATTGCAAAGTCTCCTGCAGTAGAGAAAGCAGAGTCTGTCAGGCCTCATATAAACAAAAAGTATGATGCTAACCTAAGACACATTTACAATTTGAATTAAGAGGGTGCCATCCAAAGAAGAGAGTGTCAGTAACCACACAACAGCCCCTAACATCTGAAGTCCTCTTGTCTTGACAAGGTGTGACACTAGTGTAACTACATCAGTTGTCTGATGTGTCTAGTTAAAGGGTTCCCATGTTTCCATAGACATGGGGCTGAGGCAGTTCATCAGTGAGCAATGGCACAGTAAGGCAGCCACCATCCTTTAGTTTCTCAGGTTTGTATTAGAGGCTGCTAACAAAATTCTCTCCGGTTCCCATTTCTCTACAGGTCTGGCTGTACACCTGGTAGCAGACACACAGCTCTGTGGCTCTGCCCCCGAAGAGCCAGGGCTCATTCCTATAAATCCTTCTCAGAAAGCATCCCTCTCATTGAGACCGCACAGGGAAAACTCCCATATCTGCCATAGTTTCCAAAGGAACAAACCAGCATGAGATACTTTCTCACTGCCCAGAGCAAGACGCAAGACAAGTTACCCAGGCTGCCATCAGTGACTGTGTTGCTCTCAGGGGAGCAGCGTACACCCACATCCTCAGCGTGCGAGCAGTCGTGCTGCCCCCAGTTGCTATGGGGACAGTCCAGGAGGGAGAGCTCTGTCCCCACACAACCCACATCATCCAGCAAGATCAAGCCTTGGCCAGCAGCGTAGTCCCCTTCAGAGGCCAGGGTAGCAGGACCACTAGAGGAAAGAAACAGAACACAACACCAGATTCATTAAAACTAGCTAATCCCACAGAGGGGCCCAAGCTCAGACCCAAAGGAAACTGGGCAACAACCCTGCAGACATCAACTCTGGTATTTGTGCCCTGCCTATCTTAAGCTACTCAGTGACACACAGGATGGCAGCCAAGCAGCTTGCACATCTCACCAACATCAGCTTTCAGGAAGGCCCAATCAGACCATTAAGAAAGTCCTTAATACTACACTTTTTCATCCTGATGGTCTTCATTCAAGTACTGAAGCAGTTGGTGTGGTTTAGCTACAGAACAAATGGGTAATAAAGTTTAGCTGACAGAGTAGACAGGCTGGTAGTGCTGAGCTGATACATCTGGAAATTTAAGGAACCATAAAACAATATCAAGCCTGTTATCTGCTTTCAAAACAGGTCAAAGCAAGAGATAGCAAAATGTCTTTTTCCTGCGAAAGTATGTGGACACCTCATAATCTTTCCTGAGTAAAACTGCATAATGGTAATAACCATTCCAACAAAGACAGAACTGAAGGAAGTAATGTCTAGCCAGACCCATTAGAGACATGAAATTTAATCCTTGAAATTAGGAAGCACAGATACTAGAAACACTCGGTCCTACCTGAAACCCAGCTGCCTGCAGACCACCTGGGCACCAAGGTCTGTCCAGCCATCATCACATACTGTGCCCCAGTCTCCGTTGTAATAAACTTCTACCCTGCCTTCACTGGAGCTGTGACCACCAGCCAGTCTGACAGTGCCCTCTGCAAGGGGTGGGAGAACAAAAGACCAGAACTCAGTAAGGGAGAAAACTAGGCTGAACCCCACTTCTGAAAACCCTCTACAGCCCACAAGAGGAAGAAACCAAAGGCACAGATAGTTGCTGGTAATCAAAAAACAAACATCCCTCAGCATTTCAATGCCACCCGTGGAAAGCAATGAGAACACCACCTGAGCTGGCTCTGATTCATTTCAACCCGTGTAATATGGGAGTAAGGCTGCATCTGGATGGCACAGAGCTGTAGGTATGTACCTGTGAAAGGGTCACAGGAAACCCCAGCATCTTCAATGTGGTCACAATTTTGTTGTCCCCAGTCACTTTTCTTGCACTGGTCAAGTGAGAGTTCATTGCCTGTGCACTCCACTTCATCCAGCAGGATTGGGCCAGATCCCTGCCCATAGTGAGCCCATGACAAGGCTTTTGGGTTCCCACTGCAAATGATATATACACATATGCTCAGTAAGGAAGGTCACGGTCTTGTTCATTTGTATTCTGCCTTGCACAAAGACTCTCTGACACTAGACTGACATCCTTCCATAGGTAATGTGTATTTCTAGCATAGTGCTGTTGTCAATTGTTAACCAAAATGCCTTAATGAAAGTCCTGTAACGAGACCTCCCAACACATAAAAAACATGTCCGTACCAAGAATGGTTCAGGTACTTGAGAAATTCTGAGGACAACGCCTTGATCTCAATGACAGGCAAAACTCTCAAAGTTGGAAGTATTTCAAATTTGACTTATCTATTTTTAAGCAATCCTGTGCCAATTTGGTTTTCAAGAATGCTCAGTATACAACAGCTCCCATGTTAAATGCTGGATGGCACAGAGAATGAGGTGCTCTCTTGCTTTCCCTGACTGAAGAGGATAGGGGTAGTCACTGAAACTGAAGGTATTTAAATTTAAATATATGACTGCAGTTCACCTATGGAAATCACCACAACAAGTTATCAATAAGGCTAAGAAGATACGCATTAGGACATGTATGTAAAACTAACGAACAGGGATCAGCATAAACAAGCCTTGGATAGGGATACACCATCTCTTTTTTATACAGCATAAAGCTATAAAACTGACTGATTTTATACTGAATTAAGTACAGAATCCCTTTATAGAATGATCGGGGTTCTGTTCCCTTTCCATAGAAAGGGCTGGTACTATAGTGAAAGGAGATGCTCTCACATTCTTTATTCAAACTACTTCTGTTACTGCTCCGTGACGAACAGCAGGGAAATTACCTGAGCCCCAGCTGCCTACAAACCACTTCAGCATCCCGGTCATCCCACTGGTCATCACAGATGGTACCCCACTTGCCATCATGGTAAACCTCCACTCGCCCTTCAAAGCTCTCCTTTCCTCCAACTAAACGCAACGGGACACCTACACCTGCGTTGCAAAAAAGAAAAAGAGATCAAAGCAGAGCAAGACAGAGAGACAAAGCATATCCAGCAGTTGAGGGTGTAGAACTATTCGCAAGCCAGAGGATCTGTTAGGATGCTCTCATCCCATCCTAACACATCCTCCCCTCCAAACCCCTTAGAAGCATCCATGTCTGCACGCCACAGCATGGGGTGCAACTGGTCCACAGATGGCTCTTTAACTGGCTCCTGCAATGTTAAGGACTTTGCTATCTGTGAAAAACCCATTTTTAATAAAAGGGGATGTGCTCATAAGCAACTGCCATCTTGCAATGATTTTAGAAGTATGCCCACTCTTGAGTATTTGGAATTGGGAAAAGACAGATCATTTTCCACTGGAAGGAAATAATCTGCACAGCAGGTGAAAGTAGAACGTGCTCCAATTATTTGCTCTCCGCAGCTTCCTGACCTCAGATTTAGCATCTGATCAGTAACACTGGATTTCAGGTAACATACACACAAGAAATAGGTAACAAACCACCCTTGGAGATTTACCTTCTGGAGGGACGCACATTACCATGGCGCTTCCCTGGTTACAAGTTCCTGACACAGCTTCCTGATAGCTACACTGCAGCAGGGCTTTCTCATCCCCATGGCAGTTTGTTGACTGCAGGTGCAGGGGAATAGGCCACAGTCCAGGATGACTCTTCTTTCCAGCTGTGCCAATCTCACTGGAATGGAAAATGCAACAGAATGATGAAACACTGTTATATTGCTTAACTTACACTTGTTTTCCAGCCCAGTTGTGGCATTTCACATCTGGTGAGCCCAGATGACTGGGAGTGCATAATGGAATGTCCACTTCCAGTCCAATGTAAAAATTCAGACAATCACAAAGCACTTCCCTCTCTCCCCCAACATGTAATCAATTCCATCTTCCCACTTACAGCAGTGGAGTTGAACTAGTCAGAAATGGCACCCTCATTTGAGAGTGAATGAATAAACCAACCCATCAACAGATTGTAACATGTCAGCACATCTAAATTTCTGAATAAACTTTTTCTTTCTCTGCTAATCTCATCTCCTTGCTGTTTGGAAGTTTGAGATTCCCTAAGAAGGTTCATAGTCTCAAAATCTGTAATAGATCAGTACAGTAATTCCAGCTGTTAATGTTGAAAAGGGAATATGGTCACTCATCACAGACTTGAACTTGAAGTTTTAGACACTGTTCTTTCAAAAAGTCCTTGCAAATGCTCATTGGGGTTAGGCATAATCATGGGGGGGAAAAAAGAGAAAAAGAAAATCTGGTAAAGGACCTTGGTAAGTGGGCAATCAGCCCACAAAACTCTTCTCTCCCAGCCAACATATTATGCCAGAAGAACAGTAACCAGAGAGGCTGTTCTCTCAGAGACCATATGAGCACGTAACACTTGCAACCACAACAAGGTTCTCACCTGAGACCTAGTTGCCTGCAGACAACACTGGCATCCCAGTCAGTCCAGTGGTCAGCACAGATGGTGCCCCAGAGTCCACCAAAGTAGAGCTCCACACTACTGTCTTCAGCCAATCGCACAGCACCTTCAGAAAAAAAAAAAAAAAAAAAAAAAAAGTTTTGTACTTGACTGTAGCTGAGCTGGACCTGACTTCTCTCATCCCTGTTTTGGAGTGCTGTTACTGAAATGACCTGTATAAAGATGTGCAGAACATGGCACCTCGACACAGGCACACAGCACACCTACATCTGTATCCTTCACTTTAACGAAGCCATCTTTGAAAGCACTTACACTGGTGAGGGAAGAGACTTTGCTATTTAAGTTATTATCTGTTCTGCAAAATGCAGTTAGAAGAAGGAGCATAAAAAAAACAAAAGGACAAACAGAAGTATTGTTCGTGAGCCATTATATTGAGGGATCCCAGCTCTTTTGCATGCCTCAAGATAAGCAGCAGTCCTTGGATCGGAACAGCCAGGACTTCTATAGTAAGTCTTGGGACCCACCTTGCTGCAGAAGATTTACAAACCTATCCACAGAATATTTGTCCTTGTTTTATTTGAACTACTGCAATTATATGAGAGCTCAGATATGGACACTTCCGGAGTTGGAGAAGGTTGTTTTCCACATAACTTAACCTGCTTTCAAAATGGCATGTTAACAACAAGAAAGAAAGTAGTCTCTTTATGTGAGAATTAAAACATTTATACAAGGCATTATGGAAGCTTAAATCAATTCCATACTATATAAGGACGTTCTTCTCTCACACCAATTAGTTTTTAGTGCTAATTCTGTTGACAATCTGGGACACTTAATGTACTGTGCTTCTTTCATAGGGTATTATTGTATCTGCTACTTGCAAGTCTGTGCAGCACCTGTTTCTGGCCTGAACCCCCTGAGACAGTGTAGCCCAGGCTCTGGCAGAGACACCAAGCAGCTCTTACCTTGGTTACAGTCACAGTTAGCCCAGCCAATCGTCCCTGATGCAAGCCGGTAGAAGCACCAGGGTGTAGTTCCCCCTTCTGGGTTCCTGCAGTGGTTGTGGTCCCCTAAGCCACGGTCTGGGTACTGCTGCACATAATCAGGGAAATCTGCCCAGTTCAGGCACTCTGCCCCAGCCTCAGTGACCGCCAGCGAGCCATTGTAATACCCAAGAGGTCCGATGCCACACACGCTAGACACTGGGCACAGAAAGGAAGCTGTTAGCATAACCTAAGGAATATCACATGGAGGCACAAACAACATGGACATAATGTCTGACTTCCTGAAGCCCTTTTGTGTCTAGAGTCCTGATTGCTACTTGCGTGTTTGATTTTAGTTATATCACTCTTTAAGGCAGCTGCTACAAGAATGTTTATACATACTATCTAAAAACCAATCTGATCTGTTAAAAACAAAATACATAGGCCTTTAAAACACGTTAACTCTGGGCCCAAACATGGACTATTTGAACTAGTTCCCATTACTGATTATTTCAGTAGAGGCATTCCCTTTCTCTGGGCCAGCAAATTAGCCTGGCAGACTCTTCTCCTCTACCTGTTTCGGTAACTGAATATGATACTCTTAAGTTTGATCCTAGGCTCTTCAAAAGATTAACTGCCTGTCTAAACTGATTGTGACTGAGAAGAGTTTAAAATTATCTGTCATTTCTATAAAACAGGAAGGTGGGAAATTGCATTGTACTTCATTGTATGTATGTTCCTTATACATATTAGCATATAACCTGGCTTGTCTGAACTTAGAGTAAAGGGAACCACTTTCAGCGGGGAGTGTAGATGCCAATATTCCAGGCCAGTGCCTACATGAATTATCTCATGCAAAGAAACCCCAACAAATAATTAAATATAAGAGAGAAAAAGAGATATGAAAATTCACCATTCATGACCCTGAAATAAGAAACAGGGAAACCAGAATAAGATTGTGTGTGAAGGTGTGCTTTTTAAGTGTGCATAAAATGGGGAAAGACAACTCAGAAGTGGGTAACAGTTATAGTTCTATTCACAAAAAAAAAAAAAAAATCAGAAAATCCTTCTGCTGCAAAGACACCTAAGGCAAACAGCAGCAGTAGCAGACAGCTAAAGGTTAGCTACAAGGCACAAAAGTGAGAGTTACAGTTAGCTGTCTGGAAAACACACTGTGTTCCTTGGATTGACTGGGACTCTAAAAGGGGGGGCATATGACAAGACAGTACTAGGAGAAACAAGCATGCAGAAAAGACTAAACAGAAAAACAGATGAAAGGAAAAGAACATGGTAAAGGAAGAAAATTGCAAGAGTACTAGACATGAAGAAGAGAAAGCAGTCTGACCATATTGGTGAAAGAGATAAACAGACATTGAGTTACGCAGGAGAAAAGAAATGGTGGAAAGAAAGCAAAGAAGCCAGATAGCAGTGGTTCATCGTACCTATAGTCTCAGATCACCACTGCAGAAAAGAGTCTGCTTGATGACTGAATTAATAACTTCTTGTTCTTACCTGCACTCTGCAAATGGTTTTGGCTGGGCTGGGATCCCAGGAGAGCCTGGGAAAAGAAACAGAGCAAAAGCAGAGAGATGATTATCCGATGAAATAAACATGGGCATGTTCTGAAAGCAGCTCGGCCTTTTGCTGCTTTAGGCAAACACACCTTGGTAACCAGCCTCTTCCCTGTTCTCCCTATTGCTCTTCTTCAAATCGAATCACAGCTCTGCCCACTAACAAAAAAATGAATAATTACTGGCCTGCAGAGATTTACCCTTGATCTAAGCACTACATTACAGGGCTCTGCTTGTTCTTTCCAGGGCTGAAATAGCCCCAATGCTCTGAGCAAACAGAATTGGAAGTCAGAGTGAGATGCCTATGGAAAGAAAAGCTGGAAGAAAATCGTTGTTACCAGTAAGAAAAAATGAACAGCCACTCATTCTCTCTCCATGTAAAGGGTAAACCATCTATGACCACACAAGTAAACCGATATATCTACCTGATGGGATGATGCTCCCAGGGATCCCTGTTAAAATAGTAATAAACATCCATATATGGAGCGGGAAGCATGTAAAGGAGAAAATCCAACATGGCTTTTTGAGTATTTTGTTTTTACTACAACGAAGTAAGATATGTCCTATGGTATTATTATCCAAATGTAGTAATAGAGCTAAAAACAAAGAATATGGAACAAAGAATTTGAGCATCCTGTCCAGCCCCAAAACTGCATTTCCTCTTGTAGGCAGTGTTTTGAGTGATTATAACTTGACTGCTGGTTGAGAGATAGGGATCTCCACTTCAACACCATTACATGGTATGCAGGCAGGTGCAAGATCTTCACAGACCCAGAGTGAAAAGAAGAAACAGTACATGCTTCTGCTAGCTCCGTGTAGTTTAACTCTTCTACAGCTGCTTATGAACAAAGGCTTCTAATTCACAGAGCAGAGGTGTGCATATAAAGAAAACTAACTATTGCAAATAGTTCTGTTTTTCTTCAAAACACAGTAATTTTGCTTCTCAGCTTCACCTCTCCTTGGAAAGAGTAAGAGTAAACTCTGGGAATTAAACCAAATCCACCTCTGGAGTAAGCCAGGACAGTCCCCACAGGCAGCACACACCTCCTCATGGCTGATTTCATTTACAGATCGAGCTTATGAATAACGGTCCAGCAGGTGTTGAGAACCACAGCCAAGCTTCACCGTCATCCTCCAGAAATCAGAATGTGATACGGCATATTGAAAATGAATTCCTGACACGGTTCAGGAACTGCACATCAGACCTCAGGTGCATATGCGCAAGGGGCTGCACAGATAAAACACTAATTAACTGCCAAAACCCTACTCAGCCAAAAATCCATCTGTCTTCACGTATCCAGCTGTTCTGAACCCACATAATATTCTGTAAAACAGCAATGCTGGAGGACTCATCTGAGGACCTCAAAGCTCTCTGTAAATAGCAGAAAGTGAGCTAAACTATGCTTTTGTGACTGTCCAAGATCACACACAAGACAAGTGATCGAGGCATAATCCAGGTACGCTGCCTTCTAACTTCTAGTGTGCACTTGTACACACATATAAACCTGCAAGAGACAGGGATTAACAACTGACTATATGAATGACCAAACATGCTCTTCCTGGAGACTGACCATAAATGAAAGAACCACATTCCAAGTAATATGCTTCCCTTTTAATGAAAAACTAGTTGCCAGTTTCTGTAGCAGTTTCCAAAATCCTTCAGTAGTCATCATCACCAAATCAACCAAACAACCTGTGCTGCAGTCACTGCCCCAGGTCTGTGTGGCTATAGATCATCACTCCACAACAGCAATAGGGATAATCAGTCCATCAGTGAAGAACAGAAACAAAGGATCCCTCCTGCCAGGGTCACTGCAGTGCTTGAGTAACGTGAGAAACCTGAGCCAAAGCATCTGCAAGCCCTTGTGCATCTGCTTTGCTGCTTTGTTTCCTTTCCTGAATTTCATATGCAAAATGAAATAAATCCCTCCCCAAGCCCCCAACCTTTCCCAGAGACCATAGCTGCCTAGATACTTGAGAAAACATATTCAATGAGAACATGATCCACTTACAGTGATGATATTAAAAAATAAAGCCATGTGACTTTTTACAAGCAGATAGAACAATAATTTCTTACCTCCCTGCTTCTGAGACAGGATAACAGACTCAAGAGCTCTACCAAGACTGTGAGTACTTTGGGGATCTTCATCCTTCCTGTTCAAAGTGGGCAGAAGCTTTTTCAAGCTTCACAGTCTCATTTTGCTGCTGGGCTCAGCTGCTGCCTCCTCTTCTTGCTCTCCAGCTCAGTTTCTCCAGGTGCAGGGCACTAGCTGCTACACATCGGAGGTAGTGGGATGCCTCTTTCATTTCTGCGTGGGGAAAGGGATGGAAGGGATGGAATCAAAGTTCCCAAGAGCATCTTATAATTTCACTTTCCTCTTCCTCTCCCCATCTCTTCTGCTTGACTCTTCTCCTCAGAAAGGGAAAAAGAAGGGAGAGAAATAAGGGAGGAGAACATACCCCAGAATTTCTCTATCACCTTTAAAAACAGCAGGAGGCAAGTGCAGACGGGTAGGGCACAGCCCTCAGCTTGCTCCCGCACCTCAGCTGTCCCCTCCCTTTCCCTTGCTGTCCCAGCCTCTCGTTTTGCTGTGGGTATGCGTTTCTCCTGAGTGCCAGCCTCCGCCTCTCCACCGCTGTCTTCCCAGCCACTCTCTCTTCTCCTGAAATTCCTTCTTTCCACAGCTGACTCTTCCTTCCCTCCCTTAAGCACAAAGGCTGTAGCAGCAGCAGGGATCTGGGGCTTCCTACTGCAACAGCTCCAGCAGCAAAACTGAAAAAGGAAATGGCTTGTACACGCACATTTGCCAGAGATTATACTTGTTGGAAGGAATCTGGACTTTATCCCCCCTCTGCTGCCTCCTTGATTAGCTGCTTGCAGCTTCCTGAGGTCAGACTTTCCTCAGGCTTGAACACAGGTAAACGGGTCCCAGAAAATTATTTTAAGAAGCTTCCAGATTTCCCCAGGAAAAAAAAAAAAAAAAAAAAAAAAAAAAAAAAGTGGCACAGCCCTCTCTAGGATGCATTCCCACTTTTCAGCTCTGCATCTTGTCATTAAGGGTATTGCCTCTAGAGATCTTTTCCATCAAGTGTCTTCTTGACCTTGGACTGTAACATGATTTTTCATTTGATTGGCTAGGGCAATTTCTAGAGGATTGATCATTATTGTATTGCTGTGAATAATCTCATTTTTTCCAGTATTTTCAGCTTACTGCTCCTTCATATAAATTAGGGCTATAACAAAAGTTTTAAACATTATTAAATCTAAGAAGGCTATTGCTCAATCTGAATCTGTTCAGTTTTAGTTTTGGATTTATTTTTTTTTAACATGTTTCCTGTGCTGCTCCTCAGCTCAGACTAATGGACATTTCCTACATTTATATTCTGATTATGGAGGGATTAACTCTTAGTGTTCTGCAGCATAAACCACAAAGGTCACCTTAAGAAATGAGCTCACTTCTGGCCAAGCCTGCTGAGAAGCATTTCTAAAGACACCTTCAGCATAAAAACAAGAAACAGGCTGATACAAATCCATTGGCTTGATGAAAAGCCTCTTTTTTTTTTTTTTTTTTTTTTTCTTTTCCCACTTATTGCCCATTACTCACTTCACATGACAGTTTTGTGTTTCCTCATCTTCAGACACTCATTAAATGCAATAAAATTCCACTACAGCTGGATGTTTTACAGGAGGACTGAGTGAGTGGTAGGAGGGAGCAGTTTCTTGAGTGGATTTGTACCACAGTGCATTCTGGACACAGTGGATTTGGCCAAGAATTACACTCAGTTAATTAGAAGCAAATCTCCTATATCCTATGATCCTCATAGCTCAGGAGGCAGATGATCAGGTCAACAGAAGATGGAAATAGCTTAGATGCTATAGCATTCTGTAACTCTCAGGCAGCATTGGTAAAAAGGAGCAAAATGAAAAGCAAAGATGAGAATGTGTTGGAATTTTAGAACCACTTGCTCCAGTGAAAACACGAGGAAAGGATGTACTACAAACAATAACAGAAAATTCACCAGCACTTAAAGAACTCTACTCCTTAGCCAGGAATTGAGAGGTTGTTGATGCCACTTCAAAACTCCCAAGATGATGCTCACCTAACTTAACCCTTTAGAACTGGAAAGGAACAGATGCATTCAACCTTTATCTGACATGTACTAATTGAGTTTAGAACCTACAGCAAAAGCCTGTATTGGATTTCTCTCACAGTAGCTTGCTTCCCTCTTAAGTAAAAGCTTTTCTAGAAATTTTAAAGTGATTTACTCAAAAGGAAAACAAACACCGGTGCATCAAAAACAAGAGAAGTCCAAGTTCATTATTCAGCTTCCTGATGAACAACAAACCACGCCAAGATACGCTGGTCTTTGCAGTAGTCTCCTCTACAGCGGGTCCTCTTCTGGAACTATTTCCTTCTTGCAAGACCTTCACCTGGTTTACTTGCACGTATAATGACATTTCCTTGAGATGGATTTCAGATACAATAAAAGCTTCTCATGGCTATGCATCTCTTCTTCCTTCCCTTATTTGCTTATACTCTGCTATGAGTCAAACAATATCAAAAGATTTGCCTACACAGAAGGGTTTTGCTATTTAAGTGACCACAATTTTACATCTAGCTACACTGGCGTCAGTTCTTCTCTGGACTCTCTTAGCTTAAACAGCTTCCAAGACACCACACCTAAATTAGCCTTGTCTGTGTCTAAGACTGAGCAAGAAGGAAATCATGCCAGTATAACTATGGCACTTTAAATATGCTTTATTTCATCTCTAGATACATTACTTATTTAGAACTTTCCTGTGTGTGCAAGTTTGAAGTAGCTGTGATTACCTAAGTCTACTACTTAGCATAAATCACCTTCTCACCCTGATATGCATATTCTATAATAACAGTCTACAATTCCCAAGTTTGTCTGTTTTGTTTGTTTTGTTTTCCAGATTATTCCATATAGACCCTTCCAAATCCAAAACAAAAAAAAAAACAACCAACTCCTGCCTTCTAAAACAAATTTGCATCTCAGGAATTAAACCTATTACTCCTGAACTGGCAGGACTACTATTCATAAAACCCAGCTGAAGACCAAGTCTTCCCATTAAATGTATATATTAATCTCTCTAAGCTAAGAAGCAAGAAAATAATTTTGCTTGCCACACTAGGAATAAGAACAGGTCCAAGTCAGTGACAAGACTGACTTGGCACCAGGAACTGGGCCTTAGTGCCTTTCCTAGTCTCATAGCTGCATGCCCTCAGCAGAGAACGTAAGGCAAATATAGTTAAAGATTAGAAACTGACGCAAGTGCACATCCTTCAACAGAGGTTGTTCTTTGCTTTCTCAAGTGACCATTTTAGTGAAAATGTCACTTATACAGAGGTGCTGTAGGCCATTCTCTTGTGCATCTACTGAAAACTTGTTGGTAGCCAGTAAAAATTGTTAATCCTTATCAGCTTTGTTTGCAGACTACTAATTACAAAAGCACAATAAGCCTATTTCTAATTGATAATTAAGGTGCAAATGGAGAAAAAAAAGTATTTTAAAAATATAAAAGTACAAAATTTATTCTGTCCCTCTAAGGACATCAGGCATGCAGATGCTGAAGGCTATCTGCTCAATAGAAAAACTAATCAATAGCCCATTTCCAACAGGAGTACTAGGGAGCAAAGGGTATTTTTAAAAGTTGGAATAATCACAGCTATTTTGAAAATCTAAACAAACAAAACAAAACACAAAATCAATAAATCTCCCTCTGGTTCTGGGCCTAGATGCCAGTCAGGCTAAAAAGAAATAGTGGTATTAAATCATCTTTTTTAACTTCTTTGACTTAGTCAAAAATGACAAATGTTTTGGATGAAATGTAACTCTCCTCTTTACATCTATGTGTTTGTCAAGAACTTCTGAAGATTTCCTACCCTTAAGCAGAGAGACTGAGGTCTGAAGTTCAGGAAAATCAAGAAAAAAAATAATCAGTGTTTCCTCCCTAAGAGCTCTTCAGTGAAACCCTAAAAAGAAACGTAGTTAACAGCAATCATACACAGAGCTGGTAAAATATTCAGGCTATAAGGAAAAAGAATAAGATCAAGGAATTCCAGCAGATTTGCTTCAATCCTGTAAATCCTACTTAGGAGGGTAGAACAGCTAGTCAGCTTTTGCATAATTCTTTCCCCACCATGCAATCACGTACAGGTCTCTGCAGCAATTTTCTTAACCAGAGGGCTCAGCACCAGGAGTAATAGAACCCAATTTTCTTTTATGCCCCAGCAACAGTATCATGGAGTGGTACAAGCCCTGAACTCAGAGTAGATGCTGTCATGTACTGCAGTTACGCTTATTAACGGAATGACCCTAAATCTAAGTATGTCATGAAACATGTTTATACACCCAACATAAGCTTAACATGAGATGCAGAGAAACTGCAACTCAAATTACAAATGACAATCAGTATCATTAGTCTTTCTGGTTACTGCATGGGATTCTCAGCCAAAAGAGCTGCTCGAGTACTTTTTTTTAAAAAAAATGTAAAATCTGCAATTTTCAGATAAGTGCATCTGAAAAGCATTCCCCTTCCTCCCTTCCTCCTCCAAATATACACATTCCTTTACTGATTGGAAAACCTTAGCATGGTAGTTTTAAGCTTACAGTAGGCATATAGTCAGGGAAAATAAAACTGAACTTGAGAAGCTCACTGTGAAGCAATAAAAAACAAGAATTAGTGAGAATCTCAATTAGTGCGAACTGAGCAAAAATTCAGAAGTAAAAATACAACAAAGAAGTATTACTTTTGCAGTTACAGATTCTTATATAATTATGTGGTTCTCGACAGACACTAGATTTGGTACATTTAGCATAGCTGCTAGCATAAGAGGTGCAAAACTATACTTTATATTGTATTTTAATACAAAGAAAGAAAAACCATCATCAATACAAGTGAATTTAGAATTAATTTGTTCCTCATTATCACCTTAGCGTGCCTCCTGCAGAAAAAAGAATTAGCAGGTAGCTCTCCTTCTCAGAGAGCATCTTACGGACTGAAAATGCAATGTCATACAACAGAAGCGTTTTCCCAAACTCACATGTGAATATAATGTTCTTAGTGACCTTGAGTCCTCTGAAGGACCCATCTACGCTGTAATAGCAACAGCATAGTAAATTACCCTCTGGGATAACCCACTAAGGAACATTTAAGTAACACTGAGTGACAACTGCTTCAATAACTTGAAAGCATACGCATGAGCAAGATTTATGTGATGAAGAGGTGTAGGCCTGGGGCTCCACAGAAGTCAGCTCCAAGCAAACTACACAGTCATACAGACTGCATGTACCATCCCCTATCCTGATCATTACTTTTTCTTTATGCTCCAAAGAATTAATAACATAAATGGTTATATTGCTCCAAGGAACTGCATTTTTTTTTTTTAATACCAATTAGGTACTGGCCCTTAAACTAGAACCTGATTGCAGTTTTGTGTCACTCTAATGAAAAATAACAAAATTAACAGTTAATTATACAATTTCATTACCAGTGCATGCTCGAACTTTCTTTCCACCTTTTCGCCATGCTGCCCCCCAAATAAACAATGGAACATTTTGCTGTAGACTATTATTCACCCACACCAGCCAACAGTCTTGTATTATTTTATTACAGTACAGACAACATTATCAAACTGGCATGACACTGCACCTGCAAATCAGAGGGTCTAAATCACAAGCTTCTATATTAAAGTTGTATTTCATCCTTACCAACATATTGTGTATTAGCAAGGTATTTTGCTGAAGATTTCTTCTTTATTCTGCAACCTTCTTGTACATCAGCAGGAATTCAAAAACTTTCAAGAGGAACCAAATTGTGTATAAATACAAGTATGAATATGAGTCACAGTGTTACTATCCATTTTAAGTTGGCCAAACATCTGGGCCTGAACACTTACTGATAGCAACTCCTAAGTTAGGCAAAAAACTTATATACAAAGAGAGGTCACCCCTTAACTTAGAAAATATGTTTACACACATTCCTAGAAGATTTTATTTCACAGTGAGTACCTGACTCCACACTGCTGCTGGTTGGACAACTCACTGCAGAAATCCTTAAGACTGCAAGACCCAAGAACTTCATGCCAACAAACTCAGCCAATGGTCAAGAAGGCTGTTCTTGCACCCTGGAAACAAAAATGCTGTCGAGATCCACACAGCAGTGCTGACATATCACTTGACTTCAAACACTCACAAAACTGTATTTTTCACTCATTTTCCAAAGACACCAACTTTAATTGCTTGTCTGCAGTCCCTTTAACAAAGCATGTTATACATAACGTGTGATATTAGGAAACCTCTTCAGGAGCTTGTTCACTTTGCTTGAAGTTAAGTTTCTCTGGGGTGACAGTGTCTCCTCATCCTCTTTCTCCCTGCGCTCCTTCTGAAACAGGAAAAGAAAGCTCAGAATATTATCTCTGTTTATTTGACACCTTAACCCTCACCCTCAAAGACTAATAATAATTGTATTAGAATGTTTATTTCAGAAAATCACTATTTCGTTAAGGAACACTCATAATAGAACTTGGCTACATAATCACAAGGCTTTTAAAAACTAAATAGTCTTCTTTAAATTGTGAAATTAATGAATAATTGACTTTTTGTGACGATAGTATCTCTCCCTATTCTTAATTAACAATATTATAAGCTTATAGCAGCAATACAAAAATGTTTTACCTTTTACTTTCTATTTTTCAATTTGTTTTTATTGTAATCTACCAAATAACTGGAGGACAACTTCTCATTTATGATGTCAAACTGCAGCACTAAAAAGCTATTTATTAAATGATGACACTATTACTAAAAACATAGGTACTTGAAATCAGTTTAACGACAAGTTTTGTACCTGTATCAACTTTTAGACTTTGCTTCAACAGAGCTGAAATTTTAGAGATTAAAAACTGGAGCATATCAAGAGAAATTAAGAGAGTTGACCAATAGCAACTGAAATCTACTTCAAGAATTCAACAACACAAAAAGGACTGGATGTGACTACTGTTTTAACCCTAGTTATAACATACAAAACATCTGGTCCCCTCCCATGCTCCTTTATATTAAGGAAATTCCAAATTCAAAAAGGAAGGGCTGTGTAACATATGTACATCATCCTGCATCTCTCTTACAGTTCAGCTAGGTTTAGCTCAAATCAAATTGTTCATGGAACACTTATTGTTGGCACACAAATATGACTGAGGGCTTCTCTTCCTTTCCTACCACTAGCCCTAAAGAACACAAAATTGGTTTTAATTACTTCTGCCCTTGCCACGCAGTCATTGAACATCTGGATCTCCTTGGCACAAGCTGTATCATTGAAGTCATTCTGCTTCCAGCAGGCCATCATTACTGACATCTCTGTAATGCAAGTTGCCTCTAGAAGGGAAAAATAGAGCAATGAAAGCTTAGGTATCCAAGATTTGATTCTAACATCCTTCACAGTACATAAATCTTCAAAGAGAAGTTTGAAATGAGATAGAGGAAGATGAGAAAAAACAACAGTGAAATAAACAGCAGTATCTCATCATTGCTTCAGTTAGAGAAGAAGCTCCTAGCACAAGGATTAGCACAATCACAGCCATCTGGTTGTTACATTTTGATACAGCATTTACGTTAACAATTCAAAGTGCTTTACATGCAGGACTTGCACATGGAATATTGTAAAATACAGACTAAGGGTTGGAGCATGGGAAAACATTCTTTTGAAAACACCTTATGCGCCAATTCCATGGCACAAACCCCCTTGCCTGTTGGAATGCTTCTGGTCTTTTGTCCGACTTCCCAAGGGGATGCTAAACAGCTACCACAGATGTTTTGTTTTGCGTTTTTCCTCTATTTACTTAATGTTCAGCAAATGCAGTTACACTAGAGCTTTCCAGCTGCAACATTTAGAAACCTTACAGAAACGCCCCCCAGAGCACAAGGCGCTCCCGAGCAGGGATTAGGGCACGCCCTGACACCAGCACGACCCTTCCCGGGGTGAAGCAGCGCGGCCAGCTGCCAGGAACGAGGCTCGGGGACGCCGCGTTTGCCGGCCCCGCCGCAGGGAACTCACCCCCCGCCGTCTCCCTGCGGTTCGCCACCTTGTCGGCCAGCACCAGCGGCCGGGTGGGGCGGACGGTCGGGGGCCGCTTCTTCTGCCGCCACTGCCCGCTGACCCAGCGGCCCACCCAGGCCGGGTACGCTGGCGCCGCCATCTTGTGTGCGAGGGGCCGCCCCCGTGAGGCGGCGCGCAGGCGGGCGGGCGGCGCAAGCCGGGCCCCTCACGGTGCCAAGAGGCAGCGCGAGTAACGCCGCTGGTGGCGTGACCTCGCTTTTCTGCCTTCAGTCTGCTTCCCTAAGTCCGTATAAAATTCAGCACCTCTTCGCAGCTTCTGTGCAACACGCCAACAGCTTCTCCAGTTCACACCTCCAAAACTTTTCTGCTGCAAACCCACTGGGCGAAGGGGCATGCACGCTTTAACCTGAGTGGACAAAATCGCCATCGTTTAAAATAATCCCAACGCACCTTAAGGAAGTCTTTTGCAGCTGCGTGGAAACTTTCACGGTGCCTGAGATTCAGCATCACCTCACTCTCCCAGCCCCACATTTCTCTCCCCTACCTGCTAAAAGCTTCATCACCCCTACCGTATCTACTGTGTCTCCTAAGAGCACGCTTACACCCCTCATTCCAAAATCGCTGTTCTCACAGCCCCCTAATTGGTAACAGAGAGAATCCAGTTATTCCCAGAAGTTCCTTAGTGTAGCATTTAAATCCCTGAAGTTGCCAATGCCTCTGGCTGGTTCTAGTGCCCTGTGCCTGCAACTGAAAAGGCATGCACTGTAACAGGGGGCACGGCCACATTTCAGGGGCTGGAGTACAGAGGTCTGCACAGCATGAGAGGCAAGGCAGAAATAGAGAAGTGAGGAGTAGACACGGGGGACCTAAAATACTCAGTTCTCATCATAAAGTAGTGACTGGACAGCACCATCGTTTTGGGTTTCTCTGACCACATACAGAATGCCAAACCAAAGGAACTTGGGAGTTTTTTGTTTGTTTTTGCATAGGATATTGGTTTGGATAAAACGAAAATATTCAACCTCCTACTTATTGATATAAAATTTAAAGCACTCTCCTTGCCTCTGCCTAGACAAGGAAGTTAAGACACTGGACTTTTGTTACTTTGAGTTAAATATAACCAGATCTATACCAGAATATTTTCAGCACCATTGCTAAAATTTGCTGCATCTGCAGACTTAATACGTTCTGGTATGTGTTACTATAACTATTTTTTGTGTTATTCTTAAAATAGTATTTTCTTAGAGTCCAATTTTAAAAGTATGAGAATGCATTTCCAAGTAAACAAAAGTGATTTTGTTTTGTCCTCTTCAGAACCAAATTGGCATTTCTTTGGATCCAAATTCAAACATTCTGACTGGAAGTTTTGAAGCATTATATTTCTCTTCTTCCTTTTTTTTTTTTTTTTTTTTTTTTTTCTCCTGATGGGTCAGGAAATGAGCTATATTTCTAGCTTGGCTACCAGTGGAGAAGAAAAACAAGCTGACACCTTCAAAATAGAGGGCTTGTATCCTGAAACTCTAAATGTTAGAAGTCTTTCAACTCAACACAGAGATGTCACTTCAGTGTTCAACATTCCCATTCTTGTGAGGTTGAGCTGCTCATATTTTGCCTCTTCTATTTACAGCCCCTGATAAACACTTTACTGTATTTGACTGCTGTAATTACTAACAAGGCTTGCACAAGAACAAAAGGGAAGCGGCAAATGTTAGGACATAAGAGAAGTTGAGCTGCATTCATTGTAAATCAACCTCCCTTTTTCCAAATTACATTAGCTAATGGTGGCAGCACCTTCAGGTACATTCACCTTCAAAAGCTGATCTCTCTTTTAAACAATTTCAAGAAAAATGAGGGGGAAGCTGGGAAATAGAAAGGCAAGCTACAGAAGGAGAATTTAAATAGCTTCCTGTCAGTTACTGCTCTCTGCATTATAATTTTTTTTTTTTTTTTTTTGGCATTCAGCCTGGGATTGGAGCATCAGCCTAAGAAATTCCCAAGACGCCAAAACATGTATGCAATTGTCTGCACACCCCATGCTGATGCATCTGAAGCGTGGCACAAACCTTAGTTTCAAAGGGAGAATGTGGAACCACAAAAGAGGTTTGATACTCTATAGCCAAGTCTCCCTATAGTTTGTATTTTTTACAACTGTTAACACAGAGTCACAAATGGATGGGGCAGAAGTCCAGACTTTTCAGGAAAAGTCCAAAAAACAGTTCCCTCAACAAACTGAACAGTGAACCCCATAGAAGATTCACTGCATCCTGAGCATACATCTATAAAGAACATGTGAAATTCTAACTTTGTTTGCAGCTTCTTTACTTGAACGAGTATCATAAAAAGGTGAATCCTAGGCTTTGTTCCAGCTGAATTCAGTGTCAAAAATAAAATGAACCAGAGATGAAACTATTAGCACTAGATTTGAAAAGAAAACCTACAACACAACTGGAATAAGGGGCAGTTACAATGCTGCAATAAATGCATGCTAACAATGCTATCCTAAAATACATTCAAGATTGCTGTCTTAAATACCTCTTTAAGAAAAAATTACACCACAGATTCCTTCTCCTTCTTGAGTAACTATCTAAAACCTCCAGGGCTTTTCCAAAAAACAATTAGGGTCTAAGAAATCCTGTTTATTGGGAAAAATGGATAAAGTTTATAACCACGTCTTTCTGAACTGTTTCTTCAGGTAAATTCCAATGTATTCACCCAAGTTTACCCTTCCATACAACCTCATAAAACCCTTGCCTATCACTATTTATTCTCAGTTGTGTCACCCTGACCTCCTTAACCTCAATGTGAGCTGCCCTAGGGCATCTCAGTTTAATTGTAGGTGCCTTAACTTTTAACTGGCCCCACTAAGAGGTGCCCCACTTTAAATAGCAGTAAGATTAACCAGTTTGCTAAGATTGCAGTCAGTTCAGACTTATTCCTGTCCACTGAGCTATTGTATTTGAATGCACTAGCACTGAATGCATTCATTAGCACAATGACAGAGGCAATTTCTTTCCTCATTTCACACTCCCCACACTCCAGTGCTAGCCTACCTTATCCTGAGCTATCTCAATCAGATCAGCCTCCCTGAACTATTTTGCTCACCTGATTAGATCTGAGCTGCCATCCCTAATCCCTGACTCCCAGACCTATTTTATTCCAGCCTGTGCTACTGCATGCTACCTGATGTCTCCTTATTTGCTCAGAGATGTCTTTAAGTGTCGTGGTCTGCTTTGATCCTTTCCAAGATCCCCCAAGTCATCTCTAGCTGAGCCACTTCAGTATTAGATTGGTCTTTTCTGCAGGAAAGAGCATATATAACAATAGAAATTAAGATGCCAGTCATGTCAGGGTTCTGGAACAAATCCTGCAGTTCCATTCCTCTCCACCCTTCCTAATCCTTTTGCAGGGCCATGTATCTCTCACTGCCAGCTCTGAGACACTGAATCATAAGAGAAATGCACTTTGTTAAAGCTTGACATAGGCTTTGGCTCAGCTGCTCATATCACTAAAAGGATTTTGTCTCTGATTAATTTCAACTTGTCAGTAGAGGTCTCTGAGCAGAATGAAGGAAGTGGCCGCCCTGTATATTTCCGATTAAATACAACTTCTCAGAAGGTGCCTGGAGATCCATCAACAACCTTAATTAAATCCAACCAAATTGATGACAGCTAATCATTAAGGGAGTGGCACTCTTGGGACAATGGGTGAAGAGTGGGTATGCAAGGATGGTATGGGGGACAGATGGCTGCTTGTCTAACAGAGCAAAGTCTGTTTAAACAGTGATGTTCCCAATGGCAGTGTTCCAATTCAATTCATACTGTTCCTAGCCCTTGAGGAGTTATTTGTTCTTCCACCATCTACTGTTTCACAAGCCAATTAAAACTACCCTCTGTCAAGGTATGACAGGAAAATTTTTGCTCTGATTCTCCAAGGAGCTACATTTTGGAGACCATTTCCAGGAAAAAACATTTAATTCCTTTTTCTCCCCAAACATATACTTCCACTGTTGCTTGGCTCTTAAATTGTTTCATTCTACTTACCGTCAAAAATGACCCATAGGTCAGTTCGGTTTGAAAATTACTACAGTGACAGAAATAAAAGGCTTTTGTTGTTGTTGTTGTTTCTGAAATGGATTGCTGGATTTTTAACCTTCAGATGGACATTTATTTCTCCTCGCTCAAATCTCAAGATGCCATAAACTTATTCTATTTTTTCAAGTCAATTTTGAGACATAGCATCAATAGAATCTACTACTGTTTCATATAAGCAGTTATGATGAGACAGCTATTTTTAGAACGTTAATGCTAGCAAATAAAGCTGTCTTGGCGACTTTGAAATCCTCCCTCTAGTCACACAGTAAACAGGCAAAATGCATGACAAGCAGTGAAGTGACTCACCCTGGTTGGCAGAGGCTTGCCAATGGGTTTACAAGGGTAATCTCTTTATCACCTTAGTATTTGATATCTCTGCTAAAATTCCTGATTAGTCTCAGTTGTGTTTTCATAAATATGGGCACCTGCACAGTAAGAACGGGATTAACATAGGGGGTTGTATACACTGCTCAGTCTGAGTGTCATATAATCCTCCCAGTAGCCACATGAGTGATGACATTCAGCCACTATCAAGCTGGTTTGGATTTAAAGCAGTGAAACAAGAAATCCACAAATAGCAGTCAAGAACCTCCACAATACCTTTCTCCAAAATATTAATAGTTGCTGCAGTGACCCTCCTTTACTGAATCCAGATATTTGCATTAGTAGAAAGACAATTAGGATCACAAACTGAATTCACTTCAGCTAATGCTGGCAGTAGTCTTTGAATGTTACAGAGCAATCCTTTCAAATTAATGATTATTCTTTACTCCTGATAGATAAATTCTTTATTCCTGATAGAATTCAGTCTTAAAGACATGCATTCTCAGAAAGAATGCTTTGACAAGATAGAAAGAAAAAAAAAGAAGAAGAAATTATATCAAAATTAGAATCTAAGGTTATAAAACAGTTACAAATATTGCACTTAGAAGGGAGCATTTGTAAGGTAATGGATATTCTTATTACAGTACTGGTGTAAGCTACAAGCAAAGTGGACAGTAACAAAATGCATATGCCCTTCAAGGCTATGAAACGCAGCTTCTCCTTCTGCCTCCTCCAAAAAAAAGGAGAGAGATGAAAGCAGAGTCCTGGTAGGAAGAACTACCATTATTCAACATTTTGTAGTCCCCGGTGTCCAGAGAAGCAGAGGTTGTGAAGGTCAGTCAGCACCCCGGAAAAGAACTGCAACCACAACTCTTTAGCCAGCTGGGAAGATTAGTGCTTCTCCTGCCACAGAAGAGTTTCCCTGGCAGGTACAGAAGTTATTCATACGACAAACTGGAAGAAGCATTTTAACCTTAATACTTGTACACCCCTTACAACAAGTAAAACACATTTAGTATACTAGCATACACAAAAAAAACAAAACAAAACAAACAACAAAAAAAAACACTTTATAAATCACAAACATTAATTGTGACATAGAGGAGAAGATACAGGTAGTACGATCTATTATTTCAGGAAAAACTCTGCAGGTACGACAGAAACAAAGTCTGGGTGAATGTCACTGCTGTAGATTGGTACCTGATTTTCATTACCTTCTGGGAAGTTCACCAATTGTGAGACTGCAAAAACATAGTTAAATCTATGAAAATGGTGACTAAGAACTCAGAAGAGAAAGCTGTTGAAGTTGGCTTGTGACTGACTACCAACCTGTAAGTTGCATTCTGAAAGCTTTAGACAAAAAATAAACAAACATTTGTGACAAGTCAGTTTCATGTCTGTGCTACTTTTATACCGGCATTAGGAAGGAATGTTGCAATTAGAAATACTCATGTTTGGCAACAGTCACAAAGCTCAAAGCAACAGCCTTCTGTAATATATACATACAGTGGAAAAAAGACTGTAGAACCAAGAAACAAGCTTGTTGGACTGGGGGATACAATATACTGGGCATAGATAATAAATAGTGGTGAAGGAATACTGGTGGTGAAGGCTTTGAACTAATTAGTGAATAAGAGTCCCAAAGAGTAGGTTTTTATCCAGGTTGCTAGCTAATCTTAAATTTGGACACTGTATCTTCAATTCTATTGTTAGTTGACAATAATATGCTCATTTTGCTGTGAAGAAAGGTGAAATGAGGGTAGAGGACCTTGTTAATCGAGAACCAAACAAGTGCTATGATACGCAGATGGTTGCTATTGATACCTACTCTTGTTACTCCTGCAAGGACAACACATTAAATTCATCATGTCTAATTCTGGTAACAGCAGAAAAAAATATTTAAAAAACCCAACTGGACTTGGTTGTTCATCCCCCACTTCCAGAAAATCTGCTTAAATTATTGGATAAAATAGCAAAAAGCAGAATGTGCTAGTACCTGGATTTTTTATTTTTATGTTTAGTACAAAAAGCAAGATCAGAATTTCTCCTCCTGCCTATCCCAACAAAACTTGGATAAGAACGGGTTTTGAGATATAGCTAATTAAAAAGACAGTCAAAGGGACCTCAATGATTTTCTATACAGATATGTGAAACAAAGAGAATCTGAAGAAACTCAAGACAAATTCAAACAATTTATTTAAATCTCATTAAGCTGTTCAGTAGAAGTTCCTATTCAGAACTAAAGCAGCCTTAATTTGTTTTATCTTAATTTACTTCTCAAGCACTGTGACCACTTTAATCCTGAATACACCTATCTGTAATCTTAATCTGATTTGAGTAATCTACTTTAAAAATTAATTCAGATATATTCAGTTAAGTATACCCTGAATACCTGAAAAAAGGAACATAAACTGGTGAAGGCATTTTGGCTGAAGAGACATTTCTTACTGTTATTATAGAAGGGATAATAAAAAAAAGATCTCCTTATTTTATACAAAAAATCAGGTGCATATTTTATACTAAAGTCATGCATTTTCCACATCCACATGAATGCAGCAATAGTGGTAGGTCTGCTCTGTCCCAGCGCCCACATTTTAACACTGCAACATTGTGGTATCACCTGAGAAGCACACGCTGGGATGTATGTAATTACCTATGCTAGTATTGTATCTATACCTAGAATATTATGAATTTGAGAAAAAAAAAATGAGATTAAGTGATCCATATACAGATAAGCAACAGATAATGACTTGATTAGGGACAGAATGTGGATGCAGCCTGGCTCTCTACTTTTACTCATAGGCTTCAGGCTTGCCCTTGCAATGCACGAACTACCTTACAAAATCAAATAACATCAAGGATTCTACACTTTCATTACCAAAATTCTAACACAGGCATGGATAAACTCTGGCTATTTAATCAGTAGTTACTTCTGAGGAGGGAGGAGAAATGGGAAAAAACTAGTATTGTATCATTAGAAACATCACTGCAGTGTGACCTGTGATTTGAAACCCTTCACACTAAGGCAACTAATCTCCCTTCAATGCAAAATCTTTTTTTTTTTTTTTTTTTTTTTTTTTTTCCAGAAAGGTACCAGCATGCCAGGGAACGGGGGATTTTATTTGTTTTTGTAAGAGATACAGGCTATGCAGCAAAGATTTACGTGTCATCACTTACTTTTAGGAATTCCAGCCACAGACCAGGATCATTATGTTTTAAGATTAGGTATAGATACAAAAACAATCTCACTGCTCTTGATTCTGATCATCCACCTCAGCACAGGAAGACTGCATGGTTCGTATCCAGACTGTAGAGACTACTGGAAAGGCACTATCATTACAATGCATTTGTTTTTGCAGAAAGCTGCAGATACTGAAAAAGAACAAATCAAAGGCTCCTGAATTGCTGACATTAAGGAGAGAACAAGAAGTCAAGATTATAGTTGGGATTTCAGATTTTATGGAAACTTAAAAGAACCAAAGCATACTAATTCTACTGTGGTTCTGCATAATACCTTTCAAATACTTGGTTGAAAGTTGTGAGTTAAATAATTTAGTCTCTCATCCTGTTTGTGTCACCTTAAAAGTTAGCAAAATAGGAAAATTAGCAAAATTAGCAGAAAGTGACCTGCCTATAGGTATCCAGTTACCCTGAAAAAGTAGGAACATTTGAGGCACATTTACTTGGAGAGAAAATACTTTATTGCTGCAATTTCCTAAGGCACAGCAGCTCTCCAAGGACATCAGTCTTTCATAATTCCTTCAATAGAAAAAGTGTTTGTTAATAGCAGGTAATAGTACACCTTTATTGAGGAGAGTAAGTGTTGAAATATTTATTTTTTAAAAAAGAGTAATTTGGATATAAAAAAGTCCCTGAAATAAGTTAGGGTATTTGAGCGGAGTCTGAAAACATGTTCCTCCATAGTCACAGAAGCCACAGAGAAACTATACTAAATGCAGATTAGAGTAAATTCTTCTTTTGCCTCTTATGTTGACACCTGTACATCAAGAGCACCTTCAGAGCATGGAGCTGAAATTCAAATAAAAGCAGTTGCTAACATCTCCAGAGATGAAATCCAATGACGACAGCGAACTACTCACTTCATGCACCAGAAAAAGTGTCTGCAGGAGGCTCTTCTCCTACTTCAAGGCAAACATTTGGAGTGAAGTAAGAATTCTCAGTCTCAACTTTCAATGTAATTTTCAGATCAAGCTTTTACAAAGATGGGTCAGTGTTGCCTGGTCCTCTTGAGAAAAATCTCATGCATATAATCCCAAAATCTTCCCTGATGCGACTCATTGTGATGAATCATAGCAGTGAGGGCCTCACCCTGATCCAGGCTTTGCCAATAATCCTGCAGCCACATCTCTTTCCAACTGAAACAAAAAAAGAGACATCACCATAAACCACTAAAAAAACAAATGGGTCTGCAGCTGTAATAGCAGTAAAACCTTTTTTTTTCCCTCTTTCACCTAGGAGGAAAACAGGTCCAGGGAAGGTCATAACAAAGTATGTTGTTTCTGTGCCATTGCACTCCAACTCATTTAAAGGAGCTTGACATGAGAATTCACTATGGAAAGCAAAGTTAATATTAGCTTCAGAGTATTTTAGAAATACCAACATGTGACTGTAGAGTTAGCCAAAGCAACTAAATTACTAATTATTGAGAATAAAACATTCTATTAAAATAAAATCTTATAGAGTCCTCATATGATTTTAAGAGTAGCTTTCCATGGCCAGTATGCATATTACAGCAGTTAGACCAGGATCAATCTTTTCAGACAAACCATTTAACAACTACAGAATTACAGCTAGTCATTACAAGCTCAGGTAATGCATGACAGAAAGAAAAACCTCCATGTCCCTCAACTGACTTTGTTCTTTATCTCCAGACCATGTGACCAAGTACATGCCTTCCACGTTCACTCTAGACACCATATGTTAAAGCAAGCATGACTGCACTGCCCAGAAGAAGATCTCACCCGTTATTCCAGGAATAGCAAAAGAAATGCAGAACACACATCACAGGTACTTTCTTTGTGGAGCAGCACACAACATGTATGCCATGGGAATTCATTTTTGGGAGTCAACAGTGTCATCTACAGTGGGACATTTCTGCAGAATACACCAACAAAAACCTCAAAATAAAGCTTTTAACATCGATTACCATGTGAAGGATCACGGACTCAGGCTTACTTCTGCATACAAAAATGTCTGCCTCCAGGTTCTTTTGTAAAATGAATCACTTGGACATACCATGAGATCACACTACTTAACAACTAAATTCATTAACCTTTGTTCAAGGATTGCCAATATGAGTTACATGTTTTTTAGAGCATTGACTAAGAGCACACATTAGGAAAGCGAGTATACTAGCATAAGTCCTAGACACAAGGATAAGAGACAGGAAGTAACAGAAAAAAGAAGAATGTTCTACAGCTGAATTCTTTGGAAACAACACCGAAAGAAATTCCAATATCCAAGTGAACACTTTGTCAAGAACATTAAATGAACACTTGATGTTTTTACTTTTTACACTGTTTTTTGTTTGTTTGTTTGTTTGTTTTCTGTTTGTTTGTTTGTTTTTAAGAAACAAATTTTACTCTGATTCTATAGCTTGGGAAAAAAAAAAAAAAAAAGGTATACCAGGATGAACAGGACTGCACAAATATTCTGAAATTATCAACCACATCCACTGAAATATTATGACCATGAGCTAAGGATCTATCATTAATACTGGTTGTTTTTTAAATGCTATTTCAAAGGACACCTTACACTGACAAAGGTGATACCCTTCTAAGCTGTTTTTCTCTCATCCTAAAGAACTGTGACATCCACACAAAATAGAACTAGCAAAACTATGATGGTTTCAAAATATTTCTTTATCAAAAGGCACACTAGCTTCTCTTTTCTTGAGATGATAAATAAAGAATGTGCTCCTGCAGATTAAAACTGCTTAGGTAACTAGAAAGGTGCTGTCACTTAGTCTTCTTACATTTATCTTCGCAAATTCTTCACCTTTAGAAAATGAATACATATCACTGAAACAAACAAAACATTTCTCTTCACAAAGGTGATGAGAAACCATTATTGAGTCCAAGAATAATTGCAGCTCCCAGTTCCTATTAAACAGATGTTCCAGTCACAAGGAGCACCGGAATTCACTGTTTTTTTGTACAAAGCAGCCAAGAATTCAACAGATCATAGTTACCAACCTGTATCCTACCACATACAAATGGTTATTCCACAAGTTTTTTTACATCTATTTTGGTGTGAAACCCAGAAGTCCAAACACAAATGAGGCTGAAAGCGTAAGGATCTAAGGAACACATCTCCACACTCAGAGCTAAGGACAGCAAGGTGAAGATAATTTGCTCTGGCTACATACACTCAAGAGAGAGACGCTGTTAATTCAGCACATTTGTCAACACTAGAAACAAATTACATCTGTAAATAAGAGTTAAAGCACATGCAAATGTACAGGGTAACCATACTGTAATTAGGTACTAGTTCCAAAAATATACAGACTTTGATTGCCTCTGTTATTTTCTGTTCCAGAAGCCTACAGAACCGAAGGTCACAGAATCACAGAAAGTCTAGGTTGGAAAAGACCTCCAAGATCACCGAGTCCAACCTCTGACCTAACACTAACAAATCATCCCCTAAACCATATCCCTAAGCTCCACATCTAAACGTCTTTTCAAGACCTCCAGGGATGGTGACTCAACCACTTCCCTGGGCAGCCTATTCCAGTGCCTAACAACCCTTTCTGTAAAGAAGTTCTTATTAATATCCAACCTAAACCTCCCCTGGGGCAACTTTAGCCCATTCCTCCTTCGTCCTGTCACCAGGCACGTGGGAGAACAGACCAACCGCCACCTCGCTACAGCCTCCTTTCAGGTACTTGTAGAGTGCGATAAGGTCACCCCTGAGCCTCCTCTTCTCCAGGCTAAACAGTCCCAGCTCCCTCAGCCGCTCCTCATAAGACTTATTCTCCAGACCCTTCACCAGCTTCGTAGCCCTTCTCTGGACTCGCTCGAGCACCTCCATGTCCTTCTGGTCGTGAGGGGCCCAAAGCTGAACACAGTACTCGAGGTGCGGCCTCACCAGAGCCGAGTACAGGGGGACAATCACTTCCCTGGACCTGCTGGCCACGCTGTTTCTTATACAAGTCAGGATGCTGTTGGCCTTCTTGGCCGCCTGAGCACACTGCTGGCTCATATTCAGCCGACTATCAACCAATACTCCCAGCTCCTTCTCTGAGAGGCAGCTTTCTAACCACACATCTCCCAGCCTGTAGCTCTGCTTGGGGTTGTTGTGCCCCAGGTGCAGGACCCGGCACTTGGCCTTGTTAAACCTCATTTAGTTGGCCTCGGCCCATCGGTCCAGCCTATCCAGATCCTCCTGCAGAGCCTTCCTACCCTCGAGCAGGTCGACACACGCACCTAACTTGGTGTCGTCTGCAACTTACTGAGGGTGCACTCGATCCCCTCATCCAGATCATCGATAAAGATGTTAAAGAGGACTGGCCCCAGTACCGAGCCCTGGGGGACTCCACTAGTGACCGGCCTCCAACTGGATTTGACTCCATTCACCACAACTCTCTGGGCCCGGCCATCCAGCCAGCTCTTAACCCAACGAAGCGTTTGCCAGTCCAAGCCATGAGCAGCCAGTTTCCTGAGGAGAATGTTGTGGGAAACAGTGTCAAAAGCCTTACTGAAGTCAAGGCAGACCACGTCCACAGCCTCTCCCTCATCCACTAAGCGTGTCACCTTGTCATAGAAGGAGATCAGGTTCATCAAGCAGGACCTGCCCTTCATAAGCCCATGCTGACTGGGCCTGATCGCCTGCTTGCCCTGGAAGTGCCGCATGATGGCGCTCAAGATAATCTGCTCCATGAGCTTCCCGGGCACTGAGGTCAAACTAACAGGCCTATAGTTCCCCGGGTCTACTCTCCGGCCTTCTTGTAGATGGGGTCTCACCCCGGTGCCTCTCCTTCAGGCCTCGCAGGGAGTTGCTCCACCAGTCCATCTCCCGCTCTCACTCCCTGATGGCCCTCAACCTCTCCACCTCCTCCTTGAGTTCTGCCACCAGGCGGACCAGGTCATCCACCTGCTCGCGCCTCACGCACACGGTATCTCTGCCTCCCTCACACGGCAGCAGCAGGCTCTGGCACTCCCTGCATCCAGAGACCTGAACTGCCGCATTTCGGAGCGGGCAGTCTGTCTGGGTGCCTACAGACTTTCTGGAGCGAGCTCTCTGCCTAGCGTAGCCCACCGCGACTGAACTAGCGGTAGACAGCCGCCAGATGAGGTGTTCTTAAGGGCGGGATCGCTCTGCCCTCCCTGCTCGCCCTGCCTCGCGCCCTGCCTCACAAACTGCCGCGCCCCGCCCTGTTCGCCCGCCCTCGCCGCGCTGCTGGTCGCTCGGCTCCCCAGGGGCTGCCTTTGAACGGCCGCGAGGGGGCGCTGCCGGCTCCGCCTACGCCTCGTCAGCCTCCCTCACAGGGCTGCCGGGGCCTGGCGGCTCCCTCGGCTGCCTCGAGGGGCCTCGATGCCGGGAAAAGAGCCCTGCCTGTCCCGATCCCCGCTCCGCTGCAGAGCGCGTCTGCCCGGAGCCGATCGCCCCGGCAAGTGATTAAAGGTCACACTGTATGTTTAGAGCCAGACTTTATATATTGCAAATACTGTCACTTATACCCCCATGAGGCCTGCAACATTTTTCCACAAGAACGTCTTGTCAAGTAACAAAATAAACGACTGACTGGCTAAGCAGACATTCATTTGAATTTATCAAGCTGTTGCTTGATAATATTACTGTCAAACTCTGACAAAAAGTGAACATGTTTAGCTAATGCTTTGGTGGCAATTTTGTATTTCGGTCATGCCATTTGAAGTTTTTAGTGATCATGTTCCATTTTGGAGATTAAAATGGTGAAAGCTCAGATGGTTATAAGATAGAAACCACCGTACTTCGCTGGAGATCCTCTTAATTGTACCTCCGAAGGTGCATGACTATTTACATAAACATTTACTTTTTTGGAGACATGCCTACATACAGTGGGAAAGTAACATACTACGGTTCAGTGAGACATGGAAACCTCCATGGCATGGAGCTGTAGCTTCAGTTATGGACCAACTGTACAGAACTCCTTGCTGATAACGACTGCACAGAACAATAGAATATCTTAAGTTGTAAGTAAGTCACATAGATACCCCTGCTATGTCTTCTAACGTATTTCTCTACTGCCATCTGCTGCTCAAGTAAAAGAAAATTTATGAAAAAGTAGAGAATACTCATATAGAGCAGGACACTCACTGTACAGCATGTTATAAGGGAAAAGCACATTTTGCTATCAAGACTGAGAAAAGGTATTACTATATGAAAGCTCCAATAAGTACATCAGCCATCAGAAAACGAGATTACAACGGCATTCATCATAGAATCATAGCAATTTCAGGCCCTTTTAACTTACAAATATAACTTATTCATAACTCAATATGACAATTATTTGTATTGTGAAAAGTGCTTTTTAGTGAAAGACATCACACGTTTTGTGAAATAGGAATTTCCTAATAACCTAATGAAAACTTTTTTAGACCTTCATATCCACACAGAATTCATTTCTAGGTTACAGAGTACTTGAAATGATGGAGTATATATTTTCAACACCCCTCTAACATTTTAACGCTCTTAAGTGGTTCAATACTTTGTCTAGGAAATTATTAACAAAGCTCTCAACTGATACAAGCTACGATAGAATATATTAACAACTTCTTTCTGGACAGCACATCAGATCTCCCAGTATTTTCAAAAAGTCATTAATACTACAGTGGCACTAACATCAGAATATTAAGACCTTTGGTGGTAGATCGGTAGCTATTGAAGATACTGCAAAAAAGCTACAGCTGAAGGTTTAGCTTTATGATGGCTCAGAGAAAGTGAATTGCATACGTTTGGATAATAGTCTAAAAAGACAGAAATGACTGCAGTTAAAGTGGAGAAAAATGACAGACCTGGGGGATCTAGACATGTTATGCTAGTAATATGAACTACAAAAATCAAGTGCATTGTACTGGAAAACACTTGTCCTCCAAACAAAAAAAAAAAAAAAAAGAAAGGAAAGGCAAAGGCAGACAAAAGATAACCAAATTGCCCAAGGTCACAGAGCATTTGAACATATTATTAAGGGTCTCTCGCATTCATCATTATGTTCAAGACTTTTTTTCAGCTTCAGTGTCACACATTAGAAGAACAACCATACCGCCCACAAGGCATAATATGAATTGTAACTGGAGATGTATTAAGAGAAACTTCAAATACCAACCATCACTGAAAACTACAGCTGCTATTATTTAAAGCTTTTTTCTTCAAAAAGCATAGTACTGGTACATTACCTGTCTCCTCCAGAGAGGTCTTCAACACTTCCAAACCCAGGGGTTGGCATAGGGCATCCCATGTGCTGGAAATGAGCTACTCGAGGTCTAGGAGCTGGAACTTTCCCTTGAGACTTTTTGTGTTCCTGCTCCTCTTTGATCCGAGCATTCTCCCTGTCACAGACGAAACACTCGAAGCCATTCAGGTAGTTGGGCAAAGTCATGTCATTCACACCCCACTCCCGCCTCTCCAAGGTCTCTAACAAGAACTGGTTTTTGATTCCCCCTGGGTTTTTATACTCTAGATACTTCATGTATTCCTCTCCGTTCTCATCCAGGAAATGAAGATACTTAGCCAGCTCTTGAGGGCTTTCAAAGTCATCTATAAGAATGATAGAGAGGTTGTTTGGCATCCAGTCCCGTACAGCCGGAGAGCCTCGGTATACTGGGACAGCGCCCAAATGCATTGGACGCCACAGCTTTTCTGTCATGTAGTCATTACATATGGCATTCTCCAAGGCCAGGTGAAACTTGTACCTGGCAATAAAAGCCATGAATTCGGAATCTTCTGTAGTGGCTGTAGAAGTGTCTTTCAGTCGCTCACTGGGAAGCTCACGGTTATGCAGGCACTTCCCATAAGAGTCAACCTAAAATAACAAGTTATCTTTACAAAGGGATTTTTTGCCCAGAGATTGTAGTCCTTATAAAATTCCTAATTTTGATCAGTTCATAGCTACTTAGTTTAGCCTCACTTTCACTCTAACTTCTTTCCATTTTGAGTATTCTAGAGTCACAGTTGTCCTTTAACAGCTTTAGAAGAAAATGAATGCTCAGCTCCAAAAGTAGCACAAAGTACACTACAGATAAGGCAGGGAGAAATGCAGGAAAAAAAAAAGATTTTACAGAAAAATTGTACTTATTAGAGGATAGATCAGAAACTGAGTGATAAGGAAAGACATCCAGCTTCCTCCATATTAATTTAAAAGTAATCTTTCTACTTAGCAGAGATCCAGGACTTTTCCAAGCAGTGAATTCACACAGCTCCCTCAAATCCCAAAAAGTTGGCAAAAATTTTTTCAATTAGTTAGACTGAAAAAAATTGATGCAGGTAGCTAGAATAGCGTCAAAAAATGAAAGACAGGTCGCTTGATCTGGAGTCTGCTTCATACTTTGACAATACAGTTACATTTTAAATATGTTTTTGTCTTCGTTACTGAGCAAACAATGGTAAGAAATGAATCACTGCCATTGGAAACAGTAGAAATGGCTAGGAAGAGGTTGTTTCAGATAAGGAGTAAAACCACATTGTTTTTCCCTTATCTATTATCCTTCAGATTTTTTAAGAAAAAAGCATTAGACTGTTTTTCTACTCAAAAGGAAGTGCATTATTTCAGTTCATGAAGCTACTCTCCATCAGCTGTGCCACAGCTGTGCAAATCACCATAGAAATAACACTGTTCTACCAATGCAGATGTGGAGCAGACTCTCAAAACAGCAAACTTTTCATTACGCGCCGATATTGTTAAATGGGAGCAAAGCTTGTAAATGGACAGCCTTACTTTACACTAACTTCAGGCTCCTGGGATCTCAGAAATGTGTAGCAAGACCGATCTTATTCAGGCTTAGTACTTGCGACTGATGCCAAGTCTGGCCAACTCCGTGACTAACAACTACCATCAGGCCTACCTACTGGCATGCGGTGCAGTCTAGACCATGCCTTTGGAAGGAATACAACTAGTTTTTCTGTCCAGCTTGCAGTCGGCATGCTTCCCGTTACGACTTGCATCTCAGCTAGAAACGAGGACAAACAAACCCCGTTAAAATGAGAACCTGAAGGCGGAGGGGGGCAGCCAGGTGCCGCAGCCTCCCCACATGCGGCACCCACCTGGATGTACTTCATGAGCTCCCGCACATAGCGATCCCTGTCCGAGGGCACGTCGCAGTGGGACTGCATGTACAGCACTGGCCCGTAGCCCCGCCGCCGCCACGCGTCCTTCTCGGCCAGGGCCACCGGCGGGCCCCGCAGGTAGCCGACGCTGGGCAGCCACTGCAGCGTGAGCGGGTAGTCGGACTCCCTGCGGAAGGTGGCTGTGTAATTGAAAAGCTGGATGCCGGGCGAGTGCGAGAGGAGGTAGTTGTTCATGGGGGACTCCTCGTGGAAGAGCGCCCAGGTCTGGTGGGGCAGGCGGGGCAGCGGCGCCTCGTAGGCCCTGAAGTCGGTGCCGTAGAAGATGAGGGCCTTGGTGCGGCGGTGCCGCGCCACCCGGCGGCTGCGGGTGGCCAGGCAGGAGCCCCGCGGGCAGTCGATGCGCTCCGTCTCCCCGGGGAAGTGCGGGAAGAGGCTGCCGCTCCACCACAGCACGATGGGCAGCGCCTTGTTGCCCCGCGTGTCGTTGTTGCCCGGGCCGCGGTACGACGCCGCGGCCACGAAGGCCGGGCCCGGGGGGCCGGCGGCCTGCGGCCACCCCTCGGCCCCGCACGGCGCCTCGCCGCCCGCCTCGCCCTCCGCCGCCGGCACCCCCGGGCCCCGGGGGCCGCTCCACGCCAGCGTC
>CM021770.1:15918571-15954196 GCA_011076525.1 Nettapus auritus
GCCGCTCCACGCCAGCGTCAGCGCCAGCCAGAGCCAGGCGGGCCCCCGCCGCGCCCCGCAGCCCCTCATCGCCGCCTGCCTGGGCACGGCCGGGCCGCCCCGCCGCCAGGAAACGGCCGCCGCGGCCCCGCCCGGGGCCGGCCTTCCGCCGGGAGCAGCGCGGGGAGCGGCCGCCAGGGGCGTGAGGGGCCCGGCGGGGCCCTGAGGGGAGCGGGGCCCGGGGAAGGAGCTGAGGGGAAATCGGGGAAACCCCGGCCCCCGCCGGCAGGTCCCGCAAGGAGAGCTCTGCTCCTCAGAGCGGGGTAGGGGCAGCGAAACGCAACGCAAACCTGCTGAGCCCAAAGCTGCTCTCGCCGCCGAGGCTGTCTTACTTCATGCTGATGTAAATCCTCCCTGCCTCTAATGCACCTGCACCCCGCGGTGGGCTGCTATTGCTCTGAGGGATAGCGCACTGAAAGCAAATCCAGCTGCAGCTACGCGGCTCCGGCACCAAGCAGGCACTGCAAGAAAGTACAGCGAGTTTTATCTCCTGCTAGCGGCCACAAAGGGCAAACAAAAGATCTAGTAACAGAAGGGCCCCCCCCCCCCTGAGGAGCTACACCTCAGTTTAAGGTTCACTTAAGCTGCTCTTCTGTACCAACCTAGAATAACTCCTGGTATTAAAATATTATGTAAATGGTAAATTGATATTTGCAAAGCTGAGTTAGGACTACATTATAAAATTCTAACAGGAGAATGCTAGAATTGCTAATTATAAATTTGCTATAGGCTTCACATTCATTCATTTGCAAATATTGTGGGATCAGGTGAAGAGGTAGATAATAAAGGACACCTGTTAGTACAGACACAAGCAAAGAAGTACTCTCTGTTTAAGGAACAGGCTAAAAAAAAATGGAATATTCATGTTTTCCTTTGGGAAGTTGGGTCTTAACACTGCTCAGACTTGATTCAGATGCATGATAGTGCAGAAAGACTACCCTGTGTGCTACCCCCATCAGCTCCACCACTCACTCAATCAGAGGCTCATTCCCAGTAGACATTGGCTCAGCAAGGCAATCTCCATACACATCAAGAGGTGTACTACCACAGTTTCCTGCATGCACAATTTACTCCAAAATTAACGTACAAGATGCACAAGGCCCATCGTTATTGCAATGTATCTGTCCAGTAGTGGATTCTTAACATAATGTACATTCTGAAGGAGACTAATCTGAGAAATATTCCATAGCAAACTAATTGGATGATTATAGCAATGACTGTCTTGTGCTTTCATACACAGTGTTGTAAGGTTATCAATAAAGTGTACAGTATCAATGCTCTAGGCTACAGTCCAGTTGCACTGCCAGTTCAATCTGAACTTTATTTTTGCAATTAGACCAAAAAAAAATCCCAAGAAACAAGAAAAAAGAAGCTCCCCTGTTATCTTGACTCTGAAGTAGGAACTCTACTCTGAAAAAATGAAGACTGCAGAAGTCTTCAAGCTGGCATTGTCACAAGGTAATAGTAATACTTGTCCAATTAGACAAAAAAAAAAAAAACACAGAAAAAGGAAGTCTTTGCAAAATGAAAGTTCAGAAGAAGCAGAAAGTTAAAAATGTTCATCTAAGCAAAGTAATACTGAGATTAAACAGCACCTTTTGTCTGTTGGCTCTTGTTGAATTTCTTACTGCCATTCACTGTGAAGAAAAAAAGACTAAACCTGGTCAGCAAAAAAGGACCACTTAGCTAGACTTCAGCCCTTCCCATTTCCTCCCTCCCGCAAAATACAGGGTTTGGAAAAATAAGCAGTGTTTATTTACTAACAATGACATAAAATACATCTTAATATATTTTTATTTCTTTACAAATTAAAAGATGCATTGGAAAAAACAAGTGAAGAAAACAAAAGGTTCATTTACGATCTCATTTCCACCCCCACACCCCCCAGTATTAATACTAGAAATTAGTATTTGTGGAAGTCTGTGGTTGCTGAGCCTTATATTCCTGGGAAGTTGTTTCCCCCCCCCCCTCTGGTTAAAAATCCTCTCGATTTTGGGCTGGAGGCAATACATGGAGTAAAAAGTCAGCCACATTCATACAAAAAAGAGGAAGGTTCTGTCACTGTGAAAGTTTCTCCGTTACAATTTTCATATTCCCCTTTCTCTGTAGTGATGGGAGGGAAGACAAACTAGCAGCATTAGAAGAAAAATGGATTTATATACATGCTACAGTATATGGAACTAAAACCACATTCAAATATTTTTCTGATCTAAACAAGGACTTTCCTTTGAGATATCAAGCCCAGGTCATATCTCCTTTAATCCACCCACACTTTTTCCTCACACTTTTAGTACTATTGGTGACTCAAACTCCCAAGTATTTTAGGAACACTTGTAAAGCGTTCAAGCTAAAATATACAAGCCCCCTTTCAAAAGTGAATAATCAAAGCCCTTAGGATTCTGAATTTGATTTACACTTGCTCCCTTTTCATAGGAGTCTTCTCATTCACCCTTGCAGAATGGAGTGGCAGAGTGGCCAAAATGGATGGACTAATCTGAGGTATTTTAGTTTAACAAACAGGCTTATAAAAAGGTTTTGTGCAAGCTGATTGCTAGGCTGAATGGGGGAGGGCATAAACAACCAGTGATGAAACTCTTCACTACGGCCCCAATCCTTTCCAGTAACTGAAATTAGGTGCTTGCAATACTTCAATACAGTACAGTCTAAATCTGTTATTATACCCCCTTCCTTGTAATACAGGGTGAAAAGCAGTCTCAAATTCGCATCAGTAAAACTTGACTTCCTGCTTGTTTGCTATGATTCAGAATAGTGTGGTTGAAAATGGCCACTTCCTTTTCATCTAGTTCCCGCACATCACATTGTTTAAAAGTATTTTCTGCTTAACCTTAAGAGGCTTTTGTTCCCACCACCATCTGGATAGACGGGTAAGCTCTGCAGAAGGAGAGAGGCCATGGAACATGGATCAAGTAGGACATCACAGAGCTGTGCAATGAGAAGGAAAGGAGTCACCACTCACACCAACAGGAAGCTCTGACTCTACCCCTATGCTGTTCAGAAGCTAGTTATTGTTGTTCACTGAACTATTAATTCCTCCAGTACAGATTTGCACACCAACTTATAGTACAGGGAAGATTGTGGAAAGAAATTTGCCCTCCTGCCTCCTGGCTTACCACTTATTTCTTTTTTCAAGGATTTCTGGTTCAGACAGCCACATGATACATTTGTGCTCTGCAATGTCACGTTTCCCTCTAAAAAGAGAAAGAGGCAAAATGTTTGGCTGCTTTAGCTACCATCACCTGACATGCCTCCTGTCCTCCCAACCTGTGCATCCTCTTCACACTTAGAGCATGCACACGCGCCCATACAAACACACAGCAACTACCAGAAATTTTGAAGAGTTATCGCTTTTTCACCCAATGTTGAATCATGTACAGTGAACTGAAAAAAACTACATTCATTACAACAGGATTAGCGAGCATGGGGGGGGGGGGTGAACTCCTGCCAAGCACAGGAAACAATTTAGATACAAGTAAAAGACCTGGTATCAAAGGCCTTTTTGTTTGTTTTTTTAGCCCTCACCAGGAAAATAAAATTATCTCTCATATGGGACTGGGAGAGGTCAAAAGGATTTCTGCTTATGCAATGTGTATTAAAAATTATGGAATTGTACAGATTTCTACGTTGTCCTTTTTGAGGGCGCTGGGCCTTCTGATCAGGTCATTAGTGGAGGCTGAAATGTCACTGCTGAGTTCCAGCACCACTCCCTCCTCTAGCTCAGTAGCTGCCGAATCTCCTTGTGCATGTGACACAGGAAGTCCACATATGAAGCTCCCCCAGTCAGGCTCTTATCCTCCACCAAAAAGTGTTTGAAGAGCATTTCCAGCTTATCTTCTTGCTTCACAATTATTAACTACAAACAAAAGCAATAGTGGATAGTTAGCAGAATTAATGTTCCTGAGGAAAGAAAAAGAGAAATAAGCTAAATAGCTCAAAAAAAATCCAACAAAGATAACTAGAACCACTCCATATATTGCTTATTTTCTTTCACTTCTATAATTAAGTTGGATTACGTCTCAGTTGTATTTAGAAGGAAAATACCACATGGTATGTGGTTTGTGTAGTAGTATATTAAGTCTGCAATAATCCTAGTTTTAGAACTACGTTAAACAGAGAACTCCAAAACTAATACCTGAAGTTTTTTTTTTTTTTTTTTTTGTTTGTTTGTTTTTTTAAGATGCTTGAAAACTTATGTTTGCATCACAGTTTTAAGAGTAAGTTCAGCATTAGCATTTACATGAATAAGACTGGTATCACCTGCTCTAGTAAGAGTAAAAGGGAAGGGGACTTAGAGCTATGAATGAGGGACAACATTTTTACCTTCATGTAGCGGGATCTTTGCACCTGAAGCATGTCTACAATAGATCGTACTTTCTTTGAAAAGGGATTTTCCAAGACAGGCAGGGTATTCTGAAATTAAAGACATTCAGTTCCCATTAGACAAAGAAGTAGAGTGCAATTAAAAAAATCTCAGCAGTTTCATCGTATTATATATCTTTACAAATATATTTACCACCAGTAGCATAAAATTTCTTTGACCTCAGCTAATTAAAAGAAAATAAAACATAGCATCAAAATTGAAGGCCAATTCTTAGTCCCATTTATGTATCACCTGTTCTCCTTAATGTCGGTGGAAATGTGGCTTGTCAAATAAAGCCAGCCAAAACAATGTCAATATGCCCAGATGAGGGATGTCTCCACTAGTTCCACATATCTGCACTTCTCATTGTTAGTAATAGAAAAAATTTAAAGGTATTTTCTCAACTTGCTTTCTCATTGTTTTAACTATTGAGTGATTATCATAGACAGCATCTCCCACACTGACACCCAGCTCACCAAAGTGCTGCTAATCTGACTGAAGGATGACACTCCAAAGAGGTTCTGGATCAGGCCTTGCTGCACATTCACTCCCACCCACACAAAGATGTTCAGCCCATTCTCCAGCAGGTATATGTCACCCTTGGAGAGACGTTCCTCTGAGTTGCGGATTGCTGCTGGTAAGGAGTCACTGTCAACATCTGCTTTGGTCTGTTTTAGAGTGAAGTAAAAAAAAATCAAGGTTATGAAAGAACATATTAAGTTCTGAAAATTTCTGCCACTAAGACCCCAGTGGTTTAGTGATTACTAGGACTCGTAATACTGCAATAGCTCAGACTCAAGTATTGGTTTTCTTAGCTTAGCTTTCTTACTGAACATGACATAGAAGCAGATTAGAAACTCTTGGTTAGCAAAAGAGAACAGAAGATTGCTGTGAAAGTATTCTGTAGTTCCGATATTGCTTCTTGGAGCAGTAACTGGTATTTGCTGTTACTCCAGCAACTATGTTACTGAAAAGTGAGAACAGTAGGTGGATTTTCCCTGCAACAATTAAAATTACTACATAAAATTACAAGATGGCTTAGGGTTTTTGAAAGACTACCCAAGAATCAAAAGATTCTTGTCACTGGTCACATGCTCACAGCTCAGAGAAGATCTCAGCAAATTCACAAGAGGCAGTAACGTACCTATCACTGAATAGAATTAAATGAAGCATTCCAACAGATGGCAGAACCCAAATACTTCTCAAATTACTTTCCATTGATAAAATACAAATGCCAGTCCTTAAGATAAGTCAAGACAACAGCAAGTCTCCAGTGTAAAGAAGAACCTGAATTACTCACCAGGGGCAAAAGCCTGGGGTAAAAGAAAACATTTGTTTCCGCAACATCCATGGATGTGACTAACTGGCGAATGTAGGCACGGTCATCTGTCGTGACCTCCGGACCAGGCTGAAGGACATCACTCTTCAACACACAATTCAAGTACACAGGAAGCAGCTTCATGCATTCAGGGAGGATCAGCTACAAGTCACAAGCAGACAGAAGTTGGCCAGCTCTCTTGCTGAATAAGTTTATGCTCAACAAAACAAGGCTTACATGAGCCAACAGTGAGGTTCATATGTGAGAAGTGAAAACTGACAATCTAATTATAATGTGGACCTGCAAAAATAGTGCAAAACTTTTCTCTGGAAGAAGCTCACAGTCCCTTTTAATACCTGAGCCCCTGATTCAAATTTAAAGCATTAGTGTTTACCTGGCCAGCAGAAGATGGACTAGCACAGTTCTTTCGATAGCAAGCTAGGATCTGGGCACACTGGTTAATCAGTGCATCTCGGACAGTCTTTACTGGGCTGTTCAGAACTCCACGATATGCTGCACAGAAAGAGAGGAAAGAAATGGACAACTATCAAGAGATTGCTCATGAACAGTAAAAAAACACTACTTCCACAAAACAAATCTGAGTTGTTGTTTTTTTATAGTAATGAAAGAGATGAATTCCTACTGAAAGTCTAAAGAAGCTCATTACATACTCTTATTACATATACTTCTACTCTCCATCTCTCAAGTGTTTTAAAACACACTTAGAATAATAGATGCAAATAAGGTTAAGTAAGGTACAATACATACAAGTATTATATTTAACCCGTATTCATTTCATGAATGGAGGCCGCCGTTTCCTATTCCTGGAGTAAAAATTGGGAAGTCAAAAGAACTAATTAAACCAGTCCAAAAATAAATACAAATATGAGTTCAGACAGCTTTCAATACAAACCTCTTAAAAATATATAGATAAGATTTTGTAGGATGGATAAGCCTACATCCACTATCTGTACCTCTTGCCCTAAACAACAATACTATTAGGAAAGAGCACAAAGCTGCGATAAGTGACTGAAACATCAGGATTGCCACCTGACGCTTGATGCAAAAACACTAAACAGGTGTCACTGAATGACAACAGGCATTTTAACAGTTAGAGGTTATGTTTGTTACCATATTTAGCCTTACCATATTTAGCCAAGTAATTGATGAGTGTGTCTGTCTCACAGTTTCGATAGAGGTCAGCAAGCTGCGTGCAGCAGTTTAGTGAGAGGTTGTGAATGCGGAGTCGTCGCTGTCCGGCACAACTTGTATATAGCAGAGCACACTGCAAAAGACAAAAATACCAAGATATAGGAAAGTGAGGACCTGCTACAGTAAGAAAGGCAGGGTTTGAATATACTTCATTAAAAAACAGGATTCGGATGTCTGGACAAGAAAATTATGCAGAGGACTTGCACAGTAAGTTAAAAGAATATGCTAAGAATGAGTCAAAGAAAGGTAACAGGCAGCAAATGTCAGCGGTTTGTATCACGGAAAGTTGTCTTTGAAAGCAGATTGTGGATTGAAGCTTTCTCAATCACCCAGAGACCACGTATTCTGAAAGGTTAGGGATATAGTAAATGACAAAGAATGCACAGTTCCTTGAGTGTCTAATACTTCAGCTTTAGAGCGATGATCATCCTCTTCTGCAGCTGGCACACTCCTGCAGTTTGGCTTTGGTTCTTGTTTTGACACATTTTTGTTGACAGTTTTCAATTGTTAACTGCCTTCCTTCTTCTATGAAAGCCTTCACCCTCCCCTGCCTCACCTGAAGGAGTGCACCACTGTCTTCACTCAGTTTGTCATCATGCTTGAATTCCACTGTGATGGTTTTATCACAGTCCAAACCTGCCATCTCTACGTCAGTTGTGTTGCTCATATAGAAAGCTCCAAAAAAGTCAGTTGCTCGAATGCCTACGAAAGAAGGATACATGATTAATGAGCTGCACTTTTCAACAGAGTTACAAGACAGCCTTTACAGCCCTGAAAATCCTGTCACTAGGGACACTAATTATCTTGACAGATTTCAACAGCAATCTTTGTTCAGTCTTGACAAAGTGCTTAAAAGTTCAAAGCTTTAAGAGAGCTTTTTGCATAGCCTAGTCTCAAAAGTTTTAAATTAGGGGAAAAATCTGTTACTTCCCGTGTGATATACTTAAAATAGTGAATTTATTAAGAGTCATTCATGCTAACACCCACCTGTGCTTGTGCGTACTCTCATCACAGCATCAAATCCCACTTCTTTCTGGACATCTCTTCTCAAGTCATTCAGGAACCTATCCTGGTCTGTCTCAAGCTAAAACACAAACAACAATTCAAGTTTCACCATAAATCAGAGCTGCTCCATAAATCGCAATTAAAAAAAAAAAACAAAACACCACCTGCAGTTTTACTCTAAAAAATCAGCTCAGTGCCCTACTAATACAATGTCATGCTAGAAGCTAACAGCATAGCTTGTTGTTCACAGAGATTGTATAAAGACAAGAGCTAACAAAATCATTTTGGTGAAAAACTTGAGTAGCATTTTTATCTCCAAAGAAGTACTTGTTTGCTATGATTTACACAATTAAAAAGAACTAGAAACTAAAGAGTAACTTTTACTCAAATCAAATACCAGTCTGACTCAATGGAGCTCTTACCTGGAAATATGCATACTTATAAATGGAGCCTCCTGTCTGGTAAGTTACTATGCCTAGCGTTGCCACATCCAAATACTGGTTTGGAAATAGGAACAGATCCACACAGCAGCCCTGGGCCACACAGTCCTTAGCCAAGTTGTTATAGAAGCTTGTCTGAGGTTGAAACAAAGTCTAAGAAAGGAAGTCAGAGATGAGATCAAAAATTTGTGCTAAGAGAAGGAAAGTGAGAGGCAGATTATAATCACAGGAAAAAACACATTTAACACTTCTATTCTGGGTCTCTATTCTGCGAAATTCAGATTATACGACATTCTTCTTGACCATGTCTTTGAAAACAACTGTAATGTCATAAAAATTACTACACCTCTCGCATTAATCCTAAATTCTGTATGTTTACTTAAACACATCATCTGTAGTACTTTATCCTGTGTAAGAATATAAATCTACTTCTTCTTATACCAGAGCTATCCTTATGATGTCAACTCTACACAGCTGTGCCTGAGAACAGCCAATGAAGTGTAATGTTAAGATATTAGCTGTGATGGTTACACTGCATGCTACCCTTCTCATTCTTTCAATGATACTTCAGAGCTATTTTATCCCATAAGGAGCATAATGTAGAAATGAATCATAAGCATCGTTATTACCTTCTCCTTATCTGTGTTGATCAGTTTCTTATCATCCCTGTTCTTTAACTTCCCCGGGGCCTCCGCAATGGGCAGAGAGGTGTGGAAAATGAAGAGCTTGCCAGCACACTCAGCTGCCTACAGAAGAGGGGGGTGAAATTGCTCAAATTAGAAACATTTAATAAAAATCTTCAGGCCAAAATGGGATTGAAGAACACACTTCCAAGCATCTTTATTTTCATTTCTTTATGTCAAGAAGGTACTACACACAGGCTCAGTAATCACTTGGCTACATCGATGGTACCCATCACAGGAAGCACAGCTTAATGATCTGTTACAGAAAAGGAAGTTTCAGTTCTACTGGACCTGTGCTAGTTCCGTGGCAGGGAGAAAAGGTGTGCCTTCAAGGAGACAAAGAGCAGTAAATTCTCTAAAAGCAGAACTCAGCTACAAAAAGTTCTGCACAAATGAGTTAGATTGCTTTCTTCTCTGATTTACAGCTACTGAATTTGTGGTAATAAGGCAAGTCACAGAAATGGAAAAGGATGTCATAATCTGACTTTCAAAAGATCATTAATTTTAAATCAATAGTCTTTGTAAACTCCAGCCAATGTTTAGTAGGTTATTTTCTCTGATACATACAGTAAGCAATCAGTTAGTAGTTTGAGTTGCTTCTTGACTGAAGTTACCAAACCTGAGTTTAGGGAAGACTTCTAAGGACTTACATGACAGACAAATGAAGTTATGAGAACAGATTTGGGTGGAGTCATACAGGAAATCCATTTGATCAATACATACAAGTCTGAGTTAGATCATGCATGCAATTATCTGAAGTACTAGAATGGAAGAACTTTTGGAAAATTTTACTGGTATGGAATAAAATTTTACACATTGGTATGGACAACTTCAACAGATTGCATTCTCTCCTTTTATTTAAATTTATACCAGAGCTTCCAGCACAGGATTAGAAGTTCCGTGTTACAGAACTCCTTCTAAATGACATATGGAGGAGTTCATCACCTGTTTTTAACACTGGAAGGTCTTTTCTGTAGGTTCTGGAAACTATTCAAAGCAAAAATGCATCCAGGTCACCAAGATTAAGCCTCATTTCTTGTACTCTGAGCAAAAATGCTTTAAAAAATTATGTAGAGAAGAGAGAGCTGGCTACATAGAACTGGAGGTACCTGCACTTTAACGGGCCAAGTACTCTCTCTATGTAGCAAATCTACGACAAGGAGACTTACTAAAAGCTTTAGAACTCGTAGTAGAGAATAATGGAAAATGAACTTCAGAGTACTCAATAGACTGAAAATTTGCTATGACAATGCATTTACCAACCTTCAGTGCTTCCAGTCCTGCTTGAATCACAGGTCCAAAAACAGTTTCTGTTTCTCTTGTGTCTGCAAACATTTCTGGAATCTGGTCCAGCAAACTAGCAAAGAAATAGGATTTCAGGAAGATTCTATGTAAGTGGTAAAGCCACAGTTTTAGTTTAATTACTTGTTGACCTATGAAACTAAGGTGGTTTAAACAGAAGTCCCTAACATGTCTATGTTTTCTGAAGATAGTTTTTTTGTGTGTTTTTGTTGTTTTTTTTTTTTTAAAAAAAAAAAAACACAGTATTTGCCATCCCATTGCTTATGTACGAAAAAACTCCAACAGCTGTTCGTGCTCTTTCAATATATTCCAATGCATATTGCTGAATAAACTCTTAGGAAAGACTAGCAACACTTCACCTCTGTTTGCCAAACATACTATGTGCTATTCAAAGATTAATAGACTTAATTCACAGATTTGTACTTGCTCTTGTGAATGCACTACAGAACAGGCAGGTAATTTTTGTTAAAAACATGAACTGCATCTAGCTCCCAAAACCTACTTACCTACACACCATAGTTTAATTGCAATTCAAGTATAATGTTAAATAGCTTGCCAAAATTGTGTTAATTTCTTTCTTTCCTTCTAGATTTTACCTTCTCTATCTTGCTCATTCAATTTTTTCCTTTGATCCAAAATCAGACACCATTGTCGTCTCAGTTTACAACTTCCCTGGGCATCTATCTTAAAGAAAATGATTCAGTATTCCTATAACTTTCACTCTCCACCATTTTAATTTTTTTTTTTTTTTCCTCCCCTATGAAGACACTTCTGCACTAAAGCCCATTACATATAGCCTCTGTCAAGCTGGTCTGGAAGCCAAATAAACCCTTACACTCCATGAATTTTCCTATCCTCCTTTGTCAGTTTCATCTCAGAGTATAGGAAAACACTAATACAGAGTGACTTCTAGGCACATAACACAACAAATAAGCAGTGAACATGACACTTCTAAATGAAACACTTGAGTCTACTGAACAAAATGTTTACTCTACACAACATAATTCAATTTCTGTTACCTGACAATAACTGTCCTGGACTCGTTCACATTCACCAGGAAACCATCAAGGAGTGGCACAAACATGTCTGCCACATCTGAGACAACCATCATTTGTGGCTGCGCCAATGAGCTCTTCACGTTATAGAAGTGTAATACCTTGTTGTAAGTGACAAAGCCTACTCGAATGGCTGATTCTTCCATGTTTCCTTCTCTGTAAGAGACATACTTCTAAGCAGATGGCAAAATCATTACACAGAATCCAACACAAGAAAGGGTAAAGGAGAAAATGAAAGGAAGGAAAAATCTTTCAGCTAGAAAGGTACTCAGATGTCCTGTTTGATCTCTTTGTAAACAAAAGCTTGACAGGATTTTTTTTTAAAGCCCTGTTTTTTTTGAAAGGAGAAAATGAGTTTCCCCTGTTTCAACTGGCTACAATAGTACACGTACATACCTGGGCAGGTAATCTAGGAGTGACTTTAATTCTTCACATATTAGCCTCACTAAGCCACTCTTCACAGCATTGTAAGACACGTCAATCATGAAAATGAAAGCAGGTGGACTAGGAAATTTGTTATTCTGTGGAAGAGGGGGAAGAAGTCACATTAAGGCCATGTAACACAATCCACAACTGCTCTATAATGTGGGCAAACAAATGCTGGTCAAAACTCTAACAGTACTCATGTACTTTTCACTCATGAGAAGCGATTGTTTCTTCAGATTACTTTCACATTCCTGCCCATCTACCAGAAATGTAAGTGCACTGTCCTTGAAATGGAGCACTGCTATGTACCCTGACAAATTTTGATATCTCTCAACAAACAGCAGATGACTTCTTTTTTTCCAGAAAAGGCTTGGTTTTTATTGAAAAGCAAAACATAGTAATAAACACATACTACTGTACCTTGCAGTAGTCAACTGTTGCCAGAAACTCATAGGACCCCAGTGATAACTCAGGTCGATCATAGAAGTCTACTCGCTTTCCAGTGTGATCCAAATGCTGGAAGTAGTAAGGTGGCACTGGGGAAGGAAAAAACATGAAGTTCAGTGACAAACCGTGATAAGCACTGTCACAGATAGTTCAAATAAAACTCCTGGAAAAATAGCTAGACCTCTGTGCTACCACGCAAGTATTACAAGAAATACTGATGCAATTAAGAGTATCATTAAATCCAAGAAATACAAATGAACTGCTTCCAATTTGTCTTATGCACCAGGTGACACATTATAGTCACTATTGTATTTTTCTTGAATCTTTTACATTCTGAGTTTGTATTTCATATCAGAAAGTGCATGTCACTGCAACATGCACTTTGAGTTTGAAATGATTTAGTCCAAAGGAGAAATGTAAGTCTTGTAAAAGTAGTAACAAATGACTTGCAATAGAATTTGTGACAAGCTACAGGCTTTGCTATTACTGAGACAATTCAGACATACCAAAAAACTGAGCTTCTCCTTTTGTTATGAGTTACTCAAAACAATCAAAGTTTCAACAGTTCAGAAGAACACTGTGATACCATTAACACTGTGTATGTAAGCAGGTATCACTCTCTAGTCTAAGTACACATTCAGTACAAGCTAATTACTTGATTTCTTTTTCACAGAAAGCAGGAATTACTCTGAAGCATTAGGTACAACTACATTAGATTTTCACAACATCTCTTATCATCCCTCCCTTTTCTACTTAGTTGTTGCAGGTACAGCCATTCATGCAGCTGAGTGAATGTTGCAGACTGAGCGAATGCATGCAGACTGAAAAAAAAAAATCAAGTTTTTGTGTTTTTTTTTTTTAGAACTGACCACTTCTAGCCCTGGTCAACTTCCTATTTTGGTTTGCCATGGACCTATACAAACAGGTGTACAGCGTAACTGAGGTGATAAGATCAAACAGTCCATTAAAAGCCATCAGTGCTACCAAATGAAACACTCAAAAACAAGTTTATTGTACCCCACATTTCCACTGTACATACAAACCAGATCTACAGACTTGATGTTACAAGCAGCATACAATGACTTCTGCTTAAGAGGGAGCATTTTTTTTATTGATTTAGAAGAGCAGTGAAGATAAACTGGCATACATTGAATACTCCTATTCAACTGTGGCAGATTTACCTGCAATCTCACCTCTAAGCAGCGTTCAAACAGGCTTTGTGAGCAAGAAAAAAATCCTAACTCATGCTACTAACAAGATATTCATCTCAATAACACAAATAATTTCTCAGAACACTATACATCATGCAACAAGTACCTCACATTAAAAAAATTTGAGTATGATAAAACTACAAAACGTAAGATCCTGCTTAATTTGAACATCATTTCAGAACTGAGAAGTGAAATATTTAATCAATTTTTTTCAACAGTAAACACATTACAGCACAGTATACATTAGATATGACCATAACATGATTAAGATTGATTTCTTCACATCCTTTTTTGAAGATCACTACAGTAGTGCCTATTGGCTGGTTTTCAGAAGAAGCCTTACCCTCAGTGACACAGCTGCAGAAACAGCACTGGAACCTTCTTCCACCCTCAATAAACTGCATAAAAGGGCACATGTAGGCCTTGCACCTATTACATCGGACAGGACCAGATTCTCCATGATCTACTAAATAAGGAAGGGTCTGTGGAAACAGGAAAAAACAAAGAATAAAGGTCACATGATGATGAGAAAAAAGTGACCGCACATGCTGCAAAGCTTAAAATTATTTCCTTGTAAATTGTATAGAATTTACCACTTTTGGCAGCGGTGGGAGAGAGTGCAGGGGAAGCCTGAACAAGCATTTTACAAATATTTTTCATCTCAAGCTCTTAACACAGCAGTTCCTTTGTGGGCTGCAGTCATTAATGGGCTATCCCCCTTAGACACAAACAAGTACTTGGGCATGGTGCTGCACCACCTTATATAGTAGCTTGCTTGAGGAGCATGAGCTCTAGCAGGAGAGCCACGCTGCACAGCACAAATGGATCCCAAATGAACACTGAAGACTGAAGCCACGCAAACAATGGCTGTGATAACATCATGGGAACGAACACACAATTTTCACCTCACCCCGTGTTGATTCTTTTAAATGCAACTCTTTACCTCCTATGTCTTTCCCTTGTATGTCTTTCCCTTGTAAAAAAACAATCTTTTTTTTTTTCTGACAAAATAGAAGCCAGTCACTGCATTCTACAAATTCAAGAACTTAAAGCATCCAGATTGTCTTAAAATTTTTAAATGGCTAAAACTTATTTTCGAAGTCCTCCATGAAATAAATCATATCCATATGTTCTGCTAGTCTTAACACCACTGTGTAATTTTAAAGGACTTGCTATCATGTAATGATACCATTTTTCAACTATTACTGGCAATACAGTCTTTTTGCAGCCAAACCAGAGTAAGATGCTTGGCAACTTCTTCAGCTTTTTAACCTCAGAATGAACAAAAGCACTTTGAAATGATTAAGACAGAGCTTTTGCAAGCTACAAGCTACATTCATAGTTCAAGGCACCTTTCAGTAACTAAGAATCTAGCTTAAGATCTTTAATTTCTTTTAAACTATGACATTTAAGGTGTCCAATTTTCATTCTTCCAGGCACCTTAAACCTGATCATTTTTAGGAAAGAATGTATTCCTTGAGTGTAAGTTGAACAAATGCCCTTGATGCTTCTTTCTTCTTCATGCTGCAGATCTATCAAATTTCTCATTCACCCCCACTAGTCATTTATTGACAATCCAATGGCTTTGCTGCCAGTGTGTCTCAGTTCTTACCCACTAGGCCGACCTCCTCCGAGGAAACAAAATTTCATGTTTTCTTGACTGCTAGGCAATATTAGTATTTTACGTTTCCACACAATAAGCCTTTTCCCCCACACACCTCTCCACCAAAACAAGCAGTACTATACATAACTTGCTACTTACCATTTCCTACCAGAAGGCACACAGATACTTCTTACTAAAACTCCCAAGTTTTGCTTTCTGAACTGTGCATTAACATAGGGCAAAGACCCTGTATCTTGCAACCAAATGCTGAATTTCCATAGGTTCTAGATTTATCCAAATGTTGCATTTTCACCAGTCCTATTTATCCTCTTACTACTGATATGTTAAACATTAGCTCTGTTTACAGTTCTATTGCTCTCAACAGTTGAGCCTACATCTATCAGAAGGGCTCCTCCACAGGGAGTTTGCCCTTGCCATAAAGAACTTTCCAATACTGGAAGCTAACCAATCTCCAGGACAATTTTCCGATTCTAGACATGTTTTTTCTGGATATCACAACTGTTTGTTCAAAGCATAAACACACCATGAGAGCTAATAGCTAGTTTGTGAAACTTGTCTGAAAATGTGCCCCCAGGTTTCTCAAGTAAGATTACATTTGCCTATTGCTCTCCTTTTAAACTCCATCCAAATACATAAATTAATTTCACAACTGAGTTTTATCACAAACTACTTTTCGGAATCCAAATCATAGTTTATTAACATTAGTAAAAAGAAACAAAAACCACCCTTAAACACCAGAGAACATTCCTTTCTTCACAAGATGTTAAACTTAAGTTTAACAAGGCAGAGAACACTGCAAACATTAAAATTTCACAAGCATATTTGTCTTTATGTCACTGCTTTAAGTGAACTAATGCTACACAGTAACCAGAGTATTTGCCACACTTTTAATACAGTTTCCAGCTCTCACATTCTTAAAGCTTTTATCTTCTCAGCAATCAGACAGAGTAGGTAAAAGGCTGGCTAGCTAGCCACATGATACCTAGATGGAAATAGGTGGTGCAGAGAGCAAGTGCAGATATTCAAGTGCAGTTCAGCAGAGCCTGGAACTCTGTCTCACACTGTCAGTTACCCCACACAATGCTGTGCGTGGACACAACATTAGGCAGCTTAACCAGCACTGCATTCTCATCCAATTCCACAACTTGATATGCTAGAAAACACTTAATATCAGTGATTTGTTACCATTTCAGTACTGCAAGAAAGAAATTGAGATCAACTCAAAATGCACACATTTATTAGCATTCTAGCATTTTGGTCATTTGGTCAGAATGATGCTTGACAGTTACTGCAAAAGAGCAAGCTGAGATTCTCATAGCAATCAAAATATTAAAAGTTTTAAGCACAACATTCTTCTGCCTTACAGATCTCTACCACACACTTGTGAGAGAACCAACATTTACCTAGGCTTTGTTACTTAAACATGCCTACTGTTGAAAGTTAAACATGGTTATCTGTAAAATACAAACATCTATTAGCATTCTCCTGAAGAGTTCAGATTGCATACAGTGCATGTGTGACTTCACATACAGTTCTCACCTCATCTGGGGGTAGTGTAGCCAGCGGTTTTATGACAGCAGCTAGAGGAACTTGGGACTGTTTGGCCATATCTGATGTGCAGGGAATATTGTACGATGTACATCTTATATAGCGGGGGCTTGCATTACCTGGATAACAAAGGAAAAAATGCCAACAAATGTCAGTAAAGTTTATATTAAGAACAGAAATCAAGATAGCTTCAGTTTTGCTGCTGAGTCACAGAATAAGAATGTATCTAAAAAAAACGAAGACATAAAACTTAATTCCCAACCAAAAGCCTCTTTACAACTAACTACGCATAATAAAAGGCCTTAAGTCAAAACAAGCAAATTTGACTCCATATCAACTTAACCTCTAAAGTATTCCCATTCCATTCTTTTTGCAGACTAAATCATACTATGGGCAAAGACCTCAACTCCGACATTTCTAATGTTTGATTTATTTATTTATTTATTTATTTTTTAAGTCTGGCTGAAGAGCGAAGAACTTGATTACACAATTGGATTCTCAAGTTTTAAGGGAGCTTAAAATCTCCAAATAAAGTCATGGGAAATAAAAAGGTTAAATTTTCTCTATAAAATCCATGAACCAAATAGCACCCCATTCATACTTAAAAAAGACACTGTTCCCAGTCCAATTCAAATGATATTACTAGGAAATTTCAGTTTTGACCTGAATTATTAAAAACAATTCTGCCACTTTTTTAGGCTTGTGTTTGTTTGAATTCATTGTTAAAAATCTTTTACCTTGATCCTTGACCAAAAAATTGGTAGTAACAAGCGGTGGGACCTGTCCTCTTACTCCAGTGACAAATGGTTCTGATCCACGGTTACTTCTGTCATCTTCAATCACTTGAATCTATGATCAAGGGAAACATCACATTAATCTTTGGAGACTTGGTTTGGAAGTACTATAAAATACAAAACTTGCATCTGTAAGACAGTGAAAAGGGAACCTGAGGCAAACATCACTAGCTCTAAAAATAAGAGGTCTAAGGCAAGCGGGTTTTGTCAAGCAGTCACCTCTTAGTTGGATTTCAATTATTACTGAATGACTAACAATAAAATACAAATGGTATTTTCCCCAAGTATTGAGTAGTAGCATACTTTGTGTTTTAAGGCCTAATCTGAACTCATAAAAAGCAAACTTAGGTCAAGAAAGGATTTTTCTGCTAGTGATTCCGTTAACTAGTCCTAGCCAAATTAAAATCAGAAGCTTCTTTAAGCCTCAGGGTGACGTTCTCTACATGACCTGTATTTTCCTTTCTGTTGTGCTCCCGGTGCTTTCATAGCATGCATTTGTTTTCAGCCACTGCAGCTCTGACGTAAGGACACCCTTGCCAGCTCAACTGTAAATCTTTATTGCACTGTAGTGTTCAAGAATTTATTATTTGAATTCTGGAGATGTGGAAATTTAAGTTTCATTAGAGCTGAAAATGATTCAAGCTTAAACTTCACAAAAGCAGAAAACAGTCAAAAAATTGTAAATTTCTTCCAACTTCAATTTCTTTATTAGTGCAAATGTACTTAAGAAAACAGAAACACATCAGTTTTACTGGACTAAAATATCCATAGGAACAGAAGATTGTTCTTACACATTTTTAACTACCTTTACCATTCCAGTGCTTGAATCGAAGCATTACAGTCAGCAGCTGTTTTGCCACCAAACACACATACCTTTGCTTAGAGTCAAATTGCAAAATGTAGAATTTTGCACAGCAAAACTTCCACCCTCTCACTATGGCTTTCAAGGAGCCAACAAAAACACCACCCATAGCATCAGACAATGACTTCTCGGATAAATCTATCTCAAAAGTCTACAGACTGATGGACATTTGTGACTTCACTGCTTGTAGCTGTTGTATGACCAAATTTAGTTAAACAAGGAAGAATTCATACAAGGGTCATTGCCTTTTTTTTTTTTTTTTTCCTTCCAGTGCAAAAGGTAGCTGCTTTTTCTTTAGGTAGAGTTCTCTAGACATAACCATTCTATTTTCAAAAGCAAAATGTAACGGTTATGTATGAGCACAGATAATGAAAGAATGTTTATGGCTCCCCGGACCTCATATTAGTCAACTAAGACATTTACAGGAATTAACATCCAAACAAAAATAGTTTCTCCTCAGTTTTAGAGTTTCAAAGCACTAGCCCAGTACCGCTACCAACAAGAACTGTAATCAAATTCTGCTTAGAACTGGTAGAAGACTTGGCTACAAAGGCTCATGCTGTGTGTATGTTAACATGGGATGAGCTATACGGACAATGATACTGATGGCTTACACTAAAAATGCCAGTTGGAGTCTGACAGATATTTTAAGGATCAGAAAAGTAAAGGGGAGACATTCTTCATGATCTGTTTCTGCAACAGTCTGCTTTCTATTGCCTCACCAGTCATCACAGAAGAGAAGATTTTAAACAACCCCTTTGTGGTGTTATGCTACTCATTTTGATAAGGCAAACAGAAGACAGCAAGGAAAGGACAGAGGATTAATGATGGAGGGTTAGTGAGGTGAAGGTTAGGTATCAGGCATGCACAGATGGTCACCAACACACAGACTACAATTGACATAGATACATCACTTACTGGACTAGGAATTGCATCTGGGTCTATTCTGTGCCTGGGTTTCTGCTGGGGTGGCAGCTCATTAAGTTGCTTTATTTTATTTATTTTTTTTAAAATAAAGAGTGCCACAAAAAAAAAAAAAAGAGAAGAGAAGAGAATAATAAAACAAAGAGTAACAGTGTTACTTCTCTCTACTGAAACTTGTAGCACTGGAATTAGGTATTTGAACATTGGTTCATGCAACAAGAAACACCAGCTTCTGCAGCATACACCAAACCTAAAAATCTGTCTTGAGGTTGTATCAGGCCTGGGCACCGAACACATTGCTAACAGATGTAGTGGCTCACGTGCTCATTTCGGTTAGAAATTGGGGATTTATGTTTTAAGAACATGCTGAAATGAAGGTAACTGATAAAAGCCATCTGAGATTTCATTTAGTAGGAGAGAAGCAGACAAGTAATTACAAGTTTTTATATTCCACGTAAAAAAAAATTGCAGCCCCAAGCCTTGCATAAACCTGGAGTCTAAACAGCTCACCATTTCTGAATAGCAATAATTTTTGAATAGCAACAGTCAAGATCCCAGCTGTAACTAAAAACTAATTTTTTTTAATAGTTTTTAAATAAACTGATTGTAAGCACTGTCCTGGAAATGCTTCCTGTTATTTAATGATTGTAGCCTTCTGAGACAACAGAACAGCATCGGGAGCAGTGGAAGGAACAGCACAGCAGACGAGGGGCAACAATGCTCCCAGGCTTAGTAATACTCATCATTGTCAGCCATCACACTTCTTGCTTCTCTCTTCTCAGAGACTCCATTCCAAAAGAGAATTCTAATTTGAGAAGTTGCCCATATTTGACTGAAGTAGTGTCCTGACTTAATGACCCAAAGAAAGCTAACCAGTTCTTTGACAGATTAGAGGAAAAAGGAAAGGAAAAACGCTACAACCATCTCCTATGAACCAAACTTTAAACCTGGAACATCCAGTTCATAGCTTGCCACCTCAAAACCGGCAATTAGTTCACCTTGGAAAGTAGTTAAGCAGGAATTCAGAAATGGTCAAGCAAGTATGATCAAAGCCCTCCAGGATTGCCAAAATGTAAACCATAACATGGTGCAGAAGACCACCTGAGAAATTAGAGCAGTGATTTGCATATGCAATGCCTTTCTTTAGTCTTCTGGGCTTATTCATAACAAATGACTGAAGCTTGGATACACTAGAGAAAAGCAAGCGGGAAAATATACTGCTGTTCTTTGGAAGAATAAACCTGCTTTCAGCTCTGGACTCTGTCAGTTCTGTTTAACATAAAGACACTATGGGATGCTTACAGGGCTAGGAATGGAATCTGGATCCAAGCGTTTTGGTGGAGGTGGTGGTCCAGGCTGACTTCCGTAATTTGGTGTTCCTGGATAAGCTCCTCCATAGTTTGGTTGGGGGCCCCTCACCTGTCCAAAGGAACCTTACAAGAAAAAGACAATGGAATCAAATACAAGCTAACATTAGGCAATTCCTCATCAAGCACCTCCCATTTTTTGTCATCATAAAAAAAAAAATTACAACAGGAAACTACACGCTTTTCAGTCAATTAGGTTTAAACACATTTATCAATGTTTCAACTCAGTACATCTCTATCAATGATCCAATAAAGTGACACAGTCTTCCTTAAAACCAGACTTAAAGAAATCTGTGTTTTAAGACTAACATAACTAGATTTAGACAATACGACGAAAACATACATTAAGATCATGTACTCTGAATATTCAGGTTGAGCAGCAGAACTACCTAATAGAAAGTGCATACACAACAGCCAAATAGCCAGCGGATGACCCATAATGCCACAAACTCAAGTTATGCAAGGATTTCTCCAGGCAGTTTTGTACTGCCTGAAAGCACAGTAATAAGTTAGCACGTGACAACTTCTTTTGTTTTGGAACTCATGGAAGTAATTTCACATCACTTTACACAATTCCAGTCAATTATGGAATAACATCGTAATTCACCCCACGAGTGTTTTTACAATTCATAGCAATTTGGACAGATGTTTAAACAAGTAATTTACCTGTCCCCTTGTGCAAGGCTGCATGTGGTGGACATGATTCTCAGTCCCAACACTTACACATGATTACTTTATCCTAGCTATCTGCAAACATTATTGATTAAAAATCAGCCAAAACTGTTTTATAATCCAGAAAGTTCAAATGACATTACATCCAAGCATACATGAAATGTGAAGTGTTTTACAAGGAGAAAAATACAGCTTTGTGAATTAAAGAAGAAAAAGTTGCAACTCCTTTTCAATGTATAACACTCCTCTCATACACAGTGTATATTCATACCCAGCATGCATATTGTTAAAAACTGTAATAATGATTTTCAGGATTTCAAATCTCTACTGTTGAAAGACAAGGTTGCAGACACCAAATTTAAGTTTGCATTACAATTTGACCACAATTTTTTGTACTATTATGGCACTAAGCATTGAACACTTTTTTGGCCAAGTAAGCTAGGCTTCTTTTAATTACATTAACCTGATTAAAACCTGCATGACAAATAGCTTAGAATGATAAATCCCACTCTTTGTCTTAGACTTGTCCTTCACACCAGGAAAACGAGAGGGAAGCTCTGAAGCATGGCCAGAAGCCTGCAAGTTACAAACCTGAAAGCTGTTTCTCAGTTTGCAGCACATAGAGAATACACCTAACTTACAATTCCTACACTAGGACTACTCACCGTTCTGCTGCATTTGGTAACCTGGCTGAGGAGGATGAGTGGGAGGAGGTGGTCCATGGAGGCCACTCATGGGAGGCCCCGGGTGAGGCCCTGACAGAGTTGATGGAGGTGGTGGTGGTGAGGATACATGATTAGGCTGTGATGTTGGTGGTCCAGCAGCTGTCTGCCCAGGCAGCGGTGGGCCTGGCATGGTAGGTGGCCTTGGGGCACCTGTGGTAGGAGGGTAAGAGGAAGGTCCAATCCCTGTAGAAGATGGAGGTGGAGCAAAACCAGGGACTTGAGTAGGCAGGCGCTGAGTTGATACTGGTTGAGCAGAAAAGGGAGGCTGTGCCAAAGGAAGACCCTGAGACACATTGGGAGGAGGGGGTCCTTGGCTCGCAGTGTAAGGTGTGTAGAGACCAGATCCTGTTGCACTAAAGCTCCCTGAGACTGGGGGAACCGATGTTGGGGGACCTTTTAAGAAGAAAAGAGGACATTACCATCATTTTTTCGATCCTCAAAACATTTAATAAAAGGGTAAGCTGCTTATTTTCTACAACCAGAACACATTTCAGGATTCAGGGACAGGAAACCTTACCATAGCCCAGTCCAGCTGGGGGAGGAGCAGAGGTTGAAGTACTGCCAATTGTCATCCCTGCCATGTGATTGCTGAGTTGCTGTACACTGGCTGGAGGGGGACCATATTGCTGGAACGTAGATGTCTGGCTGACAGGCACGGGTGCTGAGCCTGGCAGAAACGGCTGAGAAGCAGGCGGCCTGAGAGGGAAGATGATAATTTTCACTGGGTCCTCCATTGCAATTAACTGCAAGCAGTTACAATTCCCCACACCTTTGTAAATTGTTCTACCATATAAACACCAGTTATGTGTCAATAATGTACATGAACTAAAAACTAAGCACCGTAGCTACGTTTCTGAAAAATAATTACATATCCTGCACAGGTCCAAAGCCCTTTCATCATAAAAATCTGTTGCTTCTTAAAAATACAAATGTTTAAAATATTTTTTGTTAATTCCATTTTAGTTGTTGTAATATAATCAGAAATACTGCAAGGGAGTCTACAGGGTAAGAAACAATACTGCCTGCACAGGTATCTAAGAAGGCTCCGTTGTTCAAAGGATTTGGACTCTCCAACTTAACCAGAACGCAGCAAAAACCATCCACCTTCCCCCCAACTAGTAATCAGTATAAAGCAGTAGGTAGGAGTGCTGCCCCTTTCACCCCACAGGTAATGGCAATATCCTTCTAGAGAAGATGCCAAGAACTTAAGATGCAGACAACTCAGGGATCCACAACAGGAAAAAAAACAAACAAACAAAACAAAACAAAACAAACAAACAAAAACCACTATACTAAGGAATTACTCAATAGTAACAGGTAGCAACATGCTCCAGAAAGACTAGTTCACGCTGCCAGGGAATCAAATACAGCTACTGTGTGAATGCAATTGTTTCCAAATGAGACAGATCATGGGAATCAGGAAATTCTTTATGGGAAAATGACTACCAGAAAAAAAAAAGTCTTTGGAGGAGAAGCGGTTTTGATCAACCAGTCACTGACCCATAAGCTTTTTATCTAAAGAGATTCCTGTTTTCTAACTAATACCCTTCCTTACGGTAAAATGTTGATTCAAAACAATAAGAAAAAGTCAATGCCCACCACAGCAAAAACAATGCATTTAGTTTGTTTTATATCCTAAAAGGTCTAGGTCTAGCCTAGGTCTACCAAGGTAGGCCTCTGTTACAACTTGCTTTTCTTGTGTATACCTCTGCATTGGTGCTGTTGAAGCTGGAATCCCATTCTGCACATCTCCTTGTCCAAAAGGACTGTACCCCAGGTGGCCGGAAGGAAGAGATGTTCCAGAGGTTGAAGGGGCTCTTACCGAACCTGCAGACATAAAAAATCATAAATTATTCACAGAAACGAGGGCTTCAGCTACCATGAAAAATCAAAGGAGGAAAGAAATGCAAAAGGAGTTTAGTGATGGCTAAATTGATGTATCAATACTCCTCCACCAGCAAATCATTTATACAACCATATTAGTAGCAAAACTGAAAACAAGTATTTTTAGCCATTGTCATCAGTCACACCCCCACACAGATCAAGTATAAAATATGCACCATGGAGAGTTCTTTAAAAAAGAACTTCATCTTTTGACGAAGAACCAACCATGTTCTTGTCAGAAAGGTATTAGGTTCCTCCCCCTCCAAGTCCAATTATTTTTTATCCAGAGTATAAAGAGTATTTAAGTGGTACCTAATGTTCATTACAGGTCAGTTTTCTCTACTTGAGGGGTAATAATATTACATTAATATTAATGTAAAAATATTACCTTAAAAAATGCTGTTAAATAGAACAGCCATGTGACCACGCCTGCTAACCACAATGCGACATATTTGATATACGGGGTACAGTTCAACACAGATGACTCCAACACCTTAAATTGTGAGAAGACCAGAGCAGCACATAGACACTGCTGTGTCTTCCGACAGCGTGACAAGTTCAGAAGGGACTCCGAAGCCTTCTTGTGAGGAACCGTTACAAAATAGAAAACATACAAGAGAAGCCACTTCTCAATTCTATAGCATAATTTACTCACCAAAGCATGAGGTTTCACCTCACATTTTTATCTTATCCGTTACATGTACATTTTAGGAAGCTTGTGGGAGTAAATTCGAGGATTTAACTAGACCTTTTATGATTGACTAGTAACTTTTGATTTTTTTCCCCCTTTGGTTTTAAGTTTTACTAAACCTGCTCCTGCTCTTCTTTTTGAGACTCAGAACTCAATTTCCAGATAAACTTATTTTTATATACCTTCATCTCATTAGACATTTTCTTTATAGCACCTATTATAGCACCTCTGTCTTATTGCTCCTCTGGGTCAAGCATTTCCTGATCCCTAACCATTTTTATGTTGTCACTTTCTGTGGTATTTCTATTTCTGAATCTATTTTGTGATATTTTTCCTGTTAGTTTGATATACTTTCATTTGTTTTGGATTATTTCCTTTGACAGTACATGTAAGCTGTTTGGCATTGTCATCTTTTGCCTTTGAAAGCATACACTTTTTTTCATTTTTTTTTTTTACATTAAGTTTACATATTTTTTCAGCTTTAACATGCATACAATTTGACAAATGCATGTTTAATTCAGAAAAAGCTTCAAAAGTTTCTTTTTCTAGTCCTTGTCACAAACATACTTCTCTAACCATTAGCACAGACTGCTCAAATAACCATTGGAAAAAAATCACTTGAAGGGGTATGAATATCTAGTGGTTTATTATCTTAAGGTTCACTGCTCTTGAGGAATCTTGAAGTTCCTCTTCAATACCTTTGAGATACTGTCCTTACTCATCACACACCTCAAAACAGAGGCAGATGACAGCATAATAGGAAATGCCTGTGACTTTACTCAAAGCCCTGAGACTATATCGACTTGGCCCAGATCTGCCTCCATGTTCTTCTAAACAAATAGACACTGCTGGAAATAGCTCTTCCAAAATACCACTGGTTAGAAAGAAGGAAAAATAATATGATTTCTTGCAATGTTTCTAATTCTTGTATCTTCATTGCTACCTCTGCATTAAAAAAAACATTACCTTCTTCAACCCACAGCTTTTGAATCATAATTATTCCTAGCTTCTGTGCTGTATCTAAAAAAGTAAAAACTTTTTCCCCCTTAAATTTAAACCCAAGCTATAAAGATCCCATGACTTTTAAGACCAAATTTCCTGTAGCTGGGGAGATTCTTCATTTCTGCATTAGAATGTTTTTACTTCAGATCTCACGTTTTAGTTCTTTCCCAAGCAGGACACTACATTCTTTTAAACTAAGGCTTCTTGACAAAACCTGCAAGGACCAATTCAGGTTTTGAAATCAACCTTTAGAAAACAGTCACAAGTCAGTTTTTATCTATGAATCTGCAGCCATAAGGGATTTCTACTAGAATTATTTCTTCATATCCTATTCATTTTCCTGGAGTGCTGCCTACAAATAGAGTTGGAAGTGTCCCATCCACCTCTGCCTGAATAATCAGGTACCCACACCTTTGAGATAAACATCCATGTTGAAACTTGGCACAGAAGATGGTTAATAGAACCAGCCCTTCCCCACAGTAGGAGCGGCACGCCACAAACGTTCCCACAGAAAGGACACCATTTACCTATGAAATTAGGTGCAAGAGAAGTGTCAGAGTTGAGAGAAACAGGAGAGCCCTTCGAAGGGAACCCCAAGGAAGGAAAATAACCTGGAAAGACAGAATACACCAGTAAATCAAGCTAGAGAGAAAGCACCAAGAGGCAGTGTTTCCAATGCTGAGGACAGTCTGTTGTGCAGAAAGTACCAGGTACATAAAATCCATATCACATTTACTATGTACTCCATACTCTATACTCCTCACTGTTCTACCACATACGCTACCAACACAGTTTATATATTAACATGAACACAAGTGTAGAAAGTATTATAAACTGAGTCTATGTATGATAATCCAGCAGCAACCTAATTGTCACTGGTATTCAGACAACTGTATTTGCACTTTCAACTGTACAGTCTCATGAAAAGCAGAACTGATACATAGAATGAAAAATTCGTGCAAAGTTGTCCTGGTTCTTTCAGCATTCTCATAGCAGGAAGCTGCTGTTCTCAGCCAGCAGTGCAGTACTCCTCTTCTGGTCCCGAGCAACACTAGCATCACTGGCACATTTCCATGTTTCCATCAGTTAGAGGGAGGGTTTGTCATGTAACTCAGATGTGAAGACTCCCTGACTGAGGATGGCACCTGCTGCCAACACTTCTCTATTCAGCCCCTCCAAACACTTCTTGCTGTTTCCTCCCCCCCCCCCCCCCCAATACACCCTTAAGACAAATACTTTGAGATTACGAAGTAGCATTAGCAGTTCTCCTTCTACTTCTCAGTGTTCTCTGAGTTCCTCTTACACTAGCATTTCTGAAATTAATTCTCTCCCCTCTACATTATGCAGTTACAACCAATCTTGCTACAAAGACCTACAATGAACTTAACATGATAAAGATGGGAGTAGAAACTGTCACTATCACCTGCCTGCTCTTTTTGTTAATGCATTGTTTGTTTGCCTCTCGTTTCTAGCTGGATCTCATATTCAGCAGCTAACAGAAGTTCAACTTCTGGTTGTTGTGTTAGTGCTCTGAATTTTACACTCCCTCATTCTAAAGACAAGAATCCTGAATTTACAAGAGCAGGTATGAAATGTGCAACCTAACAATTGAGATTTGAGAGTCCAACTTCTCCCCATTCCTTCCATGGGGCAAGAAACACTACTTGGTCATTATCTACACTGAGTGGCCAAACAGCATGCTCAAAGCTCTGCCTGCGTCTTTCCAGGAAGCAGGATTTCTTTCCTCTGCTCAGCTCTGAGTTTCATCACTTTTATAGGAATTTAAACCCTCTTTGAAACTAGTTTAAAACCCATGGATTAAGAGTGCTATTGGAAGAGATTCACTGGGAGAAAAGAAGGAATAGAATTAAAGAAAGAAGAGGAAGATGGAGCAAAACTGATTAACCCCAGTGTTTAAGCATACCACACACTATTCTTGCTAGCTCCAACCAAAAAAAAAATAAGTTAAAATCCAGGGTAACCGCTTAGCTCCCCTTGAAGTCCCTTTCTTAGTACACAAATTTTAGTCTCCCACTTGAGTTAGTTTCACTTCAGTAGTAGGCACTTTGGTTGTTCTGTTCTCATTGACACAGAGACCATTAGCATACTCCTCCTTTCCTTAGAAAATCAGTGCAAAAATCGAGTATTTTCTCCTCTACATGTCTGATATTAAAGTCACTGTTCATCTCCCAGTACAACTTAGGTACTCAAACCCAAAAAATCTAAACAAGTGACACGATCCTGCAGAATCAAGAAAGTTCTGAAACACATTAGCATGCCCACATGTCCAGAAGCTTCCTATTGGTTTTAAAGATACTAGAGAAACTAGCTCCAAACATGGTTTCAGTCTAGAGCTGTACATCTTAATCCTTCAAGATAGAACACTAATCCTTCTACACGGTAATGTAATGAGGACTCTATTATAGATCTGTAGCAGTCATCAACCACTGCCCCTCAACATGACCTCTTCAGGAATACTGTTCTATTCAAGAGCTTCAATACCATGGGGCAAGGACATGCAGAAAAAAGCTAGCCCGTGTTTCTCAACATGTTAATTTTATGAGTTATTAGGAAAAGAGTAAGCCCTACTTAAACAGAGAAGTGAAAGATCAATAACCTGAGCATATAGAGACAGAACACAATTTTTAACATCACACAAGCTACATATAGAAGGTAATTGCTACTGTAAAAGCTAACAATAGGAAGTATAAAGAAAAAAATTCCACACGCAACAATTCACAGGTTATCAATCATTAAATTTTGACTGAGAAGTACCTTGTGGAGGGCCTGGCTGTTGGTGTCCTGGCATCGGACCGTTATAAGCTCCATATTGCGAGTGAGGAACCCCTGGCAATGGCTGTCCTCCGTAGGCAGGCTGCTGGTATCCCTGATATCCAGGCTGAGGTTGCCCGTAAGGAGGCCCTGTGTGAGTTTGCTGGTTTACACTCATTGTATTCACATCCCCAAACTAATCTCACCTGCAAAAAGGGGGGGAAAAATGGCTTTTAGCAGACATAAAACCAAACTGGCCAACTTCTCTACTGTTTTCACAGAAATGAGAGATCCTGAGACACTAGTTAACAGTAATTTACTCTTGCACAGCAGTTTTTCAAGTAAGATAAATGCTTTACAAGAGCTAGAGAACAATATTTTCAGAAGTTTTCCAACCAACTTACTCACTGTTCTGTACTGCTTAGACTTCTGATCAGCTTCTTAGAAAAAAACATTTTGTCACTCCATATCAGAGAGCATCAAGCTTTCTGAGACACCCTACAAATTACTTCTGCCTCTAAAATCATCAGACCAATGAAAAACACATTTCACGACTTAGATGAAAGATTCCTTAACATAACACTTCACGAGTTCATCTTTCAGCTTATGCTACCCTACATGCTTCCTTGCTGTAAGCCAGTATCCACAGAGGCTGCTTCTTGGAATGTTTGAAAGTATCTTAAACAGAGACCACTTAGAATTTTGAGAGTTTTCAAACAGCAAATGGTTTAAAGCCCTTGTACACATAATTTTCAGAAAGCTAGAATATTCCACAAGCAGCATGCTCATCTAGGAAAGATACTCAAAATAGAAAAGCAGCACAGGCTAAGACGCCACTAAAGAAATTAGACAAAAACTTAAGACTGGAAACAGAGTGTCAGAGACAGGAGGGAAGTTTCTTAGCAAAGCTATGCAAGAGATCTTAATAGATGTATTCCCCAGCTTTTAGGAATACATCTTTGTAATACAACTTTTACACAACTTTGTAAAGAGAAAAATAGGAATGACATTGGGAGACCCCAAACCAAGCAGGCAGTTCTTACAGCCATGGTACCAAGCAGACAGGTGAAGCACAGAGCCCTTCAGCTGGAAAGTGTCACACAAATAAATTCACTGGCAGGAGAGTCCCTTGCAGTCTCAATTACATTTTTGCATCCCCTGGTTTTCCTTTGGACGTTCCATGTATCGCTGTTACCCCTTCAGCTAACACTGTATCTGCAGTAACAGCGTAAACATACCTGTGTTTGGAGAGCAGTTTGATTTATTAAAAAAGACTTCAGTTTATATAAAAATGCAAGCTTAAGTGAGTAACTACATTTGCCCCCAACCCCACAATGAACTTGTACATGAAAGACAAATAGTAAATCTTAACACACAGGAGACAAATACATCTGCAACAGCCATCAGCCAATTGAGGTAAATCCCAGCGAGGAATCTACAGCTTAACTCAAGCGGATAACAGATACCCGAGCCATTTTGCCTATTCATTGATTACAGGATGCCAATTAATGCCAAGGTTGACTTTTTACATTATCTAAAATATGATGTCAAAGAATTATTTCAACAACTGGCATAATAATTGTACGCAAAAGGTCCTAAAATAACTACAGACCTGTAAGAACCATCCATGTACAAATGAATTCTTTCAGGTCCACATATATTATATGAAGGGAAAACAGATCTTACACCAAAGTCATCTATTTCTTTACAGAAGACAGCTAGTGTAATACCATGCATTCTACATTTAACCTCCTAGAGCTAGTAAACATAGTAAGTCTTAATGCTAAGCATGCCAATGCTTACTCTGAAAATTAGATATTGAACTTCATATGGAAGGAAATGACGTTTTATATCTTTATTTTTCAAGCTGCACAGAGGCAGTAAGAGGGCTTTTGTTTAAAAAATTCTTTAATATTTAAAGGTAATTTACTGTTGAGAGTAACACATAATGCCATTTACAACAGCTTACAGCAAATTTTGATCAGCTTACAGAGTTTCTAAACATGATTACTGCGAACAAGACAGTCACTGCTAAAGATTCAGGTTTCCCACTCCACCTTTGACTTAGTTCTGCAGAACAGTCTAACCTGAGCAGCCACGGGGCCAGGAAATCTGGACTTTGGGACCGGCACCCTTCCCCAGCTCCCCTGAAGGTTAACCTCTTCCTCCCCAGGCAGGCAACTAGTACCAGATTGCAATCACACACCTACCCACATCCTTTTTCTGTCCAGTGCAACCAGACAAGCAGGACAGCTCCTCCTGCAAAGCTGGGAGTTAAAGAAATGGAGAACATGGCAGAAGATTGCTCTATCTGAGCAGCTCAGAACATATGGGCAGCACTTGCTGTTGAGGAAGGAGGGCTGCTTTCTCTTCTTCCTGCCCCTCACTATCGCTTTTTGGATTGTCTATGAGGAATTTGGCTTCCAGTCACTGTTCCTACAAACAGGTCCTTCTTCCAGGAAAAGCTGAAGCTAAGCAGCAGCATCCTCCCGAGCTATAATCATTAAGACACTCTTTACACATCACACCTACAGAACTCTGCAGGACTCAGTGTGGATACTCCTGAACATATCTCACTTTTGCCCAAGCAATTACAACAGGGCTAGAAAAGCTCAATCTTTCATTCTATTTCTTTCCAAAGCACAATGGGGCAAAACCTCAAGCGCATCCCTAGCGAACAACTTCTGACTTACTGGTGTGAGTGTATGTTCAGAAGGTGACCCCACCCAATGACCTTTTACTATTCTCCTGTTAGCTTTTCTCCCCTTCCCTCCTGCGAACGTCAGCATTTCCCACTTGGGTTGAAAGGATTGTCTGTCTTGCTCTCTCCTCAGTAATACTGAAACCAAGAGGCGAGCTCATTTAATATAAATCTTCCAGAGAAAAACGTTTTGAGATAGACTCGATGTAAAACAGAACTAGGCAATTATCTCCTTTGTGGGGTTACAAAGCACCCCAACTGAGAGGAAGGCAGATACACCTCAAACCTTCAGCTAGCTGGCCACGTGACAGCCAGCACAGGCCAACCTCCACCACAACACAAGCTGATGCTTGCTCTGTAGCAGCAGAGGGTCAAAGAGGGAGCTGAAAGGAAGAGGAAGACTTGAGAATTAGCTTGGTGTTGAAACTGCAGACAAGGCTGCTTCATTTACCTTGGCTGCTCAACCTGCTCTAAATGTAAGGCTTGTGGCATGCTTGCTCATAACCAATGTGGAGTATCACGAAGGGCAGGGCCAGGAGTATCCACCTCTGAGAAGGCGGAAAAGAGTTGTCACTGAATGAATCCATTTTCATTCTCCCTCAGTACAAGTCATTTTTATCAAAAAGCTTTCATTTTGCCCGCATCCAAAAAAAAGTGTACATAAATTAGAAGCTGGTCACTTGATGAGAATTGGGAAAAGGGAGGATTTTATGCTCTATTTCTTATGACATGAAGAAAAAGATGACAGAAAGAATGAAATATGTACACCATACAGTGAGAAATGGAGAAAAAAAGCTGTCCCATTTGACAGCAGTACTGAGGACGTTCATGTGTACAAGGTAACACATTACCATAGCTAAGCCAAACAATATTTTTAAGATGCTATCGAACATCACATTACTACTCACAAGTTACAATCCACAGAGCTCCAATAACCAGGACTGATGCTAGTGGTAAATCCTATGACAACAAGTCAACGTTACTACAAATATCTCAATTTTCTCGCAGAACACATAGCTATCACTCTAAGTCATTTTCTTTTATTCCTCTGTACAAAGGCAGTTGATGATGGATGTTTTGGTCAAAATAGTGTCAGTGCACACAGTTAAAATTTGTACTGGGATACCGTTAAGTAAGACTGACAACCAAAGCTGGTAAGCAACAAACTGATGGGAGAAACACAGTAATACTGGAAACGGATCTTTCACTTTTGTAACGGTTTCTGGATCCCTTAGTTTCCAAAGACTACATTTCAGTTTTTACGGTCTATGTAAAAAAACAACAACTAGTGATTCATATGAGTGTTTCAATCAGCAAGCCTCCTCAGTCTTTGCAAACTGCAAGCTCATCATTTTTTTTTTGGTTTGCATTCACTTAATTCCCTTTTGAAACTGCGAAGCTTGATCTCATCAGTTCTAGATTGCTTTCTAAACCAAGTGTGTACAGCAAGTTTATTTTTCTCCAGAAAGACGCTAGTCCTTTTTTCACTGGTCCCAGAGAAATAAAAGCCTTGCTGGTTTCAACTTCTGGAGAGACTTGATCCTTGTTTAAAAAAAAATAAAAATAATAATAATAATAATAAAAAAGAGGATAGCATGGCCCGCTATATTTTCCTGGAACTGAAAGAAATATGCCAACTTGAATTCTGACGATCACAAAACCCCTTCCAAAAGATGGGACAGAAGGGAACAACTGGCATCTCCACAAATCAGTTCAGAACATTACCTACAGGACTTCTAAAGCATCTAGGCTGTAACTTTCTGGAGAAGTAGCGAAGTTACACCATTCTCAGATCACTCTCCAGAAAGACACACATCCTTGCTTTTTTTCTTCAGTAAGACTTTATGACGTTCTCTACAAGCACTCTTTGAATACCTGACTCTCTTTAGATCCAAGAAGCTCCCGTCTTGTTTCTCTATAGAGAAGTCTGGAAAAAAAGCCCCTATCCTGGAAACCAAAGACTGGCAATTGATCTGGAAGTGCTCGGGCTGTTACAGCATCATGCATCCCATACATTTGTCCAAATCAACCTGAGTGACACTATGGGAATTGACTCTCTGAGCCAAAAACATCTGTTTTGACAGCCCACAAGAGGTGTAAGACATCTAGTTTTAAAAATAAGACTTTACAATTTAATTTTACCAGTGAAAGTCCAGAACCCTCAGTATTTTTGCCGAAGACTTTAAGGAAAACAAAAGACAGATTAGCTGCTAGAACTTCATTGATACAACAGGTCCTGGAGCAGAATTTTGGAGGCCAGTCCTTTCCAGACTGTTTTGTAAAGGTCTTTCAATCTATCATTCACTTCTAAGAAATGATCACTCCCTGTTCTTCTAAATAAGAGCCAACTTAAACCCTATTTTGTTAGGTAGTTTCATCATCTTGGGCAAAGTGCGAGACAACAATTAAGTTACAAGATTGCAGAAGCGGTTAAATATGGAATTTAGAAGTCTTAGTCTTTACCTGACTTTAAGCCTACCACTATTTCCAATCCCTATTATCATCACTAGAATTTTAAGACAAAAAAAGGATAAAACTGATTGAAGTTGTACAGTGGGACTGATTTACATCTCTATCTCTGGAATAAAGCTCTAAAAAAGAAAATAAAAAATTCACAAACACTCAGTCATGGGCATTGCTCCTGAAAAGCAGTCCTGTAGGGGCAAAAGTCATTGTAAACAACACATCGAAAAAATGACATTAATATTTATCTCCTTCCTTAGCTTTAACTCCACGTACACATTACAATGTGTGAAGTCATCTGACTCACTTCGGTGAACTCTGCACAAGTATAATTGATCAGGAAAAGCTGAAAGGCATTTAAAGTTTATAGAAGAGGCCAGAAGGAAGAACAAACAAAGAGGTAAGTAACTAGTAAGGCCAAAGGCGTATTATAATGGTACACAACGTTTCTGTACATACTTTGTAACACTGCCCATTTTTCACCCAAAGCATCTATACTCTGACTTCCTCTACGCAAACATGTTACGCAATTCCTATCACTCACAGGAAACCAGAAAATCTCACAATTAGCTTTTCCTGGCTCATAGTTTAATGACTTTTGTGCTAACAATGAACCTCACCGAACATGTAAAAACAAGCTTTATCTTCACAACTCATTGCTAATGAAGATCAAACCTAACTTACAAGAAACATCCACCTTGTCTGTTCTGTGAGACCTTGTTGTTGATTGTTTTCAGTCATTCTTTGCACTTTGCCCTTCCTTAGCCAACTATCAATTCTTTCTTGGATTTTTGACCCTTCTGATAGCAAATGTTACAGGAAGAAAATTCAGTCCTACAGTAAGTAGCAGGAGAAAACATTCAAAAAGGTACAAGCATTGAACAACTCATTAAAGAAATAATCCTTTAGACATCTGCTCTCTGCCAGAATTCAGCTTTTAGCCATGAAATGAGAACCTGTAGCGACTGTCCCAGAAAATTAAAAAACAATGTTGCTTTCATCACTTTCTGCTTCCCGCTGTCTATAGCAATACAGGATTCTTCTGAGTGGTACAGCTTTAAGCAGAAAGGGGCAGTTCCAGATGTGGGAACCTCTCCCACACAGAAATGGAGAGATGCTTGTACTTCTGCTGACAGCGTACAGCAAGTCTCCTCTTAGGGAAGAATTTTAGGCCATGTATATTTCTAACAATCCTATAACCGGACTACTATTCTATGACAAGGAAAAAAAAACTCAACACTAAAGATCTGCAGATCCACTCTGAACGACTCCGTATTACGAAGGCTAAGGCCTAAGACAGCACCTGCAACAAGCCACCTCGCCCTAGGGATGAGGCTTGACATGGCATGTACATGAAAACTGGCCTTGTGTGTTGTACATCCGATGGCTGCTTCTCCCCCCTAACGTTTCCCCTAAACTTTACTACAGTTTGCTAAGGAACCTTTTAACAGGAGGAAACTAGAAATGTTTTCTATGAAACTACCACGTTAACAGCTGAAAATTAATGCTGTGCACCAAACGGAAAATCTCTATTCTTTACGTTACCATAAGACACGTTAACAACCCTAGTGGATACTTGTGATGTCGGTGCGAACAGTCCACCTGCGTTCCTGCCACAACCTGTGCCTGCCGCAGCGCGGGGAAGTTTATGCAGGGCTGTAGGCACGACGTGACAGCGGCCAGCAGAGCCCTGCGGATTCTGAGGGAAATCGCCACACGCACACGGTGGATGCCCGAGACCAGGAGAACCGAAACTGCCCCGCATCCCCCTGCGGAGCGCAGCGCTCACAAGCCCCAAAGGGGCTGCAGCGACCCAACAGCAGCGAGCTTGGAGCCGCACGGAGGCGGCCGGCAGGAGCCCGCCTCACGCCGCCTCCGTTCCGAGGCCCCGCCGGGCTGCCGGCCGGGCCGCCTCCCTCCCGTTCCCCTTCCCCCTCCCCTCGTCTCCCCGAGGCCGCGAGCCGCCCGCCGCCGAGCTCCGGTCCCGCGGCGCAGGGGGGCCTCGCAGGGCCGCCCGGCCCCGGGAGGGAGCGCAGGGGCCCCGCGGGAGCGCGGCGGGGCCGGGCGGGGCCGCGCGCGG
>CM021770.1:15954596-15984391 GCA_011076525.1 Nettapus auritus
CAGGCGCGCGTCCCGCCCGCGGTCACGGCGCTGACGTCACGGCGGCCGCCGGGCCAGGGGAGCGCCCCGCCATGGCGGCGGGGTCTGGGGGGGCCGGGGCGGGAGCCGGGCCCGGAGCCTCTCCCCGGGGCGCGGGGCGGCCAGCGGGACCCCGGCGGTGAGCGTGCCGCTGCCGGCCGCCCGCTTCGGCCTCGGGGGCAGGTGCTGTCACCTGAAGCTGCACCACGCTGTCCCCGGGTCGCGTCCCTGCCCCGCGCCGTCCTGCCAACGAGCGCTGCGCGGCGCCGGGGCTGGTGGTTGGGGTGGGACGGGGAAATAAAGCGTTCACCGAACCGCCTGCCTGCGTGCTCAACACCCCTGCCTGCCCTCCCGGCGGGAGCCCGAGCCGCGCAGGCCAGGGGTGAGCTATTTTCAGCCCGCTGCGGTGAGGGATCCGAGGGGCACGGGGTGAGATTGACGGGACACGTGTGCGGGCCGGCGCTGGCCCCTTCCCAGCAGCAGAATCAAATGTCTCAGCGCAGGCTGGGCGGCAGCTGCGAGCGCAGAGGAGCGGGGCAGGCTGGGCTCGGCGGTCCCCGCTCTCCGCTGTGGGTGAAGTTGAAGGAAGAAGCGCGGAGAGGGCCTCTGGGGGATCGGGCAGTCGTAACGCGAATGGTGAAGATGGGACGGGGAAATACTGCCTGTTAAGAGCCGGAGTCTGTTTGGGCGGTGGGAAGACAAAATACCCGAAGCGCAGAAGTCATGGGAGCCGAGGAAGAAATGCTCATCACGCTGTCTGGAGGTGCCCCCTGGGGCTTCCGGCTGCAAGGGGGCTCTGAGCAGAGAAAACCCCTTCAAGTGTCCAAGGTAGGACCGCAAGGTGTGAGCTAAGAGGGCAGGGTCGTTGTGCTCAGGTCAGGTGTCTCTGCTGAGCCACGCATCTTTCGCTGCCAGTAAGGACCGCAGGAACTCCTTACTGTGACAGCAGGTCTGACAAGGAAAACTTGGGGGAATGGTCAGGCAGGGCGTGGGGTGGGATACGGGGCCTGAAACAGATGCTGCCGAGGCGAAATTCGACAAATGTCAGGAGAAGATCTGCTCACTTTCTCCGTGCAGGTTAGATAGCTCACACAGTTTGCATATAACCTGTGCAATGCCCCCCAGTTGTCTGCAGAGACAGAACAGGAGTGACAGTCCAGAAAAAAGGGCTCACGTTCACATACGGAGGCGTTGGTGTTTGTGTAAGGCATCCAGCGAAATCAAAAACAACTGAAGTGAAAGCAACAGAAGCCGTATTTGTAATTCAATTAAACTGTCTCTAACACTTCATTATTTTCCAGCTTTAAAAATAGATGCACTTTTCCTAGGGTCTCTCACATTGGTGAAGTTTTCTCAGCACTGCCTGAAGTATTTTTGATGCTCTAAGCAGCAAATACGGGTTTAATTTCAAGGACTGAAGAAAAACCGTTGTTTGGAAGAGAGATGAAATAATAAAAAGGAACAAAGATGAGCTTTGCATTGCACTAATTTTGATCAACAGCTGTCCCGTTTTCTTTACATAAAGACAACTGAGTAGGTTAAAAATTTAGAGAAAAAAAAGGTCCTCTGTTTATTAAGCTTGTAACAGCTGCATTAGCTTTGACACAATGATATCTTGGGATATCTCTCTGGAAGGCACCCAGCAGCAGGCGTGAAAAAATGCTCTGCCCAACCCTTTCTGTTTCCTTAAGTAGATTGTGGGTCTGACAGTGGGTTCTAAAATGAAGTGTTTTGTGCTCCCTGGTCAAGGAGTGTTTATCTGTAACTTCTATCAAGTTGTTTGGAACCCCTAGCTTGGCCCTGAAGTAGATGTTTCTTACATAAAGAAAGATTATTTGTAGGAAAACTAACATATTCAGAAAGCTTCAGGTGCTGAAGAGAAGGAATACCCTTGAAACAGGTATCTGGAATCTGTGGTTGTTAGCAAAATGGGATTTTCATTGGCCACATAGATTTTGCGGAATTGTTTTGACTCATTGTTTTCCTTCAATAGACAAGAAACTGGAATTGAAGAGGAAGGAGGTACTGAGAGTCTTATAAAGAATACTTGGGAACGAACAGCAGCAAGAACTAGCCAGTGCCCAGACCAAGTTGCACCTTAAGGTGACTGGAATACTGCTCCAGGATCAGTAGCACTTTCAGAAAGATATGAACTAAAACTAGCTTTCATCCCAAACTTGGTGTCACACCTTAAGTCTAACAATGCAAATACATAGATATTTTCAATCTGAGGAAAAAAAAATGGAAAATATAATTGATACAAATCCACATGAGCATAAATCATTCTTCATGCAGGACTGCTTTTACGATTATTGTTTGTGGCTATTATTATCCAGAATGTATTGGCATCCCAGTGACCATAAACACTCACTGTCATAGAGGCAACACTGTTTAATCAGTCTCCAAAGCAAGGCTTTATGGATCCTTACTGGGAACCTAGTAAGGTCCTACCTGAATGTAGAATGCTTAGAAGAGAATAAACCCCCAGAATTCAGGGAATAACCTGACTCCTCTGTTACCAGGCAGAGAGCAGAAGTTTGAATCTCAGGTTTTGGCTCTTTGAGTTGAAAGATCAACTCCTCATTCTTCCGCAGTTAGGATTCTGCTATTGACACCTGTAGGATGAAGCCTGGGCCAAAATGTTGACTGCTAAGCATCCACCAAACCTCTGCCAAACCTCTAACATTGTTATCAGCGTCTGGATCTTCTGGGAGCCAAAGATGGGAATGGTCCAATCACTAAGGAATCCTGACCAGGGATTGTGGCCGTATGATATCACACAGAGGAAGAGGGCAGTATTGTGTTTGTTAGAGCTGTATTGGTTTGTTAGAGCTCCGCTGGTTTATTAGAGCTGGGACTCTTGAACTGTGGGTGTGCAGTTTGCTTTGTTCAGCCTCCGTTCCATGATATCAGAGCCACCGCACAGCACTGGGACATGTGGTCAGAGGGAGGTGTCACTGAGACTGAGCCTGCCTCGCAGAGGTAAGGTCAAATAATAGAGTGTTTGTTAGTATGGCGAAGAACATGTTGTGCGCGCATGGAAAGACAGATAAGATAAATGAGAAGGGTCTATTAGTAAGCTAGTTGCTGTCAAAGGAAGGACTCTTGGGGAGAAAGAGAAATTCTAAGCCAGGAAAACTTTGTCTTAGCAGAACAGAAATTGTTACCAGTGCTTTGGTTCTTAGAACAAACTCTGTTTGAACAGAATGGGGAAGGACAGAACAGGAACGTGGATGAATCTGTAGAAAATACGAAAAAAGATACAGACACGAATATCCTGGAGGTACCAGGAAATATTTGAGTGGATACAGTTGGGTGTCTCTGGGGATTCCAGTGCTGTCATGTTAGGCATTTTCAACTTCTAGACTAGAAAAGTCATAGGAGTAGCACTAAGGAAAGATGCTTACCCATGGATGTTGAATCAAATTGTTTTCTATACTGTTCTGGCTGAAGAAGAGCTAAGCAGATAAAAAACTTATTTGGGCCTAATGAGTGGAATTAAGTTAAGTATAACAAATGACATATATAAGCAGTTTACACTGTAGTTACGTCGAAATGCTGGAATTGCTATACCAGGCGAGGTTAATGGTCAGTCCACCTCCTGCTTCCTGACTCCTTTGTGTTTCTTGCAACACAGGTGTGTCAGAGGAAACTCTAAACTTCAGCAATGCACCTAATTTTCTAGTAATGCAATGCGGAGGGAAATTCTTTCACCCCAGCTGATTATCAGCAAGCCCTATGAAGTACATGAGAATTGACAGTCCTGGTGTTTTACCCTATACATAAACAGATAAGTATTTGTGAACAGCTGGTGTTACCTGTCTGACTAAATCTCAGCTGTTTCCCAGTGAAGATTCAATAACATCACGCAGTCAGACATTGCAAAGACTAAATGTTGCACAAAGTAGGATTTTCCGTTTTGAGTCACTCTTTGTTGTTATATTACAAATCCATGGAAAATTCGTTATCTTAAATGATCATTTTACACAGTCACAGTTCCTCTTGCCTTCTTTCTAATGTTTACATCATCATCTTTTCATTGTTTTTCTATATGGAAGATTATTATCAATCTGATTGATATCAGGCAAATGATCAATCACTTTAATTCCTGTTCTTGATATCTGGTATTTCTGAAAACTCTTTAGGGCTGTTGTATCCCTTCCCTTCCCTCCTCCCTCCCTGTGGGTATTGCCAAAAAAGCTCAAGTTTAAATTAACATAAGCAAGATTGAAATGCTAATATTAATTTCTACTGATTACATGGTTCCAGATGTGTAACGGCATATGTCTGTTCATTTTGCCTTAAACTCTCCTATGACAGCACACACTGAATATTTTGTTCCACCCTAACAATCATTTGCAGTGTCTGTGTGCTAAAAAATGTCTGATGTGTACACGAACGATTGGTGGTACCATAACAGTTCGGTCTCGTAAATAACAGATATGGTAGGAGTGGAGGGTGAGGCAAAAGAAGAAGCAAAAGAGGATTTATTAGTGTCTGGGGAACCCTCAGTGGAAAAGAGTAGATGATTTTTAAATTAGGGTTCTATTAAAATATCAATTTGGTAATGAGTAAGCTGAAAAAACAACAGTCATGGATATGCTCAGCAGGCAGATACACAGCGGGATAAAAGATCAACAGAGGACATGAATAATTCTGCAGAAATTAGGAAGGGTTGAACTACAGGGAACTAGAGAAACAATTAAAGGGAAAATATAAGATTAAAGAACCCAGAAAGGAAAACAAAACGTCTATTCTGTTCTTAGTCACAGCAATGTCCATATAACTGAAATCAGTTGAACTACTGGGCTTTCACATTTAGCTTATTATCATTTGTAATGAATCTTTTAGCTCTTACCCAGTGAAGCAGATAAAGGATAATGAGAATTCACACTACCCCTTACCAAACCAAAGGTGACTTTGTATAGCTCAGTGGCTGTGTGGTAGCAACACAACAACACAGCAACACGACACAACAGATCTTTGGCCAGAAACAGTCAGCAGGGAAGAGAAAATAAGCTCAGAAGTCAGAAACAAAAAGTGTCTGTAGATGGTAAGATTTTTATTTTAGACAGGCTGAGGCAAAAGCACATTTTCCTGACATGTACAGCATTTCTTGCAAGGGGAAGCTATAGTGATCAGAAGGTTCACCCACTCTGAAAAGAGCGTAGAGTAATGGAGAATAACACCGTCAGGTCCTGGAGGATTTTTTTGCACTAACGGTATGTGCATCAAAAGCACTTGAAACTAAATAAAATGTGAAATAGCTAGTCTGGGAAAAGTCATGAGATACGATATAACTGTTAAAGCCATCATCAGCCAAAGCAGAAACATAACATGGAGCTGCATTAGGGAAATCATGTTTAGGATCAACAGGGCAGCTTTAAGATGGTACAAGTACATGGACTGCCTTCAGGGAGTTTCCTACAAAACAAGATTTATTCAATTAGAGGGAAACCCAGTTAGTTACTATAAAAAGCATGGAAGACACTTGTACCTCCAGCTTAGTCCGGTCCACAAGTACTACTGAAGAAATTAGTAGAACCTGGAAGCTTTCCAAGAGGTACTGATGGTGGAGGAGAGGGATCTGGGCATATTAGTGCATCAGAAGAGGATAACGAGCCAGCAAAATGATGCATTTCTGAAAAAAAAGGCAAACAAATGAGCCTCAGCTGAGCTACATGTAACCAAAATAGGTAGGCACTGATGTTGCTGCTGATGTACAAGTGAGAATTCACTGGAATTACCACACCTATGGAGCCGGCCACTTTGAAAAAAATTAAAGTAGAACAGCTGTAGAAAAGGACGGGAGAAAAGGCTTCTTTCATCTAGCACAAAGGTTGAGAGATATGATTGCTGTCTACAAATAGATGTTGGGCAAACACCAGCAGCACTGTTCAAATATAGGACTGCATTGTCAACGATCAAGCGTGCACAGAAAGACCAGAGGTAACTAACCAGGGAGATTCAGCAACAACTTTCCAATCCAGGCAAACAACTAAAAACCTCTTAAAATCAGGCTGTGAGCTGGAGTAAACAGCCTGGCATGTGAAACAATAGAGGATTGGCCCTTTTAACTCAGGAGGCCCCTTTCAGTTCCCACTTCTGCACAAATACTCTGCAGCAATGGAGTGAATCGTTAGGGGAAGCAGTGACCACAGGACTGGATAGCTATTAAAAGCAACAACTGTTTTCTTGTTTAAGAGCAGTTCATCACAACCTATTTTTTACCTATTTCTTACCTATCTCTACTTTCTTGTGTGTTTCTCTGCTGCAAATCCACTGTCTCTACTGTCTCTGCCAGATACAGAGAGCCCTGCTGCCCCTATGCCGTGCCGCTGGTCCCTGTGACCCACGGCCTGGCTGCTGTGTCCTGTTCGCCTTTGCTCGTGTGGCATTATTCCTGCTGAAGGCTGCCAGCTCCAACCCAAATAGGGCTGACAGCCTGCAGATTTGCAAGCACTCTCTCTGCCTCTCCTCCTTACAGGGAAAGGTGGACAGGCAGGTCTGTACCTGTTCCTGCAGACATTTAACGTCACATCTAAGAAGGTGTGACTGGCAGCCTTGCCTATAGCAGTCACTAATGCTGGCTTTGGAGGGCCGCATACGTCTGGCAGCGCTGTGGAAGGAGTCGCTCAGGCAGTTTGGGGAGTGCTCCTGGACATGTTTTATGGCCCGTCAGTGCCTAGACAGGTGCCACTGCTGGCTGCCAGTGAAGGAGAGCTGGCTGCGGTGCCGGTGGGACTTTCAGAGGAGCCCGGCAGTCACCGTGTGCTGAGAGGGCATGGGGGCTCCAGGGCTGCGCCGTGGCCAAGGAGCTGCAAGCTCAGTGCAGCGCTGGGACGGCAGCGAGCGAGGTGCGGAGCTTGGAAGGAGAGCTCTGCCCTCCCCAGCAGGGATGAGGGAATAGGACCTTCAAGATAATCATAGGAAGGTGGCCAAAAGAGAAAACCATGTTATCACATCTGCAAATCACCATTGCTGATTTGTATCAGCCAAGGATCTGGTTCACAATTCCCTCTGTATCACCAGGGGCTTGGAGCTACCTGCAAGGGAAGTAGCGTTACAGGCACTCCCTCTCAGAACAAGCACAGAGAGCGGGCTGTGTGGATGAAAGGGATCACTGGTTATGCCATTCCCTATGAACTGTCTTTTCTGTGGAGTACAGGATTGTGGATTAGACCAAAAAGAGCTTTTATTCAGTTAAATGACACAGGAAATGCTAAGTGGCAGTACATACGTATTTTAAAACAAGACTAGGAGGACCTCACAAATTCATCAGCTTCACCCTAATGTAGGGTACTAGATGTATCTTTTTCCCTCCAGAACACAGCTGAAAGATTGCTCTCCAGTCTGACTGGGAAGTCACTGATAGTTAGAAAACAATCAGGAAGCTGATGTTTAGTCTACGCTTGCTCTCAGCCGATCTTTAACCCTTGGTACAGTACTCCTTTCTCACTCCTCAAGCCATTTCACTCTGTTAAATCTTTCCTTTCCCCTGCCCCTTTGTGTTCCAAAGGACGTGATGAAATCATGCCTATGAAAAAATGGGATGTTGTCTTTTGGACCTCCACACATTAGTGTCCTGAATCATTTCTCCTCTGCCACGTGACCACAGCAGTGCTGCCTCACGGTTTTTGCTTTCACGGCTCATCTAAGACTACTGCTTGAAGGACACTAAGAAAAGTTTCCACTCTCCTTCTTGCAGAGGTGAAGACTGCGCAGTTAAGTCTTTGCATCCTATTTATGCTGTAGCTGGCAAGAAGAATGTCTGTCAGATGACTATCAGCAGCTGTGGGGAAACCACACCAGCTATACACGGTGCATTAAATGGTCCTTGTGCCACCTTTGGCTCTGGCCAGCTGGTGCTCTCCTGAACAATTCCCAGGCACAGTTTGGGAGCTAGAACAGGCCATTGCCCATGGGCAGCTTGTATGTGGCCATGCTGCTCAGGAGAACAGAAGAGTTTTAACTGCTGGGCATTGCTCCAAGCTTTTTTCATAGGCATGATTTCATCACGTCCTTTGGAACACAAAGGGGCAGGGGAAAGGAAAGATTTAACAGAGTGAAATGGCTTGAGGAGTGAGAAAGGAGTACTGTACCAAGGGTTAAAGATCGGCTGAGAGCAAGCGTAGACTAAACATCAGCTTCCTGATTGTTTTCTAACTATCAGTGACTTCCCAGTCAGACTGGAGAGCAATCTTTCAGCTGTGTTCTGGAGGGAAAAAGATACATCTAGTACCCTACATTAGGGTGAAGCTGATGAATTTGTGAGGTCCTCCTAGTCTTGTTTTAAAATACGTATGTACTGCCACTTAGCATTTCCTGTGTCATTTAACTGAATAAAAGCTCTTTTTGGTCTAATCCACAATCCTGTACTCCACAGAAAAGACAGTTCATAGGGAATGGCATAACCAGTGATCCCTTTCATCCACACAGCCCGCTCTCTGTGCTTGTTCTGAGAGGGAGTGCCTGTAACGCTACTTCCCTTGCAGGTAGCTCCAAGCCCCTGGTGATACAGAGGGAATTGTGAACCAGATCCTTGGCTGATACAAATCAGCAATGGTGATTTGCAGATGTGATAACATGGTTTTCTCTTTTGGCCACCTTCCTATGATTATCTTGAAGGTCCTATTCCCTCATCCCTGCTGGGGAGGGCAGAGCTCTCCTTCCAAGCTCCGCACCTCGCTCGCTGCCGTCCCAGCGCTGCACTGAGCTTGCAGCTCCTTGGCCACGGCGCAGCCCTGGAGCCCCCATGCCCTCTCAGCACACGGTGACTGCCGGGCTCCTCTGAAAGTCCCACCGGCACCGCAGCCAGCTCTCCTTCACTGGCAGCCAGCAGTGGCACCTGTCTAGGCACTGACGGGCCATAAAACATGTCCAGGAGCACTCCCCAAACTGCCTGAGCGACTCCTTCCACAGCGCTGCCAGACGTATGCGGCCCTCCAAAGCCAGCATTAGTGACTGCTATAGGCAAGGCTGCCAGTCACACCTTCTTAGATGTGACGTTAAATGTCTGCAGGAACAGGTACAGACCTGCCTGTCCACCTTTCCCTGTAAGGAGGAGAGGCAGAGAGAGTGCTTGCAAATCTGCAGGCTGTCAGCCCTATTTGGGTTGGAGCTGGCAGCCTTCAGCAGGAATAATGCCACACGAGCAAAGGCGAACAGGACACAGCAGCCAGGCCGTGGGTCACAGGGACCAGCGGCACGGCATAGGGGCAGCAGGGCTCTCTGTATCTGGCAGAGACAGTAGAGACAGTGGATTTGCAGCAGAGAAACACACAAGAAAGTAGAGATAGGTAAGAAATAGGTAAAAAATAGGTTGTGATGAACTGCTCTTAAACAAGAAAACAGTTGTTGCTTTTAATAGCTATCCAGTCCTGTGGTCACTGCTTCCCCTAACGATTCACTCCATTGCTGCAGAGTATTTGTGCAGAAGTGGGAACTGAAAGGGGCCTCCTGAGTTAAAAGGGCCAATCCTCCATTGTTTCACATGCCAGGCTGTTTACTCCAGCTCACAGCCTGATTTTAAGAGGTTTTTAGTTGTTTGCCTGGATTGGAAAGTTGTTGCTGAATCTCCCTGGTTAGTTACCTCTGGTCTTTCTGTGCACGCTTGATCGTTGACAATGCTGTCCTATGTTTGGAGAGCAGAAGAATTTTAACTGCTTTGACACTAACAGGCAATTTGCTGGCATTATTCAACCTGCTACTTGCTATTTGGTACAGCTTTCAAGGCTGAGCTAGTTTCCCTTGTACATTTATATCTAAAGATGCCTACAGGCTGCAAGGCATGTTTTGGGGCAAAGTCTCTCTGAATCCTTCAGGTGAAAGGGCAACTTGTCTAATCCCTGTCCTGGCTGGTCCTATCCTTGCCACAGAGCCACAGAAGTGTGGTGCTCATGCATCTCAGTTTCAGAGAGGTTCTATTAAGGTTAATGAGTACGGTAGCCCACACTTGCAAATATGGTGAATGTTGTGTACGATAACTTCTTACAGACATGGTTTTTGACTTGGATGGTATCCTAATTCAATCAAAATAATAGTAGGTATGTCTTCAAGTTTGCCCTGCCTGAGTGTAATACTTTGGAGGCATATTATACTTGAGGCTGCAGCTGTTCAACAATAGATAGTAACTAAAAAGTCCTCTGTTCCGAATAAGGGTTTTATTCAATGCTTGCTTACCCTCACTGCACAGCACCAGTACATAGTGCTAAGGTTGAGAGCATCTCGTTCTGGAGGACTGAAGCCATGTCTCTGGATGACGACTCTGCCCTGTGTTCAAGGCACTCTCACTCCTGTCCTGGCTCAGTGCCTGACACTGTAAAATGTTGGTAGCTGGATTTGCTTGACAGCACTTAAGTCCCTTAGATTTCAATCCTAAAATCGTTTATGTCATGAAGAGGAAGGTTGAACATCTAGAAAGAGATCTACATGAAATAGGTGAGTGTGTTTCTTCTGAACACTCCCATCTCTTGTCCCAGCAGCTAGATGTGGGCACCAGCACTCCTGCTTTTCGACATATCTATCTGTTCCTTCTGAATCCTTGCTTCATACAAAAAACCCTTGATATCCCACTGTTTCAGCCTGTTGAAAGCAAAATGCTTACCAAATACTTTTAGTATCTCCTGTAGTACATGTGGTATTATTCTTTGTCAGTGGTATAACACTTCACTCACTTTTCAGCCACTCTCCTGTCAATAAGAAAAGGCCATGGAGATAAAGCCTCTTTCTGTCTACCTGCAGTCAGCTCTGGCTAGGCGCTTGTTCCCAGCAGCAAGCTCCATGCTAAATGTTTTGCTTTGGCAAAGAAGGTAGATTGTTTGGGGTTGTTTTCTGTTTTTCTCCCTTGTAGTATCAGCACGAAATGCATTTTTAAGGTGCTTTGTTTCAAAGGACAGGCAAAACTAACAGCCCCTGCTTGCCTGTGTTTGTTTTGCATCAGTTGTATCCACTGGTACAAATCAGAATTAGCCCAGTGCACTAAAGATGTCTTCTCTGTCTAGCACTGGGATAGCTATATCCCTCTCACCAGTACACTCACTCTAGGTGGTAACAGACTAGAGGAATCTTGTACACACTGAGTGGATTGCCTAGCACCAGCATCCTCTGCCACCACCAGCTTTCATCTCCAAACCCCTTGCCCAGAAACCACCCAATCTGTCCTTGTGCCCAAGATACCTTCTTTTACCACCCTCTCTTGCTGTGTTCATTTATTATTCCAGAAAATCTCTGTTCTCTTCCTTAAACAGGGAGTTAAACACCCTCTGCTTAAGCTTCACTGTGGATGACCTTTGAAGTAGGTCAGCAGGGACACTGGACCTGCTTTAGCAAGATGCAAGTCATCCAGTGCCACCTCTTAACCTGGAACAAGGTGTTTGGGCAAGAAGTTATTGGAACAAAATAAAGAAGTGTAATTGTAATGGTTAGTGAAATTTGAGTTTTGAGTTTGAGTAAATATTCTCCTCTAATAAAAATACAGCATTAACACAAAGATGTGATGCTACTCACATCCTTAACAGGCAAGGCATAGAAATAGTATCTTACTGGATCTTTACGTTCAGTTGGGCAGCTGAGACAAAGAAAATTTAAAAGTCAGAGCAAATGATTGTTGAAAAACTTTTTGATTTCCAGACTCCTGTCATTTAGAGTTCACAGTGTGAGGGTTTTCTCCAAGGTCACAGAAAAACTCATCCAGGCCTCCTGGATGCCAGTCTCGGGCTTTAACCACAGGGGTGTATTTTTCCTTGCACAAATAAAGATTCAGTCCTGGCCCCGTAGGAAAACCAAACGGTTCTAGTAACCAAAATGATGTCAACACAGATGTGCTGAAAGAAGAGATGGAGGGTGTTTGCTTCTCTTGCAGCCATCAGCTGCTGTGTTTGTGGTTCAGCTGAGCAGGAAGTGCTGGGAGGAGCAGACCCTGGTGTTGGTTGGCTCTTCAGATCCTGCCTGAGTTCATTCCCCTTTGGTAATGCTTCATATTGCTTCATACTACAACAAGGCAGCTCTTACCCCTCCTTGGGGACCTGTGACACGACTACATTTCCCTTAAGACTGGAAATAAAATGTAAATGCTGCCAAATTGCCATGGGGTGCAACTACTCCGCTGTAGCTGCTGAGGGAAAGGGGGCGGCTGTACGATGTGAGATGCAATCAGAGGGGAAGGAGAAAGACCACTTGTAGTCAACATACAACCCTTACTTGGCCTAAGCTTGCTCAGCTGCTGCTGGGCAGATTTTAGGATAATGTAATTTGTCTTCCTGCTGTATAGATTGAGCTCTGCTGATGAGAGGTGTTAAGCGCCTTGGGGAGGCAAGGGCGAAGATGGCATGTACCTGTTAGAGCTGATTCCTGAAAGGCACTGCAAACCACTTCTGATTACCCACAGCATATTTCATTTTTGTTATGAGGAAGGGGCCAGCAGGGAGGGTGGTTACAGAGTTTCAAGACAGGTTCCCTGGGCTGTACTCAGGCAAGATGTGAAGCCACCAAGTTACTATCAGGATTACTCTATTCTTAGCATCCCAGCGTGTGTTCACCCCCCACATACCACTACCTAAAAATAGTCCATGCTGAAGGACAGATGCTGCCGAGTTGCATCTGACCCCCCTCCACCCTTGCATTCCCGAAAGCTAGGCTGAATTCGCCCAAAACACGTCCAGTGAGCAGCATGTCCTTTTGTCTCTTCAGTGCTGCGCTGAGAAAATTCTGCTAGAGCCTCAGCCCCGTCCTAGCCTTCTCAGCCTCTCCTAGCACTGGCCTTCCCTTCAACACCTTTTCTTCTTACTTTGTCATTTGTTGCTTTCACTCTCCCTTTTTTGACCTCAGCTGCTTCTGTCCCTCCCCTCCTGTCTGATTCAATATGATCAATTACAGAAACAGGACAGTGTCATAAAGGAAAACAGGCATAAAGGGAAACAGGCATATATATGTGCATGTACGTAGGTGCTGCAGACAACCAAACCTCTCTACTAAGAGCTCTTTTGTCACAACAGAAGTCTTGGTGTGAGTGCAGTGAGAGGAACCATCTTCTGTGCATTTCATTACTTTATCGTTCCAGTATTTCACACTGATTTGTATTTCGAGGAGCATGGATCAGTAAGGCACTGACACTGGGATTCCCTAAACCCAGCTGAAACATAAGCAGGACATTGCTCCCAAGTGAGCCAAGGTGTGCAATGGGGAGGGGGAAGTGTCTACTGAGGCAAGGAGTGGAAAGTATACCAGGTGGGTAGGTAGAAGAGAATCTGTGGGGTTTTCCCCTCCAAAGGGAGAGGCCAATCCTTGCAGATCAGGTAGCGTAATCCCCTGGAGCTACCCCTGGCGTTCTCAGAGTCCCTCACTGCTGTCTCTCACTTGCACAACAAAGCGCTCGAGGGATGTGCTTCAGAAAGCAGAGAGGATTTCTCTTTGAAATCCCACTTGTCCCATCCCTGCAGAAGGACTCCTTTCCCATCCTTTCCCCATCCTCTTCCGAAGAGCTGCTGGGTGACGCCGTCCTCCCTGTCTGCAGCCTGTGCAGAGCTCCCTCAGTACGGCTTCCTGCGGCTGCCGGGCGCCCAGGAGAGGGCATCTTTCCGACACGGGCAGCGAGTGGCCGAGCGGGAGGCAGCCTGACTTTCAGCGTGGGCAGCTGGCCTGGCCTGGCGGCCCGGGGGCGCAGTGCTGCCCTCCCTGCGGGTGGGATCAGGCGGGAGCCGTGCAGGCTCCGGGCTGGCACTGAAGGGCTCCACAGCACTGTGCTGGCACCCCTGTGAAGTAATGAAGCAGGCCTGCAGCCTGCTGACGTGGCTGTGTGTTAAGTCCTGTCCTTTCTGTGGGGTGTGCTGTCTCCCTGCAGATTCATTCCCCTCCTGCCTTTAACCCCTTTGCTCTCCTCTCTGGCAAACGCAGTGGCGGTGGGAGTTGTCATTAAAATGAAGCTGCGAGCAGGTTGCTTCCCTCTGCCCCAGGGAAGCAGATTTGCAAAGTTCCAGGGAAGGATTTATAAACCTGTGGGGGACTGACAGCCAGGAACACTTACATGCTATTTTCAGACTCTGTAGGTCTCTTCCTGGGCTGGACATCGGGCATGTTTTCCCAAGGGGGAATGAAGACAGGGAGACCTCTCCTCCTGGATTACAGAGCTAGCTCGCAGCTCCCACAGCAGCACGGGATTAACTAGAGCTGCTTTCTGCTGCAGACCTCCTGCCACCCTGGGAAAATCCAGGCACAGACCAAGCCAGAGCCGCTGGGCCATCTAACCACATATGCTTATAGCCCTATGTGCTAACCATAAAATACGTGCACCGCCTGCCCGCCTTGCTCAGCCCGCACGGGGCAGCTGACGTCCCCCCAGCCTGCTCTGCTCTAAGGGTGCTGAGGCAGCAGGCGGTGCGTGGGCGCAGCCTGACCTGGGAGTGCCGAGTGCTCGCCGGCAGGTTCCTGCGGTGCTGAGGGCCCAGGGGCTGGCGGGACGCTGGTGAGGCCGAACGGCTCGGGGCTGGGTGGCCAGCAGCCCACGGCCAGCTGGTTTCCGTGAGCATGGAGTACGGTGGGATGTGAAGAATGCTTTCAGCACCTGCTGACAGTCTTTAACCCCCACCTCCCTCGCTCCAAAATTGGGAGAGGTACTCGGCAAGTGTGTTCCCATCCAGTGCTGAGCACAAAGCACTTGGCCTGAAGCAGCATTTGGCCTTCTGAGGAATACCAGGGGGACGTCTTCCTTCTCCCCTCCCTGCAGCCCCCCAGCCCTCTGCATTAGCTGTGGTCTCAGTAGGCAGCACTGGAAAATGAGTCTGCTATCTCTTCTCAGCTAACAGCTGCACCTTGAGGGGGTATCAGGAAGCAGTATTGGTACTGTAACAGCAGAAAAGTAGCTCTTCAGCAGTGGTTCATTACAGACCCACATGTTCTCATTCCTGGCTTTTATTAACAAGGAGAAAGATAAAGGCCTAAAATGACAGCGGCTGATGGATATGGCAGCTGGGATGAGACAGTCCCTATTTTAAGCACAGAGGCAAAATTTGGGGTCAAGCTGGAGAGGCTACAGGGTGATGAAGTGCCAGTGAACACACAGACAACTCAGAGCGTATCCCCCCTCTTTCCACCTTCTTCCCCAGTACCTCCCAGTTCTGCTGACAGGGTGACCCACAAGAAGTGCTGCTCTTGCCCCTCGGAGGATTAGGGCTGAGTGTGGCTGCTCAAGCAGCAAACTCTAAGATACAGCAGAAGATGCCCTGCTGCGCATTACCTCTCTTCAGGGATCTGCCACAGTTCGTTTGCTGCACCCTCTGTTAAACAGCTCTGCACTGATTTGTCTCTCACCTAACTGCAAGATCTGAATAAACTTTCTAGAAGCATTTACAAATTTAGTGCATTGAGGCCTGATTTGCTCTCACGCAGTGTTTTTGTCTGGCTATTCCTCTACGTGCAAAACGAGTGCACTATGAGTGCCAAGCTGTCCTACAAGAAAACTGTCCCATTGCTTATCCACATGGGAGAGCTCTGCGCTTTTGGGCTGAGTGGGCACTTGGTTTGCTTGCCCTAACAGAAATGCTAGGCTGTGCTGTGGGTCTCAGTGAGAAGTCTAACTGAGATACAGAAGATAACTCGGATAACTGAGAACAGAAGGAAGAGGAAACACTTGGTTTAAGATGGCCATGAGAGGCCAGGTTAGGGACTAGTCTGGAACTAGAGCGCCAGACTCCCTTCTCAGACAAAGCAACGCATATCTCGCACAGCTCCTGTTAAGGCTAAAAATTTACTCCACGTTTATGCCTGAGTAACAGGACACCATATGGCATGATGCAGGTGTCCAGAAATACATTGGCTAAAGCCGTTTGAGCAGGAATACTTGACAGCAGGAAGTGCCAGAGAGCCCCCAACTCTTCCCAATGTCAGCTTCCCCAAGAACGGCATCTGCAGGGGCTCTGCGTGTGTCAGGGATCACACCACAGAAGCACAGGAGTGGGTACAGCTGGAGATGGTGACATGCAGCCACGTACAGGGAGAGTCTGGAATAAGGAATTACCACAAACGCAGATACCGACAGGCACAGGGTCTGGTCCAGCACAGTGGCAGTACAGCAGTCTTAGGCCTTATTGTTTTCTATCAGGGATGGAGTGATAAAAGGGTCAGCAGGAGAGAAGCAATTGCATTAAAGAGCTGCCATTCTGACTTTCATCCCTATCTTCTCTGTTCTGTTTTTCCAGATCCGAAAGAGAAGCAAAGCATGCCGCGGAGGCCTGTGGGAAAATGATGTGCTAGTATCTATCAATGGCAAGTCCTGTGCCGGCCTCTCCCATGCTACTGCCATGCAGATCATCGACTCCTCCAACGGCACGCTCAACATCCGGGTGAAAAGGTAACCTGTTCCCCAGCGCCGTGCTGTCAGTGCAGGCAGCAGAGCAGCTTCACCCAGCGCAGCAGCTATCCACAGCTGGCAGGAAGGAGGCAGGCAGGAAGCCTTTGGTTTCTCTACACTGTGAGCCATCCTAGAAGGAGCTCCCCATGACTAACGTGGCCAACCAAAAGTTCTGCAGCGTCTCCATGCTGCTCTCCAGAGTGCCTGGCACTGGGGTTGAACTCACCCCAGACTTCCATGTCCCAGCCCCTTAGGCTGGAGGGAAATGCTTGCAGCATGAGGACTATGCTGCTCAGAATGAGCAATTTAGGCTACAACCAAACAGTTGACATAGGGCAGTTCAGCTCAGGAATTAACAGAGACCCAGCTCATTCTGTAGAAATGGATTTGATGATGCATTGGATAACAGAGCCAAGACAAAGAGCGACACAAAAATTACCTCAGTATTAGCTACAGCAGGCCACTATAGTCCAACAGGGACTTCTACAAAGCTAAGAGGCAGGTAGGTGAGTCCCTTTCTCCAGGAAGAACTACCTTCACTGAGAGCTCCAGTCTCCAGAATACTAGAAATCAGGCTCAAATTTAAGCACACAAATGGTCCCAGTAACTTCACTGTTTCTACCTGTGCTAAAGCCAGCCCAGTGCCTCAGTGTGTGTTTGATGAGGCACAAGCTATAAATGCATCAGGTACAGACGAAGGCAGCAAAGCTGTGTGAGGTCGCAGCTAGTCCACACCACTGCCAAATCAGAAGCTGCCCTCAGGAAATAGGGCCCTGTTGAAGGTGTTTGAGAAATGTGATTTTCTGCAGCCCTGAGAAGGAGGAGGGGAGGGGCAGCCACCCTGGCTGCTGGCATCTGATGTTTGGGGGCGGAGGTGGACAGTGCTCAGAGAAGGAAGGATTCAGGGAAGGCAACGGTGCCTTCTGATGCGCTTTCCCTGTACTGCTGTGGTTAAGTGGGATGAGTGAGCCCTGAACAAGGTGGCCAGAATAGCGCCCGGCTCCTTGCCAAGGCCTTATCTCACCCCACTGGAGCCCATCTGCAGCCAACAGGTGCCCAGGCAAATTCCTCTGAGCCAAAATCAGCACTCTTTGAATTAGCAAAGTGACACAGGCAGGCTTCTCGCGGGGCGCACGGATCAGCCCTCGGGGAGCCAACATCAGGTGGCTTGGGAATAACGTAACTAATCAGTGAAGCTGGCTTCCTTCTGGGGTACTGAGCATCATCAAATAGTGCTTTCTCATCACATCTCTATTCTCACTCTACATCTACATTCCCAGAGAAAACACCAATTAGTTATTTTCAGAGAGGAGAGGTGGCTGGATGACTGCGGTGTGCAGGGCTGTTGGTGTGGGATGTGTGCGAAGAGAGAGACAAAGATTGTGACCTGAATGGACAGTGCAGAACAACAGAAACTGGCTTATAAGCAGCAATGATTTTCAGCTGTCTGATCAAGTGTTTAAAGAAGAGGAAGGACTTCTTTGTTTTGCTTAGGGAGGTTTGTGTTTGCTCCCCAGTAAGAGTTCATAATACAAATATTATTAGAAAAAAATAAACAGAGAAATTGTCCCACCCTTAGCTTCCAACAAGGCTTACATTTGACACGAATATAAATCTTTCACAGTTCGGGGGCTGGATAAAAAAGAACTGGGATTCAAGTCATGAACTCCGCAGCTTTCAGAGGCAATGCTTTACCTGGCTTCCCAGTGTGCATGCTCAAAAGGCAAATATGCGAGGCTCCTTTATAAATCCAACAAGCCCTGGTGACTCTAGCAAGTGAATGAAGATTTTCCCCACCCTATCTCTGGGGTCCAGAATCAAACTGCCTTTGAACTCTGGGCTTGCTCTCCAGGAGAGGGAGGACAGAGCTGGCTCATTTCCCATCAGCAGAGCCAGTTCTCCCTCTGGCAGGCAGCAGTCGGACTGACTGCCCCAGTCTGTCCTGCTCCTACCCCAGCCACGCTTCCAGCTGACTCACAGGATAGAACTTACCATGTCTAAGCCAAAGGCAAATGCCAGCATGGACTGGGCTGGCATGTCTGCAACGCAGTCATCAAAACCCAGACACTGGCAGCTAGGCACTGCGAAGCAGCCCCGCAGTGAGCTGGGCACAGATCTGACCCCTCTCACCAGCAGTCCTGCCTCCACAGAGTGCTTGGCTCCTTTTCTTCTAAGTATTTGCTATTTGCTCTAAGTATTTGCAGGGGGATGCCCTGGTGTGCAGAGCTGGCACGGCTCGGAGATGCAGTTCCAGCTGCAGGAGCAGCTGGGGAGCAGCGTGAGGGCCAGGGCACCACCTCGCAGCCCTGCCCGGCAGGCTGAGTGGGCACGGCAGCTGTGCTGAGGAACGCTTACTGGGCAGGAGTTTGCCTCCCAAGGAGAAATGCCTGGGAGCTGATTAAGCAAGCTGGGTAGATGTTTATGCTTTCAGGACATTCCGCTTTTCGAGTGTTTAACACCTGGTTTTCAAAGAGGTCATGAAGCAGAAAATCAGGATGAGAGCGAGTAGCTCATCTGTCAGAGATGTCCCTGCCCTGTAGGTGTCTGTCTGTGCCACATGAAAGACACCTGAAACACCAGCTCAGCCCTTAGCCCTCCCTCTCCAGTGCTCTCTCCTCACAGGGGGTTTTCTTCCAGCTCCCCCCACCTCGCTCACTGCTTTTCCTTCTCCTGCAGGATAGTTGGCGGGGACCAGACCGGCCCGCGGCTGCAGCGCTCCCCTTCCCCTGGGCAGCGAGTGCTCTCCCCGCCGTCCCCGCTCAGCCCCCCGGCGCAGCTGCTGAGCTCCGGGCCGGCAGGAGCCCCGGCCACCTCGCAGCCCCCGCAGTCCCGGAGGGCACCGAGGCACCTGGAGAGCCTCACCTCGCCGCCCGACAGCGAGGCCTACTACGGTGAGACCGATAGTGATGCTGACAACGTGGCCCAGGAGAAGCACCGCCGGGCTCGCAAGAAGAGCCCGCGCTCCCCACCGGGCAGCACCAACAGCAAGGCGGACGTGCCCCAGGACGAGGTGTCCCTGTCCGAGCAGAGCGGCTACGAGAGCACGCCGGAGGCCGCTGCGCAGGGGGGAGCCGAGGTGGCCAGCTCCGGCGGGGTGGCCAAGAGGGAGATTGCCTGCCCGCCCGGCAGCCGCACGGACACGCCATTCTCGGAGAGCGAAGGAGCGCTGCGGCCACCCTCAGCAGAGGGGCGGGAGCCTTCCCCGGAGGCGATGCTCCTGCCCCACGCCACCAAGGCTATCCGAGCGGAGCGCCACCTCATCCCCATGGTGGGGCCCGTGGAGCACCCAGTCGATGAAGACCTGACCACCACGTACGCGGAGAAAGCCAAGCAGGCCAGTAAGTCCCCTGCACCCTGCCGCTCCCCCACGTCCTCTTCCTGTGCTTGAGCTCCTTTCCAAAGCCTCACGCCTGCAAAGTGGGTTAGCTCCTCTAGCCTGGGAAGAAGCAAGAGTTGAGTCAGCCCTGCACAGACAGGGGTCTCTTACTGCAGCTTTGGCACTGCTGTCTAGATCACCCAAATTGTCCCAAGCAACAGATGAGAGAAAGGGCCGGGGCTGTGGAAGTCACTTCTAGGAGCTGCGGCCACACACCCGCAGCGGCAGCAGTTGGTGAGCCCTGGCAGAGCCGGTGTCTTTCTAGAGGGGTACCAGCAAGGGAAGGGGGAGCTGGTCAGTCAGTTAATTCCAACAGGGCCTTGTAGAAACTCGAGACCTTTCCAGGTGGAATAAAGCACTGAAAAATGTCATGTAGTACTTGGGTGGGTGATAGACCTGAAGTGACCTTAACTGTGAATATCTTTCCTGGTTTCTGCTACACGTTGTATTTCAAACCCAAACACGAAGGCAGAGTAAGAAGTTATTCAACTTCACAGTTGTGCTCTACCCAATTAAATTAAATAAAAAGTAATCAATAGCTTTTTTCATACAAGTATCTCAGTGCACAGTATGAGTGGCTAATGGATTTCTCCGAGCCTAGAAATTAGGCAGGTTTCAAACAACTGACTTATCTGAAGGACAGACTGGGAAACTTAGGAAAGTTTCCAGACTGATTCAGATAAAGCGCCCAGATTCTCAATTCTTGTTCTCCAAGTGCAAGGCATCTTTTCCCCAGACCAGCTAATATTGCAAGGCAGTTGTTAAGCCACTTCCTGCTCTTTTTCTTGGTCCTTTAAAGATAACTTTCAAATCCAGGCTGCATCCTTCAGGCAGGGCACTGGCTTCCTGCTCTGCCCTGTACTGAGGGCACAGGCTCAGCTGGGTGCCTTGTGTCAGGCCCCGCCAGGCAATGCAACCGACCTGGTGCCTTGCGGGATTTCTTTCTAGTCTTTAGCACTCACTTTCCTTAGGAGAGCAAAGAAAGCAGCGATTTCAGCCTCTGTGAGGACGAAGCTATTTTTTCCCCCTTTGAATAATGTACAAGCATGAGGTGAATGGTGAGAAAGGCATGTTCAGCTGCTCCCTGCCACCCGATAGTCCCAGCAGCGGATAAGCAATTGCTTTACATCAAGGCCTATTTCCATGGATAGCGTCAGCGCAGAAGGCTCCCAGGAAAGCCACGTATTTAATGCAGAGCATTTCTGATGGCAAAATAAAACCCCATGGCAGAAGGTGATGCAACTCTATTGCCAGCTAGAGGTAGGGTTCCTAGAAGCAGTACACACCGAGATAATATTTTATTCTCCTATTACCCCTCCACCCCTCACCCCCCCTTCTGGATTAGGTTTGGCCATGGGTGTCCTTATGTAAGAGCTGCTCTGCCGTGGATGGCAATTCACATGGCCGGCTTGGCCTTTTCTTGGGTTAGGAATCTTGGCAGGAATTATGAAGGCAAAACTCTATGTCCTGATTGTGCTGGAGCAGAGTACCCATTAAAAAAAGTGATCAGCAGCCAGTAACTCTAGGAAGGATGGAAGCAAGAAGTGAAGAAGGATGGGAAGTGCTCATTACATGGGGAGCAGAGCTGAGGAGCACCTACACCTGCAAGAAACCCGGGAGGGTGCAGGACCGCAGAGCTGCACTGGCTCCTGGGGGGAGGCTGCCTGGTACTGGAGGTAGCCGGCACTGCACGTGTTGCCAGAAAGAATTAGTCTTGCAAGGGCGTTTGGACACGCAATGGTTTAGCTCCTACAGCTGCCCCAGACTCCCATGGAGCCAGAGGAGTTGAAAGCTCTGTTTCTCTGCCCCTCCTTAGCAGTACCCAAAGCACCACAGCCTGCTTGGGACAGGGGAGCTCCTGTTTTTTCTAGGCAGGAATGCAAAGTCAAGCTCATGGTTCAGAAGCTAAACAAGTTTTTAAAAACTGAGTCAAGTAGGGTAGGTGACTTGGATGATCAGCCATAGGAGCCTGGGGCCTGATGTAGACACAGTAGCCAGGTGAGAACCATTGTGGCACCTAATCAGATGTCTGCCTTTCGGAGCACCACCTCTCTGACTATAATCCCAGTGCTCCTGCGCAGCGCTTCCTCCTCGCCTTGCCCTGACCTCCTCTTTGTCATGGCTCCCACCACTGCACCGTAATACGAATAACTCATTTTGTTTGTTGGGAGTGTTAAATGGTTCCTCACCCTTTTCTTTCTGTAATGTACTCCTGCAGCTTTCCCTGCCTGCTGTGGTGATTTCTCCAACGCTGGGGGTATTTCTCTTTGTATTCACTTTTTAACTTTTCCTTGTCATTCTTAAGCTACAGAGACATTCTCCCTTTCCTACATGTCCCTGCACCTTAGGCAGACAGGACTGCAGATAAATTTCTGATCTGGGCTGATTGCCTACCGTCCTCAAGAACATTAATCAAACTACAAAATGCCCCCCACATCCCCCTCATTCTTTTTCCTGCCTTCACTATAAAGGACGATCAGTCTTTTATAGTCTGATTGTTACTGATTCCTTTTCTGTTACTTTGTGTCTGACTGACAGTTCTCCAGCACACATCTTTTTCATCAAATCCACCAACTTTTGACAACTACAGTTGCTTTCCCTGCTTTTGCTAAGAGGATATAAATCACGTGGCCATTGGCGGAGGTGACAGTGCTGTGTGACACCTGCTGTGGCAGCAGTGCCACAGGAGCACACAGAGCCCAGGGTTTGACCCTGGGAGCAGAACACGGTGTGGTGCTGAGTACAGACAGAGAAAGAGGATTTGGCAGCGGATGGGATGGAACAAAAGCTCAGGGAGGAGGGGACAGCAGCTGATGGTGCCACCTGAGGATGCCCTGTGTGTAGGCAGCTGCTGTGCTGTGGCTCTCCTACCCTGGAAAGGGTGCGAGGGCTTAGAGCTCCTTCAGGCAACAGCCCGTGCAGTGAGGTGTGGGCCTGCCTCTCTCCCAGGTTCCTGCCCTGTCACAATTTGCACATTTTTGTTGACTCATTTTTTTCCATCGTGTGCGATGAGCACCTGCATCATCCCAGCTTCCCACAGGACGCACGACTCAAACATGCCTGTTCAAAACCCACTCGGAGCTTTGCTGATGCAGACCAGTGGGGCAGCGCGGGGAGCCACACACCAAAGCACGGGGAATCTGAACGAGTTCCTGAAAGTCAGCAAAAAGCAGGGGGTTGTGGCAGGGAGATTCAGACTACAGATATTACAAGCCCTTGGTTCCCCACAGCTCCTGCAGCGTCCCCCTCTGCACAGATGCTCACCCCCTCTCAGAGGCTTAGGATCCTTCTGTAGACAGGACTTCCTCCTCATCCACCCCTGCTCCTCGAGGTGCCCTGTATTTTCAGCCCCATCCCCAACTGTCTGCAGCGGGCTCAGGTTTTCTCCCAATGGGCAATACCAGCTGATGGCAGAAGACAGGCATACCACACCAGTGGTCTAGTCCTAACTTGCAATCACACTGTAGGAATTTGTGTCAGTGCAAGAAGTGCTTCAAAATATCTCAATTTAAACTTATCCACTGGACTATTTTTAGTTCCCAGGACTCGAGAGTCTTTCCATGTACGGCAAGGAAAGGGAGGGAAAAATGGGTGGGGAAATTTCCTCTTCTGCTTTATAAGGGCCTGGCTGTGGGTACATTCATCAAAGTTACTACATTCCATATCAGAAAAGGAAATCCTTCTTGTTCAAAGCGGATGTACGGCAGCATCACTTGCTGAGATAGGATGCTTATAAATAAGTGGCCTATTCATTGGAGGGTCACACAGATTACCTCTTCTAACAGTGCAGTCACATTTCTCTGCAGAGAGTGTGCAAGCAACAAGCCAACTACCAGCCGATTACAAGGCATACAGGCCACAGGAGCTGCGAAGAAGATAAAGTATCTGAATGGCAGTTTGAACTTACTGCACCACATTTTCTACTTGGCTTTCACCTTTGACAACTGTGACTAATAACTGCACCGTTGGTAGGCTAGCTTAATGGTTTTGCAGTTCACTGCAATCTAGAAGACCAAAAGATCCCCATTCTACCTGCATAAAAGTAGAACAGAAAAACATTCTGCTCAGATCAGGAGATTAAAATTAATCACCTGAACTATTGATCTGACAGGAGTCTGTTGCTTGCAGTATGAAACAATGCTGAATTACCCTTGGTCCTTGCCGCTCAGTAAGCTGCCAGCCCCTAGCAAAACAAGGACAACAGCCTCCGTGTTTGAATCTCTGGTGGAGAGTCTGGCCTCACCTCAGCATGCATTGAACTAGAAGTTGCCTCCGCTTGGGAAATCAGTTTCCATACCCTGGTGTATGCAATCTAGCTGCATGCCTTTCTGCCTTTGCTTATGAATCTACCACTTAGTATTAACGTTCAGTTTTGAATTCTCTGCAGCTTGGAATGCTTTTACTAAAGAAAACAGCAGTGACATAAACAGTGTGCATCTGGAGCCCTCTCCATCTAGTTTTAGGCTTGAGTATATCATTTGAGCTTACATCTTTGGTTTATGTTTTCTACTGAAAGCACAGAGGAGATATTTTCAGGCTGATGTATTAGTTACTTGAGCAGAGATTGTCTGAAAAATTCTGGGTTCTGGGATTTTCAGAGCTGAGTTGAAAGAAATTGTAATGCAAAGAATTCCTCTCCCTGTCTAATTTTGTTTCCATCAGGTCTGAAAGTGATACGGGACTTGCTGAAAAGGTTGGGACAAGTAGGCAAAGCTACTCAGAGACAACAATGAAATGAGAAAAAATGATAGTAATGGGGGAGGGAGAAGCATTAAAGGGTGAGACATAAAAGGACTTTGACAAGGGGCAATTAAGCAATAGGTCATTGCTCAACAAGAGTGAGAAAAAATGATAGGAAGGAGAAACGAAGAACCTGACAAATACAATTCAGCAGTTTCCCTTAAATCCATCGCAGGAAGGGAGATCAGTTTGTTGTGAAATCCGGAAAGCTTCACTGTCATCAGTGTATCTACCACTCGTGTTAAGCAAGGATCTGGACCTCAGCATAGAAGAAAGAGGAGCAGGAATGAGGGGGAGAAGATTCAGCATATCTTGACACACTGAGTATACTGAAAAGGAAAGGCTGAATCATATCCTCTGTACAGGTGAAATGTAAGGACTTAGTGAAAAATGTATTAGAACAACCTTCAGGTCTTTGATAATACCCTGGGATAATGGGAAGGGACTCAGAAAAAGAGACCAAGAATAGCACCCTTCTTACAGGCCTGGGCTCTGGAGATGACACAAATAAGTAAGTAAATAAATAAATAAGTTTAGCTTCAGTGAGGTGAACGAAGTAGTACTTTTGAGCACACTTTGTGAAAAACAAAATGATCAGTAAAAAAAAAAAAAATTAAAAAAAAATGGACGAAAACCAACAAAAAGACACCAGTGACCTGTTCAGTACGGCAGCATACTTTGTGGCTGAAAAAATAAGGTGGACACAGTGTATGTTGACTTCTGCAAGATATCTGATATGGTTCCACATGACTTTTCCCAACTAGAGAAATATGGGAGAGAAGGGACTACTGTAAGGTGACTACACAATTGGCTAAGTATAGAGCAGAAACCGTACCTATTAATGGCTCATGATGTCAGGGTAGCTAATTGGCTAAGTTGGTAGTGGTGTTTCACTAGGCTTCTGAATCCAGTGGGACTACCTCTATATTTTCATCCATGGAGCTTTAAACACTAACGTATGTCAATCAAATGTCCTCTCCACCTCAATGTTATATGACTGGCAAAAAGACAGATGATTAAAAATCCCAACCCTCCTCTCTTCTGCCAGTGGATCTTGTCCTCTGGCTGCACCCAGACAGACCAGGCAGCGTGTGCTGTGGGGCACCCCGGAGCCCCTAAACTGCTCTTATTCAGAACTGGGACCTGGCTCGGACACCTTGCAGCTTTTCTCTGGTCTTTCTTGCCACAGAAACCCAGGTGTGTGGGGAACAGGGGGAGGGAGGTGGGTCATCTGGACTGAGGAGCTCAGAAGTGTTCCCAGGTCCACCACCATTGTCTTCATGTCTGCTTTTTCAACTGCAAATTCTTCCTAGTGAATCTTTTTAAATATTGTTGCTTCTCTTGAGCGTGTTGTACCTAGCAAGCAGTGGCAGCAAATGGCAGTAATACCATTTCTAATGGATGGCCTGAGGATTCAGTGAGATTGCAGTGTGTTAATCAGCAGATGACATAAAGCATGGCAAGTACGTACAGTTGTCTTGTGGAAGGCTGGATTTTTAGAATGAGGTGGGAGCTTAACAGGGCACAGAAAGGGACTAAAATCAATTAGATAACAAAATATCTGACAAGTGCTACAGGACTAATCAATGCACAGACCCAGATGGTGAACATATGCTTGCCTGTGTTACCAGACAGTGGATGCTGGAAACACTGAAGGACAAAGGGAAGATGAATCAGTAACACCCTGCTGTCAGACATCAAGCAATCCTGTGAGCAGCAGAATGAACAGATCCTAGTGTCCTTTTAATTTATGTCTTGTATTTGATATCTCATTCTCTCATGTCTACTAAATGCAAATCTGCCTGATGCTTCTCATATTCAAAATGGGAACTTAGAATCTTTCCTGTGTGTTCTTCAGTTTTTGGTACCTAGCGAAGACCACACTCAGGCTTTCTGCTTCCTATGGTGGGGTCTATCTCCTCTGTTCAGCCACCTATTTTCATGTAACTCATAGGAGGCTTTGTATCTTTGTGACTTCAGACTGAAATTAACAAATGAGCTCATAAGCTTCTAGGGTGAATCACATATGTCAAAAAAAAAAAAAAAAAAAGAGATGAAAACAACAACACAAAACCTGCAGTGTGACCACATAAACCCTTCTTAGCAAATCAGGCTAAAAATGCAAAAGACATATTCGCTACTACTTTCAACTTGCTGTCCTGGCAAAAAAAAAGAAAGCTCTCCTTTGGCAGTTTTGTTGTAGAAGGCTATGCAGGGAATATCCAGGGCCCAAATGTGAGAGGGAAGCTGGCCATGTGTGCTGCCTTTTGCTCTGAGGACACATTTCCCTCCATCTCAGGAAAAAAAGTCAAACTCTCCATCAACCGAGGGAGAATTTTGAGTGAACAAGCAGGATACCATGAGACTAATACAGAGACAAATTGCTGCCATGCATAGCAATGTCTTTGAACCTTTTTAGCCTAGCAGGGTTCTTCAGTAGCAGTGTGGGAGTCAAAGAAAGGCAAAGAATGGTCAAAAATCTACTAAGGGACTGAGCGCATTTTTTCTCACGGCTGTTGATCCCCCTGTAAAGAAGCTTCATTTCTGTCTTTCTAACACCAGCAGATTGTAGTGGGGCCGTGTCTCACTAGTAACTCTTAAAATCAGTAGCCATTTAAGAAAATGCACTGGTTTCACAAGTACTTGACTGTACATTTAACTCTAGCTACAGGCGTAAGTGTTGCAGACTTCAGTACGAGCACAGCATTTGTCTGTACCATGCTAAACTGGAGGTGAAGTCAGTATTCATCTTTTATAGTATGCAGTTTATGTGACGGAAGTGTGCAAACATCCAAGAATAAGTTTTCTGTCCCAAGAGTTACAACACTTCTTTTGAGTAAATGAATATATAGACCTCTGCCATATTCTGCAATTCAAACATTAGTGGTAGCTTGAAAGGCTGGCTTTCAACAGGGAAATACTTGGAAGGCCAATATAACCTATTCAAATCTTATTTTGAAAGGACTCCAGGTATGAAGAGCATGAGATGTCTATATCCTCTAATGACTTACTGAGATATTTGCAACATTAGCCATGGAAAAATGACCTTGCCCAACATAAATAGCTGGAAAAACAAAAGTTGATCCCGTATGAAAAAATAGTAGGCAAAGTAGTATTTCATCACATTTTTTTTTATATCTGAAATTAGCAACATGTTTATTTTCTTTAGTATTGGCTTTTCTAGAATTTAGTCTTTAGTAATAAAATCTACCAGCTTTATTTCCTAGTGAACATGAACAGTATCTGACAATGTGTAAGCCTGCTTGTTCAGTATTTTCCTGAGTACACATTACAATGCTTTCTTGTAGTGTGTCCTAATCTTAAAAAGTTTTTGCACTTCTCTTTACTGTAATTAGTAACTTAATTTATGCCACTCCAATGAAATTTAGTTAAATCAGTACATAGAAAACTCTTTGAAGGCTTTGCCTAATAGATTTGTGTGTGTGTGTGTATTATTCCAGCAGAATTTAATGGGGACAAAATTTGAGTGCTCTACAAATTAGCAAAAAGTTTTCTATAGAAATTGTCCACTACACCAGCAGAATGTAGGAGAGTTTTATAACCCTTCTCTTTACTCTCTTATCCATTCCATTTGAATGTTCTTAATAGAGATTTTTTCAGCGCTGCAGAGCTGTATTTTCACTTCCAATTGCATATTGCATGTATCAGATTAGACAAGGCTTTTTCAAAGTGACTGTATCCCTGTATGTGTAAGAATTAATCAGAGAAGAAATGACTGAGCCGCTTTCATTGCTCTTGCTGTAAAAACCTCTGTACGAGGCATGTCAGGCCTCTCTTACAGCAACACTGCCTGCGGAAATTGGCTTTCTTGGCATTCAGCAATGGTTAATGGATTTTAGGACGCATGGTCACACCTTCCTTCTTCTAGACTCGCTAACACCTGAGATGGTGTGCTCAAATCCTGGGCTATGGTACTGCTAGGGCTGTACGTCCGCTGTACGGGAGGACCACAGGGCAGGGTCCCACAGCTGCAGCTCTGGGATTCTCTCCCAGGCCCTATTGCTCATGTACAGCAAGAGGCAGCAGGACAAGGACAAGGCCTAGCCAAAGCATGGGAGATGCTGAGCAGCTCACAGGGTCACAGCTGTAGAGAGCTGTAGACTCCCAGCACCCTCTGTTCCCTTTCCTCTTTGTCCACCCCAGTCCTTATTGTCATCAACTCATCTTTCATTACCCCTCAGTCTCCAGTGCTGGAGCTCTGCATGGTGCTGCCAAAACAGCGCTCCTTGGCCTCCAAACCCTCTGTCACCCTCCCTGGGCACAGCCACACTCTTCATTATTGTAGGCAACAGCCTTTGCAACTTTAATTCAACTAAACCACTTCACTACAGGCACTCAGGATCCTAATGCTCCTCTGTTAAATGTTCCTCAGTCCTGACACACAACAGGAATCGGTGACATGGACTGGGACTCCTCAGACATGAAGCACAATTGATATACATAGGAAAAGGAAACCTCTCCTCCAGCCTCTTTTGTTCTTTATATTTGCCCAGAGCTGGGTGCTCTCTGAGGGTTTCAGAGAAGGAAAGCTTCTTTCCTCTTGGGTGGGTTTCTCTGCCTTGCCATGTTGGACATGAGCACTGTGTTAGCCTCGTCTGTTTGCAGGACATTGAGGCACTACTTAGAAACACAGCTTCTAACCTGAAGCTTGCACCACAGAAGCAGTGAGAGTAGAGATTTATTTTAATTTATTTTAAGAAAAAAAAAAAAAAAAAGAGAAGAGTTTCTCCTGCAGGGAGTGGAGGGAAGAAGGAGGCTGTTTAAGTGCCAGGTGACAATGTCCATCACACTGCTCAGTGATGAAGCTAAGAAGACAAAAATAGACCAAGTGACCTCATGGCTTTAGGCAGCAATGCCTATGAGACAAAAGAGAGGCTTTAAAAGGCTTGTGAAGCTGATAGCAAAGGGCTTGGACACCTCAGAGTTTTGGTTCTGCTCCAGCAGGGAACTGCTTAGCTTCTCTCTCATTGCCTCTCTCTGTTTATGGGGAGTTGTGAATTAAACGGGCTTTGTGACATGCCCAGCTCTCCAGGTCTGGACTCTGCCTGCTCAAGCTTGGATCAGCCTTATGCAGGTACAGATGTCTCCTCTTCCCTTTTTCTTTCCTTTTCATTTTTCTTTTATTATTATTATTATTTTTAAATTTTCTTTCCTTTTTGTTTCCTTTTTGTTTTCTTTTTCTTTTAATTTTTATTTTCTTTTAAATCGTTTCTTTTCTTTTCTTTTCTTTTCTTTTCTTTTCTTTTCTTTTCTTTTCTTTTCTTTTCTTTTCTTTCCTTTCCTTTCCTTTCCTTT
>CM021770.1:15984491-16114491 GCA_011076525.1 Nettapus auritus
CTCTTCTCTTCTCTTCTCTTCTCTTCTCTTCTCTTCTCTTCTCTTCTTTCTCTTTCTTTTCCCTTTCTTTTCCTCTCTTCTCCTCTTCTGTTTCCACCCCTCCCTTTTCCCAATTAATTTCCTATTCTGCTTTCACTCTTGTTCTTTTTCTTCAGAAAGTCATTTCGGGAAAATTTCTCTTTTCCTTTTTTTCTTAAACCATTGTGGGAGATTGTAGCTTGAATACCATCATCATTTTTTCTGTTGGGAGAATGGCTGTAATTTGTTATGTGCTTCAGCCTTTATAAGAAGGGATGTAAGAAGAACAGAACAGGGAGGCAAGCTGCAGGTCCCAGAGGGCCTCAGTTTCCAGCTGTGAGAGCACAGAGTAGATCAGAACAACTTGCTAAGGAAGCTGTACGTGGGCATTAGTGCGAGGCCTGGCCCAAGACTTGGCTGAGGCATAACCAAGACTGTCTACTGTTCTATTTTCTCTGTTTGCTAGAGTTGGGCCCTTTCGTGGTGCTCTGCTGCCAGAAGGGCTGCACAGACACTCCCTTTGGACGGTGTAGCTCCCTGGATGCTAGCTCCCGATGCCAGAAATCTTCTCTGAGTCACTCACACAGAGTTGACGTAGTCTGGGCTTGACGTAGATTCTATAGTGATGCTCTTCCTCCTTGTAAACTTAGAAGCAAAATACAAGCCTGGTGAGGTGTAGTGACTGGATCCTTGTAGAAAGAAAGAAATCTCTCTTATTTCCTCCACTGTGAAAACCCCAGACACACGCGTGCAGACTTCTAAGTGGAGTGGACAGACCTTCTGGGACTGTAACTCTCCATCATGGGCAGCAGATCTTTGAGGGCAAATCCACAGCTGTGCTGGAGAGCACTACATCGCCACAAAATCCTGGATGCTACATTAGTCTTGGTTCAGCTTAAAGTTGGTATGTAAGGAAAGTTTTGCAGACAGCCTTCACTCTCCAAGAGTAAATACAAATGGTGAGCCATTTTTTCAGGTCAGCACTGATTTTGCTTTTTCTAGTTTTCTGGGTGCAAAGAGGAAGAATGGACTGAGCACCCAAGTAAGGTGATTTCAAACCGGAGAAGTCCCCTTGCTGAAATCACAAGGCAGCAGCATGTGCTCTATCTGGAATTGCCACAAACCTTGAGACGAGTCTTTCTTTGTCTTTATCTTAAGCTTTGTGGAAGAATGACTGCTCTGCAGAGCAACTCCTTATTTTTAGCATAGGGTAAGAGAGGGAGGCTATTTCTGCTGTGGTCAAACTGGTGCAGTATGGAACAATGACATCTGCCACAACTGTGCAGCCTAGCCAGGCTTTAGGGGACATCTGCAGCCCCCAGGAAAGCTAGTGTCCTTCCTAGCTAAGCCCCCTCTCCCCTGCTGTCCCCAGTGCAAATAACTGCCACATTAGCTGGTCCCCATTGAATGAATGCTCCGTGATGAAACAAAGTGAGATCCCAAGAGGACTGAGCAGCTTCCATCCTTTCCTTACCTAACACCATCCGCCAGCACTGCCTGCAACTCTCCTGTCCCGTCCTGTCCTGTCCCCTCTTCCCCCCACCTTCAGCAGGGCATAATTATTTTCTGTGCAAGCTTAGTGCAAATTTCTCTCACTTGAACACCAATTCTAGGCAAGTCCCTGCTTTCCGTAGGGCAGCTGAGTTTGGTTTTTTGTTGAATCTTGCTCACCCCGACTTCCCTGCATGCCGGGCAAAGAACTCAGCGTCCCTCCCTGGGGCTTTAGTGTCCATTGGACTGGCAGAGCAGGTGGAAAATGATTATCCCGCCCTTTCATGCCAGCGTCCCAACAGGTGTTGGCTTTTCCAGGCAAGCCTGTGTAAGTGGATTCCTTCTGGCCTGGCTGATCAGTCGTGAAGGTCTGGGATTCTTGCTTGGGAGCAAATGCTCTGTTTCCTTGCTGGGCATGGGGCACAGGCAAGGGACTGCAGCAAGGGTGAAAACATGCCTCCCGCTGCTGTGGGGCCGCTGCAGGGAGCAGCGAACAGCCCTACACACAGTACTGCTGCAAGATACTCCCACTAGAGTTGGCACTGCAGGGCTCACGCCCCAGTTGTGCCTCTTGAGCTCTTTGTGATTCCAGTATCTTCGGAGTAAGGAGAGTTCCCTCCCTGCACCTGTATGAACTTTTTTGATTGTGTTTGCAGGGAAAGAGAAAACTGAACATGGGTTTGTATCAGTAGGTCCTAAAGGTACTATCGGCAAAGGCTGGAAAGAAAAGGAAGGGCAGGGGGTGATGGTGTGTCTGGTACGAGCACTCCAATTCCTATAGCCGTATCACTCTCCATCTCTGCCCATCTGGCCTGTTGCTGAGCTCTGAGCTTGCCTCTCTCTGTCTCTTGCAGAGCTCCACCGCCACGAGAGCATCCAAGAGAAGAACGTGAAAGAAGCCAAAACCAAGTGCAGAACCATTGCATCCCTGCTGACAGACGCACCGAACCCCCACTCCAAGGGGGTGCTGATGTTCAAGAAGCGCAGGCAGAGGGCCAAGAAGTACACATTGGTAAGCTTTGGCAGCGTCGACGAAGACCGCTCCTACGAGGAGGAAGACGGAGTTTTTCCAACTAGTGAGTCTGAATTTGACGAGGAAGGTTTCTCTGATGCCCGAAGCTTAACGAATAACTCAGACTGGGACAACACTTACCTGGACATTGAAAAGTCCAAGTCAGACTCTGAGCAGAAAGAAGAGAAGCAGAAAGGTTTGAGTGAGGCCTCAGGTAAAGGAGCCCGCTTATTTGAGCAGCAGAGGGAACGTGCTGGGAAGTACACAGTAGAGAAAGTCCCTGCAGAGAAGAGCCCCCAGCTCGCCCCAGCTGTGCAGCCGCAGCCGGGCATGCTGAATGGAGAGATGCCTGTGCCACAGAAGACAAGCAGTGTGCCCCTCAGCATCCACCTGGAAGGTGTGCAAGTGCCCAGCAAGCAGCCAGCCACTCTGCCCGCTCCGTTCCTGGCTCCCTCCAGCCCCACTGTCTTCCAGCCGCCCCCTGGCACCCCCGACCCCTTCTCTGCAAGCACGACCAGTATGTTCAACAGATCTGCACGGCCCTTCACTCCTGGCTTTTCTGGCCAACGCCCAGCGACATCCTCTGTCATCTTCAGGCCATCTGCACCCAAAAAACCTGCTGAAAGCCTGGGTGGGCAAAGCACGGCGGTTCCCCCCTTCTCGCCTCAGGCTCCAGGATCACCTGCCAGTGCCCCAGTGCCAGCACACCGCGCTCCAGTGAGCTCCTCCACATCTCTGTATATTCCCGCACCAGGAAGGCCAACGCCACCGCTAGAATCACAGCCAAGAGCGGGAGGAAGCGCTCCAGAAGCTAAGCCTTCCACCAACACTGCCCGGACATCCACTGCCTCTATATTTCTGTCAACTCCCTCAAAGCCAGGAGGGGAGATGGCCTCTGCAGCATCCCAGCCACGAGCCCCTGGAACAGCCTCTTCGTCTTTGTATATCAGCCCAGCGCCATCGCAGCATGTGGTAAGCAGCTCCCCACTGCCAGCGCAGCCTTCTCCTGCCACCTCCCCAGCAACGCCACGGCCTCCTTCCGAGCCCTTAACCTCCAGGGAGCAGAGGATCGCCGTGCCGGCTCCCCGCACAGGCATCCTGCAGGAGGCCCGCCGGCGGGGCAACAAGAAACCCATGTTCAGTAAGATTGAGGAGAAGAAGAAGAACTCACCCAACCCCGAGCTCCTGTCGCTGGTGCAGAACCTGGATGAGAAGCCAAAAGGTGACCACCCTGGGGCAGGCTTTGAGTCTGGGCCTGAAGAGGACTTCCTCAGCCTGGGCGCCGAGGCCTGCAACTTCATGCAGTCCTCTGGCCGCAAGTTCAAAACCCCACCTCCAGTGGCTCCGAAGCCTCAGCAGCAAGATGCTGGACTGGTAAATGGGGCCCATGACATGCCTCAGCTTAAAGGCAAGGGGGCAGAGCTCTTTGCCAAACGCCAGAGCCGCATGGACAAATTTGTGGTGGAGACAACGCCGAAGCCAGAATCCAAGCCCAGGACCCCTTCTCCTTCCCCTTCTCTACCTTCATCCTGGAAATATTCACCCAACATCCGGGCTCCCCCTCCAATAGCTTACAACCCAATGCATTCCCCTTTCTATCCTCTGGCAGCCAGCAAGTCTCAAGCTAGCAAAGCAGAAAGCAAAGTGAAAAAAGCACCTGGCCAGAAATCAGGGCTCAAGGTCATCGATTTCATGCGCCATCAGCCCTATCAATTAAAGTCAGCCATGTTCTGTTTTGGAGATCCCCCAAGCCCTAGCGCGGAGTCTCCTGCTCAACCAGCCCAGCAGGCCGGCTCGTCCTTCACCGCGGCCAAGCAGGTCCCAGTGAAAACAGCCAAGACCCAGGAGATTCGTCGCTTCTCCACCCCGGCTCCCGCGCCAGCCTCAAGCAGCATGGCACCCACCGTGCTTGTGCCCCGCTCGGCCACCACGTTGGATGAGCCAGTGTGGAGAACAGAAATGGCCTCTTCTGCCCCTGCTACCCCAGCGCCCTTCCAGGTGGAGCTCAGCCAGTCCCCTAAGCCGTATCACAGCTCCCCTGAGCCTGGTCAGGCGAGCCTGGGGCCTTCCCCAAACCCTGCCTCAGCCTCTCGGTTTCAGGTGGCCAGGCCCAAATTCTCAGCAGCCAGAACGGGGATGCAGGCCAACGTGTGGAGGCCGAGCTTTGGCCACCACTGAGGCAGGTACCACTACCATCCCATCCATGGCCCCGCAGAGATAGTGCTCGTTTTGTCTTTCATGTCAGCTCAGTACATCGGGGTGAGTGATGTAAAATGAAGAAAAGAGAAAAAAAAAATTACTCCCCTTCTGCACCACCCTCGCCCCCAGCCTCCCCTTGGTCTCAGATGGGCAGCTTCATGGCAAGGCTTACGGCTGTGGCTACAGATGGAGGAAGAATGTGGAGAGAGGGCATATGAGGTGTACAGGGACTGGGAACTCGACTGCACCAGCAAAATCCATGTCTGGAGAGGGCGAACGGCAGGTGTTGTCTCAACGAGGACATGCAGTGGTTTCCTCCCGAGGTCTTTGGAGTCAACCCTGAATGGAGGGGCCTTGGTGGACAAGAGCCTTCCAGGAGGAAAGGGTTAGAGACAGGATTACAAAACAGAAGTCCTAGCTTCCCCATTAGACTGCTTTTTTGAGGGCCTGTGAGGCCGTACATAGGCACACCCTTACACACACAGCAGCAGGGAGAGAAAGGAGAAGTGGGGCTTCTTTGTCTTTGACACTTCTGCCAGATTTCCCTCCGTGGGAAAGGAGGCAAGAGAGCAGAGTGGGGGGTGTGCACGTGCACATGTAGGCAGTGTGTCCTGCACAGGAGGATGGCGATGTGTGCCTGTTCCCCTGGTTGCCAGGTGGGGATTGAAAGAAACAGTCATCCTTGCTGGTGCAAAACTCAGCCATCAGGTCTGGGAGCAGCTTGCCAGAGAGGTGTTGAATGGACTTGGTGGGGCTACCACAAGTTCCCCACAGAAGGAGGTATCAATTTTTGGAGATACACAAAGGGCAAAGCTAAGCTCAGGCAGTGGCTGGTTGGCTCCAAGCAGTCCCTGCAGCGTTAGTCTCACTGGAACAGAATACAGATGCTGTAAGTATAAAGAAGGATTGCGTGGGAGAGGGTAAAGTTGGCTTTAAAAGGAGGCAGGATTGAATAAGCATTTGCATTTCAGCTTTTAATTTAGTGGACAGAAGAGTGGCTAGATTGGAAATGGGTCTTGACATAAAACTTCCTGAAGACTCTCTGTTGAGCTGGAAGATGGAGCCCCTTTATAGACAGTCTCAGCAGGAGAGTAGAGTACAGGAAAACAGTCACAAATGGAATTTCATACTAAATGATTTAAGTATCCTCAGGACTAATTGATAAAAACTGAAGTGCTCTGAGATTCCCAGAGGATCGGCATTCTCACACACACATACAGAGCTCAGTTTGCTGGCAGTGCTGGGGAAATAGGACTGGTTATTCTTTGATTGCCAAAGGCTAGCCTCAGACCTAATCCCTACACCAAAAGTATACAAGAAGAAAGCATTCCCTTTCCCAAGAAAGAGTTCAGGGTATCAGTAGGGTCTGTGCACGTGTGTGTGCCCGTCACCTACACTCTAGTCTGCACAAACCCCTGGCATTTGTTTTTCTGCCCTTGCTCGCTCTTTTGTGGTGGCCTCACAAAGTGGGCTGGAGAACCCAGCTAGCAACTCTAGTCCTGGACAAGCCTGAGAGGGAGGCAATGAGAGAAAAGGAAAAGCGATACACAGTCCTGTCAGGTCCCTTTGAATCCTTCATGTCTGGCTGGCCTCACTCTGCAGGCCAGTGTTTGCAGTGCACATTACTGGGAGCCCTGGAATGTAGGATGAGCGTGCTGGGGAGGGAGGAGGACAGCAGTTACACCTCTCCTGGAAGACTATCAGCCATGGGAGAGGTTGGAGAAAAAAACTTAGGGATTGCCCTGAGTTAGCAAGAAAAGGGGAGGTGCTGCACCCGGTTGTATGACAGAAGAGCAGCAGACCTCAAATGATGAGGTGATGGTCCGTGTTCCTGGAAAGCCCTAGAGGGGAGGTCTTAGGAGAAGTCATCACTGCAGAGTTAACTCAGATCACCAGAATCCACTTCACTGTGAGGGGGAGAAGCCACACTACAAAACCTGACTTGGATGATTGATTTCTCACTCATCCTGTGCTGCAGTGTATTGCCATTGTTGCTGCACATATGACCATGTGCTCTAGCAAGATAAATGTCTGTAATTCTTCCCACAGAAAGAAGGAGTCTTCCATTTTTCTAGGAAACCTGTGGGGAGGAACTAAAGGACTGGTAGTGCTGCAAAAGCTTTGTCTGTAATCTCCATGTGGAGTGCTGGCTGGCACTGACAGACCAGCTTGTCCAGGCTGAAAGCATCACTGAACTCAGGTGGAGAGAGGGGTTACGTGGACCAGAGAAAGGGTGCTCAGGATAATTCTGCAGTGAAGAAATAACCTCAGAAAGTTTGGATCTTACTCCAGTGTTCCTGTCCCTCATGGACCTAAAAATCAAGAGCATTCAGGACCTGAGTGTCTCAGGAACTTCATTCTGCCACTGGGAAGAAAAACAACAAAAAAAGAGAAGTCTGTTTTTAGTATGTTCAGGAGATTGCATCTGGCCTGTATTTGGGTGGTGCTGCTCCAGATTTCTAGGAGACACTGATGCAAGTCAAACAATGATGGCCAGACACTGTGGAATGTTACATGGCAGGACCTGAGTGGAATAACTGGATTTGGCCCCTAATTTCTGATAATGTAGTGGGCAGGAGATGAAAAAAAACCTTAGGTCTGACAGGAGAACTAATACTAAACATCAGAGCAAGGAAAAGAATCAGGAGGCGGGGGATCCTGCATTTCACCTCTACCATCCTTGGTTCAAAGCTAGGTTTGGAAGGAAGGCTAGTTTGATGGCATCAGCCTCTCCCAGTCTTTTCTGGGTCCTGTGCTGAGGACAGAATGGGATCTGCAGAAGCAGAGGGTGCTGCAGATGAGGCCTACAGTGCTTGTGGAGTATCCCAAAAAAGGCCTGTGGCTGAAAGTAGCATGAGATGAGAACTAATACTGAGATGCATCTGCTAAGCTATAGGGAAGAAACTTGCACAACTGCTGGCTTCAAGCAGCTCTGCTAGTGTCTGCTCATGAAAATAATGTGGCTGCCTGTTAGAAAGGTCACGGTTGAGGTTACAAGGAATACTTTTGAACCATCTAAGATTGTCTTGAGCCTCTCCAAATTGCTAATTCCTCAGCTGTTGAACAAGCACACATGTAAACAGTTGTTGGACAAGTTTTAGCTCCCACCTGCTAAGTTATGAGCTGCAGTGGTAGGCCAAACCCCAGTATCCTTTAGGTAAGCATTTGAAGATGTCTAAATGGGCTCTGATTTAAAACTGCCTCCTCTCTAGCTGGTTATACATTGCAGCTATGGCAATTCTGGGAGGTTATCTTGGCTTCTCTTCCCTCTGAATATATGGCAACACTTGCCAGAGATAACCTCAAGTTCCTGCAGCAGCTGAGAGGAAGAATCTCAGAAGAGACTGGTGTGACGAGGAGTCACTGTTCACCAGACACAGCACAGAATAACCCAAAGTTGTTTCTCTGACGGAATTCACTCCCTTTCTGCTATACCATCCAGCACACTCTACCAGACCCTCTTCTTAGAGGAGACTTGTTGGTGCTCTGAAGACGGGAGCCTCACAGCAGTGCTCTGTCTGATGGAAGATGTGACCCCAGAAGGAGAACAGAGGTGGCGTCTCTGTTAATAGAAATACTTTTTTCCTTTTCTGTTTTGTCGTTTTTGCAATTTACAGTCACTTTCTATTTGTTTGTGCAGAAGAATAAACTTGTGATATGCACTTTACAGGTGGCATTTTGTCACTTTCTTTGCTTAGCACCAAGAAAGGACTGCTGTGTACATCACATACAGTTAAGCACCACCACCTAATAAAAACACCTAAGCAAAACAATTAGAAATTAAGTGAGACGTAAACTTTGGTGCAAAGGGTTATAAACCACTCACTTAGTAGTAGGGCAGAGAAGAAATTTCCTTAGGGGCGATGTCACAGCCTGGTGCCACAATCAGCTGTGCCTGTACCTGCTCACCCTCAGCATAACCACTCATCGCCCTGCTCTGCTCTAGCCCAGTGATCTGTGCTACAATGGAACAAAATCCAGACAGGAGTTTACAGAGCTGCCAGCTACAAACCTGTCCCAACCACCTCTTCTTGTCTCAGTTATCATGCAGATAGGACGTGCCAGTGTGAAATCTGGCCCAGCAACCTCCTCTTGTTGTAGGCTGTCGCTGTCATAACAGTCCCTGTCCTAGCAAAAGGTGAGTCCAAATTTTAACAGTGAAGGCACTGGACAAAACACCTAGCACAACCTAAAATTGATATAGTCACCTTTTCCAGACTTAGCCTAAATCCTCATTTGTTAGCCCCTGAATCCTTGTTGGGGGACTCCTCTACTATCCTCTGCTTATAAATCTGGTATTAACAACAGTTTGTCAGCTCCACTACGTCCACATACAAACCCCCATTGCACTACTGCTCAATGTATTCTTAACATTAACTGAGAAATCAGGAAACCCAACCCGTCATAAAAACAAATATATCCCACTACATTCTCAGGCTCCAGCCCTAACCCAATTCATGTTAAAGTCTACTCAGTTCCTGGGTCCTGAGAGGGCCATTGTTCTCAGTGTTGGCAGGCGTTACTTTCCCAGATGTATGTCACTCACACAGAGCAATTCCTGAGCACTGCAGGAGCTGCTGGGGTCAGCTGTAGGATTAGGCTGCAGACTGGACACTTGTCCAGGTATCAACTTGGGGCTGTTTCTCAGATTAACTGATAAGAGGCGTCCCTTACACAGTGTCCAGAGGTGGGTCTTGGGACTGTCCAGCCTATTTCTGATTGATCTGTGGACAGTAAAAAACACAAAGGGGCAGCAATGTCTGCTGATGCCAAACCTGAGCTTCAAGTCCAACCAGAAGTGCAGTTCCCAAAGAGATAAAACTCCAGATGCACAAGCTGCAGATTAGGACTGCATCTTGTTTTCTTAATAAAGCTGACAAAGTAGGATTACGAGCTGCTCCAGATGGTTTGACACATTGCAGAACAGTTGCTGTGTCCAAGGCTCTGATTAAATTCCATGTTAACCTCCACAACCTTCTCAAGTGAGAGTCATTTCTTCTCACAACAGACCGTGTCAGAAGGATCAGACAAACAGACTTTCAAATGTGGAGGGGGAGCCAGCCCCAAGACTACTGGCCCAAAGCAAAGCCAAAGGATTACCGAACAGTTATGTAGCAGGCTAGGGATGAACTTGGACTCCGGTGTGCTCCTCAGAGAGTATTTCAAAACTAGAAAATAGTAGGGTGCCTAGGGGGGGTTCCTGCCCCCAAACATTCCTACTAGATGGAAGGAGAAGTGTCCAACAAAGTGCAAAGCCAGGTACGTGGCATGTGTGAAGAACAAGGATATTCCCAGGCACTACATACCTATAGCTTCAATGGCCACTAGATGTTGCCACTGTTCTCTAAATTATCTGGAGTTTTGGCATTCACCTGATCTGGTGCTAAACCTGGAGGGTTTAAAATCTTAGGAAATCCTTCCCTCCTCATCAACCTCTTTTGGCATTCACATATGGTGTTTCTTAATGCCACATACCAGAGGAGAAGACCAGCCTCATGCCCGGAGTTTTGGCAGTGGGAGGCTTGCTGCGGCTTGGAGGGGATTCCTGGGTGGCAGCACATGGGACATGCAGGCAAACAGGTTGCCCGGCGAGTAACACACCATGGGCACCCCAGCTATTCCAACACACAGCTCTGTGATCAAATCCTGCATATTTCTGTCCCAGACCTACATCTCATCATGTACTAAGCCCATTTAATGGCAGGAGAGAGCCAAGTGTTAACTATTTCTCCTGTTGTGTTGCTACAATAAGCTACTGACAAGTCTTACTGCTGTCTGTGTGGAAGTGGAAGAGATTAGGCATATATGAAATATTTTAAAAGATCGATCTATCTACATATATGTGCATTTTAAAGCGAAAAGCAACCTCCCCCACAAAAGCCAACCCGAGAACTTTGCATGTTCTTTTCAGAACTGATCAAATTGTGTTGAAATCTCCTGTTTATGAATATTTTCTGCACATAACAGTCCTGGGCTCCAGGGAGAAAGGGGAGCAAGGTCAATATTTAACTCCATATCTTTGGAAAACTAAAATGGTGAAGACTCTTTGCCAAACTGACTCTGCCTGCCAGATTTTCTCATGATCAAAACGTGCTCAGGAAACAGCCCTGCTGATGACTTTTGTCTTGGCTACTACTTATGTCCATCTAACACTATGGAACAAGACAGGTCTCATCTGCTACGCTTGAAATGATTTTACAGACATCAACATTCTGAAGTTGCCCATTTCAAATTAGGTGCATGGGAATTCAGCAGAAAAATAAACAACTTTTGAAGATACAGGTCAGACAAAACGAAGTTTTGTGCAGGCTGCTCTTAAAGCCACTTAGGCAAAGCATATATTTGGAAAGAGGGAGGTAGTCACAGTGAAATACAGACAGTCCCCTGTATGATTAAAATCTCCTCTCTGAAGTGCTGAAACGTCCTGAAGGCAGGACAGGTACTATTACCACTGGCCTAAGTGGAAACTCCACAGTCAAGCAAGGACTGAATTTAGCGCCCATATCATAAAGAAAGGAAAAAAGAAAGTAACTCATCAGCCAAGTCTTGTAATGATTTACAAGTCTGAGCCTTGAGCATGAGTGGGTTATAAGATAAGAGTAAGAGCCCTGCATTACTTCTTAGCTATGCTGTTTTCATCCTATTACCGAAGGCAGGGCTATCAGACTGGGACAACACTACCCATGGAAAAAGCCACTGAGCTGCTGAACCTGGCATCGTGGCAGGGCACAAGTGTCGTCTCTGCTAGGCCCACCAAAGACATTTCTAGACTAGTGAAATATGTTTTTCTATCTCAGGGAACCTGTGCAGAGAGAGGAGAATGAGCAGCATTTAGCTCTCAGCCTGGCAACTGAAAATGGAGCTTACCATTTTATTTGAAGCTAGAGTAGGAGGTGAGAATCTCAGTTAAAGATGTGCCTTGGTGCTTAAGTGTCAGACACAAGACTGCTTTATCCAAATCCCCCTGTAAATCCTGGTGCCATACTAACAGAATAAACCCTCTCTTACATTCCCCCTGGGATCAAGGCTCCAGCTCCATGCAGGACACACCAACAGCACCCGCACCTCATCCTGTGTATGGATAGATGCCTCCCCTTAACCCCACTTGTTTCTTACTCTTTGGGATGGGGATCCTCAGAGGAATCTTGTCTCCTGGAGGCATCTCACCCCGAATTGCCCAGTCCTTTCTGCTGTGTATGCCTGCCTGTATCCTGTCTGAGATCCACAGACACTGCACTAGGCACACCCTCCCCTCATCTCCTTGCTATTGCTTTTCCCTACTTTCTCTAGAGTTTTGTAAGAGGGTTTCCATCGATCTCCCACTAGTCTTGAGGCCCTCTTCTCCCTTCCATCCTGCACAGCTCTTCTGCCTGCATCAGGATGATCCCACCACTGGGATGGGAGGAAGCAGAGGAGCAGCAGGTCATGCTTTGTGGTAGAGAAGAATAAACACGTATTTCCCTGCTACAACATCTTCTAGAGCTACACCATGCTTCAAAACCCGAAGGTTTCCTTATGATATCCATCTAGCACAGGTTGTTCACCTAAGGTGTAATTTGTGCTCATGAAGGCGCTGGAGATGACTGGAGAAGTAATATAGCAGCTATAAAATGGTCTGAAAACAGCTGCTGGAAGCAAGTGGAGAGGAGGCAGAGTTTAGCATCATTCTAATGACTGCAGAAAGATGCCATATAATGGTAGCTGCGCTTCTCAGCTTCCTACCTCATAATATAAACCACATTAATTCTTAGTTGGTTATCAAAATGGAGACAGAAACTTCTTAAATCTATCAGGCAAATGTATCTCATGCCCTTGGGAAAGGAGAGGCAAAGGGCTGCTGATTTTGAGCAATTATCAGCACATCAAACTTTAGGCTAGGAGATCGCCATATGTTCCCCGATTCCAAGCAGGGTACAAAGGCCGTTTATTGCCTTTAGGTCCCTACTTCCTATTCACAGACAAAGGAGCTGAAGTATGGGTGTCGTTGGCACACACAGAGCTACACAAAATGCAGGCAACCAACCCCATTTCTGCCATGCATCAGGATATGAGTTCCCTCACTGTCTGACTCTTCTGGGTTTCCCATACGCATTGCACAGCTACTTCCTAAGGCTCTCTAAATAGCTTTCTAGACTGTGGTTTTCTCACTACTTCTTGGTTCATGCATACGATCACTTTACTTCTCTGCCTTCTGATGCATTAGTTGAATGCCTGGCATTTTAGGAATTGTGTGTGAGAGCCTAGAGGAGGCCAAGCTGAATGATGGAGTGAGGAGGGGGCAGAAGAAACATGTAAATAAGAGCAAAACCCCACAGAGTCTTTGAGGCATTGCTGAGAAACATGATATTGAGAAAGGATTACTAAAATGCAATAGGAGGAGGAAGAGGAATGGCATATTGATTTGAGTGAGGCACCTACGGGGTGCCTGGTTTTCCTGGGCACTGAGACAGTGAGTGCAGGAGGCCCAAGGAGCAACCTTTTCCTTTCCCCTCTCCTCAGGCCGGTGGCAGTGCTATCTGAGACTCTATGCTCCGGGCTGTCAGCTATTAATAACCGCAGGATGCCTGTGCAAGCAGACTTCAAGAGTCAAATTCACAGCACTCTGCATCAGCACTTTGTGCTGGGCAGAGCTGCACCCAGGCCCCCTGGGCGAGCGGGGCTGCCGGACCAGCCTCCCCAGCAGCACCCCAGGACGGGCTGGGAGGAAGCAGCCCCCTGCCGAGCTGCGGGGCAGGCGCATGAGCTGATCTGAGCGGGGCACTGCAAGCCTGAGGTGAGTTGACCTCGAAGCAAAATAGTTTAGGGCAGGGGCTGGAGAGGGTGAAAACTAGGTTGCTTTGAAGCAAAACCAAGAAAATGACTGCTGCAAAGACTCATGCAGGGAAAGACAGAGAAATTGCACCGAGGGATAAGGCTCAGGGGAGAAAAGGATAATTTTGGCCCCGGCTTTATGCATGGGACAGTGGGGAGGCTGGGGACTGAGGCTCCTGCAGCCTCCCCTGTGGTGGAGTAGCAGGAAGAGTCACAGTGGGGCTCTCAGCCCTGTCCATACGGAAGACTCTTGCCCTTTTTCTTACGTTAAACCAGTTCCATGGAGCAGGTTTTCCACCCCCCAGTCCTGATGGACGAGTGAAGGACAGCAGAATGGGACAGCCTTGCCATCACTGCTCCTCCGTAATGGGTGTGCTGGAAGGGCACGGCTCCCTAACAGTGCCAGCCCTTCCTCTCTTCCCCCAAGGAGACCACATTTGGGGCATGCAGATGATTTTCCCTCTGTTTTGCCAGTCTTGTGACCCATCAGAAGGGCCATAACCTTCCAACCCCCCTGCCTCCTGGCAGCATTGCCCTTTTCCTGTCAAGCAGGGCCCGCTTCTTTTAAATAGCCAAGCAGATGTCCGTCTGCTCGAGGAGAATGTGCAGCGCATGCTTTACGGCTGCACCTGCTTACACTTGCTTTGGGAATACACCAGGATGGGCTCTTCTGCGATGTGAACTACATAGGCAGCATCTCAGGAAAAAGAAAAGCTTGGAAATCAGAAAGTAAAAATAATCTAAGAGAATATCTGCCAGTGTGATTGGAGCTGGTTTGATGGGGCTGGGCTGCTTTAGCAGTTATCATCACCTCATCACATGAAAATCACGTTGCAAAAGGAGCAACGGTGGAATAAAACTGCAAAACACACAGAAGATAAAAATGTCTTGATCACATCAAGGGCAGTGCACAAACTCCCAGAGCTAGCTGTTTGCTTGCTAGTTTATATATATATATGTGCTCATAGTTACATGAATATAACTCATAGTTCAGTCTATTCAGTTCTGAAGTGTTAAGCAACTAAAGGTGCGAAGAGGCACAAGGACGGAGATGATCAGTTACTGTATTCTGTTGAGGAAGCCAATGGACCTTTGCTCTTTTTCATCTGCATTGCACTGTATTAGGTGAGGATCTGTCCCCCTGTATGCTGCTATCTGGGCACTGACAGTGCTAAAGCAAAGGGCAAGACTTTGGCCCTACACATGCTATGTGTGATAACCCCCAGAAGGACTGCGAAAAGCTGCCTGAAGTGAAATTGCTGAGATTTCTCCTAACTTTCCCTGACTTTGAAGCACACACATTTTATCCTTTTTGGGGACAAAGGTGGAAAACAGTGTACCAGAAGAAATCTCCCTCTTCCTCTCCCCCACTCTCCAAAATGATATCTGATGAGATCAATATATAAGATACAGGTGCAAGTGACTTCAGACAACTTGGGTGAACAACTTTTCCTTCAACAAGCTTGCCTGTGCCTTCTTTCTCCAGCCCTTCTGTAATAAATTAGAATTACATAGGGTTTCTTTTTTTTTATTTTTATTTTTTGGACTTGCAGTATGGTGGGTTTCTGAATAAATATTCTAATTTCAGTAGAACTATCTAAACACCTAAACCAAACTAACATGTTATTCAAAATGCTCCCAGATAACTCATGGACAGACTCAACATCTTAATACAGAAAGATGTATCAGCACTGAATGATAACTGCACGCTATTAGAGTATGTTATGGTAGCAAATTTTCAAACTGACCTTTACTTACTCCAGCACAAGGTAACAGAGCACCACTGTGGCATGCACAGATGCTGGGAGACTGCTATGTTGCAATTATAATGTGTATTTTGGATGGCAATGCTTCTGCTGTGACCAGTTGCCATATTTTGTGTCGTAATACTATGTCTCCAAAGAACACCAGGATATTCTGCATAGGATGATACCGTTTGCTACCTCTTCCACATGGAAGGAGTGGAAAAGAACCTGTGTGTGAAACGAAGACCAAGTGTCTCTTAACTGTAGATGGCAACTAAAGGAGAGGCAAGAGATAACTTTCCAGTGTTTCATTCTCCATTTCCTTGTGTGTTTAGAGCAAAGCAGAGAACTCTTTGTGGGAATGCCCCTTGCAGGGACTCCTGCTCCTGTTAAAAGGAAAAAGTCCACTAAACTCATTGGGAAGCTGACACACGAAGGTAAGATATGCAAAACTGCACATATGAGAATTGTTTGGATTTCAACCTAAATTTCAGCTTTCAAAATTTCACACCATATCTGACTGAACTCCTACAGCAAGATATGCATTGAACATACCAGGAGGTCCCACATATTACTAAAGCTCAGCCTTCAGCCACATCGCATTCTGTAATGTTCTATTAAATGTGTTGTATACACCATATCAGTGTGATTGGAAAGAGAATATGATCACTTCTGGGCATCAATATTGCAGTGCCTAGTTATATTCTACGTTAATCTCTCTCTTGCAACCTTTGCCTCTAGTTCCTTTTTCCTCTGTGAGAGAATTCCTTTGATTCCAGCACTCATTAGTGGAAAAAGTCAAAATCTCTCAGTGAGGTCAACACAGCAGGATGAATATGACTTGGGACACTTCTCTTTCTACAGAATACATGTGTATTGGGTAGGGTGACTTTTAATTAACTGTGATATTTTTCTCTTTACTTTTAACAGCATGGGAAAGGTTTTCAGAGGTTTTATAAAGTAGTAATTTAGTGCTGGCCCTTTCTTCAGCTCCCAAAAAGGACTATTGAAACTTCTTTAGAAAAATAAATACATGTACCCTAATATTCGTCCCTAATCCTGCATTCATGTAAACGAGCAAGTAAAAATCCAATTTTCCGTTAAAGGGCATTTCCTCTTCCTCTAGGATATAGTGTCAGATATGATTGGCTTGCTAAAAAAGAAAAAAAAAAAAAGGTAATTTCTTCAAAGAACGTCTATTAAAATTAATGGGCTTATACCAATTTTATACTAGTTTAAGGAGGGAGATTTATTCTCTGTTGTAAATTATAAGTAGAGGCAGATAAGTGGTTTTATCCTTACTTAATACAGACATACACACAATTAAAAAAAGTAGAAAAGTTGCTTGTTTCAGGATGAAGAGCTTTAACCACATTTCTGCAAGATTTTTACATTGAAAATGTTTGAATCCATTGCTCTGACAGAGAATTGGTGGTACCAAATTATATGGAAAGGGACTGATCCAGTAACCAGCCTATTGTCTTGCAGAGAAGGTCAACCACTTTTCCTTCCAAAAGTTCCCCTTAAAACAAACAAACACGATATAACATCATTAAATCTTGCCATGGTTACAGGATAATGTTTAAACCAAAGCATGCCAGAGTTGTCTTTGTTCATTGTGGGACAGCACTATCTGAAGAGCTGACTGCCACTCATTTCACTCCAGAGGAGGGAAATATAGGGCAGTAACTGGACAAGCCAGGGGCACATTTTGAGGCAATACTAATAAATTCTGATGCACTGAGGTGCTTCACATGTGGGATACATAGGGAGTACGTGCACCCTTATGTCTTGATTGCAATCCACAGTAAATTTCACCCATCTATATATAAAATTTCATCAATGCACAAAAAAAAAAAAAAAAAAAAAAAAAAAAAAGTGCATAGGTTATTTCCTAAAAACTTAATTTAGAAGAGAATTTGGCTGCTTTGAAATCCCTGATGCTGGGAAGCAATGGACAAGAGAGCTGGACCAGAGCACTTCCTAAAGTGTGCCATTTCATGTTTTGTAGACATGCCACAAGAGGTATCCAAGCTGAACCTGGGGAAGAAGATCAGCATCCCCAGAGATGTGATGCTAGAAGAGCTTTCTCTCCTCACTAACAAAGGATCCAAGATGTTCAAATTACGACAGCTGAGGGTGGAGAAGTTCATATATGAGAATAACCCTGATGCCTTCACCGACAATTCTGTGGTAGGTTGGAAATTAAAACTGCTCCATACACCCAGGGGAAATAGGAATAGAAAGTGCCTGAGCTCTTCTGTCTGAACGTATGTGCATGGGCAAGGGGGGGATCCACTGGCAAAGGAGAGCAGAAAAAAAATAATTATATATATATATGAACACACAAGTTTTATTTCCTTTGGCAGCAGCATTAATTTCCTTTGGCAAAAACTTTGGTATCATGCAGAAGCATGAGGAAAGCCAGTACTGAGTGAAGAGGGAGAACTGTGTGTACAGCAGGTGTTCATAGCTGCACAGGGCAGTACTAATTGTGGTTGTACCCATTCCCTTATTTTTCTTTGCAAGATGGAAATGATCCAGTCAGGTCTGACTTCAGCATCAGTGGGTGCAGTTTTATTTTTAGCCTAGGATACACTTTTATTCTTCCTACTGTGCAGAGTCCTCTGCTCGTTTCTGCAAGAAGCTCTGTAAATGAAAATTCAGACAGAAAGCTCTAAGATGATACTGCAGTATCTTCAGTTTACTTGCTAGAATCTATGGTTGGTTTTTCTTTCTAGAGTTTTCCACATACAACATGGTATCTTGTTTTCCCCTTTCCCATGAGATAGTTCTGTTAGTTAACCTTTGAACTTCTTTCTTCAGTAAGGTCTTCTGAAGATACTTAAACTTTTACAAATGGAACCTTCCCTTTCATGTGATTGTCAGGAGTTCAGTAAAACAAATAGAAAATGATTCAAGTTCATACACATTGTGATGCAGCATCTCATCTTCTGATGCTCTTTAAAGTTTATTTGGTGTCCTTTTATCTCTTTATGGCATCTGTTTTCCAGTCCAGGGAAACTCAAGCAAAATAATAAAAGTCAAGCTGAAGAAAATGTTCTGTCAAATGAAAACACACTATTTTTTTAGCTCTCTGATGTTTTAAAAAGCAGCAAGTAGACCTTTGAAGTCAAGACCTACTTGACTTCTAAAAATGACAATTTGGGAAGCAGGATGTGGAAAGATGCCTGAAATAAAAGAAATCATTAAAATTGTCACAGTAGGTCAGATTGCAGATCAGGGATGACACACCAGAGATACAGCAAGCATATCTGGTGTTGTTGGACTCCATGCAGTTTCTTCATCTCTTTGTGCCTTAGGCAGTTCCTCTCTTCAATCGGCTCTCTCCTAGAAGGGATGTCAGAATGACTGGTGTGTTGAACTTTGAACTCTCTGAATGAAAACGTTAGAGAAACGCAAGCTGTTTTTATAAATACTCAGCAATCTCAGAGCTCATAAAATGTATGAGGGCCAACTTCTTCTGTCAGTCTGAAGGCTGCAGTGAGCATCACAGGAGGAGTGAGAAAATAATAATATAAGGGAATAAAAAGGCTGAAGTCCAAACTTCCAAAAAAGTGAGGGTGCCACTTAGGGGTGTCCGATCAGAGAAATACAAAGTCAATAAGTTGTGACAAACAAGCTCACTGCATATGCAAAACTGAATGTGAATAACTGGATATGCAAAAATAAAGAGGCACTGAAGTATTAACAGAGACACTGGGTCCCTCCAAGACTTAGATTACAAAGGCTGAAGACAACCACTAACTCTCTGTTCACTGTTTTTCCTGTTTCATTCTGTTTATTCATCCACACCTGACATTCACTCCATACCCTTTCTGTAGAGAATCTCTACATTTTTTCTGCAAGAACACCCCTGCTCCCCTGCACTTTGAGCAAGACTGTTAAGACGTTTTGCTGTGGAAAAATGTTTTTTGGGGTTAGACAAGACCCTAGCAAGCCTAGGATTTTTTTCATGGCTTTGCTGTATGTCCACAATGGCAGAGGCTCCAAAGAGGAGCTGGTGCTCTGCTTTAGAATCCTCCATGACTCACTTTGAGGGCTCTCTTTTCTCCATGCTCATGGTACAGGTAACGAATCTCTGTTGGTCAGTGCAGGAAGACTTCAGTCTGCCATACTGCCCTTACTCAGGGCCATTTTAGCAGGATTACAAACATGGTTGTTACCATTTGCTGGCTGCCCTGTGTGCTCTGTGCAACGGCTCTGCCAGGCTGTATCCACTGTTTCTGTGGATAACTGTTCTCGTCATCACAGTCAGCATGAATTAGCACCTCTGCTGGCAGCCAGAACAGCAAGAATAAAAGCTGAGAGATCTCAGCAATGAAGCAATCCCCTCAGAGGGCTGGTTGCTATCAGGCAGCTAAAGGCAGCAGATCTGTGGCCTCACTGCTGTCTTCCAAACCATCAGGACAATGCATGACCTTAACACCAAATCACTTTATCAAAAAGCCCTTTTGATTGCCATTTTTGATTACTTCTCTGTTCCTTTCCTTCCTTGGCTCTACTCAAAGAAGGATACAGAAAAAAAGGCTTAAACAAAAAGGAACTGTGAGAGGAAGCTAATGGCAGAGCAGAAAATTCCTACTGCTTCTTCCAGTCACTTCCTCCTCTCAGTTAATTTTCATGTCCTTTGCTACTTGTCCTAAATAAGTCCTTATGCCTTCAAGGCTGTGGGACAGTGAAGGGATTTAAAGCTGGTGGTTTGTTTTTTGTCTTTATATCATGGATTTGTTAACTGCCTGAAAAAGTTCTGAGGACAAAGGAGAGCAAGAAAGGGCTGGGATGGAGTACAAATTGTTCCTTCCACCCAGAAAAAGTTTAACGGCAAGGTAATGTAATATAAAAACAGGACAAAGAGAAAGGTTATTAAAAATAAATCCAAACCATATAAGGGGTCCCAGAATAGCCTGTGCTATAGCCATAAACCTTCCACACATGGGAAAAGATCTCAGCAGTCATGTGTCATTGATCCACCCTCCTGCTTCCCTCCTCCACCTCCTTCTCCTCCTCCACCCAAACAACCACACCGGGCAACCAGGTCACTCTCCTTACTTCTAGCAGAGAAACATACGCATTGCACGTGCATCAATGCCAGGCAGACCCATGCAGAAGTGAGAACCTGCCGCTCCCTCTCTTATCACTGCTGTCAGCCAATGCATCCCGTTAAAGGCAAACTGTAGCTAAACCCCCAGTCAAAACAACTGAACGTTACTGACGTGAGCACAATGAAATACACTACCTACTGGGTAGCAATTTTCAATATTGTCCCTCTTCTCTTGCAAGTATGCAGTACAAGGGGATGTTTCTAGGGAGGACTGAGTATGACACCTACAGCACAGTGGTATCTTGTCAAAGAGCGAGAATTCTTGTGAAGTTCTCCTTGTTTGGTACCATGTTGGATGAGCTGGGCTCTGCCAGGCCCTGGCTAATAATTAAAAGGACTTCTCCCTACCCTATGTTGTGCTACCATGTTGAAGGAACTGGGATTCACTCCATGCTTCAGAGGACATTATCAACCGTATTGTGGAGTTGCAAGATGCAATTTGTTACTGACTAAAGACCATTACAAAATCCTAGCTAGCTGTGGCTCTATTACTGTAGCATCTGACTGACCACAGCAGGAAGAAAATTACTACACCCATTTTTAAAGGTCAAAGTGAGACATGGGGAATATTAATGAATCACCCAGTATCACAGAGAGGGTCTCATCTTACCTCTGGGTCTCCTAAATCCCACTTTACTGTTCAGAAATTAGATCAGCCTTTATTCCACTTCATAACACTAATTTATTTGTTGTCAAATACGGCAACATCATGTGAAACTGCATTTCTTAGCCCTGCAGCCCCACTCGTTATTGCCGTAATTCATCTCAAGATCCCACTTGTGCTTTGGGAACCTCTGTCTAAGACCTTCCTGATTTCATTAGGTAGAAACGGTTTGAAAACAAAACCATAGTTATTCTTTTTGGATGTTGCTGATATGATGTTTATCTTATAGCGAGGATCCTTTAAAACAGTATTTCTGCTAGTCAAAATCTGTGGCCTGATTTGGGCTACATGCAACAAACATCTTATAGAAAGACGTGATTTGTCTGTTTTGTTTGTTTGTTTGTTTGTTTTTTTACTCTTTCTGCTTTACCTACTAGACCTTAAATTTAAAGCACTAGGAAGTTAGTATAATATGTGAGGAGGCAATTATCAGCAGTAGTACATAAAAAACAAACAAACAAACAAACAAACAAACAAAAAATGTCACCTCGATACATTCTCAGAGCAGCCCACCGGTTAAACAGAGGCAGTTGCCATATTTTGGCAATGCTTGTCTGAAAACAAGCTGAGCAATATGTTGGCAGGTAATTTCTGCTGGACTTCAGGTCAGGAGGTCTCTTCAGATCAGTTAAGATACCAAATGTGACACAAAGCATAGGAAGTGAAAAGGGGTTAACGAATTGGATTCCCATTCTGGATAATGGCAGGAGTTACCCTGCATGTTTTTTGCTGCTGAACAAGCACTCAGAAGAGTAAGCAGAAGTGGCAGGTAGAAAATGAAAGTGCTGAGGTCACAATGCCAAAAGTGGTGCATCACAACAGACAAAAGTACACAAACTAGCATCACAGATCTTACATGTTAAATAGCCAGACATGGTACAGTATGTGAATGAAAGGAACAGAAAAGTTATCATGCAGTTATTATACTTGGTATAAGGCAAAAGCATGAACCAATGACAATTTGCCCCTTAATGTACTTAGCAGAAACCCAAACAAAATCACTAGAGGTAGGCTTAAAGAGAAAATATTAGAAAAAGCACAGTTTCTAGAAGTCTGTTCTGCAGGGAATATTAAATCTCTTGAACAAACCTTACAGAATAAGTACAAGCTGAGATATGAGAGACCTCCCAGGTTGTGACCTAAGTGGAGCGAGCCAGTCGAGGTTTCTCCACCCATTTGTTGGAGCACAATGAGAAAACTTTGGAGTGAAATTCAGAAATTTAGAAACACAGTTACTTTCATCCACAAAGAAAATGTGACAAAGACGATACAAAATATATATGTTTGATATAAATAATTTTCTGTAGCATTAGGTAAAATTTATCATTATTTAGGCGGGTAAATTCAGGCATAGAAGTGAAAAATTCTTTGCCTAAGATTAAACAGCGAGTCAGAAGTAGATCTGGAAATAGAAAGCAGGAGCTCAACCAACTAAACTATGCCTCCTGGGGGAACGTGATTAAAAAATAGCTTAAGATACTTTAACAGCTGAGATTACTTTTTATGTTCACCCTTTTTTAAAAAGTGAATCACAGGTTTAAGGTTGTGCAATGCCAAATTAAGGACCAATGGGCACCTCATTACCTTATTTTTGATAAAGACAGCAGGCAATCTTATGCAGTCATCCCTACTCTCATATTCAAGTGTCTGAATTTTAAACCACCCGTCCCACTATTAAGGCACGTTTGAGTGGCTGCTACTGAGAGGACGCAGTCATGGTAACTTCAGAAGTGTTAGTAACCACATAGGCATCAAGCCTTTGGGAAGCTCTTTATCAGTGAGGCGGAAATAGAAACACATTTGGTGGCCTCAATCATTTTCTTTAGGGCACAGCGAGGAGCTGATGGGGAGCACACGGTGTCTCCTCCTGGGGACTGCCTGCAGTGACGTCAGGGCCTTGAGATACTTAAGAGATCTCAGCTCTGTTAGTTGGATCATCTTTCATCATCTATTTTTCATGAGACACATGGAGCAGCCCTAGAGAATTCAGAATTCATCCGATCCAGGCACTCAGCCTGCAGGATTAGGCTCTTGCTAGTGATAACAACTTGAAAGACAAGAGCCCCAAATTTTTAGGCAAGCCAGGAGACTATGCATTAGATGAACCTGCCACAATTGTTCTTTTATTTGAGTGGGTTTTGAGATGTCCAGAGACGACTGATATTATCCATGTCCTCCAGAAACACACAGACAAGGCAGACCTTGCCACAGAGGACAAAAATCTGTCCCCTAGGCCAAGTAGAGAGGGTTATCAGCCTTCTCAGTTGACACTCCTGGGCTTCTCTTCTGGGACTTCCACCAACAGGCTCAGTCAACCCTAACTGAGAAGTCCCTTTTGTGCTGTGAATATGCATATATGTAAAACTCCACAGCTTGTTACCAATGCCATGAGCCGTGCATTCCACCCAAGTAAAATCTCTCTTCACTCCAAACACCCTGACCAGAGGCATGCTGCAAATCCCAAAGACAAAGCTGCACTTACCCAGCTTTGATTGCGTTAAGACTCCTGTTTGAGGCGCCGTTCCTGAGCAACGCTGTCTTGGAGTGAGCTTGTCTGAAGCCAGCAAGGTTCAAGATTTCAAAAAGATGAATTTGCTGTTGCCTCCTGTTATATAAAAAGAGGATTTCTATGTAATTTTGAGTTAAGATAATGCATTGTGATAGCCAAAAGTAAAGAAAACAAGACTTTTATTCTAGCAGGTGAGTAGACTTGGGGTGTTGCATGGAAAACCCATGTTCCATGGGTCTTTCCTGTCTAAATGGAGATGTCTCCTGAACATAGACCCAGTGGCTCCATGAAGAATCATGAGCTAGGCTGAAGACCCAGCAAATTAATTTAATTTGCAGCTAAATAGTAGTTAAGTGTGGCTTTCCTGAGGCACACTTTGTGTTTCAGAAAAACTTCACTCCTGCTTAGGGATAATATTGCAATTTAAAATAACACAAGATGACAACGATGCCCCTTCCTGGTCACATCAAATACCGCCATTGCACAAAAGACCAAACCAGCCCATTTTACTGTAGCTCAAGTTATGCTTACGCTTTATGATTTATTTTTTCTGTAAAAGTGAATGTAAATTAGCAGAAGAAAAAAGAAATAAGTATTTAATTCTGAGGAATGGCACATAGCATGGGTGAAACTTGAAGGAAAATAGATGCAAACCCTGCTTTGAAATTACTGAGCAAATCATTAGAAGCATTAACCTTCCATATATACTAAGCTTTGAGAATAACCTCATTCTGACCCCTGCACGCCAACAACAACAAAATTCTTGTTTCAGTTTGCCTTTTTACAGTTACATAGCTCCCACGCGTAATTGAACAGATTGCCCTGCTAGATCCTGTGTACAGCTTAAGCTCCGTGCTCACAATCCTCTCCCTTCTCAGTGCTTCCTGACATTCAGGGGAACATTATCTCCACTGTTCCTAAAAAGGGAATTCCCTACAGCTAGGAGAAGGACAGACAGTCCCTAAAGGCCCTGGAGGCACCAGCTCTGCCACTTCAGCCTGCAGCTGGCTCCCTGCCTGGGTTGCAGCCTGGTGACCTGCTGTGAAACCCTGGACACTGTTGCTGGAGACGCAGGGAGCAGAGGGTTAGATAATTCTGCCTAGAGCCTTGTGGGGTTTTCACTTCTCATCTATTTTTAGCTGACTGAACAGCTGGCCTTGGAAGCCTGTTTACAGCCTGGAAAGCTTCTTTTTGCTAAACTGTACTAGGTGTAAGAGCCCGGAGAAAGCCTTAACCCTTTGGGAGCCCTGAGATTGGCACCTCCCATAGACTGCCTGAGAGGAATTTACACAGCAGAATTGCTGCATGAGGAAAGACAGATTCAGTCAGTTTCAGCTTTATTTCTGTTACATTTGTGTACCTATAGCCAATGCCCTAGTCCAACATATCCAGACATAAACCAGGCTGCTATCTCTTTAGTGTAAATCTCAGAGTGTAAATACCTCTCTCTATGCAGACCTTCGTATGTGTGGAAAGCAGACATATTGGCAGTTACGTGGCAGGCTTGTATGTTTTCACAGGTATCCTGTTGTTCTGGTGCCCTCTAACACTTAGCTTCCACATGAAACATTTTCTATTTCTTGTCTGGCTTGCTTTAGCACAGCTTGACCAATATGTTTCTGCTTAGACCTTCAGCTGCTCCAGCAAACGACACATTTCCTTCTCTTCTATTTCATACTGATTATTGCTGGGGACAGTCCACAGAACCCCCTCTTCTCACTCTGTTCATATAAAATGACTACGAGACGCCCATGAAAAAGTGTCCTTCAGTTGCCCTTGCTGATGTTCTGAAAGTGTTCCTATACTGAATAAAGAGAATAATTCACACAAAGTTCTGCTGCTGGTTTTGCAATCAGGACAAGACTGTTCAGACCGCAGGGACTTGGAGTACCCAAGCCTGTAAATGTGAACAGACTAGGCCCCGTAACAGGGACCTCTACTCTCTTTCTTCCTGCCCTAGGATCACTTTCAGAAGTTTATCCCACCGGGCGGGCATTATGGGGAAGATGCTGATGGCTATGCCCACGGGCGGATGGTAGGAGGAGTGACGGCAGGGCAGCATGGCTCTGGTAAGCAGCAGTATTCCGCCGTTCCTCCTAGGCCTGGAAGCAAAGGAGGTCCTGGGGACGGCGAAGGGGAGCATGCAGGGGAATCAGCTGGAAGTGGTGGAGAAGGAGGTGATGGTACTGAGAAAGGCAAGTATCTCTCTGAAAGAGCAAGACATAGAGAAAGCTATCAGGGCTTGTGGCAGCCTTAATTTTAGGGACCAGTAACTGAATTTGAGTAATACCTCAATTCTTCCAAAGTAAATTGCATTGCAAAGTCTAAAAAGTTGAATTGCCTTCAGCTTGACAATTTTGATTGCATGTTTCTGTGTTGCTCATTCATAAGCAAGAAGCAGAAATACCTGCTTTGGCTGAACAAAAGAAATGATGGGAAACTCCTGATCTGAGGTTGACACAGCAGTCCACCAGTATGTATAATAGAGGGCTCTACCTTCCCTTTGAAGGGTTTCAAACCAACCACTACTGGAGACAGTAGCAGTAGCTCTTTAGCTCAGTAGGTTGACCTGACACATCAGTTGTGCATATATCAACCCTAATTTCAAATCAAAGTTTTCATTTGAATGTACAGCACTTTGTGGATAATAGTAAGAAAGAGACAGCAATATTTCTAAATGTTATCTGCTAATCATCACTAGTGAATGGAAGCAATATCTTTACGAAGCAGAGTATCTTTCACTGATTTTACTCCTTGCATAATTTTACCCTCCATTTAGTTTGGCCAGAAGCCTCTGGAATCAAATCTCTCATATGAAAATCAGCAGGTGAAATTGTTATTTCAACAGTTCCTGTGGTATTTTAACAACAAAAAGCAAATTTGCTTGGGAACTGTGAACAGCTTCTTTAAGTGACTTTGAGCCACTTGTAAAATCTTCATTTACATTCTGGAAGAGTGTGCATTTTATATCAAAATCTGCTTTGATACTTCTGGATATCCCCATGAAATATAAATCTGTGAAATGAGGTTAGCATTTTGCCTTGCATAAAAATTTCCCCTAAGGTAGTGGAAGAGACGATGTAGCTAAGACATTTGTTCTTAGGGGAAGAGGTTTCAACCTGAGCAACCAGAGGGAACAATGAAAAACAAGCTTTCAAGTACATGCTTTAATGCAAGTTCCTGGATGAGTGGCTCTTAGGCTACTTCTACTTCTGTGGATAATGATGGAAGTGGCCCACAACAGTCTCTTTTAAGAGAAATCTAACCATACATTCTGTGACTTGTTCTAAGAGTTACAAAGGATCTAGAAAGACAAAGCTGGTGCCCCAGTTTTAATAGTAGAGTATAGAAAGGTGTTGTGTTTGGAGTACCTGTCATCTAACTTGAGTGTTTTACTTTCCTCTGTTTACAGATGGAAAGTCAGGAGGCAAAAAAGTCACTATATTTAAAACTTACATCTCCCCCTGGGAACGAGCGATGGGTATTAGCCCCGAGGATAAAAGTCAGTTGACCATTGACTTACTGTCCTATAGTCCCAAAGCTGATTTCCCCCATTACAAATCTTTTAACAGGTAAGTGTTCTGGGATATTGAATTCCATTTACTTTGCATGAAGAAAAATCACAATAGCCCTGAACATAGCTCTCCTGTCTTGTGCAATGTAAATAAGTATTAGTTTCATGACATTTTGCTTATTGCAATCTCCTGTGGGTGAAAAGCTTGGAGGTCTACAAAGAGAAGACACATTAAGAGACAGAGATTTGAATTCAGCTTACAGACAGGAAACCTATGTAGCAGGATAAGACAACTCAAATCCCATTTCCCTTTCTTTCTCCCCACATTTGACCAGGGAGATTTGGCATGCCACTACTTATTACTGCAGCCATTTAAATTTCAAGAGTTCAGGAAAATACTTAACATCAGAAGCCATCAGTGCCTCCAGTACTTGAGATAAGAATCAGGATCTTCCTGCTGCTTCTGATAAGAATGAAAAGTTTGATAGATTTTCTAGTGCAGCATCAACTTTCTGTTAGCCTCTCTATTTTGCCACCTACTTACATAGCCTCAGGACATCAGCACCCAGGACAAACCAAATCCCACTCAATTCTGCAATAACACAGCCTTTGCCTCCAACATGTATGGGATACCAACAGGTGTGCAAGGTGTATGGTTTTACAGAGATTGATGCCGCAGGGATTAAAGAAGTACACAGGAGCATAGAGGATTTGTTTGTGGTTGTTTTTTTGTTTGTTTGTTTGTTTGTTTTTTTAATCTCTTTTAGCACGTAGGCAACGGTTATGTATGTAATTGGGTAGGATTTGTTGGCCAGTTAACTGCAACAGTTGTAAGATTTACATTCTCAATAAATTTATTTTCTAAGTCCCATTGTTCACCTATGTTCTGTGCGCTAACTCCATTTGTTCTCCTGTGCCAGGACTGCCATGCCTTATGGGGGTTATGAGAAAGCAGCCAAACGGATGACTTTCAAGGTGCCTCAGTTTGATATTTGCCCTTTGCTTCCAGAATCTATCATGTTATATAATCAGAATTTCAGAAACAGACCCTCCTTCAACAGAACCCCAATACCTTGGATGCCTTCAGGAGAGTCCTCTGAGTATCATACTGAGGTCAATGTGCCGAGAAGTGGTGAAACAGAAGAGCTGTAAATCCCTGCCCCCAGAGTCCTTCTGTTGTTTTTTTCAACCCTTTCTATTTGCAAGTTGATAGTAGGGAGGTGAAAAGTGCAATTCTAGTCCTGTGAGTCCTTCGTTTCTTTTGCCCTTAACCCTGACAAGTTCCTGGTGGCTTCTAAACTTAATCTTTGCAGTGATGTTAATCTGTATCAGAAACAGTTTGAGGGAAAGGAGCTTTTTATTCACCAGGGCATAAAAGGGCAAAATTAGGAACAGTTTTTCTGTTTAGCAATGCTAAATGCTGCCTGTCTGCTTCATAATAAATTTGTTTTGTCATATATTAACAAGTAATAAAACATGAAGATGAAAAAAAAAAAAAAAACACTTTTTTTTTTTTTCTTAAAAATACTGCTGAATCTATTTGGGGATTAGCAATAACAAAAGATTCAGTCTCACAGCAAGTCTGCTGTTACCATGGGAAGAAAGATATGGGACTAATGGTCATAAGATAGGCAGGTATATATGGCTTGGATAAAGACCTTAAAACTGATGAAGAATGATTACTTTGTCAGGAAATGATACGGGTAATCATAATATCATCGGAGGTAAAATAGCAAGTCGGTCTGTAAATATAACAGATTAAACTATTTCAGTGTCACCTGAAATTCCCCAGTTCTCCAGAGTATAACTCAGGTGATAGCTCAAGCAGGGTTTTTTGTTTGTTTGTTTGTTTTGTTTTGTTTTTCATATAGACAGAACAAGAAGGCAATGGGCTGGGAGGAAACAGAGGCACACCCAAGTGAGATGCCTAACCTTCCAGAGCAAGCAGTAAGAAGTCTTAAATACAACAGAAATACTTTGACACCCAGCACAATCAATGCTTAGTCAAGTATGCAGCCTCAAAATCTATTCCATTTCTTGTAACAGTTTATTGATGCCACACATACAGGCAGAAAGCCAAGCACTGTGAAAAACAAATGAAGAACATTGTTTTTCTTCACAAAATGCTTTGTTTCATGGATATTTGCACTCTGACATGTAACATACAGACCACCATTTTACCACGGTACCCTGGTTCAACCTGCACAGAGACTGACTGGAATTTCCTGTCTGGATGCCTTCTTTGACTAAACAGCTAAACAGAACTGAACAGCTGAACAGGACTAAACAGCTTATTTGCAAGGACAGTTTCTATTGAAGTACTTTTCATTTAGTAGTTTTACCTCCTTGTTTAGAAATCCCTACAATTGGATATTTGATGTTTACTGTTTGTTTAGGAATGCGGTTGGCTTTATTACACCCCTCTAAAAGGGCCAGTCTGTCAGGGATACCCTGAGATTTCTTGAAAATCATGGTAACGGCATTGAGCTGCAGAAGTCATGATTGAGTACTTCCCCAACCATTCTGCTGAAATGGTTAGAGAACATTTATTATATGTCCTATTTAATGATTAAGACGTATCCCTAACTCAGTTTTGTGATTAAATTTAAAAACAATGAGGTGGTATTTTGATCCTCTGAAGAAGACTTCAAGAAAAACAACAATGTGCTTTTACCACACAGTACTTGAAGCCTGAGTTGAAAACAAATCCTCAAACCTGTTTTGTTTCTTTGGATAAAATGGATCCAGGAATTAGTTGAAAATACATTTCCCACAATTATTTCCTTTCTGAATCAGGCACTGGGGCCATCCAGGGAGCGTGGTCAGGAGCAAAAGCATGGAAGCATAGAACCTCCTGAGTTGGAAGGGACCCACTAGGATTGTTGTGTCCGACTCCTGCCTCTACACAGCACCACCCAAAACTCAAACTATGTGTCTGAGAGCGCTGTCCAAACACTTCTTGAACTCTGGCAGGTTTGGTGCTATGATGACTGCCCTGCGGAGCCTGTTCCAGTGCCCAGTTAAGAACAAAACGAGAGATGGCTGGTCACAAGCTACACTGTGGGTCCAAAGTCCATCTAGAAGACAAGCTAAGCTACAGCACAGGTCTCCTGTCCACCATAAGAATACAGTCCAGGACACCTGCAACATAACTCAGACAGACCAAAGGCCCAGACCTAAGCTTAAATGGGGTTTCTGGACCATAGGTGGGGTGAGGTTGCAGGTCAGGCTGGTCAGCGTATTATGGGCTGCTGGTGGATACAGAGCAATGATAACAAAATGTTTGGGAATTCCAATATAATCACAACATGTCTGTTTAAGTTCCCCTAAAAAAAAAAAAAAAAAAAAAAAAAGGACTAAAACCAAATGATTAAATTAAAAATAAGTAAATAAATAAGAAAGACTAAATAAAATAGGTCCTCAAACATGCAGGAAAAGGTAAGAATTGCAGAAATAGGACAGTGCTCTCTGGTGGTGTAGTTTCAAAGTTTCTGCATACAAGGGAGGCAGCATCATTCAGCAAGTAGGTCAAAGGACTGGGTGTATTCCCAAAGCACTCTCTGGTTCATAAGGTATTGTTGGACAAGAATTTTTGTCTGTGTGCCTCATTATCTCAAACCCTAAGTGGGGATAGGAAGTGTCATTGTGCTCGGAATTCGTATTGTATCATTACAATTTTTTACTAATATTGCTGTAGTTCATACTTGTAAGCTAAGAGGATCCTTCAGTTTGGGTAAATCTGCTTAATGAGGCACATAGCTCTTCTTTGGCCAGCACACTTTCAATCTTAAATCCTGTCAAGCAGGATTTATGTACTTTTGCTTCTAGTACAAAATGGGAAATCCAACACTTCACTTCGTAGAACAATTCAGACAACTACCGTCTTGCTGTTTATATAGTTCAAAATATACGCTAGTTTAGTCATTGTTCAAACTAATGTTAGAAGTGAGAAAAATCAATAATCCAAGTTCTGTCACAAAAATGATTGGTACCACTCTGTTAATTTCAGTGAGGCTTGCAGCTTATGTAATCAGTGCAGAAATTTGTCCAAAATGATCAAATATTTAAGAGAATGTAAGTAACTGCTTCTGCTCTTTGTTTTCCTTGGGCTATGATGTAGACTCAGGGGAATCTCCTATGTCAGAGAATTATTTACATGGGGAATAAGAGGGTTTTATAAGATTTAATTACAGTGGATTTCTGCAACATCCTGGAAGCTGCAGAATGGAAACTCAGTCATCTGATTTTAAGCAGGATCATAGTAGTCACAGACAAAAAAGACCTAATAAATTATTGAGCCCATCCTCTAGTACAGGCAGCATACAGTCCCCTCATAGATGATGTACTAAACTTATTTTGTCTTAAAACCATATTTCATGGAATAGCAGCCAAAAATGTGTTTAATAGAAAGGGGCTGACCCATGAAAAAAAGATTGGATAGAATTTTGTGACATTCTTCCATTTAGAACAAAAAGTCCTTACATTTGTAGTTATTTACAATGTCAGTTTTAGGAATATTATCTTGAAGTTTCCAGGCTCCGAAATGTTTCTCTCATGTAACGCAACTAGAATGATGAAGAATTCAAGTCATACTGAAAACACGTAAAAAGTAGTGCATACTTTTAATGTAGAAGAAAGGTACTCAACAGATCTCAACATTACTATCCATAAATATGCACTGATGTGTTTTAAAATCTATCTGAAGTTGTATCTGATGGCATAAATTATAAGGCAGGTAGTGGCACAGTTGGCATGCTTTTCTGTGTTGTGCAGATCTTCCATTTGACTGCAATGCATTCCCTAATCAAAGGTTTTGCATCTCATAATAGACCATCTCGTGTGAGCTGCTTGCCATTAGTGGTGATGATGAAATGATTTATACAACTAACATCTGGGAATTACATTTGATGCTGTTATTGACAGAGCATTTAGAGGAGATGGCTTTGTCATTAGGCTTAGAGACTCAGATAAAATCTGGAACAGTTTCAGACTGTTAGTAGAATGTGGCTTGGTCTTGTTTGCTTTTTTAAATCACCCTGTGAATACATAGTATGTATTCATTTTGCATTTATGTACCTACAAAACGTTACATACTCATTTTACATACATACAAAATGTATATATACATTTTATGCATTCGCACCTCTTCTACACCATGCGGGCATCAGACAGCGAGCCTGAAAACAACTGTTCTGCTATGGAGCGAAGAGGTTTACTCGTGGCTGTCCCTGCACAGGGAGCACTGATTGGTGGTGCACGGCTTGAACATTCATTGCACTAAGGCTTTTTTCTTCCTATGTAGCTTGTCCTGCCACAAGTATATGCTCTCTTCTACACAAGACTGACTGCCACAAGTGTGATCATCTGGCAAACATCCCACTTCCAAAGGACTGTCCCTTGGCACAGCAAGCTGGTGTGAGCACTTCTCTGGCAACTGACGGGGTCCACAGCTGCCCATCAGCAGCTTGTACGCTAACTCCTCTTGGATGCCTATTAGAAAAGTTTGCAAGCCAAACTGCTGGCTCAGAGCACATTAATACATTTCTATGCAATCTCCTCCATGCCAAAATCCTCAAATTGCAACTTACAAACTAGCTTAGACAAGTTGTGCGGTCTGTCTTGGAGGTGTGCCTGACTAGGACCACAGATAAGCAGAATCTGCAGACGCATGCAGAAGCAAGATTGCACACATTTTGTGGAACCCTACAACTTTTTTGAACTGCTGAGTATATGGGATTCAAGACACTTAATTATATTCACAGCATCATATATCTACTAGTAGAAGTACCTTCAGCTAGCATAACAAATTAGTAGTGCCTTTGTGCTGTACCTCTTACTCTCTATGTATTTAACATAGAGGGATTGTCATCTTCTCTCTGATGATCATCTTCTGCTTACAGTAGACCATAAATGATGCTCTAATGAGTCCAAGTACTTGCTCAGATATATATTGTGTTAATTAACATATGCAGCAAAGGGGAGAGAACCACATAAATCACCCTGAAGGAATGCTTCTAAAGGCAACCTAAACTCCAGTCAGATCAAAAAAAAAAATCTCAGATATAAACTCTCCCCTTAATTTTCAGTTCAATGTTTTAGAAACATTGCTTATTTTATATCAAAACTTAAAATGTGTGTTTCTAATTTTTTGAAGAAAAAATGCAGGCTCTTTTTGTTTTGATTAACTGTAAAAAAATGTGCAAAGAGTTTTAGTTTTAAAAATCTGTTTTTCATTTAAAGCAAATTCCATCTGGTCTAATTTCAGAGAGAATTGGCACCGATAAATTTGCAGACAATGACCACTCCTTTAAAAACAAGAAAAGGTTAGAGGTATAGCTCCAGCCAGAGTTACAATGAACATTTTCAAAAGTCCACAGTGAACAAATAAACGCGTAAAATAAGGACAGATTAATTTATGGTTATAAGTTCTTATTTTAGCATCAAGCCAGAAGAGTTTTTCCTCTTTGCTTTTCTAACAGGACTTTCTGGGAATGCTTATTTTTTGGAAATCTGGACAGGGAAGGCATGACATTATGAAGGGCTGATAAATGTCTAAACCCTTCTCTGGCACAGACATGAGCCAAGGGCAGCACCACTGCTTCACTCCAGGTCCCTACATTTGGAGCTGGGGAGAAGAAACAATACAAGGAGGGCACTGAGGAATGAAAAAGGCTACCCACTAAGCAATGCTTTGTTTGTACCGCAAAGCACTTTTTGCATAACATCCCTCTACACAAAAGGGTAAATAAGGACTCTCCAGACTTTCCCTTCTCACTGGGGGAAGTTCCTGCCTTGAGCAGCAATCTTATTATACATCACTCACCACAGGGAAAACAAAGTGGTCCCTTGAAGGAGAATGAACAGAAGAATGAGAAACTGCCTGTTGGCCAGCCTAAGGACAATCTGTGGGCCATATCGCACAGGACCTCCCCTGCTCATAGATGCTGTACAAATTCAATTACACTGAAGAGTTCTTTAGTCTAACTCCACGGTGCCTGGCTCAGATGAATAATTACTTCCATATTCTATTATAAAAACAGCCATATTTTAATGGGCTGGAAGCTAGCATGGATTCAGGGCTTCATTATATCTGCTCTCTCTAAATGTTTCTCTTAATTATCTTTGGTCCCCAGGAGAGGGTTGAGGCCTTCCTTATTTGCTCTCTCTACCAATATGCTTGGCTTGATTCCCAAAGCAAAAGACTGAAATGGGGTATGAAGTCACAACAAATAAACAAGTACTTTCCAAATGCACAAATATTTTTTGTATTATTTCAGGAGTGCTAGAGATGTCGTATTACCAAAAGCAGACACTGTACATACCGTTCTAGTACACTCTTAAGTGCAGAACAAAAAGTAGTCCCAGTCCTCCAGGCATACCTTATGCACCTGGTACACTGTTGAAGGTATACCTGAATTACCTGAAGTTGGAAATTCTGGCATACAGAAATGTATTTTTTAAATATATAACATTATGCATCAACTCACTTCTTATATGTAAAATGGGGCTCAGCAACTCATTATAAAGAACTTATTCCAGAACTTACAGAATTGGTGGCAGGGCTCTGAGGACTGTTACGGTATCTCTGAGACCTCAGGAGCACTGAAATACAAGAGCACAAGAGACAGTGCATTAGCCCTCATGTCTTTATGCTTCTTTTTGAGTAATAATTAATTACAGTTTATCCAGGTGGTTGTAATACGAGCATGGAGATACCAACTATTTGTGGAAACATGGACAGTTCAGGGACTGTCCACTCATCTTCAGTCTCTCTTCACATGTACGATCCCAAATTGACAGGAAATTAATTTGCCCCAGTGGGCTTGAAAAGTATTTTTGGGGTATCCCCAGACTACTGCTGCCAGAGGTAGCGTTTTACCAGTGCGCTGTGGTGCTAACAGGAAAATCACATACACACAAGGCAGCTAATGCAATTTGGGGAATGTGAGCTTAATATTAATTTTATACGTTGTCTAGTATTTAGAAAATAAAACCACAAACTTATACAAGAACTTACTTAAATTCTGCTGGACCTTGTGAAAATCTAATTTATGCTTGCATCACTTGAATAGATGCTGCTGATGCTATGGCTCTAACCTGTGAAGAAATCCAGCTCTAATTGGGACTACACCCAAACTTTTGGTGGCAGTGAACGTGGCAGCCTGCTCCCTTCGGCCACAGGCACGTCCCACAGTGCTCACACCGCGCTTTGCAATCCTGAGAGATTACACATGCTCTGCGAGCACACTTATTTTCCCTCCGGCAAAAAAAAAGACGTTTGTACCCAGGCAGCTCTATGCAGCAAGCACTGCTGAAGGCCCAGCTGTGCGGAGAGGCTGGCTGGGTCAGGCTGCCCTGGACATGACAGGACAGGACTCGCTGAGGAGACTCGCTGAGGAGACTCGCTGAGGAGACCCGCGGGCGCCGCCCCGTCCTGAGAGAAGGCGCCCAGTCCCCGCCGCCCCTCGGCGCTCTCGCGAGAACAAGCGCCCGCCGGCGGCGCGGCCCGGGGCTGTGGCAGGAAAATGGCGGCTCTCGCGAGAGCGCGGCCACGGCGGCTGCCCGTAGCTATAGCAGCGGGAGGAGGGCGGCCGGCGGCGGGGATGTGGTGCCGCCAGGTAGGGATCGGCTGCCGTCAGGTGGGGACCGACTGTCTCGGTGTCCCGCTCGTCTCCCCTCAGCGGCTCCCGGAGGGGAGGTGCCGCGGGTTCCCCGTTCGGAGATACGTGGGGCTTGCCTCCCTCTCCTGTCCCGTTCCCTCGGGGGTACCGCGGAGCTTCGGGAAGCAGCCCCGCGGCGGGGGTTGACGGCTCCCTGGGGAATCGGCACCCCGAGAGCGCCCTAAAACAAGGCGGGTCCTGACAGCGGCTGTCTGCTCTTACAGCCCGGGCTCACGGGGAAGTTCTCGGCTGGAAGGCGCTGCTGAGCTCCGGTGCCGCGCGCGCTGCAACGCAGCCCGAGGAAGGCAAAGTATGTATGATTTTATTATTATTATTATTTTAAAACCAGGAGCTGCTTGCTTTTCCAGGATCTCATTTCATTTGAAACCCTCGGTTCAGCAGGAGGATTACGGGTGGGGATTCGTGGGGATTACCGCCCTAACTCTAAGCCCTGCTAGTACGCACACACCTCCTGTTGGGCACGGGGGCTTCTGCCGGGCTTGCGGTGGAGCGCTGCTCCCCAGCCCCTGGCAGCGGCTGCCGGCACGAGTGAGAGGGCTCCAGGGAGACCTGCGGGGTTTGGAACCGGTTCCCTGAGTTACAATCCACGGGGAAAGCGTACACGCCAAGCTCAGGGAAAAATAACTATACGGTCTTCCGTGCAGCTTGAAATACTGAAGTATGTAATGAAAACAAACCTTTCTAGGTTTGTGCTGTTCTTCAGGCTTTGAAAAATAAATCACTGAAAGGTTTTGTACTGCAATTTACGTGAAGTTCAATAGCGCTTTCGGAAAACAATAGTAACCTAGATCAGCATGCTTATTTCTAGAGGAAGGAAATTGTTGCTGTGCAGAGAACTCATCTGGTGAGTTAATATGTAACTGGAACATGACAGCGTTTAAAAATAATGACCAGAAATGTATTATGGACTTATAAAAAAAAAAAAGAACGAGTGTTTAAAATCTGTTCTTATTTAGAAAGTGGTAGAAATAATAATACTTTTAGTAGACAGGCTACTCCTTAAGTTCTGGTCCAGCACTTCATCAAGAGTATGTCTAATCAAGCAAGCTGCATGTCATTCATACTGAATTAAACATGAGGGTTTTTTCCCTCAGCTCTGTGGTGCCACTCAGGAAGCTTTTTGCCACAGTGTTCTTGGGCTGGCGTATGGGAGAAGGGTGTTCTTCATTTGTCCAGTACAGACAAACTTACAGGTATCTTAGAGAATTTAGAAATTTTACTGCTGATGACTTTAAAAGCATTTCAGTTTATCTCTTTCCATTAGTGCTGATAAAATTATATTGGTCCTTCTCTCTGTTCTGGGTTAATAATCTGTTTTGTTACTGTACTCACTAGTTCATTAAACAAGGTTAATGGGAATTTAAATCCTTCTTTATCCAGTCCTGGTGTTGTTATTAGGCGTTAAGCCCTTCTTATGTGAATTTTCATGGAGAGTATGTAAAAGAGAAAGTATTCTTACTTTTCAGTTTTTGGAGCTTCATAAACAGTGTTACTTAAAGATAGGTTGTATCCACACCAATCAGAATTTAGTTTCTATTGTATCTGACAGCTAGATAAGTATTGATATGAACGACTGCTGTCCCAAATAATGTACAGTGCAACTATGCAAAGTGCAGCAGGTGATACAAAATGCAAACTGAGGCAGGATAATGAAAGAGTAATAAAAAGCCACAGCATTCTTTTTTTTGTGTGCATGACTTACTGTTCATAACCAATAAAAGTGTGTCCTGTAATGGACATGCTTATTAACACTTGCAGAACTTATTAGTTGTTTCATTTTTTCATTACTTAAACGTTCTTTGGTTTCCTAACATATATTCCTCTCACATTTATTCAAACTTTTTTTTGTTCACTGTTAGTCCACTTCTTGCCTTTGTCTAAACTTGGCATTTTAATTTTTTTTTATCAGTAACAGCTGCAGTCACCCTTCCAACATTATTGTGTATTTTCATCACTGAGGTTTGTTTCCTGGCACAGTTACGCAGTGCTTGATGGCAGAGAGGAGCAGCAAGAATCTTGCTACTGACTGTCAAGGAATTTTTATTTGTTTTGTACAAAAATCTCTCTATTGTTCCTTTCAACTGCAAGTGAAATAATAGGCTTAGTCTTTAAAATCTGGTCTTTATCTGTAGGGAGCCTCCTTTCCAAGGCTTGCACCCTGTGTGTGAGACTTCTAGAGAAACGTCTTTTGGCTGCAGCCTGGACAATTTTTAAGTCGTATTACATAATATGTAGGTCTCTTGACAAGCAAGTTGAGCAAGCAGTTTATTCCTTTTCCATCTCTTCTCTGTGTTATATCACTTCATGTGTGAGATTTCTTGTGCTGTGTCCTGATGAAGTTAAATTGTTAGGGGGATCTCACCAGGCCTTGTCCGTGGGGCACGGGAGAAGTGCTTGGCTGAAATAGGGTATCACTTAGTTACATGACTTTGATTTTGTAGCAGTAGACCACGTGCCATCTTGATGATCCCTGTGGGTCCCTTCCACCTCGGGATATTCAGCTTGCTGAACTTAGGTGCAGTCATTCAGTTGGGAAGTTAACTTCTCGTGGCTTTCTTAAAGTTAGTGTAAATGTTCTGTTTCTGAAGTTGTTGGAAAAAGGAAGGAAAAACTTCAGTATGTTAGAAACAACTTAGTAGAAAACAAGAAAGCTGCCAGGAACAGAGGAGGCTCTTTCATATGTTGATTCTTCAGCACTTTACAAGATTTGTGAGCTGCATGAATTCTGTTGTGGTCTTTAATGTACAGGTAATATTTTGTGTTCACAGAATGTGAAAACTCCAGTAGACTTTGTTGTCTGATACCCTAAATATTTGAATTAAAGGATTTCATAAAGGTGCTACGTTAAAAACATGGTGTCTCTATTCACTTCTGTAGCAGTTATCTTGTAAACCCGCAGAGCACTTGCTGTGACTGTTGTCAAATTATTAAGAGGCAAAGGAAGAAGGGTTTTGAGGCTGAAAACTTTTTTTTTATTATTTTATTTTTTCAACTTATGAAAGCATGTGGAAAGTTATGCACTGTTCTGGACTAATCCGTAAATTTACTAACACAGCTGTGAAGAAATACCTTAAAAACCGAAGTCCATGTTGTTCCTACAAACGTTATTTAAATGTTTTGGCTACAAATGCATTTAACAAAGTGGATGTTAAAGTTGTGATGTTCCTTTCAGAGAGCACTCTGACCATTTTCTTCGTAATCTTTAGACTTAGGAAATACATCTTTGAATGAGATATCCAAAGAAATCTTTATGCAACACTGTGAAAGTTTAGTTTCAAAACCTCCATGTTGGTGTGTCTTCTTACTTGCCTTCTTCAGTATTAAAAGCCCTGAACACTGTAGTAGTAAAGAGGCAATTATATTTGGGTGTCTGAGAGACAGAGGTTGTCTTTATCCATGGAATGATGTACTGCAGTGTAATTTTCACCATTCCTCTGTCACTCCCTGGTCTGGAGATGGGGCCAGAGGAAAGAAGGTTACTTCTCTCTCTGTTCAAGTTTCAGTTACTTTGCTGGAGTGAAACCGTTTGCAGGAATGCAAATTGTAATGGTGAATTTTGAGTTCGGTTAGAGCTGCACTAAGCCTGACAAATCAATTAGCGAAAGCCAGAGCTGTCGGATAGTAATAGCTTCCTTCATTACCAACCAGTTTAGTTTTGAACCAGTGACCCAGAGGTGAAAAGCTCATCATTCCATTACCCGCCCTCTGATCTATCCATATGTTCTCTTGTTTAAAGTCCCTGTAGTCCTCTTAAACACAACATGCAGTAAATATCGAGCATCCTTTGCACTTGTAAATGCTGGAATGCTGTCCATTCCAATTCTCTGCTGTGCATGTGAGGACACTGAAGTTAAATATAGCAACAATTTCTTACACTCTCTGGCTTTTCATGAGAAACCCTTGTACAAACCCCACCATATGGTAAAATCCAGCATTATCTTAAAACCATTAACAAGGAACCCATTGCTGCCATTAACAGGAAAATGAATCCACAGTGCTAAGTAGCATCCTGGGAGTTATTAATAACCCCAGGCTGCTGCTAAGAAAATAAACGTAAATGAAATACATTAGCAGCTGAGTCATCACACCAACACTTCTGCATGCTCTATACAGGTTTGTATTTATCTATGGAGGCTTTTCTCAGAGTGTATTATTGTTAATGTTGCGTATCAACTGTTTTTTACTCTTCATTTACAGTATTTACATTGTGCTCAATGCTGTAAAAGCATAATGGGGAAATGACTTCTATTCCATAGATCTCATGAAATAAATTCTACAAAATGTTTGAAATATGCGGATAGGAGAACATAATCCATTTCTCCATTCTTTCTGAGGTAAGATGTTTCTAGGCAACCCACTTAGCAGGAGGAGGTCAATAAATTTAATACTTGTCCATGTTATTCTCATTTTTTAAGGCTATTAAAAGAAGTTACTCTTCGTGGGCCAGTTTCAGTGAACTGCAGAAAGAATGAAATTTACGTTCCTGTGTATTTCAATTGTGTCTCTTTATCTCCTTATCTCTTTTCCTCCAGTCTTTAACCCCATTGTCTTCCATAACAAGAAACAGTGTTGTGGACAGTCTGTACTGGTTGAACTGCTGACAAATCAAGTATGTAAGGGGTGAATTTTTCTACTTCCCCCTCACCAAAATTGCAAATTGGTTGTTTTTCCTTTACCTGACCGTCAATTTTCATGTAATCTGTAGGAATGTAATTACTTTTGTGATCTCTTGTTTCTTATTTCAAAATGTTGGAAATCGGATAATGGATTAAAAAGGTGTTGGAAGAAAACTGATACTGGTCATATGTTTCTGCAGGCGAGAAAAATGTAATTTGCTGCCTCATTTATTACCGAAATGAGGCTTATATGATCATGCTGTCTAACATTTCCTTTGTCCCATTTGTTTTCTCCCTCTTTTTTGGTTAGAGCACCCCACTTAGAGCAACATCTTCCTCTTTTGCACAGCATTTTTGGTCCACAGGCTGTGATAAGTATCTGTTCTGTCATTTTTTGCCACTCCTTTGCATTTCACTAATTTTTCAAGGCTTCTTTCATTAAAAGTAAAATGTCATTTTTTTTAATTTTTTTTTTCTCCTGTCAGAGGAATAGGGTTTTTAAACCTTAGACTTAAAACTATGAATGGTTCCTTCTTATGAATGTCTCTCCAAGCCTGAAATGATACCATTTTATGTTGTGGATAAAAGTTCACTGAATTGTAGTTAGCTGTAAAAGTGTGACAGGACATGAACCACAGTGATTTTTTTCTTAATTATTTTGCAGTATGCCCTGGCTTGTTATGTTCTACCAGAATTCAGTTGATGTGTGGATTTGGTCAAGCTTGCGGTCCTCAAATTTGAAGGCTGGAATTACTTTCCTGCTTTTGGAATTACTGGATTGTTGGAAAACAGTCTGAATTTTTGGATCCATAAAGCTCAGCTGCTTTCCCCGCCTGTTTAAATCGGACCAGTGAATGTGGGTTTATTGTAGGCATCTATTTTTAAAAAGTAGTTAAGCTCACAAAATGGTATAAACACCTCTTAGCACAAAGACTGTTTTTTTTGTTTGTTTGTTTGTTTGTTTTTAAATGAGCGTGTACATTGCAAATAAGCCATATGTAATTGCTGTTCCAAAGGTTAATTATGCTAACGGCAGAAGCAGGTAGGATGATCTGTAATAAATAAAAAATGATCACGGATTAGTGTCTTGTCTAGAATTCTCCTTTAGGGTACAGTTTGGCCCATTCACATTTATACAGAAGCATGCGTTGCATACTGTGTGGGGGGAACAATTTGCAGATGAGATGTCTCTGGGGAAGAGGAAACTGGCTTTTATTTCTTTTTTTTTTTTTTTTTCTCCTGTGTGCATGAAACAATTCGGCATTTTACACTCTTGAGCAGAGACCTGCTAGCTTGTTAATTCTAACAGTTAGTAAAATGTAAACTAGTCGTTGTAGTAGACGATGTAATTCTTGTATGTTACACTTCTATGTGATTTATTACGTTTTGACTTTTGAAAGTAATGAATGGGCTAAAAATATATGAGTGATTCAGATGTGGGAGACTGTTTGAAGAGGAGGATTCTCTTGTAAGTGTTTCCAGAAAATGTTAAAATAAATATATTCTGGGAAATAGTTAACCAATGAAGTGTCACAAAGCATAGCATAGCAAAATACTTTATAATCCTCCTGGTGGTATTCTCAGTGGAATGAATTTATAAATGGATCAATAAACAACAGCTAATGCACATTGGTACACGAGCTTTGCTATGACATGGAAACAGGTTAATGTCCTCGCTAGATCTGCATGTTAATCAAGAACATAGGTCATGGAAGGGAAAGAAAATAGGAATAAAAAATGTTAATAGTATATTTTGCCTGCTCTCTAAAGCTTTCCCATTATACTGTACTTGAGACGTGCAAATAATCACACAGCAAAGTTTCATAAAACTTGCAATTAATAAAGTATAATGCCCTCTGTATTTCGTCTGTGTTCTCTATTATGAATATTATTATTGTTAGTAGCAAATCTATGCAGTCCTTATCGCATAATAGATAATATCTGGAGAATTTGTGTAAATATTTTTGAAGTACTTTTTTTTTTTTAAGGAGATGCCAATAAAAAACTTAGTTCCTTTTGATTATGGATACTGTGTAGATTTGAAATATAGATTTAATTACTTTTCTAAAAAAGGGAAACAGTACAGAATGCTGCAGTGTGAGCCTGATAGTGCTGCAGGATGAACAACAGTTTTCACTGAAATTGCTGTTTTTAAGATCCTCCTCATTTGTTTAAATTCTCTAGACTAGATGCTAATTTTTCTGGAAAGGCTTTTTAAAGCATTGTTTGAAATGCTTCTCTTAAAAATGCATTGGTTTAGGAAAGAATGGGCAGGTAGAGAACGTAACCTTCCTGTTAGCAGAAGGGTATTTGTATCATCTACTCCTTTCAGATAGGTAGGTTTCAGACTGTGGGTTTGGTCTGGAAATAGTTATCTTCTGAGAAGAAATACGTTTTGGCGTGTAAGTGCATTTTCTTAAAAAAAAAAAAAAAAAAAAAAAAAAAAAAAAAAAAGGACTTCCTTTTTGGGAGATATAGGAAGGTAGTTAAACTTGGTAATATAGTTCTGCAATCAGTCCATTTACTGGTATTAATTTTCAGTTGTATTCAGCAATATCATTATCACATAAATAAAGCTGTACTGCTTCTCCGTTGCCTTTCTTGGCTTGCTTTTTGCTTGTAGTCAGTTCTCTGCCTGTCAGGTGTCACAGCAGCAGGCTGAAAAGGTACCTGGGCAATTTCACTGCATGCATTCCTCTTGCTGGTAGGAACTGGCAGTGTTCAGAGACAAAAGATGGTGGAGTCCTGTCAGGTCTGCCAGAACAGAGAGCTTTTCTATGCTAAGGGTAAAGAGTGACATTTTCAAGTTGAAGTTGCTTTGTCTGATTGTGTAGCACTGGGAATGCTTCTAGGTAGAAGCAGCAGTACCAGCAAGATCTTTTTCAGGAAAGGTATAGGTGAGGTTTTGGGGGAGAAAAGGTGGAAAATATGACTCTTGCAGTGTCATGCCCAACTGAATCGGTTCATTCTGCTGTAAAAATACAGCAGAATTTTCAGCATCAGGTAATTTCAAGCATCAGTTACACATTTATATTGCCTTTTTCCTCTGATAAAGGAGTTTGTGTACTGTTTGTACAGGAGTTGATCCATTGATAATGGCATATCAATCCTTCACCTTTTGAGATACTTTATCTCATGTATGCACAGTAAATCAAAAAGTATGTAAGATTGTTTGAACAGGAATCCAAAGCTTAAAATACGATTTCTAGTTAAACATAAAGTATTTAAGCAGCCGTGGATGTTTTTGTCATTTGGATTTTCATAGCAGTAAACATGAAATATCAGTCTACATTGTTTTACCTCAGACTTAGCTGTGTCTGGCTGGTTTGAAAATGACTGTGCTATTGTGGTGCTTTTTCCTCATGTCTCTACCCTTCCAGTTTATTTTGATGGTATCACTACAACAGTACAACAATATTGCAGGTTGTTTGTGGGCTTCCCTTCCTCTTCTTATTCCTGCTTGTCTGGAATTAATTTGAATAATGACATGAACGCTAAATGCCAGGGCCCATATTGTCATGCTAAGATGTGAATTAATTACTATATACATGTTGTGTGGAATTGCTAATGGTTGTGAATGACCTTAAGTATTTAATACACTCTAATTCCAACGCTTACTTCAATATAACAATGGCAATGCAGTTGTTGCTGAGCTCTGAGCATTTTCAAAGGCAATTCCTGTTTTTTTGCATATCAGATTGTCACTACTGTGTGATCCCTGCCTCTAGAGCTGATATGGGAGTGCCAATAGGTCTTTATCCTAACTAGGACATAAGTGTCTTCACTTGTCCAGTCACAGTGATAACCTTCTTTGGTTTGAGAAAATCACTCCTAATTAGGCGGTAGGAACTTATATCAGGAAGCATGTGAAATATTTTACAAATTTATGGGCATAAGCTAGAGCATGAGACGTTCCAACTGGTTGTAGGAAACTTCCTCTCTTAAGACAATCTTGCATTTTACTTAGAGGTGGTACAGTCTCCATCCTTAGAGGATTTCAGGAACCAACTGGGTACAGCCCTGAGTAACTCGATCTGATCTCATGCTCTGAGCATGAGCTTACACTGGACACTTCCTCTGAGGTCCTTTGTAGCCTTAATTGTTCTGTGATTGTGATTTACTTGTTCATCACATTCTTCTTTGGCTTTATTATTACTGAACAGCATGAGCTGGTCGTTTTGAGTGCTTGTTAATTCTTTCCTGAAGAACAGAATCATGTGAGACTGAAGAATTAGAGGCACTGGCATGGGAAGAGCAAGGTGATAAAGTGCTGTCCAACTGTCCTGAGAGGTGGCTGAGGCCACGGACAGATTAACTGCTGCCTCAAAGAATATTTCTATGAGGATTTAATGTAGATTAAGCTATTTTCCACACAGGACTTAATTATATTTTTTAATAAATTACAGAGGAACCTGAGTGAGCAAACTATTTCTGTACAAGAACTAGAGGTTTCTGACAGAACAAAATACTATTCAGAACAAATTCCATCTGTTTGTAGGATATACCACAGCATTGATCCAGTGCACACACAAATTAGAGCAAAAGACTTGGCACATTGCTTCTCCTAATAAGACTGAGACAAAACTTCAGGCCTGTCTTAGGAGTTTAGCATGATGTTTAACCAGGGAGTCACCAAAGTACTGTAAATATGTGCCTGTTGCTGAGCTTGTTCCTTCCACTAAACTTTTTTTGTTGTTATTACTGTTATAAACAGAGGCAAAAAGGGACCAAGGATAATTTTTGTTTAATTGTAACTAGTTTGTAGGGAGACTTAACTGTAGAAATGTTCTGAAAGCATAGCACTACCAGTTCCTTTGCACTCCTTTTCAGATGAAAGAATTTAGATTTGCACTTAGAAACTAATATAATGCATGTCTCTATAGTGTAATTACTTTAGCTTTACGAAGAGGTTAAATCCAGCTGAAAGTTGGAGAAGGGGTTTGGAAGGAATAAATCTTACTTCTCCAGTAGTGATGTTTTTCTTAGTGAACCTTGTCCTAGACTCACTTGAGGTCAGTTTTGTTTTAAGTACCCATTTTACATTTCAGTGTTCCCCTTCGGTGCTGGAGGCAGATGAGATAGTTGGTCTTCACATGGGCATTTTTAGGGACAGCTCCAGGTTCGGGGCCTGTCTTCGCAGAGCTCTTGGTGCTGTGTGGCAGTGTTCCGGATGGGCACTGCCAAGTGCTTTGCTCTGAGGTGAGGGCTGGCGGGGCTTCCTGCTAGGAATGCATGGGACAGATCCTGCCACTTGTTTTGGACTGCACCCAGTCGGTGACAATTATGAAGTCGTTCAAGGAATAGTTTGCCCCTCACTTCCCCTTCCAATGACTGTATCTACAACTCCCTTCCCCTTTGCGGACTGTGGTCAGGTAGGCAATAAATAGAATTTTAGTGTAGAAATTATTGTTTGAAGCTTCCTGACTCTGCCTTTTCCTATTAGGTGTGTAGTCATGTGGTTTTAATATTTCTGCCAATATCCTTTGTTCTTAAAATTAAAAACAAAACAAAACAAACAAACAAACAAACAATACAACAGCCCAATGAATGTGGAGGAGAGTATCATCAAACTAGATAACAACAACCTCTGAAGAGATTGTGGAAAAATTCCTGGTCTTTTTCAGGAGGATGATAAACTCTCAGTCCATTTAATAAAAGACAGGATTTTACTTTATCATAGGTTCCCTAGCTTGGGACTTGAAGGCTGTCTGTTACGCTGAGCAGATCTGTCTGTAATCCTTCATCTCACAAGCAGTTTTACTTTCTTGGAAGGGGTGCTGTATGCCGCAAGGTCCTTCTTGACCAAAGAGCCTGTTTGCAGCAGTAGCAGCAGATAGGTAGCACTTGCCATTGCCCTGCATAGGGATTTTCTGTCCACATGCTTCCTGAAAACTGTTCTTTGTTTTTTCCAATCAGCTTCCAGATATGATTTTGTTATTGATATAGTAAAAAAAATAACAATATTAATGTTGCACTGCACATGTAAGTCTAGACAGAACTAATATTTCATTGCTTGAATTCTGGCTTTTGAAACATGGGCAATTGTACATTTCTATAATAATAGGATTTTCCTGATGAAGCTAATGGTGAAGTAGGTGCATGCATCTATTTTTTTCTCATGTCTTTGCTTTTCAGAATAAATTATACCTGCAAAATCTAATTACTTAGTAGTTCTTGAAGTGCTCAGCACTATTTGCATGCTATAATTATCCAAATCACTTTAGAGAGGAAAAACAATATTCTTCTGTCTCAACAGCATTTACTTATGTCTTGATTTCTGAATTTGAAGGGAGAGGGGGAATTTGAGCGTGTCTGTTTGCCTGTTATCTGCATTTTACTTGGAAAAAGCAATGTTAAATGCAGTGCCTTTCTCCAGGCTTACTTGGACTTAATGTCACAACTTGTTTATCTTCTTGCCCTGTTGGCAGATTGTTATCTTTGAAGTCATAGTTTTGGAAATTGGAAGTTGGAAAAAGAAAACTATAGCAGTGCCAAAAACCCATGTGACATTTTAGTAAAGAAACATGTCTTCCTGGAGGAAATGCCAGTATCTCGGTGTAGTTTCAAGGCAAAATGGTTTTGGAAATTCTTTTGTCACCAGGGACAGTTTTCCTCTGTAGCACTAGGATTTCATCAGTATATACTGGTACTGGAGAAATTATTTGGATTTTAGAGAAGGATGATGCAGAACAGCACTTGTCATTGTCTAAATGATGTCTGTTCTGCTTGCACAGCTGGAGTAGCCTCTCTTACAGCCAGAAGTTTCTTTGGAGAGAATTCCTGTGACATCTGTGGCTGTTGCAGCCTCAGACTACAACACACGGCTGGAGAAAAGGGCATTTTCATGGCTGCAATCAGTCCTGTTTTCTTGTGCTGTGTAAGCTTCTGACTTGTGAATTGCCCACTGAATGAAGTAACAGGAAAATGTGTTTGCTGCTACCTTCTGATTTCTGGATGCAGCCAGGATGCCAGCACTGAAAGCTTTGTGTTCTGAGTGTTGTGGGTTTTATGTGTCACTCAGCTGCAGATGTAGCTGTTATGTTTTGGTCAGAAATGTAACTCTCCCTAGTAGCAGGCCAGGTAGAATCAGGTAGAATTGCTAGGCAAAGTATTAGCATGCATCTTTGAAATAAATTTGCAAGATGTACTAATAAAAAGCAACAATACCTGTTACTTAAGTAATTGGGAGATGAATTTCCACACCTTGTGTGTTTGCACTTTATACAGGGTCTGCCTCTTTTATGAAGCACGATGACATAGCTTGCTTACTCAGCTCCTCCAGATTCTTTGAAGTAAGGTGAAGAAAAATGCAGGGAAAAACGCAGAACGACTTGTGTAGTATTCTTATTCTGGTAGTAATCGATAAGGTGATTTGGGATTCTCTTTCAGCTCACTTATTTTACATTTCTGAAGCTTTGAATTTTTATCACCCCATCTTTTTCCCACTGGATGCCTTCCAGTATCACTTCATTTTCTGCTTTTATGGGGTTCTGTCCTCCTCTTTGCCCTTGGTTTTATGATGGAGTTGTAGCTGATCATTCTCTTAGTTTAGGTTTATGCCTGTTGCTACCAGGGTCCATATACTTTAACTTCATTTCATACTTCCTTTATTGCCTTTCTGCATTGGTAGGCTGCTAGTTGGCAATAGGGAAAATAGTTAATAAAGGCAGAAACTTTGCTTGGGGTCCCTGTCTGGTTGCCTCATTTAAAAATTTGTTCTTCGCCTGAGTCAACTCTTCGTCCCCAGAAATCAATTGACAATTAATTCGTTGTCTTAGCTTTTATGCCTTTTTGTTTGCTAGTTAGTGTGTGTGTGTTTATTTTTGTTTTCAAGAAGGGCTTTTGGCTAGGGTTGCCTCATTCCTACTGGCCAAGCTGTATCAACTGTGACCTAAAGAAGTGCCTAGAGAAAGATTATAAAAAACAAGGCAAGTCTGGAACATGTCTTCCATTGTGTTTTCTTGTTGTTTGACTTTTAGTCTTTCCAATGGGCAGTTGTTGAGGGATATCCTGAGCCGAAACCTGCATGTAGAACAGAAACAACTTGCAGTTGTTTCTGATGGGCCTGTGTTCCATTAACAAGTAAAATCTTTTTGATCCAAATTGTGTTTTGAGTTAGTCAACTTTCTGTGGTAGGGAATTCCATTATTTGTGGTGTATTGTAAAGCTGTTTCTCTATACTTGTTTTTAAACCTGTTACCCCCTGACTTCTTTACTTTCCAGATTATTGTGAAATAATGCAGAATCACGTGTAATTTCATAGGAAGGGAATCAGAAAAACAGGTCTAATTGTCTATTCTTTTCATTTTCTTTTGCTTTATATGTTTTGGTTCTACCTTAATATTTCTGGGCTGCAGTGGCAAGAATTATGAGAGAGCCAACCTTTAGAAGGACAGTGGCTTTATGCACACAATACTTGTTAATTTTCTGTGCTCCAGGAAGGTCTCCGTAAGGTCTGTATACAGGACTGTGTGATCTACAGTCTTTGATGCATACAAATTTTCGCATGTTTATCAAAAGTGTTCAACTGCAGCCTTGTTCTCTGTGGGGGAGGCCAGCCCTTACTGGGAGTAAATTTGTGCCTAATGATCCCACAGTGCTCTGTGGGGTGGCACAGCTTTTTAGGTTGCTTGTGGAAGGTGGTTTTAGCGAGACAGTATGTTGTCTAAGTTCTTCTGTTTTTTGCCTTGGCTCCAGATTAATTCTTGCTGTGCCCAATTAAGCAGGGATAACGAACATCTGTGTCTGCAGAAGTAATAACACTGGCAAAAGTTGTTTACTCAGTAAAATATAAGCACATTTTTCAGTAGGGCTATGGACATTATCTAATTTTCATAAATGTAATCGGTTTGAACTTTGCAGTTTCAAAGTATCCAGCTTTTGAGTTGCCAAACTGTTGACTCATCTAAGGGGAAGTAAATACAAATGAGAGCGGGTTGGCACCTTTGGTTCATTGGTAAGTGCAGCCTCTTGCATAAGACAGAAGTATGCACTTTTTTATTTTGCTTCGTAATGCCTTTAGGTTCAGCTTATCTGTTCAAAGAGCGAGTACGGCTGGGTTGATATTACGGAAAAGATGACAGCACTTAAAATTTTAGAGGAATGAGAACTGGGCCACTACAGCATTAGTTTCCACTGTGTCTTATTACCTCAGCTTTCATTCCAGCCTTCACCATAAAATTGTATGCTGTTGATATGCAGGCTGAAATCTGATGGAATGAGAATCAGCTGCTTTATATGGCACTGCTACGTTGTTGGGATGGATGTTCAGAAAAAAGGCTTTCCCCGGTGAGCAAGTGACTGAGGACTTATTCGTCATCTTTGCTATGCAAGTAGGCAGTGTTCCTTTTACTGTTTACTGTTTGAAATTTCAAAGTAATTGAGATGAGCTCATTTCTCAGCATGTTTTTCACCTTTTTTTTTTTTTTTTTTCCGTAATTCTGTTTTGAGTCTTTCAGTCCAGTGATTACAACACATTTTCCTTTGGTACGGTGTTACAGGTAGGCAGAACGGATGGACACAGAGGCTTGGCTTGCTGGAGGATGTTTGTGCTGAACCAGGAATAGAATTCAGGCATTCTGGCTGTTCCAGTGCTGTCGCATCCCCGGTTCAGTGAGAACAGCAACCAGATCTTGCGCTGTCTGCCTTCTTACAGAAGTAGTTCTGAAATCTGTTAATTTCTTCTTGTGGGGAAGAAAGAAGTTTTTGGAGGATGTGCGAAGTAACGTAATGAAACTGCATTACAATGAGTTCTTATGAGTTAGCAGATAATTCTGCTGATGTCTCTTAAGAGCATACCTATACAGAAGACAAAATTAGATTTAATTCAGAAGCTGACCTGCATATTTCAGTCTTTTCAAGATATAGATTAATTAGCAGTGACTACTTCTTGTTATGGGTTCTGACTGCATAGACAGAATGAAACTGAACTACAACCAAGCGTAACCAAGCATTGTGAATACAGCTGAATACAGATGGTAGTACCCATTCCATTCCTGTTAGAGAATTGTTAAACTAAATGCATATTAGGACTGAATTCCAGTGTGCTTATGAATACAGCAGAGAAGCTAATCGTGAAGTAGATAGTGAATTAGATAGGAAAGAGCTCTTACGTTTTTCCAAGTTTAAAGGTAATGTTAGGAGCCTGCATCAGTGTCTTTTTTATTATTGTTACTGTTATTTTTAATGGATGGAAATAGCTGTGACATGAAGCAGCAATGGAAATCACATCTGCAAGGTATGCCTCTTACCATGTTAATTTTCCTCAACACATTAAGTTCTTGAATTCCCGGTTGAAATTATTATGTTATGGAAGTAATAGAAATTCATCTATTTCATTTAAAAGAAAATCTAAACTGGTTGTTATTTAGTGTCACTTTCAAAATGTACTGAATGCCAGCCTAATGCAAATTGGCCAGTACAGTGCTATCTAATAGTGATTAGTGTTCAGTGTTGCTAGCAGGATCCATAAAAAGAACAGTTTCATTTGTAACATTCCTACTGGTTTCCAATACATTCATCTTTTTTTTTAGTGTGCCTCTAGCACAAAAGAAAAAAACTCTAAAATCCTATCAGCTAAAGCCTGAATACTTGTCCTTATAACTTTGCTTCATTTGTCAAAACGTGGCTAGCTGTAAATCAGTGAACAGTTGCAATGTAAATTTTCTTTTGTTAGTGTATTTTCCAAAACTTCCCTTGAGCATCTATGCTCAGTTCACTAGTAGTTTATACTAACACATTTTGCTTCTCAGCATAATTGGACTAGAAGTACATTAGTCAGTTCATACACTTCAGCTGATGGTCAGTGTCATGTTAAGTCATGATAAATCACTGTTTTAGCATTCTTCTGTGGTGGGCAAAACAGTATGTCTGCAATGGCTTTTTCTTCTTTAAAAGCATCAGTATTTGTACTATTAACTGTATTCAATGAGATAATTCTCAAAAGTTAAATACTAAATAACAGCTTAACCTACACAGGTAGTTTTTTCAGTCCTTTTCCTTTAATGTTAAACTTGTCAGATTTTTCTCTGCTTTTTATGAATTATTATTATAAAAATATACAGTGTGCCAGATGAACTTTGGACACTCTTTAGGGGAACTAATTAATTTTGAGTTGCTTTTGTTATCCTAACTATTTTTATTAATTTACAACTGTATAAAGCTGCCGTACTTACTTTGGTACATATGGCTAGATATGAGATTTTTTTTTTTTCAGTAAGGGGAAGAACTAGAAGGTTCTGACTATGCTTAGTGTACACAGAAGGTAACAAACAGTTTTCTCTTTTGTGTATAATTCTTGTGAAAAGGAAATAAACAAATTGGGTGTATGATAAATACCCTACAGTATGCTTAGGAGAACATAGTTCTTAGTCATCTGGCAAAAATCAGCAGAGCTGCACCAGAGCTGCTGCTGTCTTTAAACTTTTTTTTTTTTTCTTGCTCTTCGTTGCTATTTTAAAATAATGAAATCAAACATTTAAATCTTAAGTTGCCACATAGCCATGTTCTATAATAAGACTCTATTATTATGTAGTTAGATTTTGGGCAATGACAGCAAGTAACATTTCTAAATGCAGTGGTGTAACAACGTAGGAATGTACTGAAGGCTCTCTGTTTTTGTGCACTGTGCTGTCAGAACAAATATATTGCTACAGCCAGAGTATCTGAAGTATCATCAGTGTCGGGTTGTAATCTAGTTTGTATTTGCAATCCCTCCTTTAGTATGTGTGTATGTGAAGAAAGTACCCACGCTGGCACATCCAGCCGGGCTGCGGATGCCTAGCTGGGTGTACAGGGATGTTACAATGGGCACAAGCTATGTTGCAAATGGTCTGCTAATTGGTCTGCCCTGTAATTGGGCTGGCGTGACTGCAGCTCTGGATTGCAGCGCTCTGGTTCTGCTAGTTTTACTGTCTTAATGCAGACTTTCTCCATCTGGCCTTTGAACTAGCAGTTGCCACCTGGGTTAGAAGTACCTGCTGCATGTTAAACCTTCGCGTGGGGCCCGCGCTGCCTGCAGACAGTTCTGCAGCACTGCTGCCTCGTGAGCAGTCCTTGTCAATTGGTGTTCCTAGCTGCTGAAATATGCAGGCCTCCGATGGGACTTCTATTATTATTGTTATTTTTGATAGGCAGCATAGTCATGTTGTGAGGCATGTACTATGAAAATGTTCTCAGAACATTAACTGAAGAGGAACAGAAGTGAACAGTAGTTAGCACACGGAGAAAATAAAAAGCACGGAGGACGTTTAAGATGGATGGCAAGTCTGAAGATAGCCTTCTGCATACTTCTTAGTAGTTGGTTAGGTTATTAAGTTGTACCTGATGAAATTCATCCTTTGACATATTAAAAAACAAACAAAAAAACCCCACCACCCACCACCACCAAAAACATCCAAAAATTCCAACCCTCTTCCCCCCTCAGTGCCCAGAGCTCCCTTAGTACCCCTAGCTGTTATCTGAGATGCTGGAAGATTTGAAAATGAACAGGACAGGCAGGGAAGGAGGAGACAGGAGATCGTAGATTATTCTGTCTTCAGTGTTTTGAACAAATCCTTGTACAGAATTCTTGCACACATTATCAGGCTTTGAGAGACAGCAAAAACATGAGTCACAACCACCACAAATTTAGGAGGAGTAGATAGTTGTGCCAGTTTAATTTTCTTCTGTAATGTGATGATAAGATCCGTGAATTGACGAGAAAAGAGCAAACATTAGTATTTTAATGTTTCTGAGGTCTCTGACACTGTTTCGTGCAAAAATCTTATAAAGAAGTGAAGAAACACGTCCTGAAAGAAAGTATGGTAGGGTAGGTGCGAGATGTGGATGACTGTGCCCAGTGGGTGGTTATTAATGATCGTCTGTCAGAATGAAATGGCTGTATTGAATGCGAATCCAGCACGGTCTGCTGGGTCTGTTCTCGTTCTGGTTCACTTCAGTGTTTTTGTTAATGACCTTGGTGATAGGATAGAGAGCGATTGTGCTTATAAAATTATTTCACTAAAACTGCTCCCTGAACTTGGAGGGAGTACAGATGTATAGGATACAAATTTCAGAGTCAAAAATTATTTGGAGAAAAATGAGAAAATCTTAGGAAATAAATGGAGGCAATTTGAAATTCTACAGAAATCATGAAGTATGGAAAAATAGAGCAAGGAATGATTAAATAGAAGGCAACTCTCCACGATTCCTACTATTATAAGAAGACATGTTATATGAGGAGGGCTAAAAATAAGTACAGCCTATAAAACATAGGAAATAAGCTTTTTATGTCAGAGAAGACCTCAGTTGAAGTATTGCATCTTCTTTGGGTGAACCCTTCAAGAAAATTCAGTTCAGCTAAACAGAAGCTGAGTAGTCAAATGATTTGAGGTCTGGAAAATGGGGCCTGATAGGAAAGACAGAAATTAGTAGAGTGGGAGAGAGAGAGGTTTGCAAGCCCCTGGAAGAGAACTGCAAAGTGTTATTGTGTGTGTATAACATTATTTTAAAACCTATCCACACGAGATGTGGATGTTTCTTGACTCTTTTTTCATATTAGTGATTTAAAAAACTATTTTGTAAGTGGAGATGACGTACCCTGAGTCAGTATCCACCAGAGAAAGCTGTGGTGCAGCCAGCCTGCCTGCTGCCAGTCCTAATGCTTTGAAAGTCTCCCAAGTCAGTAGCCTTCATCTTGTTTGTGTTGGTACCTCACTCCACAAGTACAAGGTATACCATACAAGATTTTCAGCTCACTATTCCTACATTATGCCTTTGACAGGCATAGTTAATAGTTTTTGTTTTTTTTTCTTCCTTATTTTCTTAATGATTTCAGTTGTCAGTCCAGCACTTTGGGGACTCAACGTGTTATTATCATAAGAAAACAAGGAGTGTACTGTAGGTAATTGTTTTGTTTATAACATCTTTCCCAATATCCATTGTATATTTCTCCACTGAGAAATGAGCACAGCCTCAGTTACCTGAGGCTGTAACGTGTTGTTAGCATCCTTCAAGTCTGTATTTGCATTATTATACCCTAGAACACACTTCTTTAATCATCACAGTTGGAAATTAGCTTGCTTTGCAATTTTAGTTCCTATTTTCTCAAAGAGGAATAAGCGATTGCATGAGTCAAAGCCAACAGCCTGTGTGCAGCGTAGCAAGCCAAACCTGAATTCTGTGCCTCAGAGTGGGATTTGTGTCAGCTCCAAGCAATCTTTAATGGAACTTTTTGTTTAAGTAAATATGAAGGAAAATTAATCATTTCAGTGTTTCTTCTCTCTAATAACTTACTATGTGCTGCTTTCAGTTTACATTTTTGCCATTTTCTTTTGTGCTATTATTACTACATTGCCATTTTGAGATGTTTCTGTGTGGGAACATGGAAGTTCAGACAGCTGGACAAGAGGTGATGAGCAGCACTTAAATGCAAGGGAGGTGTTTGACAGGGAAGCTTTAGGGGCCCAGCATCTTGTAACATCCTATAATGTTTTTCCTTCTTCCCATATCTTGCTTTTCAAGCTGGATGTTTGTGTTCATGCTGTCTGCAAAGGAAGTTACAGCTAGTATTGATTATTTAAATATGTTGATCACTAACTTTCAAATTTCCAGACAAATATGGGGGGAAAAACTCACAAGTTTGTGCTTGTCCAGGCTCTGGTCGTATTTAAATGGTATTCTTTTGAATCATGAAAACCAACTTGATTTTAAGTCTTACTTTAAAAGTCTTACTTTAAATTAAAAATTTAGAGCTGATTTTGTGAATCTAGCAAGTGATATAGGTACTTGGAGTATGTGTGATCACTACTGTGATGGAATGCAAGGTAACACCATTTATTACTGATGAACACTCGGTGATAAAAACTATCTTTGAAAAGTAAGCCAAAAAATGCTAAAGTCTCTGAGAATGCCAATAGTGTGTGCCGTTGGTATTGGAAGGATGAGACAACTATGTAGGAGGAATGTATAAGCAGGATATTCCATACTATACAAAATGCAGGATGTTGCAACCTCATTAACCAGCTCTAAGCAGCGCCGATGCTTCTGGGTGTGCGATGGAAAAACATAGCTAATGGAGGGGCTCGCAACAGCAGCGAAGGGTTGGTGCTGTGCAAAGGTGTTCCGTATGTTTCTGCCTCCCAAGCACATAACCGAAGGGTAGGTTTCCATGCTTAATGTGCATTTTGGTGGATCAGTGAGGATATCAGATTGACAGAAAGGCTAGTTGGTCAGAAAAAATGTAACACTTAGTAAAAAAAAAAAAAAAAAAAAAAAATACTTAATGAGCAAATTCTTCTCCAGAACTCGGAATCCTTGCCAGTGTGAAAGAACAAATACACTATTAATTGGATCCCAGACTCTAGTTCATTAAGCTCTCTTTTGGAGATAGGACAACAAATAATTTAAGCGTTTTAGTGTGGGACACACATATGAGAAACCCCGTGCTTTTACGTTACTGTGAAGATCTAAATGAGAAACATAATTTCATGTTGCATCTCACCTATTGCTTTTGAAAGCAGGAAGAAATGTTTGTTTTTGCAATAGGTAGGTCAGAAAACTCAAGGCTTTCTTTTCTCTTAAAGAGCTGGAATGTGGGTGCCTTAACGCATTTAGTTTTTCATGGAGTTGGACTTCTACCTTGCTTTGCTGCCTTAGAAAATCTCCCGAGTGAGCACAGACCATCTGCCTTATTGTTTGTGGTGCAGCATGTTGCACTTTTCTGTGCTTGACTTAAGGAGAAGAAGGTAATTATTAACTTACTCTTGACCAACTAAAGTTCCTTGCATCTCTCTTCGTTTGGTACAGGCAGGCTGCTGCCCACATTGGGATGCTGGGTTAGGCTGTTGGAGCTCCTGTTCACATCCCTAGCATTTTTCTTTCTCTCTGTAGAATTACAGCATTAAGATACATGATAGAAGCTTTGTTTGTAAGCATAAGTTAAAGTATGGTGTTATGAAGTCTCCATTAGTACAATTATCATCCAAAAACATAATGTAGTGATGGCACAAAAATCTCCTGTTTGAGTAATGGACTTGACTTCTGAATAAAACAGAGGAAGGTCGATGCTTAGCAGAGCAGTGGGCGCTGATACGCTTCCATAATGAGTTGTGGCTCATCTTTGTAAAATCATTGTTGTTTGAAAACACTATAGGTGATTGATGTGAAGAATGAAGGCTAACAAGTAAGTCCTCTGCAAATTGTTTAAATACTTGGAGTTTTCTAGTGCTGCCTGCTTTCTGGAGTACAGACCACCGTGCTAACCTGTACTGCTCTGTTAATCCTTGCATGGAAATAGTGTTGAGGAGTTTTATGTGTATAAGCATGGACTATGAGACAGATACACCCATTTTCAGCATAAAGTGGAGTTTGAACTGTCTCCTTGCAGTAAAAGTAAATGGAATGTCTTATGTTAGAAACCTAGTAGCTAGTGCTCTGAAATGGCATCTACTTTATATATGGCTACTGACAGTTGGGAAAAAAATAAATCAATGTTCTTTACCTAAAATTAGAATAAGGTCTATCTAGAAGTGATTTGATTGTGATCTTGCTGTGCAAAACAGAGCTGAACTGTAATTTTAATTACCAAGATTTTAATATTAAGATTGCCAGTGGAAAGCTGTGTTGGATTAGGATACGTGTAATGTTGGTTTAATTTAATAGCTGGTTCTAGGGGAAAGCAACAGGAAGGCAACACAATAGTCTGGATAAGCAAGAGCACTGCAAACATGCTGAAGACAATAGCTGAGCTGTCAGCTGTGAAGAGCCGACTTCCAGGCTCCAACCCGAGCTGCACAGCCGACTGGGAGGGTGGGAGCTCGGTGATCAAAAGGACACCAGACAGGATGGGGAACAATCAGCTGAGGTGTGGTTTTTTTTTTTTTTTTTTGTTTTTTTTTTTTAATGTCACGTTTTAAAGTGATTAAAATGTATTTTCATTGAGGGTGAAAAATACATTAATGTATTTAAATGCATTTTGGACTAGATGATCTTCCCAGGTCCCTTCCAACCTTGGCCGTTCTGTGTAAATTCCACATTGAATGCTATCGATAATTAAGATAACTTGTTCTAAATATACTTTAAAATAAAACCTCGTCGCATGTTTGCTACTAGTATTTTAGACAGTGAGATGCTGCATTGAAACTAGCGCTAACAAATTACCAGCCTAGCTTTTGACAAGTGTTGTTTCTTGTAATTACAGTGTAGATATAACAGTTTGATTGTTCCATGCTGTTTCTCAGTTTAGAATGAAAGACTGAAAAGCAACTAAGGAAACTTTCTTTACTGCTCGAGTAATAGCTTAGAAAGCTGAGAATGATATCTCCACCTCTAGAAGTGGAGATATTTGGTGTTTACAAACAATATCTATTTAATTCAGATGCTTTAACTACTTTAAAAAAGTAATTAGAGCATTATCATATGACTTCTGTCCATGTACGGTCTGAAATTAGTATGTATGGGAAATTCTATTTTAGAAAGTGTCACATCACATTCACCATTTTCAGAAAGATAGTCCTGATCGGTTAGTATGGTGAGCTTAGCTTCAGTATAGTGACCTTTGTAAAGCAGGAAGGCAGATATTACAAATACTGGAAAGTGAGGAAAAAAAAAAAAAAAGGAAGAATCTGAGCAAGAGAGAATGTTTAGACCTCTAAATGCCTAAAGATGACAAGGAAAAAATGAATAATATTTGAGGGCGGGGGGGGGGGGGGGAAGAGAGTTGAATGTAATTGAGATATTTTACTGGGTATATCTCTTTGCCTTCCTGTTACCCAAGCAAGAAGCCAAGTTTTGATGTGAGGCTCTAACACAGTGTCTCAAAGCATAACTCCTGCACCCACCCGTCTTCTGCTCTGCAAGCTTTCCAAAGGCCAGCACCGAGCTTGGTGAGCGTGGCTGCAGCTGGTGGTGGAACCCAAGCACAGAAGCAAATAAAGATGCGGGATGTCTGCAGAATGAGGTAACTGCTTGGAAGCACCTGCAGAAGCCCGAGTAAAGCCGCGGTGAGATTAGCGGCACGGTGAGCGGCGCTTAGTTCCGTCACGATTTCACCTTTGGTCCCTAGGTGTAAGGGCTGGCACCGAGGGCGTGGGTGTCAATGGCGAACGTGGCCGGGCGGCCGGCGTCCTACAGGTAAGGGGCTGCAGCAGACGGGGAGGAACTGGTCTGCGCAGAGCTGCCCTGGCAGCCGGACAATGCGGCGGTTGGTCCCGGTAGCCAGCGTGGACCAGTGGGTCGGTGCTGATGGTAACCGGGAGGGAGGGAAGCGCCGCAGTGGCTGCAGCCGGGGACCCCCAGCAGCCGCCCGGGGCTGGCGGGAAGGTGGCGGAGCCCAACGGCGCCGGGACGCGCTCGGTCGCGGCCCCTTTAAGGCGCGACCTGCCCGCGCCGGTCAGGTGCGCGGCGGTGACGTCACGCGGCAGGAGGCGGGGCCTGGGCTGCCGCTCCCGCGCTCGGCGCGCCGCGGGAAACGGCGGCGGCTGCGCACGTGGGTGCGGGGCGGCGCGGCGCGGCGGGGCCGCGGTGAGTGCGGGGCCACCGGGGCCGGGCGGGGACGGGAGCGCGACGGGCAGCACGGCCGGGGGCTGCTGGTGGCAGGGCGCGGGAGGTCCCCGTGTGGCTGCGGGTCCGCTGCAGCCTGGGTGGGTTTTCTCTGCGGCGTTACGGCGCCGTGCTCGCTGCCGTATCGCCACGCGAAGGGTACTCGCCTTAGAACCGCGCTTCGTTATTTGCGAACATTTTATTTTGTTATTGTATTTTAGCGTTTTTCTCTCTACACACACCTCTACCTGCTTCTCCGTAACGCGCCGGTTACGTTTATTTGTTGAAGCTGTTGCTGAGTTAGCAGGTGTACGCCAGGCACTGCCTTCACCGCCGCTGCTTCTCGGGGGGGTAAACCGCGCTGTGTACCTGCTGCCCTTGGTAGAGCTGCTGCTTTAAATGCAGCTCACGGTACTTCGCTGAATGGAGGCGGTCCGAAATGCAGGAGTTTGGGGTACGGGGAGGGCCGTGAGGTGTTCTACAGCTGCCTTTCCCCCGTTGCCGATGGGAAGCTGGTAGGCTGTCTCTAGAGAAGGCGATGCCTCTGCCCTCCACCAGCTATGTGGGAATGCACGAGTTCACGCAGGTCTCCCACCACTGGAATCTTCCCGTGCCCAGGAGCTGCGTTTGCTAGTTAAAGGCAAAGAATTGTCAATGGCCTTTGTTGTAGTATTTGCTTTTTCAATAAGGGTAGTAGGGGCGTTGAAATTTTTAAAGATTCATTTAATCTCCATGCTAATCAGACTTTCATACTTGCAGTTTTCATTTCTGACCTTATGTGTTCGCTTTTCACTAGATATGTTAAAATTGTTGGAAAGGAATACTAGAAAAAAGTCCCCTGCTCAGGGGAAATACTGGATGAAGATAAGGTTGGCAGAAGGACCTCTCATTGTCTTGTGTAGCAGGATGTGACAAAAGTGAATGAAGCAAGGCTATCACAGGTTTGTCTCTTGGCTTGCTGAAGGTATCTCTGGTATTATTATGCTAAAAATGTAGTCTAAGACTTCTCTTTAAGCCTTAAATTGGAAAGGCACAGGTCAGCTCCCAATCTCTTACCACATCTAATTTATTCCAAAGCAGACTTAGTTCCTAAATCTGCAGAGCAGGATTCTGGAGCAAGTTCTTATTAAAATGAAAATAATTTATGGCCATATGTAATTGTTACGATACCTGCTATTTTTAGCTTTGGACAAATACTTAGGAATTCATCTTTTCTGCAGGTTTCTTTCAAGGTTTCTTTCAGCAGCTGCCTTGACAGTGTTTCAGTCTAATCAGTATGCAACAGAAGATGTTTTTAGTGTCTATATTTAGCTGCTGATGTTCATACTCTGCTTGGTATTCTGTATTGCTCTTTGCAGTGGGCATCCTGCACGGATAGATTGGCCTCATCCTTAGATCTACATTGTCCCAGTAGACTTGTATCAACAGTGGGCTTTCTAAGGGGCTAAGCATGTTGATCTGTCACGGTTTAAGACCAATGGAGTCTTTTTATTTAGATATATTAATGCATGCTTGTGATTTGTGTGCTCCTCACATCTGGGGAAGAGGAACCTCAGAGTGTCACGTTGCTTTAGTGTTTAATTAATACTAATTTTATTACGCTACCTATGTGGAGAATACCAGTGTTCTGTCAGAAGCAGATTTGCAGTCTGAAGAGGTGATGCAATTTAGGTTGCCATGCGAGGATTAGCCTACAGAATGAAATCTGGTCAATTACTTTTCTACCTGAAAATCTCCTTAACTGCTGTTTTTTTTCACTACAGCACCTATTACTGTGATGCATGTGACTTTCCATAGAAATTTGGCAAGTGGCTCATTGTTTTTTTCTGGAAGTCCTTAGCCATTTCCCACCCTCCTTGAAAATGTTACTTTAAAGCTTGTTGATATTTCAGCATCTCAAGCCAATTTCATTTCACTAGCTGTGAAACAAACAGTAAAATTTGTATGTGTGGTTGTATATGCAATTGGAAAAATCACTGGATTTTAAGCATCTGCAGAAGCTTTTGTAGGTGCATACAAATTTGAGAGAGTTGCTGCGCTGTTCTAATGAAACACATAGAAAGCCTTTCAAGATGGGAAGAAAGATAACCTAAATGATGTTACTCCTGCTCTTTGTAATAGCTGATTTTTTTAATAGAGGAATTACTTTTACGAGTTGCAAATTACAGTTTGTTTTAAAATATTTATTCAGTGATTGGAGTGATTCCTGGAGTTGTATGTGTCATTGACTTCTGTTTTCAGCTCTTCAAATATTGCGTTATGGATCTGAATGCTTTTGGGAGTTCTGTGCCATACATCCTGACTGCATGTCAGTCTGCCAAGGTTCAATTATAGGACAAACACTAAAAATAAGACAAAGGAAAATAATTAGGGCAGGAAATGTAAAAACGATCTAAGATAAAATTTTATGAGTCTGGTTGCCTTCTTTGCAGCCATGTCTTTGTGATCTTTTTTTCTGTCGTTAAATTAAGTGATACAGAAGTAAACTAAGAAAGTCAAGGAACTAAAATATCAAAGAGAACAAGCAAGGAGGGTTTGCTGGAGAGCTTACTTTCTTTTTTGGTGTCATACGGATGTAAGTAAGTTCCCAAAGTGAATCTTCCACCTCCAATCTGTCATCTCCTTTTTTTGTGTCAGATAAGAGCCTGAAAAGCATCAGTTTGAGTTGATGGAAGTGCTGAAACGATCTTGCACAGTCTTCTTTCAAAAGACGTTTCTGCAAGCCTCAGTCAAGGACCACACTGTTGCAGAGATCCTGGTGTATCAAAGTTGGATGCCTCAGTTTTGGGTCACAAACGTATCTAAGACTTGATGTTGGGAAAAGCAGATATGAATTTATTACTCCATTTACAATGAACCAATTCCACGTGTGTGTTTTATGTGAGGAAACGTATTTTCTGATTCCAGACCTGGTTAAACTGTAAATTAGTTCCTCTGTGTCTCAGTGTCTTATCTCAACCACAGGAAATTCCTTTTCATGTGAGGTAACAAATTTTGTGCCATGTCTTTTAGGTTGTAAAACAGTGGCTTTTGTCTGTTCCACCTGTGCAGGTGAAAGGAGTCTTGCCTGTGGCTTTGGTGTGGCATAGAAGCACGCTCACTCAAAGGATTTCCTTGTGTTTTGACAAAAAATAGTAAGTGAATGGTTTGTTTGGTTAACAGGCATCTGTGAGCTAGTGTGTTGCTTGTTGTCAAGAAGACCTGTTACCATCCCTTTTTGATAGGATGTTTATAAAATAGTCTTTTGGCTCTGGTCCACGTACTGAAGTGGAAGTCACAAAACCCAGGGTGGATTAAATGTAGCACGCTACATTTTGCAGTCACTTAAAGTGTGCAATGCAGCTGCTTTTTTTTGGTTTGAATTTGTTTTTGAGTGTAGTAGCAAGAAGAACATAGTTATTTGTAGTATTTGTGGGGATTCCTTGGTATCATAAAGAGTGGTATTTTGGTTCCTGCATGTGTTTCTTTAACCTTTGCACTGTGACTGTTTTGTGGCCTCCCATACCTCCCAGTGCTGCAGTCTGAATTCCTATGGAGCACTGGGTAGGAGTTCTAGACATAAGGAGTTGAAGGATCTGCTGGCAGGGTCTGTTTGCTCAGAATGAAGTGCTCAGGTTATGCTGCTTTCTCCTGGTATGTCTTTTTTTCTTTTGAGTCATCTGCCAAAAGGAAGACTGGTTTCAGTGAAGAGCTCTCTGCCTTCAAAACATATATTAAAAAAATGAGAAGAAGAAAATACTAAGTATGTACAGACTTTTTACGTTTCAAGTTGTAAATGGGCCAGATCCATTAATCAAACCATAAGCATCTGACAAGGAGTTGCAGTGATAGTGCTCTTGGTAGCCAAGGATTGGACTTGACATATTAAGAAATCCTTCCCACTTCAGTGCTCCCAAGTAAATTTTTAAAGCTAGTTTAGGTTTTGCCTTAGACTACAGACCACAGTTTCTCAAACAATTCAGCCGGTACTACCTCTCTGAGGCATCCTACACAGATACTTGTGGGGCAGCATAGGTATCACTGAGGAACAGATGTGACTTAAAACTGTCATGGCCTGTATTTCCACCCACTCAGTGCTTTCCCTGACCTGGTTGACTCTGGCCGCTTGAACGCTTGTGTTGCCACATGGGAACGGCTTGTGCAAGGAGCAGAATGAGTGCTTGGGAGGCTGAAGGAAAGCGGAGGGCATAAAAAGTACGGCCACACCTTAGCCGCTGTCTGTATAACATGGTAGTCCTGAAGACTTTCTGATTGTTTGTTGAGAACTACCAGAGCAATAGTATGCTTGATTGTTCTTTATAAATAATGAGGAACAGCAGAAAAGCTTTTTGTTCGTCTTGCAATTTATAAGTGACTTTAATAGCTCTAGGTAACCTGGTTTTAATAAAAGAACTTCTCAAAAGGCAAGGGAGAAAGCCGTATGGGTTTTTATCAGTGGCTCTGTTTGGCTTTAAGGCTATCTGACAGAGTAAACCATGCCTTTTTTTTTTTTTTTTTTTTTTTTTTTCCCCCTCAGACAGTATTGAAACAGTTGTCCTGCCATGTGGAGAAGGTCAGCTGAGTACAGCATATGTGTTTGTCTAATCTTTTTGAACACATTGCCCTGAAGTTTGTTTGACTGTTGTTAGATTTTTTCATTGGCTTTTTTCCCTCCTCTTGAAAAATGCACCGCTGATGTGGCAACACCAGCTTCCCTGCCTCAACCAGCCCTCCTCCCACCCCAAATAAATAAATAAAGAATAAATTCTTGGTGGGCGCTGCTTTGTGTCCACTTCACTGAATTGACCTTTTTGACCCCAACATTTTTCAATGAAGGGGGCAATCAGATTTCTTAAAATTCCAGGGGATGCGTCCTGGAAGTTAACAAAGCATTGGCTTGCTTATCGCAAGGAGGCTAGAAAAGATTAACTGGGGGGCTCATTTACTACAGTTGTTTCAAACTGATCTTTCCCGGAGAGCAGCTTGATGCTAACTGATGCAGCTTTGCTTTGGTGCTTCAGGAAGGGGCTGGGCTGGGCTGGGCTCTCCCCTCCCTGCTCAGCTGGTGCCAGGCTGCTCGCCCTGCTGCTGCAGTGCTCAGAAGCAGTGGGAGCGTGAGGCTGGGGAAGGTAAAAAGGCTGACAACGCCTGGTGTTTCCCACACTGCATGAAACCACCACACCTGTAGTCCGTGTCGCTGACTGCTGTGCAGGCATCCGAAGGCAGATTGAGGGGCAGCTTTGTTATCTGGTAAGGGAATTTGACTTCAGGCCATTGCTTCCCAGGTCTGCTGTCTGAATTCTGAGTGAGCTAGCTGATGGAGGGGGAAAAAAAAAAAACTATCATTCTTTTGGTAGTTATTTTTTTCCCAGTTTTTCTCTATACTAGCTTGTTCTGTAGACTGCTTAGCTTGAGCGTAAGGGGAGCAGAAGGGGCGCGTGATGGGAATGGATCCACCCTGGTAGCAGCTGTGAGGTAGGCATAGCTGTATCATGAAAACATGCTGTGAGTTACCTATGCAGGAAATTAACATGTCTCCGCAGTATCTTGACTTTGGTAGCAAAGATGATATGAAAACCTGCACTAACTCCTCTTTCTCTGTGTATCTCTGGCAGTTTGCTAGTCTCTGTTGGGTCAGTTAAAGCTGCTTACTGTAGGGCTGCTCTGTGTTCCGAATAACAGAAGTCATAAAATTAGCCCCCTCAAAAGCTTTATTTTCTAGTTATTTTTAACCCAGAGCGTTCTCATGAAGCAATTTGTAATGTGGTCCTACACAGGCTGCCGTCTGCAGAGCAGCAATGCATGAGACCAGGAATGAGAGCTGTGACAGGTGGTCAGGAACTTCTGGAACCAGCTCACTGAAGCCAGTGAGAAACTACATCTGCAGTGTGGTGTAGAGTTCGCCCCTTATCGTTTGTTCCTGACAAATGTCTCCATGTAGACAAACTTAATGTTACTTAAACTATACTAAATGTGCTGACATTTAAAGCTCTATGAGTGGGAGTGCTGTGGTGGAAAATTTTTCAGGGTTGAAGGGAATGGCTAGCGCAGTCTTTGCTTGGTAGGAAGCTATGTGATCTGCGGTGGCAGAGGGGAACTGAAATTCTGTGAGTTTGCAGATGCTGGGAAGAGGACTGTTGTCAGTATTCAAAATGAAAGCACGTGCAGCTCTGTCATTTATACCTCGTTTCTAAAGATTTTTTTTAACATATGCTTTTGTTGTTTTCTTAGACAATATCTGTTTATCTTGCCAACTGTGAATGGATGCTGTAGGCATACACACGTTTAATAGATGGGGTTGTCTGCAAATATGTTTGCTTCTCAGCTTATTGATCTTTAAAACAAACAGAAAAGCAAGGAATGAGGAGAGAGATTCTGTGCTTGTTTCTGTTGCTTTATCTTCACTCGTTTTCCTGCCTTATTTCAATCTGAGGCAACTGTGTGGTTGACTGCATAATTGCCAGCATTGCTATCAGGTCTTAATAGCCCTAGGGTCTGTCGTACTTGACTGGAGCTGTTTGAGGGTTGCTGTACTGTTCTAATTTAGGTGAAATGACATTGGAAGAGTGGGAATGCTTTTTTCCCCCCTGTTCTGTGCAGAAATATGGTAATTGCTATGAATTCTTTCTTTGTTTAGTGGCAGTGAGTCAGATGCTTAGATGGTGTGTTTGGCAGAGCTCTTTTGTAAGCTCAGAGAGCTCTTGCACTCCAGTGAGGGAAGTGTCCCTTGGCTTCTGGTGGGGCGTGGAACCCTGCTTGCTGCCTCAACTGTTTGGCCTTTAGCGGTAGGGAGTGAAGTCCTGGTTTCTGCCTGATGCAGAGGGATTTGTTTTAGCAGGAAAAGCCTTACATGTTCCTCCCTGCTGTGTGACTTTTCAAGTTTGAGTTTTAGGTGTGACGGAAGCAGAAAGCAAGACCACTTCTAGAAATACTTCTCATGCTTTTTTCAGTCACTGAAATATTGAAGAACCAGATGTTGTTTAGATAGATAACTGCAAGTTTTTGTGTAAAATGGTGTAAAAGTGAGTGTTTGAAAAGGTCCTCAGTTTGATCTGTACTTCTAGTTGTTACTCAAGTATGTCTGGTCCCCTGAAACACTTTAGGAGGAGCTGAGAAGGGAGTTCTGAAATGATGGAAACTGAGGCTGAAACAAATTTCACGGAATCACAGAATAGTCTAGGTTGGAAGAGACCTCCAAGATCACCGAGTCCAACCTCTGACCTAACACTAACAAATCATCCCCTAAACCATATCCCTAAGCTCTACATCTAAACGTCTTTTCAAGACCTCCAGGGATGGTGACTCAACCACTTCCCTGGGCAGCCTATTCCAGTGCCTAACAACCCTTTCTGTAAAGAAGTTTTTCCTAATATCCATCCTAAACCTCCCCTGGCACAACTTTAGCCCATTCCCCCTCGTCCTGTCACCAGGCACGTGGGAGAACAGACCAACCGCCACCTCGCTACAGCCTCCTTTCAGGTACCTGTAGTACCTATTGCAACCTAGTGCTATAAGGTCGCCCCTGAGCCTCCTCTTCTCCAAACTAAACAGTCCCAGCTCCCTCAGCCGCTCCTCGTAAGACTTGTTCTCCAGACCCTTCACCAGCTTCGTAGCCCTTCTCTGGACTCGCTCGAGCACCTCCATTTCCTTCTTGCAGTGAGGGGCCCAAAGCTGAACACAGTACTTGAGGTGCGGCCTCACCAGAGCCGAGTACAGGGGGACAATCACATCCCTGGACCTGCTGGCCACACGGTTTCTTATACAAGTCAGGATGCTGTTGGCCTTCTTGGCCGCCTGAGCACACTGCTGGCTCATATTCAGCCGACTATCAGCCAATACTCCCAGGTCCTTCTCTGCCAGGCAGCTTTCCAACCACACATCTCCCAGCCTGTAGCTCTGCTTGGGGTTGTTGTGCCCCAGGTGGAGGACCCGGCACTTGGCCTTGTCGAACCTCATTCAGTTGGCCTCGGCCCATCGGTCCAGCCTGTCCAGATCCTCCTGCAGAGCCTTCCTACCCTTGAGCAGGTTGACACACGCACCTAACTTGGTGTCGTCTGCAAACTTACTGAGGGTGTACTCGATCCCCTCCTCCAGATCATCGATAAAGATGTTAAAGAGGACTGGCCCCAGTACTAAGCCCTGGGGGACTCCACTAGTGACCGGCCTCCAACCGGATTTGCCTCCATTCACTAAGACCCTTTGGGCCCGGCCATCCAGCCAGCTCTTAACCCAACGAAGCATGTGCCAGTCCAAGCCATGAGCAGCCAGTTTCCTGAGGAGAATGTTGTGGGGAACAGTGTCAAAAGCCTTCATGAAGTCAAGGTAGACCACATCCACAGCCTTTCCCTCATCCACTAAGCGTGTCACCTTGTCATAGAAGGAGATCAGGTTCGTCAAGCAGATTTGTAAAGATTGGTCCTGCAGATCCTTTGGTATTACTGATTTGGGTGTTCCTGTGATGCTTTTTGGCCCACACCGCCTCAGTGAGGAAATCAGTGCAGTCATGTGAGGCTCTCTGTGGTCCCTGTGTGTCTGAGGAGGAATAGGCAAGTGCCTCCTCCTGTGAGATAAAGAGGAGGAAGGGAACATAGAGACCAGTGTTTTCTCTGCAAGGGTGCTTGCCAACTTAAGGTCATTGAGCCCTGGACGTACTGTTGCTTAAGCAGATGGACTTGCTAACCCTTGGTACGGAAACCTGCAGGTCCAAGTAATGGTGCAGGACACCAGGGAGGCTCAGTTGCTCTTCCTGCATTATAAAAAAGAGGATTTCTGGCTGGAAAAGGTCTGTATTGATATTATAAACTGTACTTTTAAGTGGCTTGGCTTCTTTGAAATGAGCTGTTTGAGGAACAAGTGCTACTGAGTTAACATGACGTATGCAACTGCAGAACGTATTTTGAGCCCAGCATGATTATTGAATATTGTACTAGGTTTTGTTCACAGTTGTGCCACTATTAGGACACTTCACAAATGATTTGAGATTTGCGTGGGCAAATCTAAAACCCGGGAGTAAGGGGAGTATACAGAAGTATCACAAGATAAAACACTGCTTAGAGCATTGTGCTTTGCCACATGTTTTTCCTTTCTTGCTCTTAATCCTGTTTTTGTCTGACCAAACCTGCATCGTTATGGAAAGACATGGTTAAAACTTGGCTCAGCCTCTTCTATCCTGCAAGACTGGATTGTTTTTAAGGAGAAATGATTGAATTGTATTCCAATGGCTTCCTTTTTACATTGTTTGTTTCTGTTAGGTAAATGTTCCCGGTGGGGATAGTATCTTCAATACCTCGTATGGTCCAAGGCGTTGTTATATTTCAATCTGATTGTGTTTGTTAGCATTATATTGTGCTAGGACAGAAAGACAATGAGGTGCATTGTTTTTTTTTGTAACACAACTGAAGTTTTCTTAAGTTATTTTGGTCTTGGATATGCACTGTAACTCCTCTTATCTGTGCTGCGTGTGTGACCATGTTAGAAGAATAAATGGATGCTGAATGTGGATGACATCAGTGTCCCAGGAGCTGCCCTGTAAGAGTTTGAGAATAATCATGTAATGCTGATTCAGAGCTTAAGTAACTGAGCCTGTGGTAGGTTTCTGGGATAGAAAGCTGTTTTCTGGACAAGCTTCCTTTTTTTTTTTTTTTTTTTTTTTCTTTATTAAAAAAAACAATTTTTGAAAAAAACAAGATGGTTCCAGTAATTGTCCTACAATAATTGTTCTTTAAAAGACTGATTTTACATTTGCATTGGAACCGTGCTGCTCTAAACCGAGGGAGCAAAACTGATGCAATCTTTGAGTCCTCTCATTTGTTCTGTTCAATGGTTTCATGTCACTCCTGGTTATCAACCCCTCCTATGAGAAAACATCCTTTGTGTTTAACTAAACAATTTGCAGGAACTTTGCCAGTTCACTTGTCAGACTGGGATGAGGTGAGCCCTGCTTTGCAGAGGGTGCTGTAAATAGAAGTAATCCATTACAGCCCAGTCTCCTCTGCCTCCTCCCAGCCACATCTCTTTTATGAAGGGGGTTGTAAAACTTTCCTCCCTCTTTCATGGCCCTGTTTCCAAAGTGAATTGTTAGTAAGCAGGCCCTGGTCTTATCTCTGTTGGCAGAGCTGCCTGCCTGGTAGGTGGCAGTGGGGGGCAATGCTTTTCAAGTGGGACTTTCCTGTGTTGACAGAGGCCCTTGGGTTTTTGTTTTATTTTAACAGCTTCCTATTGTTTGAATCTGCAGGTTGTCCCCTCCCACACTCTTCTAGCTCTTTCCTCCTCCCTTAAATAATTTTTCCATGTAAGTATTACTCAGAGCAGTTACTCTAATAGAATGTCCTCTGAGAGTTTTTTTCATCCTGCTCTGATCTCCAGCTTTTGTTGCAATACCAATGTGGAGTTTACACAATAGAAACTGGCTTCTAAAGGTAGGTCTTACTAATTTTGAAATCTGTTGTTTAAATTCAGTGTCGCCACTGTTGTGACTCCTCTTTCTGATTAAATCTGAGTTGTCACAGGAATGCTCATCTATATATGTTACTGAAAAGTAGAAAATGCTGCTTTTCAGTGTGGATTGTCTTATTTCTGAGATAAAATGAAGTACCATTGCTTCAGTTTGCCATTAATTTGCTTTTGAATGCTCAGGCCCTACTTTCTAAATGCTTTTTTGTATGTGTACGTTTTATGTATGTTCTTAAGTGTGCTTGTCTGAAATGCACTTCCAAAGCCATAAGCTGCCTTGGGACCATCATACCAGAGCTCCTGCTGACTAGTACTATCCATAATAAATGTGAAGATGAAGCCAGTCAAAATCTCTTTGTACCTTAATGCTTGTGACAACTGGAAGGGATATTGGCAATTTGTTTCCTATAATTGTTATTTTATAGTGTAACTATACCTAGTCAGAAGCTCTCAAGACTGCTTTTTTCATAATATGGATGCAGTTTTGTTTCCCACTACTTGTTAGCTTGATTTCTGTTTGAAAGAAAATTGGTAATAAAATGAGGTATTAAATATAGGTAGGACTTTTAAAATTATTTTTACTGTGTTGATTTGTGAAAGTAAGGACTTGCTTTGGCAGCTTTCCTGATTCCCTGCTTTTTGTAAGAGTGCCTCGTTTCCAAAATAAATAGTAATTATTATGTGAATTTTGGAACTCTACCATGACTGTTCCATACTTCTCATTGCTGCAGCTTTCAGCATGAAATATATCTTTGTTTAAATCTGTAGATTTGGAAAATACACAAACCATTTTCATACATTTGGTGAGAGTAAACAGGCTTTAATTCCACCAAATGATAAATCCAGTTCTAAAAATCTGTCACCGGAGGTGGGGGGAACAGGGAAAAAAAGCTATATATCACTTCCACTGCTGATCATTACTTATAATAAACAAATTCCAGGCTTTTTTTGAAGGAATACCTTTCTTATAATCCCCACATGTTTTAGGATGCCTGATATGGGTTGTGGCTGCCGAGGTGGCTCTCAGCTGGGTGGGCTGAGCTGATGCGGAGCCGAGCGTGGAAGCCTGTGCTCCTGCCCGCTGCCCGCTTCCCTCGTCCCCAGCTCCAACTTCTTGGCAAGTTAATTCAGCTCATTAAACTTGCAGGAAATAAAGCAAACCCTTCTCCTCTTTTCCCATCCCCCTCAAAGTGCTAATTTTGTGAGCTGAATTTGCTCTTGTGATCCAGAGGGCAGGGATGTGGCTTGCCTGTCCACGAGCACTGGGGTGGAGAGGCAAGTGCCCTCCCCACTTTGGTGGCAGTGAGATTTCTGGTTCATTTGTCCATAGAAAAGGTCACCCCCAGAAATTGCCTGTCCTCCCACAGATAGCAAGAACGCTGTATCACAACCTCTGGCTAATTGTACAGGAAGACAAGCATGAACTTGTGTTTGATACAAGGTCAGATTTCCATTGCGTGATGAGCTGCTGAATGTGGAATTAGCCTGAAAGGACAGAGGCCAGCCCATCTGACGTTTTTCAGACTGAAGCACATCAGGGAGCTGCTTGCATTCATCTGCATTATTAGAAAGTTCAGTGGGTATTTCTTCCAGGCATGTTGTACTTCATGGGAGTTACAGAAGCCTTAGGAACATCGTCAGTGCTAATTATGGTTTTTACTTGAAACAAAACATCAAAAACCAACTAATTTTCAGTTCATGAATCTCTTGCTTTAATGGAAAAGCATTCTGGACATAGTGTTTTGTGTGTTTTGTGTTTATTTGTAATGTAGTTACACCTACAGGCTCAAGTCTCTGTTTTAGGTGCCTTACAAAAAAGAACAGGCTGATTCCAGCTTAGAGAGTTCCCACTCTAAGGCCAGAGAAACATGATAAACAGCTAGAGAAGTAAAGGAAACAGACTGTGGTGGCTGTCAGGATGAACAATGGCTTTGGCACACCTGCTGCCTAACTGCTGAGCTTTTCTATGCTTGGCAGGAAAGGAATGATTTGGAGGATAACAGAATAGCTTTGTAGATGTTTTTGGTATGTTTCCATCTTCTCCGGGGGAGAGAAAACAGAAGCACTTGCTTTTAAAGTCTAACAAATGGCTAGTGAAGGCTGGCATCATCAAATATGGGGGCAGGATTTAATCATGCACTTAAGTTGAGAAGTCAAGGTTATGTTAGATCCAAAGGCCCGTAGAAGTGAATGCAGGGAGTGGTGTACCTCAGGAAGGGGGAATACTGGAATATAGTCAGAGCCACGCGATGGAGGAAAACTGTACTCTTACTGCACTTCTGAACAGATATAAACAGAAGCAAACTACTTTTATGTAAGAAAAAAGAGTAGGTTTTCTTAATAATCGGGAAGCAAAATGAAGAGAGCTGGAACAAATGCATACGTGGGAAAGTTTTTCAGTATAGCACAGTTTTCAGCTCCACCAAGAGCCAAGTGATGTTAATCAGTTGCTGTTAACTCCTGGGAGTTGTCACAGATGTAAGCTCTGGGACAAGATTACTTCTCCCAAGGAACAATGTGTCACAGCCATGGCATTTCACCCATTTTCCAGTGGCATCTTTTCAGGTTCTGATGTTTTGAATCACAGTAACAATCTTTTAGTTGATGAATTAATACATGTATATTTCCAAAAGTTTTCTTGAAGTCTATAATGAATGAACTTGGTTCCATAAGAGGACGTGTATTTCAATTCCTGTCAGTGAGTACCTGGGTCACCATAGTATATCGGAACTGGGGACCTTGAGGGGACTGGGAAGAAATTAGTGCTAAAAGGACTGAAGGATTTATTTCTAGGCTAACAGACAGAATGTACCCAACATGGCACATTTTGGATCAAGCTCAGAGTAGTTTAGCTTCAAATGGAGTGACTTTAGGCCTGTTTGGCCAGAAGTGTAAGATTTTTCCAGGTCAGCCACTTGGTTGTGTGTGTGCATGCATATGTGTGCACGATTAATAAATCACAGAGGAAGGATGCACAAACTCTTAATCTGCATAGAATATTCATATTTTTTCCTGTCTCCCTTACAGGTGTGCATAAGGAAGCGGGATATGTTGTAATGCTGGTGAAGCAATGCATAATAAGAATAATGTTAAGTAACAGTGCGTGTGAATGCTTTCTTCTAGTATTGAAGGAGAATTTAGCAGTTGTGATTTCTCAACACGGCATTTATTGTGGTGTGATGTGGTGACTGAAAATACCATCATGGTGTGCAAACTCCTTGATAAGGACAGCTTTTAGTGATGTTGCTTTTCCAGATGTCAGGTGATTGTTCTGTGAAGGCTGGTTATTCTGAGGGAGAGGACTTCTAACAGAACAGTATTTGTTTTTGCCTTTTCGCTGTCTCGCTGGTGTTCTGGATCTGCATTTGTTTTTGTATCAAGTTGCTAATCTTCCTCACACCCTGTTCTGGCAAGTGCAAGAGCTGCGTCCCTCAGCAGCTTTTCCTGTTGCCAGCGTATTGTCTGGGGAATCGTGGGGAAACCAAGTTGCATTGTGCGGGTTACAATGCCTGGAGACCAGGGCCTGGAGCGTATTGACGGGTCTTGTCTTAACAGGATTTGGCAACAGTAGGTGTGGGCAACGTGAGGCTGAGCTGTTCGTGCAGTTATGACTGGAAGGAGAAGGATGTACCCCGTGTCGGCTGCAGGGCTGCTCTGGGCCCCAGCGAGTCCCAGGGACTACCAGGGGTTGCTGTAGCAGCATGTGGAGTCTTCCACAGGTTTGAGGGGCCTAAGCCTTGTGTGCAGAGTCCCCAGAAGGATTTTAAGATTGACAAGACCAAATTTTATTTAAATAAGAACTAGAAATTTAGATTTTTAAAAGAGAAAACTCTAGGGAACTAGGGGGAGTAAAACAGATCTGTGCTTGTTGTATACAACTTTCTTGTTGCCCACTGTGGCTCTGTTTCCCAGTCTGTCAGTCACCGAGTGGCCCCATATGTCTGTAAGAAATTCTGTGCTACATCTGAGGCCAGCTCAGGCATCTCTCTGCCCTGTGGTACCTGCAGCCCCTGGAGCCCCCTCTCCTCTTAGCATCCTTGGTACCTCTCCCAGGGGGACAGGGCAGGACAGGGCTCTGTCCCTGCCCCTAAGGGTGCTGCATGGCACAGCTATACTCTTCAAGTATCACGGGCACAGTTAGAAGCAAGAAAATGAACACTTACATAAACGGTGTCATCCTGAGACCAGCCACGTCCCCGTCCCTTGCTGTGTGTGGTGGAGCGGAAGAGCCCTTAGAGCTGCTGTCATGTCTTGCCTGAGCCCTTTCCCCAAAGCGCCTCATTCCCTGGGGTGTTTTGAAGGAATGAGATGCCGGTTTAGGCTGGATACTTCACTCTACAGGGGAGAAAAAAGATGAACCCAGCACACAGAATAATACAGAGTTTAAAGCTCTGTGCTTCCTGCATTTCACCCATTCTGGGGTGCACTAAGTTAGAAACTGTGCAATCCTCTGTGCTTAACTTCACAGTGAGGATAGTGGTCACTGGAAAGTTAGGGGGGTTTCAACCAGGGTTGTGTTGTTTTCAGTTTCAAAGTGATTTCATCACTTGGTGTGGGATCAGTCTGAGGATATAACAGAAGTAACTGCTTTTCACAAAAACAAACAAACAAGAAACTTCCAGCAACACTGAAATGGTCTAACCCTCTGCGGAAAGAAGTTAAATTGTAACTCTTAAGGTCAGCATCATTTTGTTTACAGTCCAGGCTGAAATCTTGCCTGAAGTTCAGCAAGGTTGCAGTTTTCTCTAGCTACTCTTTCAGTGTTGAGTTCAGTGGCTTAAAAACTTGTTGCCTGGGTACTTTGCAGGCCTGTTAGGCCAGGCCTCACTTTTTTTGTGTGGGGGCACATAATGTATCCTCAAGCTTGTTCTTTCTCATTCTGTTTTAAAATAACAATAACCAAGTTATTTAAGGGTGTCTTTCCACACCTATTGGTTGGTTAAAAGTATAACTTCTCAAGGCACCCACAGAATTCTGTTTTAATTTCATACTTAACAGTTGTCTTAATTGTAAATGCAGTAACTTTTAAACTGCCTCTTCACTTTCTTCTACCATTGAGCAATCCGCAAATAATGCGCAGAGATTCCTTTTGTGGTATCTACCTCCTCTTGAGCCCTTTCTGTTTTTTTGTAGAGAGCTTCTGGTGCCACTCAGCAGTGTCATTTCGTTGCCAGGCAGAGCAAAAATAAATCAAAGCTGTTGACATCATTCTTCTTTTTCTTACCCCAACACCCAACTAGTCTGTTCAGCTTGTGATATGGTGCACTTGCACAGCTTCTGCTTCTGTGATCCATTAGGACAGAGCCTGCTTGTATTTTACAAGAGTCTCTTTCATGCTTTGTGGATCTCTCCAGGCCACAGCGGGACACAGAATAATCCCTTTTGCATTTGGTAGTGTCACAGTACTTCTCTGGTAAAGATGAAATAATCTTGCCAAACGAAAACAATAACAACATCTTTGTGAGTCCGTATTTGATGCAAGGTAATTCTCTCATGGTTTTTGTGTTTTAGAGAATGAACAGCTGCTTTTTTTTCCCCAGCAGATCTCAAGATTTTAAGAAGTTAGAATCTACAAGGAAAGAGTTGTGTAAGTTTTTAAAATCAGCATGGAAGTAGTTGCATAATAGTAGCAGCTGGTAAGGATAATACAGATGATGTTAAAAATAAAATTATATGGGAAACCCGAAGTCAGATTTTGCATTGAAGGAGGTCGGAGTTTTGCAAAAGTTTGTTTTGAAATCTTACAGCTTTACCTTGCTTCCAGTTCTAACATAAAATAAAGGAGTTGTATGTCGGAAATCTTGTTTATAGGATATAGTCTGCTTTACACACATAAAACCTCCATCAATACATGCTATTCATATTATGCAAGATTTTAGTTCCTGAAATGTATTTCTGACTAATATGCTATATATGAAAGTCAAAGAAATTGTGTGCCTGTTTTTTAGCCGTCTACTGCAAATTTCACACAATTAAGTAGGTTAAACTGGATTTGAAGTTTTGTGTGGTTGGTTTTGTTTTGCCCTTTTTTTTGTTTGTTTGTTTTACAAGTGCTTGAGAAATAGATGCTGTTTTTTTTGTCTTCCAAATACTTATTTTACTACATCTGTCAGAATGTCTTATACCAACATAAAAATGTTTGTTTACAAGAAGAAAGTAATGTATGTGTTATGGTCCAGATATTCTTTCATTAGCAGAATGGTCACATTTTAATTATGTTGTGATTGTGTTTATAAATAAGAAGATTATACTAAGAATGCTTAGGTCTGTTGTTATTGACTGGTTTGTTAACAATCTATTATTTAAATTAATAGAATATCAGAATTTAGGCACAATAACTTGTCTATTTGTAGGGCTACTCAATGAGAGAAAAATTCCCGTTACGGAACATAGTTGTGCATCCTTTTATACAGTGGCTCCTTTTCTGGGTTTGTGGGTATAATTGCATGACTTTGTCTGCATTTGATATTTAGCTGCAAATTTATGGCTGTTGTGCATATATTTGTCATTGATCTTATTTAAAACACAGATTTGTGCAAAGTGGGCACTTTCTTTGAGACAGTAACGGGCAGGACTGCAGCTGAAGAGGGGCACCATACGTCCATGACTGTCTCCTTGGGGGCAATGAGCCGGGCAGCTGGGCCTGATCCTGGGGTGCAGAGGCCTTGAAGAGAGGCTGTGGCAATGTGTTGCAAATGCTGTGCTTGCCAGGGGGAGACCAATGCCCTGTGTGCGAGTTCTGAATGTGAAGTTTGGAGGCCTGGTTATGTCTATTTGCTTCCTATTTACAAAAAGAAAAAGACACCCGCTTGCAAAAAGTCTTTTCCTCTGTAAATCCATCAATCAGATGTGTTATTTTGCTAGTTTATAGAAAACAGTGAATCAGGTCTCCTACTTTGATAGAAAACAGTGAATCAGTCTGTGATTTCTGCTCCCTCTCTTTGCCTGTTCCAGACTGCTGGTGAGATACAGGACATTGTCATATGTTTCCCCCAAGCTTTTTGTTTGCTTTACTTTTCCCATATGTTAATTGCCACTGTTGGGAGACAGGATGTTTTGATTCAGTAAAAACTTTTTCTTGTGATCCGTTCAGGTGTTGTTCCTATCCAGGTTCCGAAGGGGGGTGGGGGTGTGTGTGTGTGTGTGTGTGTTTTTTTTTCCAGAAAAATGCTTCCATATACAAGTCGAAATCAAGCAAAAATGAATTTCTGTATTCTTGTTAGTTATGCTTATTTCTCTAAACTAACAAATAATGATCTTAAAATGCTTAACAAATCTTAACATAATGATCTTATGCATGTGAGTGCACACTCGTGATTCTGCTCGTGTTATTTATAGTTGTACAGCACAGATGACTGCTTTAAAAAAAAAAAAAAAAAAAGGAAAAAGCAGCATATTGTGGATGCTGGGTGCATTGTTTTATGTCTTTAAGTGGAACTACTAATCCATGTAATGCTCTGCAGTGCGGGAGCGCTCCTGCTTGTCAGTTTTAGCAAGGCAGGAAAAAAGATTTAAATGTTTAATTCTGGAACAAGACACAAACACCTTAAACTGCTGTTCTTTTTCTTCGCTCTGCCTATGCTTTGTCTTCATGAGTTCCTCTGAACTGCTTCAGTTTGGCGCCTTGGTACGTTACTAGCCAGCAAGAAAGTGAGTGTTAGAAGCCATCCGATAAGTGGTGATGGTGGGATGATTGACTGCATTTTGTGTTTCATCTAATAGGTTGAGAATAACTTATTACTGTAATACCCCAAGCTATCCTGAGCTTAAGAAAAAATTGGGAGTAATTTCCTAAACGCGTTTACAGTAAAGGGTGCTGTCTGGCCCCCAGCTGTTGATCATGACGGAGGTGGGCATCGTGTCTGCCCACCCTCTGGGGATGTCTTCTGTAGGCAGTGGTGTCAAAAACTCCATTGTATGCCTCTGTACAAAGCCTCTGTACGGAGGAAGCTTTTTTTTTCCCTGGGTGTCTTTTTGCCCTTGAACGCTACCTGGGGAAGTCAGTGCCTTGCAGTGTTTAATTTTGAGGTTCTTAATACATGACTGCAAAGTCTAATTTCCACCCAAAGGCTGTCCATCTGTCTGGTCAAAGTCTGTTGCTGCTCTCTGCATGTTTGTGCCTTTGTTTATTACATGTTCTCTTTCCTTTGAAATTCAGCTGCTGGCATTGCTGGAGATGTTCTGTTTGCCTGTTTCCCTGGGAAATATGTTATCTTGCTTACCTGTGTTGGTTATTCTGTGTGGATGTGTGTGTATTAAGGCATTCAGCTGTTTCAAACATTACTGGAATAGAGGTATAACAAAACAGGTTAGTGAAGTAGAGGGATTTGTGGTGCTGTAATGTGAACAGCATGTGACTTGGGATTGATAGCTACTGACTTTTCCTTTAAGGAAGGAAAGTGGTATGAAGATTGACAGGAGAATTCATAGTTAAAGCATAGTAGCTGTTCTAGAAGAGGCTTATTATTATTATTTTTTTTTTTTTTCCCTGCAAATTTTTGTGGTGCTGCTTAACAGGAAAAGTCTGCAAGGTCAGGAAAAGAGTGGCAGCAGGGCTTTAGCATTTCAAGTTTTCAGTCATGAAGCCTTGTGTTACTGAATGCTATTGTAGGCACTCTTTAGTCATTCTCAAGCTAGAATTTGCAAGTCAAAGCAGAAAATAATTGTTTTCCTGGGTCAGTAGTATTATTGGAAGAAGGATGAGATTATTTGCTTGTGAATAAAGGTGCCTCAAGAAAAAGCCTTGAAATCTTGCTGCTCAGGCATATGGCTGTAAAATGCAGAATTTTGCAAAGAAAATTAGTGTACCTGGAGTTTGAATTAAATACTGAATTAGTCTTGAAGCTCCTCCTTGGAAAGCCTAGGTGAAGTTTTAGGAGGGAAATAACTGGCAGGAGGATGCTGTCTGGGCATCCGCTGGAATAAAACCAGAACTTTCCATTTCACCATATGGTTGACAGCTGTCCTGTTCCTATTTGTCATCATTTTCTATGTTAGGCAGGATTGAATGGTGATGTTTTACTGACTTTGAGCACTTGCATAACATTTGAAGCTGCTGCATTTTCCCTGCTTATCCTAACTCCACAGATCCCATATGGAGTGGGATGAGAAGCTGGTTTCGCTCTCCCCTTCCCGTTATGAAACGTCCAGCACCAAGTCTAACATGGATAATATAGGGCTCTTTTTTTTAAAATACAGTATTTGGAGAGTAAACTTCCATTTCATTTAGAAGGTGATATGAAACTTAGGGTAAGTACTTCAGAAATCCTCTTCCACACAGTTGTATTGAGTTGCCTGCTTTTATTACCCTGTGCAGCAGTCTTAAAGAGCTGGGCAACTGCGGAGTGAGGATCTGAAGGGAATGCAAATGATTCTGGAGTCCTATTTTGGAATTCTTTCGGTTTACTTCTGGCTAGATGACTTTCTTACCTATGTCTGTTCCTTCCCACTTCAAGTGTCAGAGAAAAGCTGTTGAGATAACAGCTCCTTTGGGTTGCATAAGAGGAAGGGGGGGCAAGATGTTTCCGAAGGGGCTGGGGAGGAGGACACCGAGCTGGGATCCGCCTGCCTCCATTCCCATCGACTCTGCAGCAAACGCATGTGCTGGAAGTCCTGTGATGCATGAGATCACTGGTTATTAATATAGTGTTTTTGATATGAGTAAAGGTTTTATCTAGGGAGTGAAGTGTGTTTTGGCAATAAGCCCACACAAAGCAAATAACGTGGCCTTTGCGTCTCTGGTTATGACCTCACATCTCTTGTTGTTTGTCTTCCAACAAAAGCCCTTTATTGTTTGGTTATCCCACATTGTGTTTCTAAAAACTGCAGTCTCTAACAAGAGAGGTGGTCCTGAAACTACTAGATCATCTTGCAGGTGAAGTTATATTTGTTCAGAAAAGGCCATAATGCTGATCTTTATAAATAAACTCACAGCTCTGAATACCTTTTTTTATTGCAGTATGCCTTTTAATGGTTGTCATGTCTTTACTGGAAGGTTTTTAATAGCTTATCCAATTGTTTGAGAGCCACTGATACTTTGGGTCCAGTTAACTGCTTTACAAAAGTCCGGACCTGACTTACCCTATTTTTCTCTCTCCGTAGCTATATGGGATAGATACATACTTTTTCTCTGTTTTGAACAGAAGTCTGTATGTTCCCAGGTTTGAACAGAAGACAGGTGTTTCTCAGCTGATGTACTACTTCCAGGAAGGACTGCAGAAATGACCACCAAGCCTCTCTAACCCTACAGAAGCATCCCCAGACAGCTGGGGATGAGCAGAGGATGGCTGCCTTTGAGCTACAGCAGGGGGAGGTTTCCAGCCCTCCACCATTACTGAGCTGTCTGCAGTTCAAAGCCCGTGGCTTTCTGCCACTTTTTTTTTTTTTTTTTTTTTTTTTTTTTAAACCGAGAGAGAGATGCTCTTCAAAAAGATTTGGCTGACCATTGGGCTTAAAATCAAATGGTTCGGATTAGATGAGTGTTTCACAGTATTTTGTTAGACTGTATTAAGACACAGTCCTCTATAATTTTATAAAATGCTGGCAAGCAGTGCTGCTTGCTGCAAAGAATAAACCACCTTCATGCAGTGTAAAGCTGTGCTTGACCTCAGCAGCTTGCAGAGTCTCGCTTTTGGGCATTTCTGCAGCACACAGTCTCTCCACACCCCTTGTTGGTCTCAGCTGTTAACAGGAACATGGAGTGGGTTTGTTTTTTCCTGTTATCTGCTGGTTTGGAAAGTCAGTACAAGAATATATTTCTTCATTTAAAAAGAGCACTTGTTTTTCTCTCTTTGTAGAAATATTAACCTGTATTGCAGTTCTGCTTCAGGAAGTGGTAACCCAAAGAAGCTTGGGCCCTTTCAGTGTCCTGCCTACAGTTTCTTCTAGTGGCTCGTAGGCTGTACAAATACAAGTGCTAGTGCTTGAAATTACTGCAGTCTTTTTCAAGAACATATGCCAACCTGGTTTGCTCGCTGTTCTGTTGAGAGAGTCCCTTCCCCATTGGTTTCCATTATCTTGAGACAGGCTCTCAGAGAAACGGCCTTCCCTGTGTCTGCTGAGAAACCTGCAGTGTTTGTCATGGCTCGTCATGCCCTCATGCTGTAACAAAGCCCAGCTTTGGATCTGGGGGAAATTTTTTTTTTTTATCTTGGAGATCATTTTGATGGCATTTACTAGCAAATTGTAGCCTAGCGTCTGGGTAATTGCTGTGTATCTGGTAAGTAAACCACTTCCCTGGTGTCTGAAGGAACACTCATCTGAACTTCACAGAAACTCCCAATGTGTTTTCTGCTGTGGTTCCTGGGAGCCAGCTGATACTCAGAGCTTTGTCATCATACCTTTACAATGCTTTGCAGACGAGGAATTGTGCAACAGCAGAATGAAAGATAAGAAAGACCAGTGTGATTATGTTGTGGGCATCAGCTGTGCTGTCAGTTCCCAGTTCCACCCTGTAGGCAGAAGTAAGGTAAAGCCTTGTAATTAAGTTACCCGTTTAAGCGGAAGACTAAAAAATGGGTGTAAGCTTGACAGCAGAAGCATTGCAGGCTTTTTCCTCTTTCCCCCAGCACAGCAATCAGGACTGAGGAAAAGTCATGCATAAAGCAGAAAGGTTTTTCTCTGATGTCCCATTTGTGCTATCAGAAAGTTCTTGGGGATGGAGATGAATGGAAATGATTGCACTTCTCAGTAGTTACAGTGTATCATCTAGGTGCACAGGGAAATCTGCCCAATATTTCCAGCTAGCTGCAGTTCTCAAAATGACGAGAGGTTCTCCAGAGGATGCGATCTCCTCTTTGGTACTGAGGCAGCTGGCTTCTGTCAGGGATATTTACTTAAGATCACTGCAATGCTCACTCTTTTCTTCATCCAGCCTTATGGCTATTAGGTAATGAGTACTTATTCTATCCCTCTTTTATTTCATCACCTTCAGGACTGAGCATAGACTGAGACGCAAAACTGGATATTTTGGGAGGTCTGAACTGTAAATGAAGGTCTTAATGTTGATGAGCTCTACAATTAAATATAATTTAATCCATGCAGAAATTAGCAAATACTTTCATCGTTTCAGTTACACAGAGAAAGTTGCCAAGCCTCTGGTTGTGAGAGCGCTCTCCCTTGAGCCTTGTGATGGGGCAGGGGACAGGGTCTGTTCCCCCACATCTGCACTGAAAGGGGACCCTGCTGGGAGCAAGCTGGGTGAGAGCTTCTACTGAAATGTGTCATCTTGGACAATTTTCTTTTTTGTTATGAAAACTATTAAAATAGGGGATTTCCAAGCCATTTCTCCTGTGTTTATGCTTTCATAGTTGGTTTTGGTATGTGAAAGGACAGTTTACTCTCAACACCAGTAATCTGGTTTCTTCTGCCTGAAAAGGTGGTAGGATCACAGGGGTGGGGAGCACGTTCTTCTCTGAAAGCACCAACATAGAAATATAAGTCACTAAAAATAAATTCTGGACCTCTGCTCTTATCTAAGTGTGATAAATGCTTAATTGGTGGCTTCAGCCATACCTAGAACTAAATGGAAACGTCTCCTTTCCTAATTTGGCTGTTTTAATTCAGCCTTGTGCCTGAAATGATACATCGAGCAGTAGCCTAAAACATATGGAGAGAATTGAAACTGAAGTAAGAGGAACGTGCCATTTTTTTTTCACCTTAAAGCGAAGTAGAGTAGTGGGACCTCACCAGAGAAGGAAGGATGCAACTTGAGATGTTACATTTGTGCCACGTGCAAATAAATATAAGAACGAACTGGGACCTGAACTCTTCTCTGGCACATCTGTGAGAATTCTGTGCCCTGTTGTCCCAAGGACAGCCCGTCAGGTTTCTTCAGGCCAGAGGTACATGCAGAGCTGTAGCCAGCGCTGCTGCAGGGCTGGACTGCTGGAGAGGTGACGTGAGTGCTGCTCCCTTGCTCTGCTGTTGTCTGTTGAGCTTGCTGCTGTCTGGGAGCCCTCCCTCCCTGAGGAAGCTCTTCCCAACAGCATGAAAGTTAGATGGATTCGAAGGAGAATCTAGCTTCTGTTTTCTAGCTATATAATCCTTATAAATAAATTACTCTTTATTACAACAATCTTATTATGTCTGTGCAAGTTTTCAGAGATCTAGTTAGCTTTACTTAATCATGCTGGCTGGATTAATTTTGTGCTTTGTTCCAGTGAATAGTGTTCTTCATATGATAAACAAAACTCAAGTGCATTAGAAGCTTTTTAGGCTGTCTGCCTCCATTCATTGTGTCTCTAAGATAACATTTTGAGTAATGAACCAAGAGCATCATTTATGTTTTTGCATCTGGCATTCTTGTTTTGGTCATATTTCTGGACTAGTAAAATTTCCAGTAATGAGAATCATCTCTGAGAATCATCAGTCTTCGGTAGGAGCAGTTTTCTCAGATCTGATAATGCCGTTCTCCTTTACTTCAAACTCGCTTGGAGTTATGCCAATATGCCACATGAAGCTACAGGTTTGGAATAACTTTTTTTTGTAATGTAAAAGCTATATGGAGCTGCACATTGTTGTGACCTAATATTAAAATGGTAGAGAAAGCTGGGAAACCTGATTAGCAGTTGAATTATAGGGATTTTTCTTGTCCTATTATTTTTTTGTGTGTGTGTCCTTCATAGGAGAACAGTCTTGCTCAAAAACATCTTTAATCAGAAATAATATATGAAAAGTATTTTCTTCTCACTTAACTATTCAATTTTCTGAAGCACGTGGTGTATAACGTGTTACTGTGATTTCATTTCAGAGAGTAAATTTGTTTTTCTTTAGTTTTGTGGTTGGATCGTTTTCAAGCACACACAATATCAGGGAGAAGTAGCGTGTTTGGAGAGCACCTCTGTCTGCGGACAAGCTTGTGTGGCAGTGCCCTTCCGTTCCCTTACAAATTGCTGGTGGTTTGTTTTCTTTTTTTGAATTGTCTATTGTGAGTTGAAAATACAAGAAGCTCTAGCTTTTTTTCTGGTGGTGGCTATGTCAGTGGTGAAAGCAAAGCAGAATATTTTCATAGTGATGATTGCTCTTTTCCTTAAGTTTTTTTTCCTTTCTGTTATCTTTTTTGTGATTTTCATGGTAGAACAGAGGCTAAGAGGGTCTGTAAATAATCCATATGAACATTGTCATACATATATTTCAGATTAATTAGGCTTCCATTTTGTCGCCCTTGCATAATGTTGGTAAGTTTATAGTGTTTGGTCAAGTGCAAAGCTGCCATTAATCTCGAGAGACGTGGTTCTGTTCTAACTGGGTGGTTACTGGATTACAGGCTTTCTGCTCATTCTCTTAGCTCTGCAACAGCCATCTAGCTAAATGAGCAGACTGAACTTACTCCTGTGAAAGACCACAGGGAATGTAGGCTAAGAAGTCAGTTCTGCTGAGCCTGTACAAATGCAAGAAGCTTGCACGGTTACTGTGAGAGTCACCAGTTTGCAATACTCCCCTTGTGATGACAGGCAAAATAAAAAGTTTCTAACTTGTTTCTGGTCCCAAGACAATAAAAATCAATAGAAAAACGTATTCATTCTGTAATAACTGGGACGTTTTGGCTTGAAGATTTATAGCCCAGTTTGAGAGCAGAATCTTGAAGTTCAAGAGTATTTGCTCATGTTGCGCTTCTGGGGCGTGTTGCGGATTGTATTTTCCATCTTCCCATAGGTGCTGTGGAAAGGGGATGGAAGAGTGCTTGGCTCAGGGACTTTCTGTGAGTTAGCACCGAGTCTGCCTACCTCAGCCCATTCCCAGGGCATCCTGCTCCTGGCTTTTGCAGCTCAAACTTAGCACTGCACCTATTGCAAGTAGCGTTGGTTTACAGAGCTTCTTAAATGATTGCTTGAAAGTCAATTACCTCACACAGTATGTTTGGCTCATGATTCATTAAGGGATTGAGCAAAGAAAAGAGGGGTTGAGGCTGAAATTGCTTTGAAATGAAACCTGTATATGTTCAGTGCTCAGGAATGTTGCATGACTGGCATGATAATGGACTGTGTCTGCAGGCTTGCAAGCACATCTGAAAATTTTGCATGGCATACTGGCAACTGGGAAGAATATTCATCTGTATATAGATGTTTGCCTGCCTTACAGCAACACTGAGACTTCATTAGTATTTGTAGAATTAGCTTAATAGAAGTACAAACAAAATATTACTAGAAGGGAGTGCGTTAGGCTACTCTAAAACATCCGTGGATGTTAAGGAAATTCTGTGTTTTGACAGAAGATGAATGACTTATCATTGTGGTGAAGGTGAAAAATGTGCCTTCACAGACACCCAGGATATCTCTGTAAGGAGTTGCACTCTTAGTTAATTTTTGCTGATGCACAAATTTTGCATGTACTTATTTTGTGGTGCAATTACTTCTTCAGAACACATGGAATAGAGCTGTCTTGTTCATGCTAGGTATATTCGGTTGTTGTTCTGTTACCGATAATGGGGTAATCCTAAACCTCATTGCCAGTGTCCCACAAAAATGCTACATGATTGGCTGTAAAGTAAATAGAGGTGGGAAAGAGGTGGGATACTCTTGCAAGAAGTTTTTTTTTTTTTTTTTTTAATTACCGTATATTCTTGCAATTTCTTTATAGGATTTTTTTAGAACAATTTTTTTTTATATATTCCCTGCAAGACAAGGGCAAAAGTGAGCTGGCGGTAGGAAGAGCAATTTTTATTGAATGATGCTTATTTCTTCATAAGCATCAGTGTCTCTTGGAAGACATTGTATATTCAGCATACCTTGGTTAAGCAACTTATATATGTGTGTGTGTATATACATATATATATAAAATCACTGTCTATGGTTAATAAGTCACGGAGAGTATTTTGTTCTGAACACAGCTCTGGTCTTCTGAGTCAGTGTGGAGACCTGTCTTCATCTCAGTGTCCTAACATTGGTGGAAAATCCCAGTTCTAGCATGGACAGTATATTAACATCTATTCACAAAATCCTCCCACTCTTATCTGAAATACTGAGGTCTTAAAGAAATGTAATACTTAAGGTTTGCAAAGGAGATGTGTGAACACTGGCATGATGTTTGTGTGAATGTTTTTTCTCTTAAATCTAACTCCCTTCTTAACTCTACTGACATAGTTCAGCCCTCTTGCTCTACCATACTTTTCTCATAATTCTGCGTTCTTTTCCTCGTTATTTTATTTTTTGGGTGGAGGAAGGCTTATATTTTTTGCTTTGTCTCTGAAGATTCAGTGTATTGTGGGAGGTGAGGCAACACTGGTCTTGGCAGAACACCACAAAACCAAGAGTAATTAAATGACGCAAGCCTTTGATTATTTTTCTCTCTCAAGCTTTCTGGCACGGCTGGGCATTCCGATTGCAAAAGGAGGATCAGGAGGAGGAACTTCTAAAGATCGCACTCAGAATTAGAGGGACTGTGTCAGACTCCTCACTACTCTAAAGCTCGTCGCTCTCAAGTTCTGGAGTTGCTGCGTTTTTCCTGTGAGGATAATGTCTCTTTCATCACCCAAGACAGAAGTAACTGAAAGGGAGCTGCAAAGACTTTGTTATGGTTTTGGTTTCAGTGCTCTCTTACTAATTGGATTTTTCCCATCCTCTGTGGGAGGATTATAAAAGAATTAGAGAAACTGTTTTTTGGGGGGAGGGTGGGAGGGGGGCCGGAGGTAGCTGTTGTTTTTCTCCTCTTGATTCAGGGACCTCCTTAATCTGCCATTTGTTCCCTGAAGTCACTACCCACTTGGAAAAGGGAGAAACAGCATAACAGATGAACTTGCAAGACGATGGATTCCTTCCCTCTGCAAACTTTGTACGTGGCTGCTTGTAAAAGAGGGTTTTGCATACATAAGCATCAAATGAAGAATAGCATCCTGGGCTGGATTTAAAAGAAACAAACTGCTTCTGTCCTGAAGAAAAGATAAATTCCATTTAAACTATACATTACAGAATATTGGATGTTGTTCCAGTTCTGAATTTTGGTGAAAGAAAGATCTGATCAAGTAAAACACTGTACCAGCCAAAACCTACATGTTCTACAGCTAAAAACTGGAAGATGTCTTGGAAAAGAAGTTACTTTTCTGTGGGTCGGGGGAATGTCCAGGGGATGTTTACTCCACGAAATACAACCTCAATAGCACCCAGTAAAGGTCTGAGCAACGAACCGGGACAGAACAGTTGCTTCCTGAATAGTGCGCTACAGGTAAGATCACAGAATGCAAACAGTTTTGTCATCTTTTTGTCTATTGCAATATTTTCTATGCGGTGCTGTGCAATGTGTACAGCCAGGCTTGACTACGTAATTGTTTGTGAGCTTAGGGAGAAGAAAGCTAAGTTGGGAAACGCAGGATTACTTGTGTTACGGAACAGCTCTAGTAATTTTCAATTTTTTTTTTGGTGAAATTGACAGTATTTGCACAATCACATTGCACAGAAAGGACTCACTGTACTAACTTGTAATGTATTAACCAAAGGTGAAAGTGTGTAGAAAATTAATTTTAAAATAAGGGAATATTGCATAGGTTTCAGTATGTCTGCTCCTTAAAGTAATTTTTTGATGATCCAAACAAGTTCAAGGGTTGGTGATATCTGTACAGAATATTTTTAAACAGTCCAGTTTTCTTGTTAATTGCTGATCTGTAGTTTAGTTTAGATGTTTGGTACTTCCCTTTTGAGTTAGAAAAAATAATTTTTCTTTGTCAAAATGTGGTGGAGTGGCTGCTCTGCTTGCATTGTCACTGTTTGCATATTTGGAATGTCTGTTTGAGTTTCGACCCTTGTAGCTGAAGGGTTTCAAACCCTTTCTCCACTTAGGGCTCCTTCCATTTGTATGACTTACGTAGCACAGACTGTGTCACTGTGTCTTTCCATGGGAAAAATTAGCTTCTCAGCTAGCTTCAGGCTTCAAGATACCCTGGTGATACAATTAATACAAATGGAAACTCTCGTGACCCTCAAACAGCTTAATACATCAGGAAATACAGGGCTGGGTACAAAGGAAAGTGCTCACAAGAAAAGTGGAGTTTCCAGTGATGTGCTGTGTTTATTGTTCTGTGAAGCTGTAAGGTGTAATCACTGGCTGCCTTCTAACACTGAGTTATTAAGCCTAGGTCAGAACTAAGTGGAGCCTAATGGCAGCCACACAGCGTACATAAAATAGGGAAGTGTGCGACCTGGCTTGCAGTGTGCTGCATAAACCATTTTCTTCTGAAGCTCAAGAGAGATAGTACAGCAGAAATATTTACAGTTAAAGTAAATACAAATAAAACAGAAAACAAGATGATTGTCATTTTGAAATAATATATACTTCTATTTTTTCATCTTATTTTTTAACGTTGTGCGAGTCTGAGAGACTCTTGAATGTTGTTTCTCCTTACTATTAGGTATTTCTATAAACATTCAAGATAAACTCCAGAGGCAATTATATTGAAAAATTGGACTCGTTCCTAAATGTATTATTTCTTCTTTTTGTGAAGTCTGTAGTAGCTCTTCAGGAATGTTGTATGTAATCAGATGCTTCAAAGGTTTATATTGCCTCCCAGGCCCTTAAGTATTGGGAGAGTTTGAGTATAAACATACCCATCACTATTCAGCAGGTTTGGGAAAGTTGACAGATTAAATATTCACTAAGTGCATTGATTTCGTAATATAATTTAAGGTAACGTTTGAGTGCTATGGTTTAGTTAACAAATTGTTAAAACTAGCAACACTTCTTGAAAGCAGTACAATTTTTTTCAGAATACTACATTTTTCTAGTGCATTGTACTGGACCAGTTAATCAGAATTAGGTGTTCAGACCCTGTGCTCATGCTAACGAAGTGTTTAGTCAGTCACATGCCAGACTCAACCTTTCTGTTCTGTCTGGAGGCTGGCACAAGGCGATTTAGGTCAGGGCTTCTTTCAACACAAGCCTCTGCCCCCTGCCAGGCTGGTGGGACTGAGGGCAGGGTTTGTAGGAGAGCCCAGTTGCTGTTAGCTGATGTTGAAAGAGCTAGCAGCAGCCACGAAGAGCTGACTGTGAAGCACCTCAGATCAGTAATGTCACTGCTCTACATGTGGAAATTTAGATGGTTGCACGGGTTTGGTAAAACAGCGATAAAGCTTGGTGCTATCACAGCAAACTTTGCCTTGCGCTGGTGCTAGAACGGTGTACAAAGCCTGCTTGTTTTTATGCGCTGTGATCATTACCACAATAATTGTCCACACTGCTTAGGGTTAGAAATCCGCCAGTCATCACAGGACGTAAATGCACATAGTAACAATAATATCAGGCACAGGGGAATTTAGTAATTTGTTTTGACATGCAAGATCGTGTGCACTGCTGCTGTGCTCCTTCTGACACGTGGCCTTTGCTCAGAACATTAAGGCTGATGGAGAGGAGGAGTGAAGTGCAAGGAGCTTACCTGCCTGGCTGTCAGGGCTTCTGACAGCTCTGCTCAGCTTCGCAGTGTGGCCATGCGACTTCTCGGTGTGGCCCAAGTGCCAGGGAGCAGTCAGGGCACCTACAGTTGGAGCTGGCAATGCCACTCAGGTAAACCAGCGTGTCTTTAGTCTAAAAGCACGTGAAAAGAAAATGAGAGGTATGTCCTGCTGTATATTAATGTCTGAATACTACAGTTCTTGAGAAAGAAAGGTGAAAATACCAACTTGCAGACAGCTAAGAGGCACGCTGTGTTAAAAGTGACATTCATTAAAACTAATGTGCTTCTGGAATTGTTTAACACGCATTTTTAGTTAAAGCTTTATGCAGTATATTCATAAAATCATTTGTGCTCCTCTTTGTGTTTCAGGTTCTCTGGCACCTGGATATTTTTCGCCGCAGTTTCCGACAAATCACGACGCACAAGTGTATGGGTGATTCTTGCATCTTCTGTGCTCTCAAGGTAAAGGTTGGAAATAAATTTTATTTATTTTTTTTTTTTTTTAAAAGTGTAACATATCACCAGTATTTAATCAACATGCATCTGGAAATTGGTGAGAGCAAAGGTAAATCTGATTAGTGGCTAGGTGCTGATACTCATAGTGCTGTTTTTAAAATATGTTCCACTACATTGTGAAAATACTGTAGGTGAAGTTACAGATAAAAGGACACTCATAAATGAAGTGTAGATCATCGTGAGCTTCTATGTTTGAAATTACACTTCAGGCAGTAAAACATCTATTTTCTTTGTGCTTTTTTCTAATTTGTCATTTGGTTTATAAATATTTTATTGCGTATGGTTAATACGCTCTTCAGAATTCGCCTTTACTTTAGAGCTGCTTTAAATGTCAGCATGGAAGGCCTTTCTATTCAAAGCTGTTGATTATGGAAGACTAAAAGGTATTTTCTACTGTAAATATTGATGTCTGCATCAAAAGGTGCAACTCTTTGTGGTCTCTGTTTTAGAAACATCAATTCTGGTTTTAGATGCTGATACAGTAACTGTCACAGATGCTGCCTGGACAGTAAGATATAGATATTAGTTCTGATTCAAAGTACTGTTGTGTACTTCCTACATCTCCCTTTGTTTCTACCCATTAATTGTTAGTGCTCCTGTTGTTTTGGTTTGGCTTATGTTCTCATTTTTAAATTCTGTAAACCCAGTGCTGCCTCTTACTGGTGAGAGAAATGGACATAATCTAAACAGGATGAAAAAACTACCTTTAATGTTCCTGAACAGAGATTTCTCTCTCTGAAATTGGTAGAGACATTTTCTTTGATCACAGATGATGGTAAAATTTAAGTAAATATTTAAATTTGTTGTGGGAGAATTTATTGTGCTATGAATTCTGTGTGCAGAAATGGAAAAAAAGACAGCATGTCTTACCATATGGCAAAATAGGGAGTGCAAGGTTTAAATTAAGATCATTTGAAGTTCACAGGTGATGTACTATAACAGCTGTCTTGTTGCTGATAAGTGACTGTGAAGGTGAGAGATTTGAAATGAGTTAGCCAGGAAGGTTTTTGATTGTTCTGGAGTGATTTTTCCATTGCAAAAGAACAGCAAATAGGAGACTCTTAAGGTAAAGAGATGTGATTTCCTTTTGGAGGGGAATCTCTATCAACACATCTGTTGAAATGAAGAGACAGGATGATATTTACCGTGGTATCTTCAGAAGAGGATGTTGTGGTAAGTAAGGAGCAGGATAGCACATCCAAATGTGATAAATTCAGCTATGCAGACAAATAAAAGATAATATTGAGTATATACCCTTCCTTGTAGTGAACTGGCAAGAAAGGCATGATCTGGTTTGAGCTCGTGAAGTTCGGTGGAATAAATTATTTGTTTTTGGATCATTCCCTCAAGTATTACCAGGTGATTGCTGGCATTCTTTGGTAGCTGAGGGCAAAAAGAAAAGGATTTGGGAAATGATAATCTATGTAAGTTTTTGCTATTCTGGTGCTTAACCTAACAGCAGGATAAGGCAAGGAGATACCAGAAGTCTGACAGGTTCTGCCATTTGACTGAAAGTCAAGTGAACTCTGAGGTGGAGTTTCTTGAGCTTACAGAGATAGTAGTCTTATTCTACATGACAGCAGTGAAAAAGGGAAAGAAAAATAAGGCATGTGAAATGGGAGAGGATGAACATTTATTTATCTAGCTGGTACAGAAAGGTGAACTGTGAAACAAGGTGCTTCTGGATTAGCGGTACCAGTACAAAAGGGGCAAAGACTGCAAGGTGGCAGAATATCTGGAATATGTATTAAAAGCAGACATTGGGTCAGAGTGTGTAGTTCTGTTGATACAATTCTTACTTTTGCTGTCTTGCTGAAATGTGCAGTATGTCTAGTATAAACTTCTAAGTGACAGGTAGAGTGGTAGAATTCACAAATCTCATGCCAGCAGCCGTATGCCTACTTTTAAATTATGCAGCCTTTGGAAAAAATGCTGCTCTCTTCTCACTCACGAGCATCTTCGAGGACTTTCTGGTTTGTTTCCTAACTGAAGTTCTTACTAATGCCATCTTCAGCTGTAAGGTGTTACAACACTAAGTTTTCAGCAAAGCCCTCGCATTGTGCTAAATTCTGAAGGCGTTTTGCACATTTTAGACAACTTTAAGTCTGGCTGCGTGCGGCATTGTAATAGCTCACAAAACTCAGCGTACAATGAAAAAAATCTGAAGAAATGCATCAACAAGCATCTGGACAAGTATTTCTGGATGTGGGCAGTAATGAGTACTTGACAAAGAAAAAAATTGGATTCCAGCAGGCTTTAATCCAAACCAAAATTATAATGTGTTTTCTACCTGCAGTCTGTTCTTTGTGGGAAATATCAGTGTTCTACCCAAGTCTATTCTACAGTCCTCAGAATGTTTACAGACACTTATGGTAAAACTATACAAGAGAAAAAATGTGTAGAAATCTGCTTGTAAGAAGTCACAGAACTGTCTTACTCCTGGTTCCTGTACGTTTATTAGCATCTCACAATTTTGTTTTTCTCTGAGCGATGTCAAGTTTCCACCATAATTAAATTGTGTAAAACGTTGATATTTGTACATAAGTGTTTGAGAATTTTCCCTGATAATCAGTGTTACCAATTCAAATATTATAAAGATGTGTAATACTGAGTGTCACTTAACTCAGTTTGAAATTGGGGTTGTAGCCCTCCCCCCCCAACAAGCAAACAAAGAAAAGAACAAGTACACAACAGTGAAACCTCCACTAACACCAGAAATGTTGCTTGTCTCACAAGTATGTAACTGAAAACGTGGGGATACTAAATAACAGAGAGATGCACCAGGGATAGCCCCAGACTATGGACATGATTGCATTCATCTTCATAAACTCCTTAAGCAAAGTAGTACATGAAAAACAAAAAATCCCGAAAGGCTGTTGAAAAGTATTTACTTGTCCTCTGCTGCCCTCTGGATAAGTGGTTCTCACTGTTCCCTATTTCTCCTGAAAATGTCAAAGCTGCCTGGCACACACAGTATGTGTAAACTTGTACATGACAAATGGGATAATGTGTGTAATGCACACCTGTTAATGCAGGCATCACCAGGAGTGTTTTGTGTCCTGCTGCTGCAGGATCAGCCCTTCCCATCCTTGCTCATCTCCTCCCCTGCCCCACTGTTCTTCTCTGCTCTGGAAGCCTCTAACTGTTGTCCTGCCAGGGTAATGTCAGCCTAGCCTCCAGCTCTTTGACATCCTGTTTCTCTTAAATCTTACCTTAGGCTTTGCTAAGATGAGGGAGAAGATATGGCTGGATCCAGTGGGAAGCCAAGAATTTGGATCTCTATACCATGCGAAAATGTCCCATTAGGGTCTGGGGAGAGGTAACTAGCCTTGCATGCTGTCAGATGGAGCTGCCCGAGATGCTGGCCAGAGTGAGCGAGGACGGAGCAGGACGCGTTTGCTTTTCTTCAAAGCATGCTGGCATGTTCTGATTACAGCCTAGCTTGTGAGGGGGGCAGGACCTGCAGGAATTGGCCTACTTGCCCCCCCCCTCCTCTCCATTTACCTTCGCAGGATACCTTCTGTGTTGGTCAGAGAGGGTTCATGCTCTTTCCCCGATTGGAAAGGTTGCTCTAAAGGAGACACTCTTCCCATTGACTTCAGAGGAAGACAGTCTTCACTAGGCTAAATTTAGCCTTTGAATAACACTAAAGAAGTTATTTTTTTCGTGCTTGCTTGGCTTGCTGCAGCTATTTCTAGGGATTCTGATGTCATGCACAGTATTTACTGTAAATGCTCAGCTGGCCCCATAAATATTGTGGTTTTAATTAATTTAAAAGGAGGGATCACAGGACAGTGATGTTTATTATTGGATATCAAGTCCCATTTTAGTTTTGTGCCACATTGAAGACATCTACTGCATAAATTCCTGAAGTAATTTAAAAACTTTCTAAGCTACCTGGCTATGTTTATGGCTACAAAGTGAGCCTTGAAATCATTCCAGGCATTCATTTGTTGGCCATTTTAAAGGAACATTCCATCAATGGCTGTGAAATACAAGGAAGAGCTGCAGACTCTGTACTGGAATCCCAAACACTGTTCTTCAAGATGTTGTGGCATTATTCAAGGTTGTTTGTTTAGTACACGAGCTGTCCTTACCGCTGTGTGGTTTTCCTGCTGTAACACTGGAGCAGCTTTTTGATTTATTATTAATGTTGAAATCTACTGTGTTCTGTTTTGTTTTCCTTTTTCTAGAGCATGACTCTGCTGTGGTGTTTGTTTATTACAGCTGGATGGGGGCAGGAAGGGGGAAATCCGTCCACTGTGCTGAGCATGCTACAGAGTTTGTTCTCCTTCCAGGGATTGTGCTGGGAGCTCTGTCGTGCCAGGATATAGGACAGAGCGTGTTTTGTAGTTTGCAAGAAAGAATGCTCTATTGATTGATAAATTCCAACAGCGCTGTTCTTTTTTGTAATTCTGTCATGCAACAAAACCAGGAAGAATGTGAATTTTCAGCTTAGGAATGATTGTTTTCTAAGGTGAAAACTGAGAACAATAGGATATTAAAATGCTTAAAGAATTGGAATTGCAGTAATTCATGGGTCTGATTAGGCACCTATTTGAAGGATTTGTTATGAAAAGTTCATGACATGGCTGAGAAAATAAGTTGGCTGCAGAAATCTTGTTCTCTTCTTTTGTGCTTTTTTAGTCTATCTTGGACTACAGCAGTGTCAAAAATAAATGTTGTAGAATAGACTGTAAAAGAAAGGAATAAAGGGAAGGGGGGAGGTCCAGGTAGATTGTTATCAGACTTGTAGGTTTAGAAAGTGATGCAGAGACGAATAGGGTCAGAATTATTTGCACTCTTGAAGGCAAATATAAGGAAATAATAAGGAAGAAGTTTGAGCTAGTGGGAATAAGGTAGGTGGAGGCTTATATAGTTGGATGGGAGAAAAGTGAGTTTAGCAGCCAGAATTTATATTGAAACAGGTTGCCGTACTGAGCAGGAGGAGAGTGATGCTCTGTATGTGAGGTTAGGTATTATAGACAAGAAAAAGCTTTAAAACAAAGAACTTTCAATTGAGTTAGAGCAAGAATAGTATTGATATGTTGAGCAATGGGATAAGGATTGGTCATGTTAATATTTGTAACTTTTGCTGAAAGGCAGAAACTGTTAACATAGGCAATACTCTAAAGCATTTGGAGAGAACATGTTTTTTCTTTGAAACAAATGCGTGCTGCTAGATCTGCAATGCTATCTGCATCCAGAAGTAACTTCTGCTCAATGCTGGAAGAGAATAATTGATTCTCAGAAGGCTGCCAAGGACAGAACTCAAATTTACAGTGCATGGACACTGATCTGATTCACTAGCTGTTGCCTGTTGTATTCAGTCATCAATTTATTTTTATGCCAGGCTGCTTCTGTGTGCTGGATTAAAAAGTCACTGGTACACGTGCATCAAGTGGAGGGTTTGTTCCATCAATCCAGTCAGATACCTGCACAGATACCTGCAGCGTACCCCCAAAATGAATACTTTTTTTCCCTAGGTGATTTCAATGATCTCTTAGACTGGGAAGAAGGGGCAGGATTCAAAGGTATTTCAGCTTCACAACTTTAACAATAAGTCTGAAACTTCAGTCCCATGGATTATCTCAAAGAATAATTACTGTCTTGTTTTCTAACCAAATGAAGCACAACTCATTTTATGATCTTGCATGTGAATTTCAGCAGTCTGAAACAGAAAGGCAAGTTTTAACTTCAGCAGTTCCATAACATCAGTTGTATTCCTTATCTCAAGCCATAAAGCTTCCTTTGAAGCTTTATAAAGTTGGTATTGATCCCCAGACTTCCCAAAGTAGAGGAGGTGATTCTGGGAGATCCCTGACTTTGCAAGCTCTCGTTCTGACAGGTTGCAGAAGCCCAAACCTGTAGTATAAAGGACAAGAAGCTTCCAATTAGAAACTAGGAAAAAAAGCCTTTTGAATGGCAATAAACCAAATGAGGCCTTAGAATAGATGGCATGGGGTGGGTAAGGAATTTCCATATTTGGATGCATCTGATAGCAAGCTGGCCTAAGATCAGCTATGTTAAGAATATAGTTGATCTTGACTTAGTACTTGGGCATGGACCAGATGCAACTAGATTGGATTCAGCAATTTATATCTGTAAGGAACAGTTGTGCTTCCCAGTTCTGCTGTCTGTGCTGTCCTTTCCAGACCTTTGCAGATCTGGCAGATCTGTAGGGAAGGAAATATGAAGAGAGACAGGCTTTTTTTTTTTTTTTTTTTTTTCTTCCCTTTATAGAGATGTCAGGAACACAGTGTTACTAGAATGCAAACTTCCTGGCTGAAAAATCCCTTTCTCATGCTCTTCTGTATTGGCTCGTCTCATGCGAAGACCAGATCATCAGTATAAAAATGAAATAACTGCCGTTAATTCAGTATTAGGAATTGTTCATGTTCTATTTAAGCCAGTATATTTTTCTCTTTCGGTTCTGATGCCTTGATTTTGTTTTAATGAAAACTAGTAAAAATAGGAAAAACTTAGCTTATTCATAAGGCTTTTAGTGGTGTCTCTTCATATTGCAGCTGTAAACAATACTCTCAGCTGTATTGGAATGTAGCCATTGCAAGAGAACTTCAGTGCAGTGAATATGCTAGTGGGGTTTTCGCTATCAGGGAAAGAAGTTTTTGAAAGAGAATTAAGTTTGAATGTTTTATATATGAAGCTATCATTAAGTTCCAGAAGCACTTGGGAGAAAAGGTGTCATCAAAACTCCTGTAGGAGGATCAACAGTGCTTTCCTGCTCTGCACCCAGCTGGCTTTCAGACTGTATATGGAGCAAATGTAAGTGGTTAACAGTGTAACTCGAGGGCAAGATCTAAAGTTAAGGAGAGAGATCCAACTTAAATATCTTAAAATGATGAAACATCAGGAAATGCCACACCTGTCCATCTAAGGCTGAGAGACAAGACTGACCTGTTCTGAAGAAAAAGGGAGCAAAGAGCCTTTCTTGAAAAATGAAAAGAAGGGGAAACAACTCCTCTATATCCCCCTGCACTTCCCGAAGCAGAAAACAAACAAAAAAAACAAACCCACCAAACCTTGTGCTCAAAGTGAGTTTGACTCCATTTCAGGTGCATTTAGGGCTTCCTACAAGCTGCTGTGCTGTGTTTCAAAGTGTTTTAAACTGTGTTGTGCAATGATAAAGTAAGATTTGATCTTTATTAGATTAAAATGCTCAATTACTCACTGTTTTAAAAAATGTTTTAGTCCTCAAAATTCAAAGAATAGTATACCATTTATGCTTTATGTCATTGCAAATCATGAAGGACATTCTTCTATATAGTATTGGGAACTTCTGCTGCTTGGTTTTACATATTAAAATTCTTTACAGCATTCTTTGTTACTGAATTATTTCTGTTCTGTGGTGGTGGTAACAGATTTCACAATTTTCTGCTATTGTATTTAATGAAAGTCTTTCTGTTTGTTTTTATAATCTTTATTTTTAATCATGAAGGCTGCAATTTTGTAATGAAAAAAGCCACAAAAAGTAAAACTGCAGGATCTTGTGGAATAACTCTAAAACAGTTGCTTATAAAGCATCAGGATCATGTTTTCTTTTCTGAATCTCTGTGTTAACTACAGGATACGTTGCAGGTAAAAGTAGAGCATGTGTTATTTTCTTAAATATGGTTTTAGTCTGCTTCCTTGTTGGCTTCTGCTTTTCCCTCGTTAGAAGCCTGGGCTGATTCTCCCCCTGCCAAGCATTCAGAGCTCTTGTTGGAGCAAACGGGTCCTGTCCATCAGCTCCCCGCAGTTAGGTTGCGTGCCAGCCTCTAGACAAGTGCATCAGTTTCCAGCTCTATGAAGTGAGACTGATAACCAGAATGAAAATGTTTCTAAAGCACATTAATGAATATTTTTGAGTGCTTTTAAATTGCTTAATGAAAAGTGTTCCAGTAGGATGGAACTATTTTTCATTGCCTTTGTTTTTTGAGGTCCACTGAAATGAGAAAATTTATCAAGGAAACGTGAAACTTGCTCTGTTATCAGTGTGACAGAAATAGGAGTCAGGATTGTTACGGACGAAGACTTGGTCATTCTTTCCATTTTTGTATATGTATGAATATATGAAAGGTAGCTGAGGAAAGGTATTGTCTGTAACTCATGAAGTGTGAGACTTCATTGCCTCACAGCCTTCTCTAAATTACCATTTTCCATTTCATTTTCCACTAATAAATGCAGTATTAGGAGAGCGACAGTCTTCAGCACAATGGTCCCTCACCTATGAATAAGCACCACCAAAATAAAATTTAAAAAAGCAGTAAAGAGAGATGTGGGTTTTACCTTTGTGTCAGATCATCTGTCAGTGCTATAAATTCTGTGATTTCTACAGACAGAGGTGGAACAAATACCGAGGTTGGTTTGTTTGGGCTGTGCAATGACTGGCGTGTTCTGCACTTCAGCTTCTTCAAAGAGTTTGGTAAACCTTCTCGCAGTTTACTATTCACTTTTTGATAAGAAACAAATAAGAATAGTTAAAGGAGAAAAAGATTGAGGTTATTTATTTCCAATGAACATTAATTCTCAGTATGTTGGGGAGAAGCTTTCAGTAATTAAGGGAAGTCCCACAGGAATGAACATTGCTACAGATTCTTGTGAAAGAAAAATAAATCCTCAACCTGGTTTGAGGCTAGCTTTCTTTTTTCTGTTTGATTTGTTTAGAAGGCAGAAAAGCCAAGTAGTGCATAATAGAACATGACTTTTCTTTTTACTGGAGTAAGAGCAGTCTTTTTCTGCAGTTCTTAGGGAAGTAATGAGGGAAATTTAATAGGGAAATAGATGCAGAATTTTGATACTGACTCTGATGAAAAATATTTGCTTGTCATACAAAAGAGGTGGAAGGAATAGAGAGAGCGGTGTAAGAGTAAGAATTGTCTGAAAATAAGGGCAAGAATTTTTTACTTAAACTGAGGATCTTGCATACAGAATCTTCCTTTTTTTTTTTTTTGAGGGTGAAACGAAAGTGAAATAACTGTTAAGAAGATGTTGTGGAGATTACACGTGCACACAATAAAAGTGGAATTTGAGTCAGTTGGGAATATGTGCTGGACTTTCATTTTTATAATCTTCATTTCAGCTGATAATGCATCTATATTAAACTATTTGTCCTTGCAAGTGATTACCCAGATGAGCTATGAGTTACAGGTGTATGGCAGCAAGAGAACAGCTAGACATACACTGGAGCTGCTATTCAGGTTGTGCCTTTTATCGTCCTGCGTGCTGACCCAGGCATCATCTGATTCTTACTCACTTGGGTAAGAATTTACTGGAAAGTAAATTCCTGCAAGATTGCAAGAAACGCATTGTGGGCTGAGAAGTTTGGAAAAAGTTGACTGAGAGGAAAATAGAAGTCATGTATAAGAGAGCTATTGGTGTGGAATGAAAGAATCAAGAGGGAGAAATAGGAATAAAAAGTGTGGACGTTTTGATATCTGTTGCATTTGCTTTGGGAGAAGGTCCAAGGGTGATTAACATAGAGGAAAATTTGCCCCTAGGCTCCCACCCCTTAGTGCTTTGCATATGTGCTCTTTGAAATAAAAGGAAGGGAAACGCCACAAAGATAGATATAGTTTCAAAGGAGAAACTCCTAGGATTGTCTCTTGTAGTCCCTGTACAATACAAATGTGTGTTGCTTGATCAAAGTGAGTTAAAGGTTTCTTGTTTATTCTCAAATAACCTATTGATCATGTGTTTGAAAAATGTGACTTTTTTTTTGTTTGTTTTCTTATTAGAGTATCTTCAACCAGTTTCAATGTAGCAGTGAGAAGGTACTGCCTTCTGATGCCCTGCGCACTGCTCTTGCAAAGACATTTCAGGATGAGCAGCGGTTCCAGCTGGGCATCATGGATGATGCTGCTGAATGTTTTGTGAGTATAATTGAAAGATGGTCAAAAGGCATGGATGCTAACCCCCACTACACAGTCAGTCCCCTCCCATCCCAATTCCAACAGACCTAGTGTGTGCGGCCTGGAAAGGACAGATCACCAAGCCTGAAGTATTTCAGTGGGGAATTTTAAGAATTATCATTACTGATTTTGTAATAGAAATATCAGTGTTATACATCTTTATATTTAAACTTTTACATATGTACTGGTTGCTGTCTCAAGTATATATCTTTGATAAGAATGGTGTGGTGTGCGGTTTTTTGTTGTTTTCAATCTCTCCTTGCTTTGCGAAATTCTGTTATGGGGAATGATGCTAAAACCTCACAAATATAAACGTCCTTGCTCAAAGAAAGCAATCCAGTTTTCTCATGTATAAACACTTAAGGGAATGATCCAGGATGTTAGTTGTAAGGATTGCCTCAAAAGGATGAAATAATATTTTGTTTACTGGTTATCCTGAAATCATGTTTTCACAAACTTTAGCTAATGGAAAGTGTTAAAAATAAAAACAAAACAGCAACAGCGAAAAATAGACAGTGTAACACAATAGCTTGTCTGTTGCCAGGTTTGTAAACCTTCTGGAAATATTTTTTAAGCTGATGTATATAGAACTTTTATGCCAATCTTATGTCTTTCAGTTTACTCGCCTGCATTTTTTTTATACTGAAACTTTCTTCTCAACTCTTTTGTTCAGATTTTATTCTTACCCACACTTTCTTTCTTCCTTTAGTCTCCTAAATTTCTGTAACTTCAGTAGGAGGTATTTTTGTCTTGCTGACCTATTGACTGCCCTCCTTCTCTGAAACGGTGTGTGTGGGGTGTCCCAAGTGTGTTTGTACAGTGTGTTTGCCCCTAGTTGTTAACAAAGATTCTTAATCAAACTGATTCTTAACCAAATCAATTCTTATTCCAAGTACAAGCATGCTAGATTTACTATTGCAACATTTAACTCCTCTCAGGCAAAGCACCATTCAGAGTGGAGTCCTTTTTATATGTTACATCTTTTACTTCCTGTACCTACCCAATTTTACAGTAGCACTGGAGGAAATGATAGAAATGATAAATTCATATAGCTGTTGTAGGTCTTCTCCTAACCTTCTAAATTAGCTTATGATAACCCAAACTATCCTGTTCTTGTAGAATACCATGACAGAGAATGGTTGTTTAGAAAAACAGTGTAGTTTAATAGGCCTATTTAAAATGGAAATAGATATACCAAGAAAGCCTCAAAGTGAAATAAGTGAGGTGAGCCTGTACAAGAGCCCCTGTCAACACAGTGATGTCAAATCCTTGGTGTGTAGCCCAGCACATGAACAGAGGTCTGTACGTAGTAGAACATGGGAACTTCAGATTCAGTTCCTTTCTTGAGAAATCTAAATAGCCCATCTGTTTCTACAGGAGGAGTCCCCACAAGCATGTTAGGTTAACCATATTGGTACAAAGACACTTAAGAGTCGTAAGAGTTCCGTTTTTGAGGTTAAACTTCAACGCAGAGATAATTCCATAGCTTTTCACTTAGTTAACGTTTTCAGCCCTAAAGGCAGAGATTTAATTTAAATGGTAGAGGAAGAGCTTAGGTATTAAAGTTCAAAGGAAACGGTACTGGGTCAGAGCTGTTTTGCCTACCAATTAATTTTGACCTGGTTATTGAAGGCCTATCAACCATCCAAGCAACTGATGCTGGTGGTGGAAACTGCTGCTGGAGGAGGTGGCAGCAGCTTGCTGTCACCAAGAGATAAATGTTGGAGGTCTTAGGACAAGAACTCCTGGGAGCTTTAAAACAGATGCAGTTGTCTAGAAAATATTCAAAGCTTTTGTTTCATGTAGAACTTAGTCTGCCTCTTCATTTTTTAGTTGCCCTCCATTTTTACAGAATGTAGATTTACTGTATTTCAAACCCCTTGTGGAATATAGAAATTGGCTAGAGTGATTTGGTGTTAATGGGAAGTTAGTTGCAGCCAACTGGTTTTAAAACTGCAGAGCTGATGTACCTGTTACGTTTGGTCAAATCTATTGATTTTGAGAATTGGACAGAATAATCAATGACAACCTTCAGAGGTACTTGTAAATAAATGGTTAACTGATACAGCATTTAAAATCAGACATGGTAGCCATTTTCTCTTATAGCAAAGAAATGCCAACTGTGGTGTTTTCTAAGCAGGTTTCAAAAATTTGTTTTCTGTCTCTAAGTAGTACTTAAAACATTATTCAATGCATCTGACATGCTTTTGTGATTTATATTCTACTTAGGTCTACATTTGAAATGATTTAATGCCTTTTTCACTTCTCTCTTGGACTAGGAAAACCTGCTAATGCGAATTCACTTCCACATTGCGGACGAGACAAAGGAAGATATTTGCACTGCACCACATTGTGTTTCCCATCAGAAGTTTGCAATGACCTTATTTGAACAGGTGAGGTGATGCATGTTGTATACAAATCATAAATTCTCAGTTTCACATTTTTCAATCCAAAGATATTCATTGTCATGGTTTAAAAAAAAAAAAAAAAAAGTGGGAGCATTGCTGTGAAAATGCATGTTTAATCTTGTCAATATATTACTTTTTTGTTCTCTTTAGTGTGTTTGTACCAGCTGTGGTGCCACCTCTGACCCATTACCTTTCATCCAGATGGTACATTATATCTCCACAACCTCACTTTGGTGAGTTGAGATTTTTTTACAGGGAAAAGAGCTTCTTATTTATACTGGCATTGTGATTTGATCTTTACCTTCAACACTAAATGTCAGGAATGTGGTTTGTTCGAAGTTGGAGGATATTTTATAACCATGATAAAGAGCATGAGGGCTTAGTGGAGCAGAAGATATCAACTTAGGCATGGATCAGTGTGTCTTCTTGTTTATGATTCTGAATCTGACAACTCCAGTGCCAAGGACTTATGTATGTTTTAAAAAGACCTTAGTATGCGAACAGGTGAGTTACAATAAGTGGGGGGAAAAAAGCTGGAGAGGACCTTTGGATGCTTTGTCTATCTTCCTATTCAAAACAGGGATAACCTCAAAGCCAAATCAGGATGTTCAGGGTTTTGTGCAACTGAATTTTGGAAATGTTCAAGGACAAATTCCATGGTCTCTCCAGACTACCTGTTCCAGAATTTATCCATTCTGTGAAACTTTTTCACTAATTTTCCCTTATTAATAGAGACAGTCTTTTTATGATAGGAGATAATCAAGTTGATCATGCGTGGTTTGCCATTGGTAAATCCATGCTGACTGGTTTGACTCACCTTGTTTGTCTTATGCCTGGAGATGATTTCCAAGGGCATTTGGTCCATCTTTTCCCCAGGTGGTAGAGCAAGGTTGACCAGCCTTATTTAGTTTCTTGACTCCTCTTTCTAATTAATGTTGAGGATAGATATAACACTTGCTTTTTACTAGTTGTTGGCCCTCATGACCTTTCGTTAAAGGATCTTCTGGTCTAGCTGTTAGAGTTCTGTTGAATGAATGCCACAGGAGATAAGTTGATTTTTCTCTTCCTTTAGTGAGCTGCTCTTCAGTTAAAATCTGCCTAAACCTGATAGAAGCAGGATTCTGTTGTTCGTTTCCATCTCTACATTTTGATTGGGATGAAAAACTGTGTGTGTTTGGCCAGCTTGAGAGAGCAAGCCTGAAAAGGTTGTCTTAAACTGTTGCTCTTCTCATTCAGATCTCTGTTAAAGGCTACTGCTAGCAGTGTATTAGGAGTAATGTAAAGCTAGGTTTTATTCTCCCTTGTGGCTGCTACCTGCCATTCCACCGTGCTGTGGTTCTTTAAGTTACAGCCAGAGACTGTGTTTTGGAATATTATTTATTAGAATTGCATGAAAATAATGATGTAAGTGGTATTCAGTGTTGTGTGTGTGTGTGTGTGTATATATATAATCTCAATAACTCTTGAGTTGGATATTCTTTTAAAATACCAAGAAAAAATGTGATGTTTTATCTACATCTTAAACTATGTTAAGTTTTAACATCCTTTGACTGTTAGTCTTTCTGTGTATTTACCTTTCTTTTAAATTGGACAGAGAAGTCAATTGAATACTGTGCTATTTTGTCTAGTTTTCTCAGTAGGGACGTGCTTTACTGTGCTAACATCACTGTTGTGGCTTCCAAAGGGAAGCATTTTGAAATAAATGCTTCATTTTGAAATTAAGTATTTCTCAAAATGCTGAAGCTTGTTTTTTAAGGTGTAAGTTTTAAACCAAATCAGAAACCTTTTCTATTTTTTTTCTTGTTTTATTTCTTCCATATTACTATAGCAGGTGACATAGTTCACAGTTAATAATGGTGTTTTTTTGTACTACATTAAATATAAAAAACGTGTATTTTAAGGTTCTTAACTTCTTACATAATTTAAAGGCAACATTCTTGTGGTTTTTGTTTGTTTTTATAGTTTTTGTTAACCTTTTGTTTCCCATCCTTTCTCTATACTAAAGCAATCAAGCTATTTGTATGCTGGAGAGACGAGAGAAACCCACTCCAGATATGTTCGGAGAGCTTCTGCAGAATGCCAGCACTATGGGAGACCTGAGAAACTGTCCAGTTAGTATGCTTAACTTTCTTATGAGGACAACAGACAGGACAGAAGAGAGTTAATAGATTACACTGACATATACCTTTTAATTCATGAGCATTTTCAAGATTTAGTTCATTGTAGTGATTTGGCTTGATTTTGGTACCTCTCAGTTACTCAATGAAGGAAATAAAAAACTGCTGATGCTGTGTACTTTCTTGACTAGAGGTAAGTGCTAAGAATAGGCAAGGATATAGTGCTTGGATGGAGAATAAAAATGAATGTTTTTATTGAGCTAGAATCCACACAAAAAATGGCGAGAAGGAATAAATTAGAAATGTTTACATTGCCCACAGGGAATGTGCACGCAGTCTACTCCTGTTCAAGTCTGCATGGCTGCTAGAAATACATATCAAACGTTTCCATTCAATCTCACTGAAACTTGGTGAGGACTCCAACACTAACATGAAGCAGCAATTGTCTGCTTTTATCGTATGGAGAAGGTTCTGGGATCTTATCTTAAGAAACAGAAATGACAAATAATTTGGAAGCTGTATCTTTATATAGAAGATGTCTATGTTGACAGTAATTTAGATTATCTAGCTTTTTAGCAGTGTTCCAAAAATCCGTCCAGTTACTCTGGTGTGGTATTTTTTTCTGTGAAAGTAGTGTGTACCACTTGTAATAAGAGCACGGGAAAGGAAGTACTTATTTCTGCTATAATCATCTCAGTAATACCATGCTATGATATAAATATAACTACTCTTGCACCAGTTGTTGTAATTCCATGTACAAGATTCATTGTTTTGCCTGGATAAGATTCCATTCAACTTCATCACTACTGTTCAGCTGGAATAAATTATACTGTTGACCACATTGTTGTTCTTGCATCATATAGCCAAAATGTTGGTCAGAGCTGAAGAGAAAAGAACAGCCGCTTCTCACTGCCAGAGGATATTCCAACAGCAAGGGCTTGTAGGCTACACAGTGTATTTGCAAGAGCTATGTAAAAGGCAAGAACCATCACAGAAAATTTGAGGGAGTACTGTTTTGGATTTCTGGTTGACAATACTGTTCAGAGTATGGAGAAACTAATCAAAAAGCATAGGTTTTTGCTTTATGAGTGATGATTGGAATTTAACTGACATATAACCTCTTAAAAAGAATATGCCTAATTGATAGTCATAGATTACCGTTCTTAAAAGTGTTCCATTCTGCTATGCAGTAAAAGTCTGACGAAGTTCAGCTGACTTAAGTCCTTATATCAGTTGGGTTGAGAAAAATACAAATAGTTTCGTGTAAGCATGAAGACATTTTTGTTTTTAAATCATAAGGGCTTGGTTTCTAAAACAGGAGTTTGATATATTGTTCTACCTTTTAATTTAGGTATGTTCAGATCTAGGGCCTTAGGTAGTTATGCAAAAATAGTGATCATCAAACTTCTTTTACATATTGATTAGTAGGTAGGGCAGGAAGCAGCTGTATAATTGCTGCTTTGTGTAATGCTACCGTTTGACATCTCAGGAGCCTGAAGTGAAGCAGTACCAGGCTCTAACAGGAATAGCTTGTGCGCCTTTTCCCTGGGGGTGGTTTAAGCATTTCCATTTTATGCCTGCCTGCCTCCCCCTTAGCCTTCTGTAGATTGTAACTTTGAAACATTCACTTTTAGCTTCTATCTAAATATTAAATTCTTTTTTGGCTATTGGCAAATAGTGGTTTACTTATGATTTAAAAAACAACAACAACAAAAAAAAAAAAACGCAAATAGATATTGTTTTATTAAGAGATTCACAAATCTTAGCTAATAACTAAAACAAGGAAAATTTGCTAGAAAGACATTCTTTCTCAAGGTGAGCTGCTCTGTATCTGAAATAATCAGCTGGGTAAAATTGCTTGCCGGCCCTTTCTGTCTCTTTTTTTTCTTTGGGAAATCTTATTGAGGCTTAGTGAAGAATGGACTAATAAAGCTTCACTTGCATGACTTATTAGGATTCCATATTAATCCTGTCTTACAAAAATTGCTTATGTTAACTAGTTGAAGCACAGGTGATGACAATTTGAGAGTAAGAGAGCTGGTTTATTGTTGTTTTCTTTTTTTTTTCTGGTTGGTTGGTTTTGGTGAGGTAATCCACAGGAATGCTTGTACTTTATCCCTTACAAAGTGTGTGTGAATATAGTCATCTTAATATTAAAGCCTGATATATACATGTAAACATCAGTCTTATGCACATAAAATAAATGAACAAAAAAAAGCAACCACACAAAACAAACCAGAATACCCCAAGCCTACTTTCTCATCATTGACTTATCACTAAACTGAAGCTTTTTCTTTTTATTTTCTTTTGGTTTTGCCTGTTTTTTGAAAATTGGGTCTGAAATTCTGGTTAACTTTCTAGATTGTGGTGGGGAGGAAGCCCTTTGTGTTATCTTCAAAAGCTGTCGTGTCAGGCATGGCTATATTAAATGGTGAAACTGTTCCTTGCAGACATGAGAAACTATTCTCAGTAGGAAGATGTTTTTTTCTGCAGTCTTTTTCCAGGGGTGCCTGTATGATCTGCCATGGGGGGAAAGTAAATTCTAAGACTTTTTCATAGTTGTCCTCAAAAATAAAAAGACAATGCACTCTTTGCTAAAATTGCTGTGAAAATTTCTTAATTCAGTAGGTGAACTTTTTTCATAATGCTTTAAAGATGCTGACAGTTCCAGCAGATAATGGTTAGGAAGAAACACTGAAAAACTTGTTAGCTTTAAAAGCAAATTTGATAGCTTTAAAAGCAAGTTTCTCTCTGAAGAATTTTTATAACTAACGATATAATAAATAATGAGAATATAAAAATGTATTCTTTATAATAAAGAATTATAACTAACTATATAACAAATAGAAAATGTTTATTTTCAATGTTTTTGTTTTAAATTCTCAGAGTAATTGTGGGGAAAAGATACGTATTCGTCGTGTGCTGATGAACTCTCCACAGATCATCACCATTGGCTTGGTTTGGGACTCGGACCACTCTGATCTGGCTGAGGATGTTATTCACAGCCTGGGCACTTGCCTTAAGCTGGGAGATGTGAGTTTTTTGTAATTTCACAGTACCTGAAAGCATGCAACCTTTCTCATGATAGTCTGTAGTGCTGGATTGAGGAAAAATAAGTCACCACCTCTACCTTTTCAGCCTTTGAATAGAGGGCAGACCCAAAGATCTGGACTAATTCTGAATGCTTCACAAAAACTGTGAAAGTACTAGTGTAATCACGTGTTTTCATCTATATGAAATGATTGCGTAAGGTGCTTGAAAATAAGAGAAAATTACTTCAGAAAACAGTTCATCTGAATTAAAAGAAATAAGTAAAAGTGTGAGGGAATTTTAGATTAGGGTTTGTGCTGGTTTCAATTAAAATACATTTGTACACTTTCCACTTCAAAGAACAGAAGTTTATTACTTTTGAAGATAAAATACAGTTCTGGTTTTTGTTTAAATCCTCTTTTCATTTACATCTGTAGTTGTAACAAGTAGAAATTACTTAAAACTGAGCAGTCTCTGAGAAAAGGTGGCTGGCATTAGGTGGCTGGCATTGTGTGACTGACTGATAGGTTAAATTAGCTAGTGTATGGGATACAGAGGTTTGTATATCAGAGGATGCACTTATTCTACATCAGTTTGTTTTAGAGCTGAGTAATTCATATACTGAATCTTGTCTGTGCCGTATTCTAGCACTAAGGTATTACATTAAAATACTGAAGAAAAAAAATATTTAGTATATAGTGAACTAAAATCAGAGCAAGTTGATGGAAGTGTGGTTAAGAATGCATGGTACTTGCACAGTAAAGCACTAACACACTAAAAAATTAGTCCAGTGCATTTTTAAATAAAACATGGTCAATTAAATTCAGAAAACGTTGTGTGTGCCAAATTTTTTTGACCTACTGATACCTTCATTTCATCTTCTTTGCTGAAATTAAAATAAATGCCAGTTGTTTACTGTCAGAACTGAATTATTTTACAAAGTGATGAGGAATGAGTAACAGTTTTAAATAGTATTTCATATAATCAGCAAGCATAACAGAGTATATGGAGAATTTCTTTCAGTGCAAAGTAGTTTTGCTTGTATTCATTTTTAGAGTAGAACCACTCTTCAAATTCTGAGAAGGTGTTATATATCACTGTTGTAAACATCTTTAAAGCATAGCCACAGTCTCCAAGACTGACTTGATTCTTGGGCATTTGTTGAGTTGATAGCAGTCTGTTCCTGGTCTGCATCTCTGGGTTTGCTTAAACATTGGTCAATTACTTTAGTCTTTGACTTGTTTTCTTAATCTAAGCAAAAACAACTGATGCCTGTCTTGTAGTATTTTGAGGCCTTCAGACACAGAACAGAATATAAAATGCTTGGTATTCTATTGATTTCTGCTTTTGTTTTTCTTATTTCCCTTCTTGAAGCTCTTCTTCAGAGTAACTGATGACAGAGCAAAACACTCAGAGCTGTATTTGGTGGGAATGATTTGTTACTATGGAAAGCATTATTCTACCTTCTTCTTTCAAACGAAAATCCGCAAATGGATGTACTTCGATGATGCTCATGTCAAGGAGGTAAGAAAGTAATGCTCAACAAATTTCTAAGATTATTTTCCTAACTACTTGTGTACAAATTCATACTGTTCCTCAAAGATTTTGGGAAATCATGTGTTTTCCTACTCAATTTCCGTAGCTCTTAACCTTTTTGTGAGCAAAGTAAAGCATTCACAGGAAAGTGTACCAGAAATCTCAGAAGCCCTATTACTAGCTGTGTTCTGTTGGCTGCCAATCTTGCTTTCATGTTGTTGTTTGAACCTCAATTGTTTGTTTGTGCACACAGCTGATGTGCTTCTCTTTCCCTTACTGATGAGTGGTGGTGTTATATAGTGCCTGCTTTTGGAGTTGCTTGTTGAAGTATCTAGATGCCAGACTTCCCTGATGGTTGCTGCCAACAACCAATTTTCTACTTGTTTGTCCCTTTTTTTAATTCTCACCAAGCATGAGGTCCTTGACGTTACAGATACCAGTGTTGGAATCTTGGCACACCGTTACTACATCCCATTAGTTTGTTTTGCTTTATTTCACACCACTTTCCTTTTATTTCTTCTAGTCATGGAGGCACAAACATGAGAGAGGAAAACTCTGCTAGTTATGCCAAGCAGAATCTCAAAGGGAAAACTAATCTTTCCATTTGTTCAGTCACATTTGTCTGCAGCAAAGCTGCCAAGGATAGGTACTGCAGTGCTTTAGTTGAATAACTGTGTATGGAGTAGAGTTGTTGGAGTAGATTTGTTACAGCAGATGTTCAGTGTATTAAGTGAAACCCATGTTAGTATATGGGGAAGATTATTGAAACAGGTATGGCTATAATAATTGTTGCCTGGCCTATCAAAACGCTTGTGGAGATTCTTTTAACAGCAGAAAAAGTTCACACCCCAAAGTAGCTAGCTTTGAATTAAATTTGCTGTTGTGTTGGAAATGCGTTTTATTTTTCATTTTGTTTATGCTGGTGGATGGATTAAGAAATTTTGTTAAATCTTTGCCTTTGACTGATGCAAAACCAGGACATTTCAAAGGATGAACAGCTTTTTATTAAAAACAAAATGAAACATACCCTCTGGAAAGGAAAGATTATTTTTGTAGTCATAAGATAAGGAATATCTTGATTTTAGCTGAGTTGGTTCCTCTGTTCCAAATGTGTTCTTAGCTGGTGTCATAAATGGTGCCTTTTTTTCTCAGATAAGGTGATTCTCAGAGGAATGGAAATGCCTATTTTAAGAGACAGTTTTGAAGTGTTTTCCAACATGTGACCAGTGGTCAGAGCTTTCTTGATGATTCCTGTTCAATACTGGATATGGAAGGAGTTAATGTCAGAGGAAAAAAATCAGACTCTGAAAGAAGGGGGGGGGGAATAGACACTGTTATAGAAAACGATGACAGTCTTTTTCTTGTGTTATTTTGTTGTTGTTTTCAAATCAGATTGGTCCAAAATGGAAAGATGTTGTGACAAAATGCATTAAGGGTCATTATCAGCCTTTGCTGCTGCTGTATGCAGATCCAAGAGGAACTCCAGTGTCAACACAAGACTTGCCCCCCCAAGTGGATTTACAGCAATATAGCAGGACTTGCTATGATAGCGAAGACTCAGGTAAGCAGTCTGGACTGCAAGCTTATGACTTATGCTGTAGTGTTGTTTTGTTGTTGTTCTGTGTGTGGTTTTGTTAGTGGGGTCTTTGGTTGTCAAAGCTGATCTAGAGGACTTCCAGTATTTCATCTTTGAACTTCTCTTCCAGTCCAAGACTCTGTTGATTGTTTGGGTAGTAAACTTTTCCAAAAAATGTTGGAGAAAGAAACTAAAGAAAAAAACTGTGAAGGATCTGTTGTGGAGTGGAAGTAGAGAGGAACAATAAATAATGATTTCAAGGGATGGGTTCATAAATTCGTTGTTTTAACAGAAAGGGAATAATAGCTGAGTTGCACAAGCTCATAGAAATGAAAGGAAGCTGCAGGATTAAACTCAGGAGTGAAGTTAGGGATAAAGTAATCTATGAAATATGAACTGACTTGTGGGAGACGAAAGGGATTGGTGAAGGCACGTGCCTGTAGGTGGTGATTACTTGTTAATTCTTCATGGTCTGTTTTGCATCAGAAAAGATTACAGCTGCAGATGTATAGCACTTTCTATTAAAGAGGCCTTCAACATATCTCTGCATCCTGAATCCTTTGTATTATACGTTAGTGCACTGAATCAGAAATGTGTGTCCTACTAAGGTGCTTCAGAGCTTAGAACTTGGTCTGTTCAGCATGTTGGTAGTGGTCTGATGGGCTATTGGTTTACTGAATTTCTGGGATGATTTTGGACATTAAATGAGGCCTCTAAATACATTGAGAAAGATGGGCAATTGCAATCTAGATAGGGAGAAGAATAGAAACTGGATGTAGGCTTATTATAATGGTTTAGCAAAATAAGATTTTTTCTATTTTTATATATTTGGAGAAAATATCCTGTTTTAGAGATGGGTTTATAGGTTGCCAAGAACAGCAAGGCGAGGCTAAAACCAGAAATGCAGCATTTTTCCAGAATTCTAGCCTATTTATACAACTGTAATTCCAGGAATACTTTATGGTTTTTGTGTACAATAGTTGACCAGGAAACATAAAGTTAGCTAATCCATACAGAACATCTGTTATCCCTTTAGTTGTGTGTTGACAATTTACTAGTAATGAAATAAATCTCCAAATCTTCTTAAAAAAAAAAAAAAAAAAAAAAGGCTAATAAAAACAGAAGAAAACCTTCACTTCTCACTTGACAAGATGCTGTACAATTTATAAACCTATCTTCCTGTTCTGAAGAAAACGAGGAAGTGGGTAGAGGGCCTTTGATGCTATCCATCAGTTGTGAGCATCTCTACAAGTGTCAGGTCAATATAAGCTATATATAAACTGGCCTTGTGGTTCTGTGTGGTTTTTTTGTTTGTTTTTTTTTTTTTCTCCCCAGGAAATACATAGCTAACACTACTTCTCAAACACTACTTCTCAGTGTCTCTTCAGTATCTAATATTATTGTGTTCTAAAATGACCTCAGGAAGCTGAACATAAAAGTACATATTTATAAAGAAATTTAAAAATGTGCTTTCTTTCAAGTTAAACTCAGAAGGTTACAATGAATAACCTGCTCTCTCATTTCAAAAACACTTTAGTTGTTCAGGCTTACTTGTGTTGTCTGCAGTTTTCAGCATTGATATAGAACTTTTGAAAAAATTTGAGATGCTTTATGTAGGTTGATGTGCCAGAAAAAATCATACTCTACATAATTTTCAATCAAATATAAATGGATTGTTTTTTAGTCTTGTTGATATCCAGAGTTTTCTATCCTAATGCAGCTTTTTGGAATGGCCTTTTTGTCTCTCACTGAGTGTAAATACTTGAGAACTGCTCAGTGTTATCAGATATCCACAGCCCATAATTCAGAAATGAACTGAAATTGCTTATTCTTGAGCTGTTAGTCACAATATCATACCTGAACTGTTGCTGATGGGTTCAGATAAATGCATCTATTCACATCAAAACGTGATACTACAAATTGTGGAGGAAAGATTGTTGAAGATGCTGGTATGAAATGTGGAGCGAAGTCCAAATAGTTTATCTTAATGTTTTTGATTCTCTATTGACTAGAGACTTCAGTTTATAAATTGTTCTTTACTACTCAGTTCCACAGCACTGATTCCTTTTTCCTATATTCACATTTTTTTCTGAAACTGTCATTTCCTATAACAGCTCTGTTCTGTATTTCCTTAGACTTTAAGATTTTTAACCAGTCAGGAGGTGGGGAGAATTTTCTGTGTAAAAGCTTTTACATTGCCTGAAGTAGGACATCAGCTTATAGGACTGGGTCTCAGCAAAAATATGAAGCAGCCTCAGGCTGTGTGCAAAATTAACTATAATTTTCTTCTTTATTTTTCTTTAGTTTTTCCATTGACAAATAAGTATGAAATGAACATTCTGTATATTCTGGGGTTTATACAAAACATAAAATGGCCAACAGTCTCCCTATTGTTCGGATTTTTACTTTTGTATAATGAAAGTGTTGGGAGGAGGTTGTCCTTTTCTCTTGTTTTAATGAATTTAAGAAGTACTGTACTGAAATTGAATCTTGGTGGTTCATCCACTTCAGTATCCCGGTCATGCAGTGGACCAGCACCAGCTTCTTTAGAAGAAACAGGTTACTTTGCTTTACATGTAGTCTCAGTATGAAGTTCTAGATAGGCTTTTGCTTCATAATAGATAAAATATTATTATGACTCTTGATGTTATTGTTATCTTTATTAATGTTTTGTTCTTGACTAGTTTTGTTAATTTCAGCATGGTGGTAATGTGGACTTTGGTAGGCCTATTGATGCAGTTTAATTTTGCATAATAAATAGATTTGATAAATTTGGAGTTACCAGAGAGAGAGAAATAAAGATTTTAAGAAGGTATGACCCCTCCTTTATCCTCCCAAAGGAGAGGACCTTTCCTGTAAGATTGGGTGTTCTGGGATTTGAGTTTGTATATTAAGTACTCTGTTCTTCCAGTTTAACTTACATGTCTATTCCTGTTTTTTTTTTTTTTTTTTTTTAACTTCCATTCTATTCCTGTTTTTTTTAGCCTTTCCTGACTCTTACAAAGGTCTAAAGAGATCAAAATTTGACATTACTTTCTTTACTAGGGAGAGAACCTTCCATCTCAAGTGATACCAGGACAGATTCCTCTACCGACAGCTATCCTTATAAACAGGCACACCATGAGTCTGTGGTCAGTCACTTCTCTTCCGACTCACAGGGGACCGTCATCTACAATGTGGAGAATGATGCAGCTTCACAAAGCAGCAGGGATACAGGTAGCAGATACCATTATAGTAGTATGAATACAATGGAGCCCCATGAAAAATCTTTTTATGCCACCCATAAAAGAATAATGAGCAGTTTTTAGTATACATCGTGGTTTTGGTGTGTAATGAACTGTGATATTGACAAAGATCAGCATAATTTTAACTGCTATTGACCATTGTAGACTAGCATCTAGCCAGGTAAAAATTTACAGACATTATTTCTGTTATCCACTATCCACCTGCTCTTTCTGTCATACAAAATCCTGGAACCTGGAGTCTGTTGTGCAGTACCATTGTACAGTCTGATAAGTGTGTGTGCAGTTAGCTCACTTCCAGAGTTGCAGCTCTCTGGGAAAGGCACTTCTGTCAACAGAATCTCCCATACCTGGGTGCTAAAGACTTCCTGTATAAGTAGATGTTAGTATTTACTTCACTAGGGAGGAGCAAAAGATGTTCCTGTTCTCCTGCCTGTGCTGTGGAGACAAGTTAACTGAGCATTTGCAATGGGAAAGGAGTCTGTACATTCCTTCATGCAGCTGAACAGTCAGCCCAAAGACTAGTTGAAAAGAGGTTAGCTGGAAGTCTGAAGGCTTAGATCTGTATTACTCACACCTAGTGACTACAGTCAGTCTGTTTCTGCATACAGTACTAACTTCAATTCTGAAAAAGTAGTGCATGAGTCAAGGGCAGATTTCTCAAGCATCAGCAACATGACCTACTAAATTCATTTGAAGTTATTTTATTGTTCCTTAAAAAACTTTCTAAGATGACGTAACTGTTGAATCAGCAACTGTTGGTTGCAGCAGTGTCAACAGCTAACACACCACTATGTCCTTTTAGTTGCAAAATAGTTGCTGTCTTGTGATAATGTATTCATCTTAAGTTCATTTGAAACCATCTATGTTACAAATATTTTTCACATCTAAACCTAGAAGAAAATGGTTCAGGTAGGTTTTCTTCAGTGATTTTTTCATTCTTCATCACAAGTCTAAGCAATTGTAATCTATGGTTTTAGGTAACTTGAAGGTACTTTACTTAGCATTGTAGGTTCTGGTATTAGTCCTCAGTAGAGTGTGAGAAAGAAGGGAAAGTTGGAGCAGAATTTGAGAGTGATAAGGAAACACAGTTTATGTTGAACTGAAGAGTTCTGAGAAGCCAAAACTGAAAATGCCAGCAGAGTCTTATTTATATAGTCTATAAAAGTGGCAGGCAGTTGATTGAATTAGGTTCCTCCCTACAACATTTGTCACATGAGTCTGTTTAAAAAAAAAAAAAAAAAAGATGAGGATAGTGGGATAGCTGCCAATGTGTAAGCAGGTGAATTTCAACTTTTTGTTCTATATTTTTTAGTAATATTCTCCTCTCTTTTCTTTTTTTTTCTCCTACTGATTCTGTCCTATGTTATTCCTCAAGCTCTAGCCCATCTCTCACTACCTAATTTGTCATCCTCATCTTCCCTGATTCAGCCTTAGCTATAGTCAGTCTGTCCCCCTTAGCTAGTCACCTGTTTGGACATTTTCCCCTTTTATTTTTGCCTGTGTAAAACCTTTCCAAAAAGCCAGTCTCCTGAATTATACAACTGCTTAGTCATCAAATGCTGATCTGTGGGGCTATAAAGAAGCCATCCACATTGACCTGTCAACTGTTGCTGCTACTGAGTAATTCTGGGCAAGAGCAGGATTCTTCATGTAATGGCCATTTACCCCACTGCTGCAGCCCAGAATTTTATGGACCCTAACCCACATCGCCCTCCTGGGAAGGACCACCATTGGGTCTTATGACCTCAGACACCTGGGTTCTTCAGGATGAGGGCATGAAGAGTGGCTGCATGAGCACTCTCTTGCTTCTACCAACCTGTGCTGCTGAGAAAAATGTGCGTATTCTGGCTGCCCTATTCATGCAACTGAGTTTTTCTTGGGAGGGAGTAGGGGACATTCTGTCTTAACCTATTTGATTTCATTCTTTTCGCTTAGCGTATTCTGACCATCTTCCTCCTCACTCTCCAAAAAACATAGACCACTACCACCAAAAAAACTTTCCTTTGAACATTCCTTTGAATACCACTGTTTGCTTATAAAACCATCCCACCCATGGAGGATAAGGCATTTAGGAATGTATTCAGCAATGGACACATTTTTAGGTGTGTGATTGGGCACTCAGAAATGCTGGCCTTTCATTTTAGTAAAAGAAATAAAATGTGTGAAGTTTTATCTCATATATCTGATGTTACAATTCCTCTATTCATGCATTCCATTGGGTTTAGTCTTCGTTCCAAAGGGTCCAGGTATAAACAACATAGTGTTCTGCAGACTTGTGATTCTTGATTTCTCCTCTATGGCTATGAAATGTTCAGTGAGAATATGACAAAATTTACAATTTATGAAATGAGGAGAAATGTTTATGTACAGCAAGCAGCCTTCATTCTACAAGGTGAAGTTGTGTTCTTGCATTTGTCTGTGCAGACCCTAAGCTAACTCCAGCACCACTGAATTATCTTTAGTTTCTATTAGAGGACATGAATACACTAACATGCTACTGGATAGTAGCCAGTCATTCCTATCAGGTTGCAAACTTTGGGGAAAAATGTTTTGCTTCAGAGTGTACAACTTCCCTAGTGAAGTGTAAGCTTCTTTTACCTTGTAGTGGTTCACATCAAGATAAGATACTGTTCTTTCAGTCCCTAAAAGACGTATGACAGTACATGCTATGGGGGGAAATGATTTCTCCCAAAGTGCTGATCGACTCATGCTCAATCACCTGAATGTTGTACATCTTGTTTTCATTGCCAGTGTTTCTCTTCTATTCCCTTAGTTCTTTTATGTGTTCTTTTTTTTTTTTTTTCTAAAGGTTTAGCTACAAAAATTACTCCCCAGTTTGCAAACAAATAGAAACACAAGTCTTGTGTAGCTTGCTTTTTGTAGTCTGGATTTCTTCCCACTCATATTATAATATCTTAGCAATTGTAGTCAAAGTGAATTATTTCTTCAGCTGTTTAAAAGTGTGATTTTTCACTTTTAAAATCTGCTTTGAATATTGTTGATTTTTATGCAAATTTCTAGAGAAGGGGTAGAATGAAGGGGACAGAAATGCCGACTGTGTAGTCTGGGGGCTGTTAATCCACCGTTGGGTAGTAGGGGGTTTTCTCTGCTGTCATCCTATACAAGGTGAAATTTGGTGATGTAAAGGCTAGAGAAGTCTTTGTAGCTTATTCATAAATTCCCTTCTTACCCTGCATCTCTGCTTGGGACTGCTCACGTGAGTAAAGCCATGCGTGTGTTTGTGCTTGCAGGCTTAGGACTGTGTGTGAGAACTGTGATATTAAAAGAAATGGCAGTACAGAAAACTTGTAATTAACTGTCATACACTTAACTCACCTTTTACGTGAGGAAAAGGAGAACAAATTGTGTGCAAGAGAAAATGCTAGGACTTGGACACATGAGCAAGGGAGTAAGGGAATGTTGTTGTGTGTCAGCTGATTCGTGCTGATAATTTGTGTGTATGCTCTTAGTTTGTGGCAGATGTGAATTAGCTGGCGTAGCCCTTGAGAGCCAACTGAGGCCTCTTCATTGTGGCCTAAGCTAACTCAAATTACTTTTGCAAAGAGAGCACAGTTAGTGCAGAGAAGCTGATGGTGTGCAGTAATTTATTACTACATGCTGACTTTTTCATGTGTTTGAGCCTTCATTACACAGACTAATGTCAAGCAAGCTGTCCTCAATTTTTTGTTGCTGGCTCTTAAAACTGACCAAGTATTCAGACAGCAAGAAAGTGACACCCTTAGAGTATTAGAAGACAAGGCGCGCTCAACTTTTTCTGCTCCCTTTGGATGATCCGTCATTAACCAGGGTCCTTGGAGGGGCTGTATTGCTTATGACCTTAAAATACACCCCACCCGCAGGACAAAGCCAATAACTTCTGGATACAAAAAGTTACACAGACCTGCCAGTTAGCATTGGAGCGTCTGCAGCTCCTAAGGAGGAGAGCCCTACTGTGTTCAGCACAGAGGGCACTTGGTCCGAAGGCTCTTGTCATCTCAGATGTGTTCTTCCGTCCTTTCAGGGCACCTGACTGACAGTGAGTGTAATCAGAGGCATATTTCCAAAAAGGGCTCACTGGCAGACCGCAAAAGGAGTTCTAGCCGGTCTCGGCGAAAAGATGAGGCTCAGTCATCAGGATACCACAGTGAAGGCAAGAAACATTATTTTATTGGAAATATCAATATCTTTCCGAATGTTTTTAAGATCCTCAGAGTGTATGTGTATTTCTTTCCTTTTTTTCTTACATCATAGCATTTTGTCTTGTCTTTGCTTTTGTGTTTGTATTTTACTTTTCAAAGACTGCATGAAGATGCTGTGACTAGGGCTTCTGGCTTAACCTGGAGTTATTTTTGTGGCTGTTGCCCTCTCTTTTATAAACTGCAGGAGAAACCTTGAAGGAGAAACAAGCCCCCAGAGCTGCCCCCAAACCATCCAGCAGCACGAGCCGACTGAGGGAGTTTAAAGAAACAGTGAGCAACATGATCCACAGCAGACCACAGCAAATTTCTCAAACCAACCAAAATTCCTCTCATGGAGGGAGTAGTACAGATCAGGCTGAAACACGGCCTTCAAAAAGCCTATCATCTGCACATGCTCGGGACTGGGAAGTGGAGAGTACCAGCAGTGAGTCTAAATCGAGTTCATCTAGCAGGTACCGGCCAACCTGGAGACCCAAAAGAGAGTCTCTGTATATAGACAGCATCTTCAGTAAAGACAAGAGGAAACACTGTGGCTACACTCAGCTTAGTCCCTTCTCTGAAGAAGCAGGTAAGCAGTTGGAAAGAAAGATTTACTTACAAATAAATGGAATTTACAGTCTTCTGCTCTTCCTTTTTAAGTTGAGAAGTGAAATTTTGAACATGATGTATAGGTTGCTGATAACTTGTGTCCTTGAAAGCTAGTTTCTGTGTGTATTTATGTTGCATGTGTGATACTTGTTTGTTTTCCATGTGTAAAATTTCACATTTGGGGAAGTTATGAGGGAAACTTTACTGTTTCTGCTATTTAAACAGACCTAGTGCTAAACTGCTAAGTATCTGGAGGTACGTTGCTTTTTTTATTGGTCACTTTCTCTGGCTCTTGCTATTTTAGCATGATGGCTCAGACTGTGGTGCAGCAAGTACCTCATGCATTAGCATGGAGTTTCTCTTGTGAGTATAAGAGCAGCTAATGATGACTTATCTGGGATCATTTTGAACTTCAGCAGGCTGTGTAACTTGTACATAAAGACTTTGTCCTAGGCTTTGCTGTTTTTTGAAGGTAATAGAATCTCTTGTGAAACAACTTCAGGTATTTTTTTGTTCCCCCTGCTTCCCTTTCCACGGTTTGCAAATGAATAACAGTTATTTTCCTCCTTTATCAAGAAATGGGTGCTCCTGAAACTGTAAAGGGTGTGGAGAGCAGGTGTTTACCCATACCAGTCTTTTATACTGTTATGCTACTGGAATTGCTACTCTCCTTTAAATGCTTAAAGGGGACAGTGTGTGGATGAGAAGGGAGAGATTTGTGTAACTGGCAGCAGGGTTGTGGTTAATGAGGACACCTGCAGAAATTTCGGAGTCCTGAGAGGGACAGGGTTAACTGGAAGGAGCTAAAGGTTGAAAATAATTGGGCAGCATGAAGGAACATACATTTATAGGGAAGATGAAGAGAGAAGAGAACGCAGCTTCAGGAAAAGAAAGCAAGGAGAGTAAACATGAGGCAAGTGGGAACAAAGTAGGATCAGCAAGGAAGAACTTCAAAAGCTTTCCAGTTCTCCTGTCCTATGTGAATGACACAATATATGAGCCTCATCAAATTGTAAACGGCAAAATAAAGTAAAAAGCGCAGCATCTGAAGTAAATATGACAGTATAATAACCACTATGAAGTGGAAATACTAAAGGCACAGTTGGGTATACTGTAAAATGATTTTGCACAAATACAAATTGTTACAGGGAGGAAGGGATTATTCTTTCTGCATCTGATTGTTGCTTGGGGGGAATATGGTAGCATTAAATGGGAGAGATTTGAAAATGAATTTGCTGAAGAGGTTATTGCTTAATGTTATCAGAAATGATGTAAAAAAAAATTTGATTCCTGTTGCTGATTTTAGGTGATATTAAAGGCAGTGCTTTTGGTTTAAGCATAATTGAGAAGCGAAAATGTGTAGATGATTTGCAGTTAAGAAACTTGGATCTTCTACTAGGTTATATTATTTTATCTCAACAGGTAAAGAGCTTATGGAGAATGAGGTGAAGGAACGTGCTGTTCAAGAAACAAGATCAAGCCAGTCAAATGTCAGATACAAACGTGGTGTACTAAGCCGTGGCACCCAGCATATGGTCGATCAACATCCTCATCTAATACAGAGAATGGAGTCTGGATATGAAAGCAGTGAGCGCAACAGCAACAGTCCAGTTAGTCTGGACATGCCCTTGTCTGAAAGCTCAAGCAACCACAGGTAGATTTTAACAAACTTCATTTTTGGAGTGAGGTCTTTGTTTCTTTTTTGTTATTACATAATGATGTAGAACATTAAAAACAAAACAACACAAAAGAGTAGTACTAATTTACAGTGCAAATTTATTGAGGCAAGGGAAATAAGCATGTGAGTGAGGCTGATTTCTTTTCTTGTTGGTATATTGATAGCTTAGTGCAAGTGAGATGGAAATAAATAGCGAGGAATGAGGAATGTTGATAAAAATGATGCATCTGAAATGGTTGTACAATTAGTCTCTGATTTGAAAACTCAAATATCAAACTTTGCATGTCCTTTGAACCAGCTGATTGATCTTTTGATAAACCATTGTTTGTTTTTTTTAAATCTGTTTAGAAAATCAGAAATCAACAGTCTTATGACCCTGTCAGTTTGAGAAGTTCACTGAAGTCTTGTAAGATATTTGCAATATTCATATGCAAAAATAAATAGGCATCATAATGTGTTTCTCTCCTTGGTTGGACAGCTGATGCAGTCACAAACCGAGCATGTTTATAGCCAGAACAGTAGATTTTCAGCTGTTAAAATCAGTTGAGAACAGCTATCAGACCATGGTTTTAATATGGATTGGGCGGTCTTTGGAGTAGATAAGAATTTTTGTCCCTTCCTCTTGTTTCCTTTCTCTTCCTCTGTTTCTCCAAAGACTTTCCTGTGGTAGGCTTTTTTTTTTCCCATGAGGATATGAAAGTAAAATGTGAGTAAATATTTTTGTGATCATAGAAAATGTACACACAATTTCTCCTGAAGATAGTAGTAACATTGTGTACTGTAATTGTTCTCATTTTGGAGGGACGTTCACATGAAACGGGCAGGTGGATTGGTTCCTGCTTGGCGCAGTATTCCCAAGTCTCACAGTAGCAGCATCCTGGAAGTGGAGTCTAATTCTTCAACTGGGAGCTGGACAAACAGCCCACGCACCATTGGAAATGGTAGGATGTACTTCTCAGTAGTCATGGTTCCACAAGATAAATTGTACTGGAGTTGTTCTTTTCTTTCTGGATGCTTTTCTTTACAGTGGAATTACGAGGAAGGAGAAATGAAACATTGAGCAATATAGCACAGTTTTACAAGATGTAACTTTGCTTTTCCAAAGGGGATTGTAAAAAGCTTTATTGGAATATTCCTTTGATCATGTTGTTCTGGTATCTTTTTTGAAAAAGATTGACTTAACTGATAAAGTAAAACTTTTTTCCTCTTATTTCCCATAATTCAGTATTCTGCTGTCGGTGTAAAATACCTTCTTGAGCATAACTGGTAATAACTTACAGGATTGACACCTGAAAAGAAGCTCATAATGGTATACAGCATTGAAAATTCTCTCAAATGAGAGTGGATATTTACAGGATGTTTGGGCTAAAGCTGAACTTTTCTGCAGATACACATTCTCATTATCCTTTTGAGCAAATACTTTATTCCAGAGAATGTCTGGGGAAGGGAGGAGGGGAGATACTTTCTGAACAGGTCATAATCGAAATGAGAGTGAAGACTAATTTCTTCTGTGTTGAGTAGAACATTGATAAGCTATTTCTTTCTCCCATTTTTATCTGCTTCTGCACCTGGATTAAAACTATCTTAGTTGAAATCTGTTTTGCTTTCTAAAGCTAATGATCTGGCTACATTGTCATAGCATTGGTTATAAATTACAGGCACAATAAAAAGTCTTGATTTCAGCAGCGATTTAGGGTTCTCTTCTGATGATTTGCTCTGTTCAATTTGCTGTTTCTTGGGTCAGTGGATTAAAGGATGGACTGTGCTACAGGGGATCATGAAGCAATACTGCAACGATTCTACCAGAGTCACTGACACATACAGGGCAATTGGAAACCAAATAGCTTGGGCAGGGTTTTAAAACTAAAATTTAACAAAGCAGAATTCGTCTGAAATTCTGTAGCCTTTGTTTGGTCAGTATGCTATTTGCTAATGGCAATTGTATTTTTCATTAACATTACTTGTTTTTTAATGGATACTTTGAGAGATTTTACTATCAAAAATATTTTTTTGGAAGGTGGGGAGATCTTTGGCCCTTTGAAGAGTGAACTGGATGAATTGCAAGAGGAGGTGGCAAGGAGAGCACATGAACAAGAACTACGCAGGAAAAGAGAAAAGGAAATGGAGGCAGCAATGGGCTTTAATCCCCGTCCCAGCAGGTTCATGGATCTAGATGAACTGCAGAATCAGGGTAACCTTTTGAATGCAGTATATTTTGCAAGATTGTGGTGCTGAATTTTCTGAACCTTTGAACTTAATTTTCTACATGTCTTTCCCCACCCACCCAGTATTACAATTCCGTACCTTCAGTTAGTGAAAGACCATCAATTTCAAACCCATTGAATACTGAAAACAATTTGTTATTTTGACCAAATTCTTTCTTGAATGTGACAATAACGACAAGAAATTTCCTAATGTATAGTGTTTCTATATATTTGGAGCTTTACATTTTTATGAGGTTATATGTACTAGTGATACCTAGATTTAGCTATAAGGGTTCAACCAGCATCTTAGAATGAGCACATTTCAGATGCCTCAGATCCACCTGCAGCATAACTTGTTCATAACTTGACCACTGTTTTGTTTTCATTTTTCTGGTAGCACCACTGACCTAAGCAATTCTGCCTGTCTCTGCCCTTATACTTTCCACTCTCCCTCCCTGCTCAGCTGTGCAGCCGCAGCACAGGGTTGGGAACAAGTACTGGGGCAAGCTTATCTGGTCTGGTGTTGAAAATCTGAGCAGGGTTTGGCATACATATCTTTCAGAAGGGACAAGAATTAAGAAAAAAAAAATTAAAAAGCCAAATGTTAACTCTTATTATGTCTTTTCCAAGACTCCTCGTGTTTCTGGCTGGTGATGGCAGCAGAAAAGGTTTAACTGGAATTTAATTGGAAGAATGGATCTGCAACCAAGGGAGCTTGGTGACAGGATTCACATGTAGCACCTTTATTTTATTCCTAGTCTCCATCAGCCAGTAAGGGGTGTCAGATAAGGTGGGGTGAAATGAAACCTAGTGTAGCATGTAAGCATGGGGTTCTTGGTGGCCATCAGAGGCAAGGAGTGTGGGCTCTGCCCTCTCAAATGATCAGGACAGTCCCACCAAGGCACTGTAGTCTCCTGTGTTGACAAGCCTCCTGGGACCACTACACTACTCTCTCCTACCTGGTGTAGGAGAGGAGAGCTAAAGTGCTGGTGTTGTGCAGGACAGACTTAAGTAAAGGATGGAGAGGGGCACCCCACAACAGTGCCAGCTGAGGGCACAATGCAGCCAGCACTCTGCAGCCCACGTCTATGCCAGCTGCTCAGAGCCAGAATGTCACTGTATCAGTGGCAGCTGAAAAATAGGATCTTTGTGACAATGTCTGACTGCGAACGTTGTTACAGTTTGTGCTTTCAGTGAGCCACTTGGTTATCCTTTATGGTTCTGCTGTGACCTGCAAGTGGCCAGTTGACAAGTTCTGATCTAACATAGCAGACAAATAACTTTTTATTAGTATCATTTATTTTCATAACACAAATGATAATGGTTTAAAAATTGAAATGGGAAACTTCTATTTTTGAGCATGAGGATATTGTCTTCTCTGCTTCTTGTGCCCAAAGGAAATAGTAGGTTTTTCCAAGAAATGACCCCTCTTTGATCTCTTGTTGCATTAATTGGTAGAAACAAAAATAGCTTGGGTTTTCATTGCTAGGAAGTAAGCGAACTAGAGTAATGCACAATCCAAAAAGACTTCAGTGCAATGTTTAAGTTAGTTATTGACCTTAGAACTGAGAAGGTATTCATGTGTTCCTTTCAAGCCTTTCCCCACCCGAGTCAGAGATGTAATTGCTTAACATTAACAGACTGCTTGATTGCCTGGAATGCTTGCTTGTACACAGAGCTCCAGAACACTAGTGATTCATTTTCCCCTCAAGTAAAATGCTAAATTAATGCAAAGAAAGCTAACTTTAGAATACTGGCCTTGCTTATGAGCCTCAGTAGCCTTGATTTTGAAACTGAATGTGCTGCTTGATTAACTCACTGCTCTAACTGATCTCACTTCTCTCAGCAGTAATTGCTTTTCATGAGTTCTTTGGGATTTGTATGTTTGCATTTGTGCACAAGGGTGCTGGGGAGCAGGTCAGGCCATAGTGTGTGCTATACAAGTTGGTCAAAAAGATACTGATGTTCTATGTCATAACGGAGACCTTCCAGCCAGAAAAGGAGCCCACCCCCCAAATGAAATAGACTTTTTTTGTTTTCTGTTTTCCCTGGCCTCATTTGAATGTGTGCATTTTAGGATACAGCTTGCATAAATTTAATAGATGACAGCAGCATGTATGGGCATTTTCGCTTCTCGGAACTGGATGTTCTGATGCCAGGACACAGTGTTTTACCTTTCTCTGTTGTGTCCGAGGATGATTTATTCTTATTCTCCGGTGCTATTTTCTAAATTGGTGTAAAAAGAATTATTGACTGTTTTCCGTATCTTTTTGGTTCCTTCCCGATGTTTTTCTTCTAAAGCTACAAGACAATTAGGTTTTCAGATTTTGTATGTCTCTTTCAGCAGTTGAGTGTACGCACTCAGCACATTCAGGGAACTAATTTTTTGAACACGCATTCAAGTCTGAGTATTGTTCCATGGATATCTCAGTAGGTTCAGTTTGAAGACATTTTGCATGGAAGTAATTAGATATCTGAAGAGACAGATGGTTTCTGGCAGGGAACTTAGGATAATGTAATACAAAGAAAGCCCTGACCTGTTGTGTTTTCCTCATTTATTTATTTATTTTTCAATTAATTTAATTCTATAGTTAACTCTAATTGATAGAAGTCATCTGAATTAGCTCTCTAATGTATCCATGCTGTATTTTTATACTAATTCAGACTGTTGAAAGCAGCGTGTTAGGCAAGTACAGCTCTCTGAAGTAAGTAAAATTTGAGGAAAAAATCTGGTTTATAAAGTTTTACTGTGTGTGTGTCAAGTATTTCAGGGTGCTCAAGTTATACTCCTGCTTAGGAAAATTTAGGTGTTACCATAGATGATTTGGGATATGCGTAGCCTCCGCAGGAGGTCTGCTACCAATGACTCAATGTGTGGAACACTTTGGTGACCATAAATGGGGTGAGGGTAAATGAGGGTTCTGCACAGAATGAAAGCAAAATGAAGGGTGCTGCCCATTACAGGGAGGAATGATGACTTTGAGAAGTCCATGCAGGAGGCAGACTCAGTCTTTGAAGAGTCGCTGAATCAGGAGCAGAAGGGGGATTGTGCTGCAGCTTTGGCTCTCTGTAACGAAGCTATATGTAAGTAACTCTAACCGCTTGAGCTATTGCGCTTCTGACGGTGCTCATATCTTAGAAAACTGTGAAATATTTAATCATGTTAAATTGTCAGGTTGTAATACGGGAATCCAGATGGACTTCAGTAAAGTGCTGGGTGACAGAATCTTATTTTTTCAGGCATCTTGTTTTGGGGGTTTTAGTCCTATTCTTCTTCATCTCTGTATTTTCATGTTTGCATCTGTTTTTGTTGTTCTCTCCAGTGCTATGGCAATAACAGCACTGGGATGTTGATGTGTCCTTTCTGGTGCTAAATGCTGCATTTCAGCAAGCACCTCATAGGTAACTCTTTGTGTCACTTGGCCCTCATTTAGTAATTTTTCCCAATCCTCAGGCCAAATTACAAAGGGCATTAAGCTCCCCTGTTTCTCATGGAGGATGTAGCATAGGGAAGAAAACAGTAGCCTACTCTATATCCTTTGGATTAATAAAAAATGAACCTATGCTGTACCTAACACTCAGGAAGAAAAGCAATAGGACATAAAAGAGCTTAAATGCATTGTGACCTTTGAGAATGTGTGCTATGTGATTTTTTTTTTTTTTTGGTCTTTTTACATTATGACTGGCTGGCTGTCTCACCCCATGCTCCTCTGTCTGTATAGAATGGCTGCAGACAGGACAGGCGGTTTCTGTGCATTTATTGAAATTGCCTCTTATGGGCTGCAGAATAAGGGGCAATATACAGCTATTGTGAAATCTCTCTTAGCTTTCATTCCAGCAAGGTATATGCTGAATTTCAGATCCCAGCTTGGTATTCCTGCACATAAAGGGAGTCCCAGGTATGGAGCATACAGAAGGAGGAAAGATGAATGAAGCAGCAATGTGGTAGGGTTGGAAAGAGCCTTTGTGAAGGGGATGAGAAGTTGGGCTAAAACATGGTTAATTTTTTCTTTTAACTTTATTTTGGTTTAGTTTCAATTAACTTGTTTGGACACCTGGCTAAGCTGAATGTGCATTATTGGAAACAGTAGCATCCTTGTGATCTCTTGTGTGGCAGTATTTGCATGGTCCATGTTTTATGTTCTTGCTGCATCTTTTTTCTTTTTTTTTTTCTTTTTCAATTTTATTCCTTTTTTCTGTTTGTTTTTCTGCTATGTTTTCTTTTGCATTTTAGCTAAACTAAGACTTGCCATGCATGATGCCAGCTCTAGCACTCACAGCAGAGCCCTAGTCGATAAGAAGCTGCAAATCAGTATCCGAAAAGCCCGGAGCCTCCAGGATCGCATGCAGCACCAACAGCCATCGCAGCCGCTGCCGTCGCCAACCTGCCACCCACCACAGGGCGGCACCATGGCCCAGTCTACAAGGTAGTCCAAGTATATCACCTAGACCCAGATCTGAGCTGCATCTGAGCAGTACAGTCTGAAAATTAAGTAGCCAACTATATATATTCCCCTGGATAGTGCAAATGCTACAGTGTTGTTCCTCATTGCTTTCTTCTTTAGGTTAAATCATATTTTAAGGGGGTCAGCTACCTTTTTTCCCCCCTCCCCAATCTTTGTAGAATAGTTCACTGTGCACGTGTTCAAAATGTGGGCTGTGACAGAGAATTGTAGCAGTCAGTGCCTTGCAGCATTGATGTTTTGTGTACAGAAAGAATACGTTAGATGATAACCTGGCCAGAGGGGAGTCTTAGGATATAACATGCAACTCTTTACTATCAGGAGCACTTTGAGGGCTCAATCAGTAAAAGACTGCACTATCGTTAAAAGTTTTGCTATAGCTGCTTTTATATTGGGAACAGTAACCAACGTGTTTTAGTGCACTGTAGTCTGAAAAGCGTCAAGTATGCTGGTCTCTTCTTTCTAGTCCAATTCTCTAGTGGTGCTGTGGTACAGCTCTTGGATCTAGATCCTGATCCTGTCACCTTGACTTACTCTCCCTGATGCTCTGTCATTCTTCATTTTCCTTCTGTGCTTCCCAGCTTCCTGTAGCCTGGCCTAGCAGGCTCTTCAACATCTCTTCATGATTTTTTTCTTCCATATGGACTTCAACTCTAGCATAATTAACTCTGTGCTATAACTGATCCTTCTTACCCTCTTTAGCATGCAGTTTAACCCTTCTTTCTTCCCATGCCATTTCCTCCTAGCACTAGACCATCCTTGTCCAATTTCTAGGATGTTTCTTGAACTGTTACTTTTCTTTCCTTTCTCCTTTCTTATATGCTGTATTATCAGAAACTTAGATGAAATCTCAGATGAGAATCCTTTTTCCTTTTCCTTTTTTTTAATATGCCACATACAGCTATATACCAAAAGTCAATTAATTTACACATCAGACAAGCTATTGCTCATAATGTTCTTTTCCTGCAGTAGCTGGATTGTACGTAATGAGGGCTGATCATTTTGTCAATCAGGGGTCCCTTGTATTCTCCTTTATAGGAAAAATGCAGAGCCCCAGTTATGCATTTTGGCAGCTTTTAAGAAAATGAAAAAAAAAAAAAAATGAACTTTCTAAACTAATTTTGTTCACATTGTGCTTGCTCACTGCTGCTTTGTGAAAAGAACATTACTTTTCCAAAAGTTGTATTTAACCAAACGTTAATATTGCAGCCAGTGAAAATAATCTACTCACAGACAGAGTTTTGAACTCTTGCTCTGTTTAAAAAAAAAAAAAAGTTGTAGTCAGTGCAAACCTTGCCATTAGTCACAGACAAGGTCATTCTGCTATACAACATCAACTAGGTCCTCATAATGTTAACTTCCATTCTATACGTCTCAAGGAGGAAGCAAAACAATGATGTTACAGTTCCCTCAAGTTCTCTGTTGGAGCTGTTTGTAACCTGTTGTCTCCTCAAAGGGACATGAACTTGGAACTGCTTTTTAGGTCTGCATATTAAAATACTGAACTAAATGCAGAAAAATGCCAAGGACGTGTATGACCTAAGGACATAACTGTCTTACATTGGTATATAAGAATACAAATTATTATTTAGAAATATACATAGAATACAAATTATTGCAAAATAATGGTTATATATATAACATGAACTTTATTTAACTTGCTGGATAAATATCTCAAAGCTGAGAGTACAGCGATAACATGAGTGAGATTTCATCCTGTTCCTTCCATTTTTTATTTTACATGAAGTACCTAGAGGGAGAGAGGACGTTATGGAAATACCAGTTCATATTCAGATCAGGAACTTGTCCAAAGTATTTACGAAAAAAATATAATATGTTAATGTTGGAAACAATTTTTATTTTATGTAACTGCTATTTTTACTATTCTTACAATTATTCCTTCTCACACACTCAGTCTGCTGCTTAAAGTGCCTAGGGTGCTGTACAAGAATACTGTGAAAGTTTCTATAAAGCATAACTGTAGTAAAGTAATATTCAAAATATGAAATGGATTCAGCAGTTCAATTATAGTAGGAAATCAGCCTTAGAAGCAAAGGACTAGCATGTATGTATCTACTGAATTTTAATACAAAGTCTTCATCAGAATTCAGTTAGCAAAAAAAAGTGTGTTTTGAGGAATATGTAGCATAGGGTAAGTTCTGCACCCTAGGGATAAATGTAAGCAATGACTACTGCTAATCATTTACCCTTCTGTGTGTTTTAGTGAACAGACTGGCCCGCTCCAAGTACTGCTGAGCCAGGAGGTACCACTGGAACCCAACAAAGAAGTGGAATTTGGGTCCAGTTCTTTCTTCCACCCACCTGCTTCCTGCCATGAATTGCACTCATCATTATATCCAGAGTCTTCCTCCCTGTCCCCTACTGAAAGCAATCCATCCAACAGGATCTCTCCAAACTTCCAGTCTGCTTCTGCTGATTTTCATGACCAAGTTCCCTCTTTTCCCTATAGGCAAGGGTTGGCAGAGAGGCCTGCAAGAACTGAGAATGATGCCCACTATAGCGTGGAATTTGACACTTCAGCCACAGGGCCAAAAGACTACAGGGAATGCTGCCGTAGCAGCACGTTAGAAGAGGTTCATAGCATAACACCCATTCTCACACCTCAGTACAAATCCAAGGCTAACACAGTAAATTCTGGGTCTTTGCCTACACTGTTGCACTGTCCACATCCACCACAAGCAGCATCTCCTGAAAAGGACAACCAGCGCAGTCCTTGTTCCAAACTTGCAAGCTCTCCAGTGCGACCCAGCATTGATCATTTAGGGGGCTATCATGCAATGACCCCTGCAACTTCATCCCCTTCACAGCAATGCTCCCTGGATCCTTTGCAGAAAACAAATAAGTACTCCAGAGCAAACAGCCATGAGATTTTATTACCCTCACAGGATGAACATGACACAGCAGAAAGTTGCACATCTGAGGGTTTTAGTACAAAGGGACATGTTCGCTCCTTGGCAGAGCAGTTTCAGAAAATGCATGCAGTCTCCCAGAGAAATGGTACTCATGAAAAAGTCTGGATTGCTGCAGTATGTCAGGATGAGAAGTCTCCAAAGTTAATACAAAAATCTTTCATTAATCCTTCACCCTCTGGTTACAGACAGCTAATCCATCAAAACCAAGAGAACAAAAACCAGTCTTCTGAAAAATTATATTCAACAGTGGATATTAGGGATGGGGTAGTTTCTGTGGAGGGTTTTAGTGCCCAGCATGTTGCTTCTAAGAGTGTTTGTGCTCACAGTGAAGAGCTGTGTAGAAGAGGTGGACAGAATATAGCAGACCCTGCATCCTACCTGGAAAGGCACTGCTGTCATGATGGAGGAATGAAACAGGTGGATGATGGAGCTACTAGTAGCATGGTTACCTCTATGCCTGTGGACCGTTGGGTGAATAATGTTACTAGGTATTACAGTTCTCAGAAGGATAATAAGAATACTGAATGGCTTCCTGTACCTGGGAGAAGTCCATCCCTTTCTGATCAGAGAGCAGTTGGAGATGACTTGAGCAGGATCCCAGTACATCTGCATCCACAGTGGAATCAAGACACAGAACAGGAGCTCTCAGAACTGGAATCCCTCTATCAGACTAGTCTGCAGGCATCTCAGGCCACTAGGCCTTTCTTGGGAAGACAGGACAGTGCTAGGTATCCATTTGACCAATCAGGTAAGAATGCTGCAGTTGTTTTTTCTTGGTTGACCTACCTGTGTATTTCATTATAGGTGAAGGTATATTTTCCCGTTAGTTTAATTAAATGGGCGTATTTTTGTTCAAAGATGCAGAAAGATTCAGGTTGAGGAT